>JBBGZY010002473.1:7500-607500 GCA_037952925.1 Lithobates clamitans
GAATCTGTTATTTTTCCATTTTGCTCCTATTTTGCCGAATGCAAGCAAAGGATTAAATTGTGTAATTCTTTTGCTGCCAAATACTTGGAAAATATCTCTGTATCTCCTCATTGGCGTTTAGCTGTTTTTTTTTTTTTTTTTTAATATCTCTGCCCCATCTATCTACTTCTCTCTGCCTTTCAAAACATCTTGCGGTCTATCTATCCATCTGTCTCCTATCTGTCTATCTCTCGCTCTATCATTCCAGCTATTTAATGTCGCTTTTTTTTTCTATTTTTTTATCTCTTGCGTCGTCCTATATCATTGGTATTGGCACTACAAAATAATAGAATGTTTACATTTTCCAATCATTAGTCCGGTCAGGTTTGCGTTTTTTTTTCTTGGTCTCTGGTGGCAGAATTCTGCTTTTTAAAAATCAAGTTGTACCATTGGTTGCCATATCAAGTGTGTTTTGTGTTCGGTTGTAGTGATCAGTCATATCGTGTTTTGTTTAGGCCTGGGTATACCCAATAGGCTTTGTTTTGTATAACTATGTCTTTTGAAACCCAATAAAAAAAAATTAAAAATTAAGATGTACCTACAGCGGAAAGAAACTGGTTAATTTTGTGGTCCCATTGTAAAAATATTACACATCTTTCCCGAAGGTTGCCCAAAATTTTTTTTACAAGGTCTGGGACATTTGGATTGAATCTCCCTCTGCTACTAATGCTAGAGATGATACTGTGCTTGACTAAAATGGTTAGTGTGTGAATTCTATGTTCCTCTGAAAGGGAGGGGCTATGCGGGGGTTGACCTGACATGGTTCCCCCTCTTTACCTTTTTAGCATCTCCCTGGAAATATATATTGTTCATACTGCACTTTATTATTTATTGTGTTGCATTCTTAAAGTGGTTGTAAAGCCTTAAGTTTTTTCATTCTATGCATTAAGGAACATATGTCAAACACAAGGCCTGCAGGCTGAATCCTGGCCCGCCAGGCCTTTTCATGTTGCCCTAGCACCCAGTTTTGCAGCCAGAACATGGCAGGGGAGTTGGGGTTGCACACCGTTCATAGCGCACCCATAAACCCTGCACTCTGTGCACAGCAGACCCCAAACTCTGTATTCTGTACGTAGTGTACTCCTGAACCCTGCACTCTGTACATAGCGCAGCCCTAAACCATGCACTCTGTACATAGTGCACCCCTCAATTCTGCACTCTGTGCATAGGGCACCTCTGGAGCTTCACTTTGTATGTAGCACACCCCTGAACTTTGCACTCTGTACATAGCGCACCCCTGGACCCTACACTCTATACATACCTTACCCCTGGAACTGCACTCTGTATGTAGTGCACCCCTGAATCCTGCACTCTGTACATACCCTACCCCTGGAGCTGCACTCTGTATGTAGCGCACCCCTGAACCCTGCACTCTGTGCACAGGGCACCCCTGGTGCACTCTGTATGTAGCGCACCCCTGAATCCTGCACTCTGTACATACCGTACCCATGGAACTGCACTCTGTATGTAGCACACCCCTGAACCCTGCACTCTGTGCATAGGGCACCCCTGGAACTGCACTCTGTACATAGCGCACCCCTGCACTCTGTACATACTACACCCCAGCTACAACTGGCCCTTTGAGGGCAACCATACTGTTGATGTGGTCCGGGATTAAGTTGAGTTTGACACCCCTGCATTAAGGTGAAAAACCTTCTGTGCTGCAGCCCTCCCCCCTTTTTCTTACCTGAGCCTGATCCAATCCAGCAATGTGCACAAACGCAGGGGCTCCAGCCGCTGTGGCACTCCACATTGGACAGATTAAAAGCAGCAGGAGCCGTTGGCTCCTGCTGCTGTCAATCAAAAGCTATGACACGGGAGCGGGGGGTAGGGCTGAGTCCCACTGTCTGTAACAATAGACGCAGCAGCGGGACTCGGGAGCGCGCCCGCATGGATGCCCCCATGGAAAGCGGCTTTCCGTGGGGACACCTGATGAAGAAGCAGGGACCCAAGAAGAATAGGATCGGAGGCTGCTCTGTGAAAAACCATTACACAGAGCAGGTAAGTATAACATGTTTGTTATTTTTATTTTAAAAAAAGCAAAGGTTTACAAACACTTTTAATTTTCTTGTTTCTATTTTTGAAATTTAATACATGCTTTAACACCATGATAGTGCCTACCTTCCACCTCCTCATTACTTACCTTGGTCATGCGGATGCTGTTACCCTCGTTGATCGAGGGGTACCGGAATTGCGACTACAGTTGGGATTGTTGTGGTTTTTTTTTTTGTTTGTTTGTTTTTTTTATGCTGCATAGTTTTTTTTTCAAGCTGGGGAAACTTTGAAAAAAAAAAAAAAGATGTACCTACAGAAAAACGCGGACAAGTTGTACCCAATAAACGGATCCTAAATCGTGACATGGATCGGATTGTAGGTGATTTACTCAACACTCTGGTGAACGCTTTATAAATATATACATAATATAATAGTGTATGCAAATAAAAACAAACAGGGGATTAAATCTGATAAAATAGACAAAATAATAAAATACAGAATTTATGTTGGAAAATACAAATCAAATCTATCTAAAACCAGAGGAATCAGTGACACAAATCTGCCTATTTTTTATTTTATTTATGTTGCTGCAATTCTGGTTAGAATTAGTTATACCTTCAGCAATGGGCCGCGCCATTTCCTATAAGGTCTCCTTGCATGTAAATATACAAATTGTGTCATAAAACCCCCCCCAAAAATGCTTTTCAGATGTGTAAAAAACCACTCACAGACGAGCAGTCCTATAAATCTCAGCCAAGGAAATAACCTGCCCTATCCAAACACCTGCAGCTTATAAAAACACACCAAACCTCCTCCAAAAAAAAAACTAAAAACTAAAAATGAATAACGTATACATATCATAAAACAGCGGTTTTCTTCATAAAACGCAGTGCAAACTTTAGTTTTCCTTAATTTCCAATTTCTTTTAAAATGGGTTTTCCTGATTTTGCTTTTAAAGGAATAACAAAAAAAAATCTACAGCAAAAAACCCACTTCAGTAGGAATTTTAATAGCACAATTACATGCTTTATTCCCAGACCCTCCCGGAGCCTTGGAGTCAGGGAGAGAAATGACTATTTGATGCTGGATGATATTCCAGAATGTTCCATGAACTAGACAGGCCGGCCTTATGCATTATTCACAATCGACAAAACAAACGTGTTGATTTCTGTTTATTGGGATGTAGGTGTGTTTGTTGTATCGCTGGTCGGAGTGGATATATTTATAAAGGGGGAGCGGGAATTGGCGGAGTGAAATTGGAGAATTAGGTGCTGGGGTGGGAAGGTATTGGTGCACCTGCCGGATCGGGCATTCACATTAAGCTATTTGCAATCGCGGGCAGAATCATCACAATTCCAAATTGGGAATGGGCGTGTTCAAGAGGCAGGCTGTGATTGGGAGGAGCTGGGTGCCAGAGAAAGGCTGTGATTGGGAGGGGCTGTGTGCCAGAGGGAGGCTGTGATTGGGGGAAACTGTGTGCCAGAGGCAGGCTGTGATTGGGAGGGGGTGTGTCAGGGGCAGGCTGTGCTTGGGAGGGGGTGTGCCAGAGGCAGGCTGTGATTTGGAAGGGGTGTGTCAGGGGCAGGCTGTGCTTGGGAGGGGGTGTGCCAGAGGCAGGCTGTGCTTGGGAGGGGGTGTGCCAAAGGCAGGCTGTGATTTGGAGGGGGTGTGTGCCGCAGGCAGGCTGTGATTGGGAGGGGGTGTGTCAGGGGCAGGCTGTGCTTGGGAGGGGGTGTGTGCCAGAGGCAGGCTGTGATTGGGAGGGGGTGTGTCAGGGGCAGGCTGTGCTTGGGAGGGGGTGTGCCAGAGGCAGGCTGTGATTTGGAGGGGGTGTGTGCCAGAGGCAGGCTGTGATTGGGAGGGGGTGTGTCAGGGGCAGGCTGTGCTTGGGAGGGGGTGTGCCAGAGGCAGGCTGTGCTTGGGAGGGGGTGTGCCAGAGGCAGGCTGTGATTTGGAGGGGGTGTGCCAGAGGCAGGCTGTGATTTGGAGGGGGTGTGTGCCAGAGGCAGGCTGTGATTGGGAGAGGGTGTGCCAGAGGCAGGCTGTGATTTGGAGGGGGTGTGTGCCAGAGGCAGGCTGTGATTGGGAGGGGGTGTGTCAGGGGCAGGCTGTGCTTGGGAGGGGGTGTGCCAGAGGCAGGCTGTGCTTGGGAGGGGGTGTGCCAGAGGCAGGCTGTGATTTGGAGGGGGTGTGCCAGAGGCAGGCTGTGATTTGGAGGGGGTGTGTCAGGGGCAGGCTGTGCTTGGGAGGGGGTGTGCCAGAGGCAGGCTGTGCTTGGGAGGGGGTGTGTGCCAGGGGCAGGCTGTGATTGGGAGAGGGTGTGCCAGAGGCAGGCTGTGATTTGGAGGGGGTGTGTGCCAGGGGCAGGCTGTGATTGGGAGGGGGTGTGCCAGAGGCAGGCTGTGCTTGGGAGGGGGTGTGTGCCAGAGGTAGGCTGTGATTGGGAGGGGGTGTGTCAGTGGCAGGCTGTGATTGGGAGGGGGTGTGTGCCAAAGGCAGGCTGTGATTGGGAGGGGGGTGTGCCAAAGGCAGGCTGTGATTGGGGGGGGTGTGCCAAAGGCAGGCTGTGATTGGGGGGGGTGTGCCCGGGGCAGGCTGTGATTGGGAGGGGGTGTGCCAGAGGCAGGCTGTGATTGGGAGGGGGTGTGTGCCAGGGGCAGGCTGTGATTTGGAGGGGGTGCGCCAGAGGCAGGCTGTGGTTTGGAGGGGGTGTGTCAGAGGCAGGCTGTGATTTGGAGGGGGTGTGCCAGAGGCAGGCTGTGATTTGGAGGGGGTGTGTCAGGGGCAGGCTGTGCTTGGGAGGGGGTGTGCCAGAGGCAGGCTGTGATTTGGAGGGGGTGTGCCAGAGGCAGGCTGTGATTTGGAGGGGGTGTGTCAGGGGCAGGCTGTGCTTGGGAGGGGGTGTGCCAGGGGCAGGCTGTGATTGGGAGAGGGTGTGCCAGAGGCAAGCTGTGATTTGGAGGGGGTGTGTGCCAGGGGCAGGCTGTGCTTGGGAGGGGGTGTGCCAGAGGCAGGCTGTGCTTGGGAGGGGGTGTGTGCCAGGGGCAGGCTGTGATTGGGAGGGGGTGTGCCAGAGGCAGGCTGTGATTTGGAGGGGGTGTGCCAGAGGCAGGCTGTGATTTGGAGGGGGTGTGTCAGAGGCAGGCTGTGAGTTGGAGGGGTGTGCCAGAGGCAGGCTGTGATTGGGAGGAGGGGTGTGCCAGAGGCAGGCTGTGATTGGGAGCAGCTGTGTGCCAGAGGCAGGCTGTGATTGGTCAGGGGGTGTGATGGTCGAACAAACTACCCAATCCAGGCATGCTGTGTGTCTGCACAGTGTCCTGTACCTCTGAATGGCAGCCAAAGGATGAAAACTGACCACGCTAACACAAATCAGCTTCTGTACTTTGTGTGGTCAGTTTAGATCAACAGTTAAGATCAAGGAAGAAAGGTGACTGGCAGGATCAGCTGGGTACTTCAAATGGAAGTAGTACATGAAAATGATAAAGACTACAATGTATAAAATACAAATCTGTGAACACACACATAGAAAAAAATATATATTTAGGGTAACATACACTTTAAGTGCGAAAAAAAATAACGGTCAGGGCTCTCATTGTGGACCTCCTTCTGAAAATACTAGTTGATTGGAGTTCAGACTCCACTGGCTAGAAGATAACAGTGTTTTCATGAGGGGGGACGGTGGGGGCAGGATGGAGGAGGAGTGGGAACACAGCCTGCACCTCCTCCTTGCTTTCTCCTCGCCTCTTTTGAGCCATTGGCTCCCGCTGCCGTCAATCACAGCCAGTGAGCCAATGAGGAGAGAGAAGGGGCGGGACCGAGACACGGCTCTGGGTGTGAATGGACACGCGGAGCAGGGACTCAGGAGCGTGCCTGCTTGGGTGCCCCCCTAGCCAGATGCTTGCCCTGGCGGCACTCTACAGGAGGGAGGGGCTAGGAGCGCTGGTAGGAGGAATCGGGGCTGCTCTGTGCAAAGCCACTGCACAGAGCCAGTAAGTATAACATGTTTGTTATTAAAAAAAAAAAATTGCCTTTAATATCACTTTAAGCTTCGACAAAAAAAAACAAAAAAAAACTGGAAGCTGATTGGTTTCTATGCACAGCTGCACCAGATTTCACACTCTTTAGTTGTAGTAAATCAGCCCCACTGTATATCCAATCAGGAAGGCCCTTGTGCTGAGGGTGGTCGGCAAATCCAAAGATTGTACAATTAGATTGCTTTACAACTTGTACATACACCTTTACTAGCGGTCAGAATAATTGATTAATTTATAATTTATTAATCATTTTAATAGTTTAAAAAAGAACTGTGGTTGCTATGGGTTACTGCCCTTTGTGTTTTGCGGCAAGTGAAGGAAGGTAGACCGAGTTATCTGAACCCAGCTGATCACTATGCCAATCACCCTCCGAGTCACGTACGCCCGTCTCTGCGGCGGCAGCCAACCACATCCTTGTAGCAGGCGTGTTCCTGAAGTAGATGAAGCTACTTTCCCTAGATGACAAGATTAACAGTTCCAGGGCCAAAGGAAATCTTTTCTTGGATGGCGATCAAGTGCCAGGAATTTCAGGTTTGGCCTGATGTTCCTGGTAGATGCAACTTTGCACCATACCCAGGGAGTGCCCATTCACAAATCCGAGAGGCCCCGAAGGCGCGACAAAATAACATACCACAAGGTGCGAAAAAGCCACGCGGGGAGGAAGAACGACGGCATTTCTCTGAAAGCAGAGAGGAGAAGAAAGCAGCCAATGGAGGGAGAGATCATCATCTGTATGCAGACGTGTGCCACTCATCCCATCCCCCACACCACAGCGGTACCCCCCATACCCACCTAGGAGCTTTAAGGGCCCATTTAGACCTTGGCGTGCCTTAGGCGTCGCGTCAGCACGTGCAACAAGGTCTAACGCGCCAAAAAACGTCTAGGGTCTTGTTCACACTGACTCCCGATACTGACACTGAACAAACGCACTTATAGTGTTAATGCGCGTTGTTTGGCATGTTAACCGCTTGCCGACCAGCCGCCGTCATTATACTGCGGCAGATTGGCACAAGAGGGCGAATCTTTGTAGGTGTACGTCGGCCGCTTTAAGGGTGATAGGTGGCGCGGGCGGTGCCGCAGCCGATGCGCGTGGCTGGCGGCCGCGATGTCCACCGGCCACCCGTGATCGCTCCTCAGAGAGCTGCAACGGGGATCTGTCAATGGAAACGGACAGATCCACGTTCTGACAGGGGAGTAGAGAGAGATCTGCTGTTCCTAGAGATCAGGAACAGCGATCTCTCTCCTCCTCCTCCAGTCAGTCCCCTCCCCCCACAGTTAGAAACACCTCCCAGGGAACACATTTAACCCCTTGATCGCCCCCCTAGTGTTAACCCCTTCCCTGCCAGTGATATTTATACAGTAATCAGTGGCTATTTTTAGCTCTGATCAATGTATAAAAGTTACTGGTCCCAAAAAAGTGTCCGACCTGTCGGCCGCAATGTTGCATTACTAGTAAAAAATAAATAAATAATAAAAAATGCCATAAATCTATCCCCTATTTTGTAAACTTTTGCGCAAACCAATCAATGTACACTTATTGCGATTTTTTTTTTTTTTTTTTTTAACAAAAATATGTAGAAGAATACATATTGGCCTAAACTGATGAAGAAATTTATTTTTTTCATTTTCTTTTTGGATATTTATTATATCAAAAAGTAAAATATATATATATTTATTTATTTATTTATTTTTTTTTTAAATGGTCACATTTTTTTGTTTATAGCGCAAAAAATAAAAAACCGCAAAGGTGATCAAATACCACCAAAAGAAAGCTCTATTTGTGGGAAAAAAAGGACATCAATTTTGCTTGGGTACAACATCACACGACTGCGCAATTATCGATTAAAGCGACGCAGTGCAGAATCGCAAAAAATGACCTGGTCATTGAGGGGGCAAATCCTTCAGGGTCTTAAGTGGTTAAAAATGCACCCCAATTGCCTTATGTGCGTTTGACGCACGTGAACCGCTTCAGCTCCGGGAAGGTTTTATCCCCTTCATGACCAAGCAATTATTTGCTATTTAGCAATGCGCTACATTAACTGGCAATTGCGCGGTCATGCAACACTGTACCCAAATGAAATTGATATAATTCATGCAGATAGAGCTTCTAAATCACTCCGTGGCTCCGCCCCCTACTCACCTCTGAGCCTTGGTTCCGCCCCCTACCCACCTCTGAGCCTTGGTTCCGCCCCCTACCCACCTCTGACCCTTGCTTCCGCCCCCTACCCACCTCTGAGCACCGACCCTTGGTTTCACCCACTACCCAACTCCCAGTACGGAGAATATAGAGCCAAGTATCATTTTATAGTGCTAAGTAATTTGTATGGAATATGGTAATTATAACAAGAAAAGCAATGAAATAAATCCCCTGCAGCCAGTAACAATAGACCCCCCCCAGCAAAATAGACCCCCCCAGCAACAATAGACCCCCAGCAGCAACAATAGACCCCCTCAAGCAGCATTAGACCCTGCCAGCAACAATAGACCCCCCGACAGCAACAATAGATCCCCCACCCGGCAACAATAGGCAGCCCCAGCAACAATAGACCCCCAGCAGCAACAACAGATCTTCCAGCAGCCAGAAACAGTAGACCCCTCCCTAAACAATTGATCCCCCAGTAACAAAAGATCCCCCACCAGCAACAATAGATTGCCCTGCAAAAATCGATCCCCTCCAACAACAATAGATACCCCAGCAGCCAGCATCAGTAGACCCTCCAGCACCCCTTGCCATTGCATACATTCAGTGCGGGAGGTGACGGAATTGCGACCCCCCCCCCCCCGCCACCACCACATTTACGCTGACTAGCCTGTCCACAGACCATTATATTTTTATTAACAAAAATTTTGAACAAAGTATTTTATATTTTGTATAATGTGACATTTAATAAAATGTAAATAAGAGACACCAGGCTCCTGTATGATTTTTCAATAAAAGCTTCTGATTTTCCACTGCTAGTTCCTCTACAATGGCAGCTTGGATTCGTAAAACATAAAAGCCATTCCTACGTTCTTTTCAGTCCGATTTGCTGCATTGTAACAGAACCTGCGAGGTGACCGGAGGAGGAGCTAGGATTGTGTCCTGTACTACAGCTGCCACACTAGAGCAGAGGACACGCCTCCAACCATTGCTGATTGGCTAATAAAAGAGAAGCAGCATTCTAATGGGCTCATTCTTCTGCTTGCCCCGCTATCTCTGCCTGTCAATGCTGGCCTCCCTTTTTCCCGGCCCTGCAGTCAATTCTCCGGGTCTGTGAGCCGCTACAAGTGGGACTGAACAGCCCGCAAATCAATTCTGACACTCCGCCCCTTCCGGAAAATCCCAAATCCTCCAGATGGCCATTCCGGGCCTGTTTTTAGTTTTTCCCAGAATGTAAAATCAATAGACAGAGATGGTCAGAGCTGATTTCCAGGGACGGTTCAGGATTCTTGTCCCTAGAAATGTCCCTTGGTTTCCATACTGACTGTCTGTAGAAGAAAATTCTTCTATTACCGGGCGGTGGGAGTGGTGGGGGCGGTGGGAGCGGTTGCACCATCTGGTGGCGCTCCCTCTCTCTCTCGGGGTTTTTTAATTTAATATCTATTGACCGGCAGCATTGAAGGTGCAAAAACTCATCCGGGAAAAGTGTGTTCCTCGCGGGAGGGGATTGCGCTTGGAGAAAAGGAATGCGCCCGCCTGGAGACAGGAGATTCTATACAGAGCCGAACTCCCGACAGATAGAAAACATGAATGAAATCTGTGAATTTATTAATAAATAATTAATAAACCATTAAATCTGACCTCTGACCTCACCTTCAGCCTCGCTCCTCTCCTGGACTCAGATGGCTTCCTCTGCACACTATGAGGGGCATTTACTAACACTGGAGCACACAGAATCTAGTGCAGGGAAAATAGAAATATAGTATATCCACTTGAAGACTTTTGTTTACAAGTTAATCAGTATCAGTATATATATATATATATATATATATATATATATATATATATATATATATATATATATATATATTTTTTTTAGCAGAGACCCTAGGGAATAATATGGCGATCACTGCATTTTTTTATGTCACACGGTATTTGTGCAGCGGTTTTTCAAACACAATGTTTTTTTGGAAATAATACACTTTAATGAATTAAAAAAAAAAACCCACAACATATATACCGTATATACTCGAGTATAAGCCGACCCGAATATAAGCCGAGGCACCTAATTTTACCACAAAAAAACTGGGAAAACTTATTGACTCGAGTATAAGCCTAGGGTGGGAAATGCGCAGCTACTGTAAGTGGAAAAGAGGGTCAACAATGCCCATTTGCAGCCTCACTGTGCCCATTTGCAGCCATAGGTCCCCCGAACTTCAAACTCGGTAGTTAAGGGTTCCTAGATGCCCCCTAGCTGCAGCCAAAATTTGGGGTCTCTGGACCCAAAGGGTCCCGAAATGACATTGCTGCAGATGGACACAGTTGACAGAATTTGGGGCCCCGTATCTCGGGACCGCTTGATGCTAGGAACCCCAAATTTGGTGTGCAAACCCAGTGGAACTAGCACTACAACTCATGGGGTTCCTAGCACCAAGTGGCCCCGATATACAGGGCCCCCAAATCAGTTCGGAAAATGTCAAGCACTTTTCTGCAGCAGAGAATGAGATTTTCCGAACCGAATTCGGTGCCCCGTGTCTCTGGACCACTTGGTGCTAGAAACCCCAGCTTTAAAAAATGTTAAAGTACTCGTTCTACTGGGTTTGCACACCAAATTTGGAGTTCCTAGCACCAAGTGGCCCCGAGATACGGGGCCCCAAATTCGGTTCGGAAAATGTAATTCTTTGCTGCAGAAAAGTGCTTGACTCCAGTATAAGCCGAGGGGGACATTTTCAGCACAAAAAACTGTGCTGAAAAACTCGGCTTATACTCGAGTATATACGGTACCCCAATTTTTGTATATAATGTGAAAGATGATGTTACGCCAAGTAAAAAGATACCTAACATGTCATGTTTTAAAATTGAGGACGCTCGTGGAATGCATACCTCCCAACATTTTGAGATGGGAATGAGGGACACCTACCAGCAAATGTATGTAGGCATAGGACACGCCCCCTGCCAAACCCCCTTAAAGGAGAATTAACCCCCCAAAAAAGGTTAATTAAATCCACAAAGGCTTTTTTTTACCACTACTATTCCTTTATATTGGCTTTTAAAATGTGCAAATGCAGCAATTTAGAAATTGGATGAAAGGTTTAGCTCTGGGAAAAACTTTTTGAAAGATAACAAGTGCATTTTATATACATCTATATAGATCAGACCAAAATGAGGAGTAATGAGGGACAGAGGGACATTGCTCCAAATCAGGGACAGTCCCTTGAAATCAGGGACAGCTGGGAGGTTTGGGAATGGTGACAAACTACAATACTTAAAGTGGACCTTCAGTCATTTTTTCATCTTTCCATCTATTAAATCTTCTGCCCTTGTTGTTGTTTTAACTTTGGATAGTAAAACATTTTTGTTTTCTGCCAGTAAATCCCTTATACAGCCCACTCCCTGTTTCATGCCTGGTCATTAGCCTAGGCTTAGGACATCATGCACAGCTCTCTCTCACTCTCGTCAGACTTTGCCAGGAAGGGAGGGGGGGGAGTCATAAGAGGGTCAATGAGAGCTGCAGAGCTGGAGGTGTGGTCAAAAAAAAAAAATTGATCTTTTGCTTTAAAATAAAAACAAATAGTTTACTTCCGCCCTAGCCTGGAAGTGACGTCATGAGGTTGCTCTGGTCCTCCAAGGCCATAGAGGAAATCAGAGATGATCTGGTCTCTGGTAGCCTCTTTGACCAGCCAGCCGTACACTCAAATCGTTTCCTTGGGCACGCTGGTAAAAATGGTAAGCCTGAGAAACACCATTGAGCGGTGAGAGCGATCCGGTGACTAATGAGGCCGCTCAGACCGCTTTCATGAGAAAGCCAGCTGAAAAAAAAAAAATATGGCTATGGCTGATCACTTGCAAACCGCAACGTGTACAGTATATATATGTATTGCTGTTGGCAAGTGAATATAGCATAGAAACCAATCAGCTTCCAGGTTTTATTGTCAAAGCTTAATTGGACAAGCTGAAGTTAGAAGCTGATTGGCTCCCATGCACAGCAGTACCAGATTCTGAGTGCTCCAGTTTTAGAAAATCCCCCCTGTATGGTTTTTGTTCCCAAAACAAGGCCTAGAAACAATCGTACGCATTTTGCTTTTTTTTTTTTTTTACTCCTACCTAAAACACACTGACACTCATTTTAAAAAAATGCTTTAAGAAAAAAAAAACTACCAAAAATATTTTGACCCTGACCTTTTGACTTTGACCTTTGATCATGACATTGACCCTGACTCTAAAATCCAACCTTCATCTAGATATTTATTCTTTTTTTTTTTTTTGAATTGATGTAAACAGTCTCCACTGCTTTAGTAAATCCACCCGATGGCTGCAGATGGCCTCCGATGTCCCTCTTGTGTCTCAGGTGTTTCCTCTCCGCTCGGAGCGATGCCCCTTCTGGGCAGACCTGTGCCAGCTCCAGGAATTCCTCCATCTCTTCTCCTGCCAAGCAGAACGTTGACATGACACCCTGTGATCCCCCCTGCCACACTCTACACACAGGACCTGCTTCCCTTCCCTATGTCTGCGACTCGGCTGCCATTCATTTCTTACAGCCGACAGAACTTGGAACAAAGCGGGAGAGCCGGGCCAGGACATCTTACCGCTGAATTCCAGGCAGATATAAAAGGCACACATGGATGCAGATTGAAAACATCATTAACCCCTTCAATACCGGGCACTTTCACCCCCAGACCAATTTTCAGCTTTCAGCGCTGTCATACTTTGAATGACAATTGTGCGGTCATACAACACTGTACACAAGCTAAACTTTTATTATGTTGTTCACACAGATAGAGCTTTCTTTTGGTGGTATTTAATCACCTCTGGGGGGTTTTTATTTTTTGCTAAACAAATGAAAAAAGACCGAGAATTCTGAAAAAAAAGCTTTTCTTCATTTCTGTTATAAAATTTTGTAAATAAGTAATTTTTCTCCTTCACTGATGTGCGCTGATGAGGTGACACTGATGGGCACTAATGGGCTGCACTGATGAGTAATGATTGGCCCTGTGGGTCACTGATTGGCCCTGATGGTCACTGATAGACTGCCCTGATGGTCACTGATAGGCTGCACTGATGGTCACTGATAGACTGCCCTGATGGTCACTGATAGACTGCCCTGATGGTCACTGATAGGCTGCACTGATGGTCACTGATAGACTGCACTGATGGTCACTGATAGACTGAAATGATGGTCACTGATAGACTGCCCTTATGGTCACTGATAGACTGCACTGATGGTCACTGATAGACTGCACTGATGGTCACTGATAGGCTGCACTGATGGTCACTGATAGACTGCACTGATGGTCACTGATAGACTGAAATGATGGTCACTGATAGACTGCCCTGATGGTCACTGATAGACTGCACTGATGGTCACTGATAGACTGAAATGATGGTCACTGATAGACTGCACTGATGGTCACTGATAGACTGAAATGATGGTCACTGATAGACTGCCCTGATGGTCACTGATAGACTGCCCTGATGGTCACTGATAGACTGCCCTGATGGTCACTGATAGACTGCCCTTATGGTCACTGATAGACTGCCCTGATGGTCACTGATAGACTGCCCTGATGGTCACTGATTGGCCCTGATGGTCACTGATAGACTGCCCTGATGGTCACTGATAGACTGCAATGATGGTCACTGATAGACTGCAATGATGGTCACTGATAGACTGCACTGATGGTCACTGATAGGCTGCACTGATGGTCACTGATAGACTGCACTGATGGTCACTGATAGACTGAAATGATGGTCACTGATAGACTGCCCTTATGGTCACTGATAAACTGCCCTGATGGTCACTGATAGACTGCCCTGATGGTCACTGATTGGCCCTGATGGTCACTGATAGACTGCCCTGATGGTCACTGATAGACTGCAATGATGGTCACTGATAGACTGCACTGATGGTCACTGATAGACTGCACTGATGGTCACTGATAGGCTGCACTGATGGTCACTGATAGGCTGCACTGATGGGCACTAATGGGCTGCACTGATGAGTAATGATTGGCCCTGATGGTCACTGATAGACTGCCCTGATGATCACTGATAGACTGCACTGATGGTCACTGATAGGCTGAATTGATGGTCACTGATAGGCTGCACTGATGGTCACTGATAGGCTGCACTGATGGGCACTGATGAGGCTGCACTGATGTCACTAATAGGCTGCACTGATTAAGCTGCACTGATATGTGGCCCTGATGGTCACTGATAGGCTGCACTGATGGGCACTGATAGGCGGCACTGATGGGCACTGATATGCGGCACTGATGGTCACTGATAGGCTGCACTGATGGGCACTGATGAGGCTGCACTGATGTCACTAATAGGCTGCACTGATTAAGCTGCACTGATATGTGGCCCTGATGGTCACTGATAGGCTGCACTGATGGTCACTGATAGGCTGCACTGATGGGCACTGATAGGCGGCACTGATGGGCACTGATAGGCGGCACTGATGGTCATTGATAGGCTGCACTGATGGTCAGGACACTTATGATCAGTGCCCCGATTATCAGTGTAGGTGTCCCCTGTGTGGATTTGCTGGTTATGGGCTCTCCTCTTCTCACGTGGTGTCAGCGAGAGGAGAGGACTGCCGATAACTGGCAAATCCTGTTTACACTGTGATTAGCTGTGTGTGATTGGACACAGCAATCATAGCTCCATGCTGATGTGCGCCGCAGGAAGCACACAGAAAGCGTGATCAGAAGAGGACATCCATAGACGCCCTCCTGGCAATGTGAGCCGTGCCGGAGCCATCTTTCGGCTATAGCGTTGTCAGGAAGTGGTTAAGGTCCGGTTCACACTGGCTGCACATTTTTCCTTCACCCTAAACAAGGACATGTGCAGTCCGGTCCTTTCTTGGTACATTCCAGTGCGTTTTTTTATGTGTTTTAACGCGTGTCAGTGCAAAAAAAATGAAGCATGTTCTATGTTTTTTCTGGAACGCGCTGGTGTGAACTATGCCATTTTAAACCATGTAACCAACTATCCATGCGTTTTTGATGCACACAAAAAAAACGCACTGGACTGCATGCAGTGTGAGCCGGCCCTCAATGTGTGTTTTGGAAGCAGAGTGAGTACTGAAATGTATTATCCTCTTGCAATCCTTATACAGCAGGGCTGGACTGTTTGAGGCAGAAGCAGCACAAGGAGCCAGCCATTTTATCTGCTAACAAGTAGCATGCTGATAGGAGGAGAAAGCAGAGTGACAAAGAGTTGAGCTCATTACTGTGCTGCTTCCCCTTTCGCTGTCCAGGCACAGGCTATGGGGGGAGGGGGGGGGGGGTCCACAATGATCTGGCCCCACAGGAAGTGCGTTGAATGAAGCTGGTCATCAGACTGAGGACATCTAGTGGCAAATAAAAGTACTGTGGGGGGAAATCTCCAGATTGAAGCAGAGTTTTTGTTATTTTATCATTTAATGGACTATTTTTTTTTTATTTTGTTATTTTTGGCCGGAGTTCTGTTTTAATAGATTCAGAATAGTTTTTTTTATTACTTTCACTGGAAAATTGTTTGATTTGTTGCTAATCTATTTTTTGGTAATTTATTTTTGTCTGGCATTGGGCTATCAGTGGGGGGAGGGTCAAGCCTTCTCTCATTGCTATCTGTGCTCCCGCTGGGGGGGGGGGGGGGGGGGGGGGGGGGATTTCCCTTCACTTTCTATCTGGCAGCTATCAGACAAAACAGGAAATTGTACTTTGAGATTTCAATACCGCGTTAAACATTTGCATTAAAGTGATACTAAACCCACAACAGTAACATCAGTCTGTATATGCAGTAAAGCATTGCTTGTTATACTCTCTGTGGAACCTAAGGGGTTAATCCTCTGCACTGTGTAAAAAGGCTGTTTGATCCTTCTCTGATCCTCCCCTTCTTCCACTGTCCCCAATCCATCTCCTGATAGTACAGAACCTTGTGGGAGGGGCACTTCTTGGGAGAGTGGATGTGATCAGCACGGGGCCAATCAGCACTGTCCAGACAGAGGGTCAGGGGTCATGCAGCCTCATAGGACAGTGAGGGGAGAATGAAAACTCCTCCTACGTGCTTTAACCAGACACTGATAGGAGTCACAAGACTGCTAAATACTGCTGATGAGAAAAGGTATTTAGAAGTTTATATTTATTAAAATAATTGTATTTCCATGTTCTGTGTACTGTGGGGGACCAGATATAGTGACTGGATTCTGGGTTTACTAACACTTTAAATGGGAGTCAGATGAGGACGAGATAGGAAAGAAGAAGGACTCATTTGAAAACTTCTTAATATATTTATAATATTGTTTTTTTCCTACACAAAGTTTTACCTTTTTCTGCCTGTTTTTTTTTTTTTTTTTTTTAGGACTGGTTCAAACTGGTTGCGATTCCAGATGTGGCTTGAGTCCCGCAGAATTGCATGACAATGGAAATCGCATTGCTTTCTGTGGTGTCCATTCATATCAATGGGACTCAGCACTGAGCGATTTTTGGAAGAGTCTCTTGTACTAGTTTTGTGCAAATCCATCATCTAGTGCAATGTTTGCCCCGTAGAATATGCAAACCACCTCCAAGTCCCACCACATAACTGCACTGAAAGTAAGATCCCGGCAGTGTGCACCTCGCCTTAACTCCTTCATGACCCAAGGATTAGTTAGTCAGTCCCCCCCCCCCTCCAGCGTCAGTTAGTGTCAGATTGTCCGCCGCACTTTCATAGTCCCATTATAAGTCACCGATCGCCGCCATTAGTGGCATAAAAAAAAAATTCCAGTATATCCCATAGTTTGTAGACGCTATAACTAACTAAACAACCAATCAATATACACTTGTTGGGATTTTTTTTTTTTACCAAAAATATGTAGCAGAATGCATTTTGGCCTAATTAAATTACATTTTTTATTCAATATGTTATATAGCAGAAAGCAAAAAATATTTTTTTTTTTTTTTTTTTTTTTCAAAATTTTCAGTCTTTTTTCGTTTATATCACAAAAAATGAAAAAGCCCGGAGGGGATTAAATGCCACCAAAAGAAAGCTCTTTTTGTGTGGAAAAAAAATGATACACATTTTATTTGGGTACAGTGCTGCATGACCGCGCAATTGTCAGTAGCACAGTGCACATAGCAAAAAATGGCCTGGTCATGGAGGGGGTAAAACCTCCTAAAGCTGAAGTGGTTAAAATCGAACTCCACCCAAAAGTGTGTGGGGGGGGGGGCAGAACTCCTCTTTAATTCTACCTAAAACACACTGATACTGATATTAATTTACCGGCTTGCCGACCAGCCGTCGCAGTTATACTGGGGCAGAATGGCTCGGCTACGCAGATCGCCGTACCGGTACGGCGGTCCCTTAAAGACTATAGCAGGCCGGGGGCCCCGGAGCCGATGCACGTGGCTGGCGGCCGCGATGTCCGCCGGCCACCTGCGATCGCTCCTCAGAGAGCCAGAACAGGGATCTGTCAATGTAAACAGAGAGAGCCCGTTCTGTCAGGGAAGTAGAGAGAGATCTGATGTTCCTAGTGATCAGGAAAAGAGATCTCTCTCTACTCCCAGTTAGTCCCCCCTCCCCCACAGTTAGAAACACACACAGGGAACACATTTAACCCCTTGATCGCCCCCTAGTGTTAACCCCTTCCCTGCCAGTGACATTTATACAGTAATCAGTGGCTATTTTTAGCTCTGATCGCTCTATAAATGTCACTTGGTCCCAAAAAAGTGTCAAAAGTGTCCGATCTGTCTGTTGCAATGTCGCAGTCCCGATAAAAATTGCTGATCACCGCCATTAGTAGTAAAAAAAAAAAAAAGATAAAAATGCCATAAATCATAAATAAATAATAAATAAAAAATCCCCTATTTTGTAGACGCTATAAATTTTGCACAAACCAATCAATATACGTTTATTGCGTTTAAAAAAAATAATTAATAATAATATGTAGAAGAATACATATTGGCCTAAACTGATGAATAAATTTGTTTCTTTTTAATTTTGTGATATTTATTATATCAAAAAGTAAAACAAAAATTATTTTATTTTTTTTTTTTTTCAAAATTGTCGCTCTTTTTTTTGTTTATAGCACAAAAAATAAAAACCGCAGAGGTGATCAAATCCACCAAAAGAAAGCTCTATTTGTGGGGAAAAAAAAGAGTCATAAACTTTTGTTTGGGTACAGCGTCGCACGACCGCGCAACTGTCCGTAAAAACAACGCAGTGCCGTATCACAAAAAATGGTCATTAAAGGGGGTAAATCCTTCCGGAGCTGAAGTGGTTAAAAAACACTTTTTTTTAAAAAAAGAAAACCTACCTAAAATTTTCTGACCCTGACCTTTGGCTCTGACCTTGACCTTTGACCCTGACTCTAACCCTGACACTGATCTTTATTTTGTTTTAACACTCACTTTGTCTATGTACATGTTTTTTCCTCTGGCAAGGAGAGAAAGATACAATGTATTATATTCTGTATCCTATAAAATGTATTATATTCTGTATCCTATACAATGTATTATATTCTGTATCCTATACAATGTATCTTTCTATTCAATCAGAAGAGAACGCACACACAGGGGTGGATTTTACAGTGATTGATCACTGTGGCAGCCAATCAGAGGCTATCACAGCGGTCAGGTGACCAGGAACCGGGCTTTCTGGTTCCCGATTGTTAGTACAGGACCTGGAGCCCCCCAGCACACATATCTGTGACCCGGCATATATGAAGGGGTCTTCTGTATTATCGAATACAAATACTCCTCCTGAGACTTCATTTGTTTTTACACTGCAGGTCAAAGTTTTATTTTATATATGGGTGGGGTGGTGAGGGGTTAGAACCTCCGTCTGGTTTTTATTGCTGTCTGTGTCGCTGTGACTGAGGCTCACCCTCTCTATTGTTCTGATCACCGATGGGACGTAGAATGGAAATGAGGAGTAAATCCAACGTTCTGATTTGCCACCAGACCAGGAAGAAAGGGGGAGGGGGATCTTATTTCACCGCACACTGTGAGCTTCTTACTTTGTGCATTAGAAGCTGTAATAAGTCAGCTGAAGCCCATTTCCTGGCTGGAGGCCAAACCCAGCATCATCTAGCCCTTTCCTCGCCAACACAATTGTCCCTGGCCCGCCCCTTTCAGTCACTTTTTTTTTTTTTTTTTTAACATAGAGGCTCATGTGCTTAAAAAAAACCAAAACCTATTCAATTCCATGCGTCCGGTGCATGTAGATTAGGAGCCGGGCACATGGATTAGGGGGGCGGCCCCCAATGTTTATAATAATAATATTTAGTGTGCCTGTCTGAGTCGGAGAACATTCCCCAAACAAAGATCTCTGACAAACTTCCTGGAAATGTAACATTGCAAAATATTACCGAGCGCAGATTACATAATGCTGAGTGTGGAAATACATGAAATCAATCTAATGGCGTGTTCTGGGTGGAGTATCAGACTATGTGTCTTGTCATAGGAATTTCTGCACCCCCCCACCCCTCCTATCTCCGGAAAATCCTTGTTTGGGGGCAGAGTCTCCTTTCTTCGCTGAAATATAAATCATTTTTTTTACTGAACAGCAGTGCCGGTCACAGTAGATCCATTGCAGCCCTCAACTGAGACACTCCAAGCTGCAATTGTTGACCTTTGGGAAATGCTAGTTGCCTGGCTTACTTTGGATTTAGTGCTCCCTGAAATGCTGACCCAGAACAAGGATACCGTAATGAAGTGGGAGCCCTTTATTATCACATTAGTGCTTCTGGGTCCATGGCACTAAGAAGCTATTGAAGCCATTAAATCAGCAAAAAGCCAGGCGAACCGGAAAAAGTCTGCACTGGCATTTCTCTCAGTCCAGGATTACTATAGAGCAGGGGTCTCCAAACTTTCTAAACAAAGGGCCGGTTTACTGTATTTTAGACTTTAGGGGGGGCCGGACTGTGGTCATTGGGAGTAGAAAAGGTCCCATTGTCAGTGGGAAAAAAACAATGCCCCTCATTGGTGTCAGTGGGAAAAAAACAATGCGCCATCATTGGTGTCAGTGGGAGGAATAGTGCCCCATCATTGGTGTCAGTGGGAGGAAATGTGCCCCATCAGTAGTGTGATTGGGAGGAATTGTGGCCCATTGTTGGTATCATTAGGAGGATGTGTACCCCATCTTTGGTGTTAGTGGGAGGAAATGTGCCCCATCAGTGGGAGGAAATGTGCCCCATCAGTGGTGTCAGTAGGAGGAATCATGCCCCATCATTGGTATCAATGAGAGGAATAGTGCCCCATCATTGTTGTCAGTGGGAGGAATAGTGCCCCATCACTGGTGTCAGTGGGAGAAATAGTGTCCCATCATTGGTGTCAGTGGGAGGAATCATGCCCCATCATTTGTGTTAGTGAGAGGAAATGTGCCCCATCAGTGGTGTGACTGGGCCCCATTGTTGGTGTCACTGGTAGAAATTGTGCCCCATCTTTGGCGTCATTGGAAGGAATAGTGCCCCATCACTGGTGTCAGTGGAGGGAATTATGCCCCATTGTTGGTATCAGCGGATGAAATAGTGACCCAAGGGCCAGATAAAAGCAAGCAAAGGGCCGCAGTCTGTAGACCACTGCTACAGAGAAATTTCCATGAGAAAGGTAGAGATGTACTTCTCCTGATCTCCTCCTGAAAATCCCAGTTGCCTGGCAGTTTACTGTTCAAAAAGCTTCATTATTTTCAGGGTTTGCATTTAAGAAAAGCAGAAAAATAAGTCCTTGCCCGCATACTGGTCCCAGGTCAGTGACTTGTCGTATTGAAGCAAGAGGATCAGGATAACAACCCAGCAATTTACATTATCAGAAGAAGAGGTCACTTTGTTTAGCCTATACTGGGCCCACAGAGCATTTTACAACTCAGCCAATCCCCAGCAGCCAGGAGGTACGGCAATCCGCAGAGGGGTGAAGGTGGAGAAGAATATCTCATGGAACAGTCACTACTTGCTGCAAATCATTTTGGCACTTCCACCTCCTTCTTCATCCCTCTGTATGCCCTCCCCCCCCCCCCACCTGTTTAGAAGGCAAAGGCCCCTGAGCCAATCTAAGTGTTGCCCCAACCCTTGAAGAACAATGGATATCCCAGACAGGTGCAGGATATTCATGGCCGGCCTCTCACCGTACACCCCCCCGATTGAGCTTTTCTAGAGCTCCTCCTCTTTATTTCACTTTGGATGGAGTGGAAAGGGTTACAGAAGCTGAATTGTGTTGTATGTTATCCATCAGCGATATGTTATCGAGGGATATCCTCGTTTCTATTTTATTAATACTGTAATTGTAACATGACGGTTGACCACTATAGTCTGAGCTCCATCTTTTCATATCGGGTGTGGTTTACCAAAGCGATATGTGGCTGAGGAGCACACCGAGGTTTGGGGGCCTCGGCACGGGACTTCATATAAAGACCTTTGTCAGTCCTTCCGGAGAATTGAAAACATTTCAAGGGGAAGTGAAAGAAGAACATGAGCTTGATTCGGTTGTGCTAAATTGTGTGTGTGGACAGGGTCATCTAAAGCCCAAGGAAAACATGCCAAAGCGTGCCCCTCCCCACAAGATGTTTGATCAGCAAAAATCCCCTCCCTTCAAAAAAAAAAACAATTGAGGATTAATCTGCATGCTCATCCCTTAAAGCATACATTCCTCCTCCTCCCAGAACAAATCTGCCCCCTTATAAAAAAAAAACTCTCCCGGCACAACTCTTTGCCCCCCCCCCATCCCCCCAGCACAAATCCTTTCTCTACCCATATGCCACCAGGACAAATCCCCCCCCCAAGAAAAATAAAAAAATTCCCCCTCCAAAATCCTCTACCTCTCAAATTTCCTCTCCAAGCACAACCCCCCCCCTACACTCCAAATCCCCCACTTCCTGCACAAATGCCCCTCCTCTTATCCCCCATTACTATTGAGGAATAAGGCTGCTCGAGGCTGAAACGCGTTGCCATTCTTTGCCGTATACACCGCTGTTCAATAAAATTAGCGCTATGCTGTGATCTATTGTGGTGCTGGCTATCTTCACATCTACAGGTCATAGCCCCCATTTCCACCCGCGGGAAGGTTCAGGGGCTTCTATCCCAATCTATTCACAGTTCATCCAATCCTGGATTAAAAAAACCTTAAATGACTTTGTGAAGTTTGCAAGTTTCAAGTGGACCTGCACCATTTTTGGCAACACGGCGCTCCACAATGCACAATAGTGCGTTTCTATGCACTGCATTGCACATGCATTGGAGCTACATTACCTTCACATGTTGGGCTGCCGTTCAAAATGAACGTAACGTGCATGAGCGTG
Source organism: Lithobates clamitans (assembly GCA_037952925.1). Lineage (NCBI taxonomy): Eukaryota > Metazoa > Chordata > Amphibia > Anura > Ranidae > Lithobates > Lithobates clamitans. Next base: position 29,965 of record JBBGZY010002473.1, read on the forward strand.
TGTGGTGCACCACAGCAGGAAAGTGCGTTTTGGCCCTCCTGTATCTCTGGGATAGAAACTGAAAGGAAAAATCCCCAACAGGACACAAAGGGAGACAACATACACAGACAGCAGGTGGAATACTTCCCCCTCTATTAAATACTAAGTTTGGCTTTATGTAGGCTTTAGAGCAGGGGTCTCCAAAATTTCTAAACAAAGGGCCAGTTTACTGTCCTTCAGACTTTAAGGCGGTCGGACTGTGGCCATTGGGAATAGAAAGGGTCCCAATGTCAGTGGGAAAAAAATGCCCCATCATTGGTGTCAGTGGGAGGAATAGTGCACCATCATTGGTATCAGTGGGGGGAATAGTGCCCCATCATTGGTATCAGTGGGAGGAATAGTGCCCCATCACTGGTGTTAGTGGGAGAAATAGTGTCCCATCATTGGTGTCAGTGGGAGGAATCATGCCCCATCCTTTTGTTAGTGAGAAGAATTGTGCCCCATCATTGGTGTCATTGGGCCCCATTGTTGGTGTCAATGGGAGAAATTGTGCCCCATCGTTGGTGTCATCAGGAGGAATTGTGGCCCATCGTTGGTATCATTGGGAGGAATTGTGCTCCATCTTTGGTGTCAGTGGGAGGAATAGTTCCACAACATTGGTGTCAGTAGGAGGAATTGTGCTCCATCATTGGTATCAGTGAGAGGAATTGTGGCCCATCCTTGGTATCACTGGGAGGAATTGTGGCCCATCGTTGGTATCACTGGGAGGAATTGTACCCCATCATTTGAGTCAGCGGGAGGAATAGTTCCACAACACTGGTGTCGGTGAGAGGAAATGTGCCCCATCAGTGGTGTCATTGGGCCCTATTGTTGGTGTCACTGGGAGAAATTTTGCTCCATTTTTGGCATCATTGGGAGGAATTGTGTCCCATTGTTGCCATCTTTGGGAGGAATTGTGCTCCATCTTTGGTGTCAGTGGGAGGAATAGTTCCACAACATTGGTGTCAGTAGGAGGAATTGTGCTCTATCATTGGTATCAGTGAGAGGAATTGTGGCCCATTGTTGGTATCACTGGGAGGAATTGTGGCCCATCATTGGTATCACTGGGAGAAATTGTGGCCCATCGTTGGGATCATTGGGAGAAATTGTGGCCCATTGTTGCCATCTTTGGGAGGAATTGTGCCCCTTCATTGGTGTCATTGGGCCCCATTGTTGGTATCACTGAGATAAATTGTCCCCATCTTTGGCATAATTAGGAGGGATTGTGTCCCATTGTTGGTATCATTTGGAGGAATTGTGCCCCATCATTGGTGTCAGTGGTGGGGAATTATGGCCCATTGTTGGTATCAGCGGATGAAATAGTGCACCAAGGGCCAGATAAAAGCAAGCAAAGGGCCACATCTGGCCCCCGGGCCGCAGTTTGGAGACCACTGCAATATAAATGTCTTAATGAGTTTGTGTTTGTTACTATTTCACTGCAATGCAATGTTATCACCAGTCTGAGTTTTATATCAAAGGATCAGATTCATTATTTTTTTCACTTTCAAACCATTCCAGACAATTGCCAACCTGGCTTTGTGTTGCTAATCTTTAACTTATTTTCTCCGGACTTATCTTTGAAAAATTGATCTTCCTGTTTTTTATAGCTTACAACAAAAGCAAAAATCTAATTAAACAAAGTAATCCAGATTAGTGCAATCAAAGTCTGGACCTTTTAAAGCCCAACTTCAGGAAAACCTATTTATTTCCAGATAGTTAGAGTGGTGAGGGGTAAGAGCCCCTGTCTTGTTTATATTATCATCAGTATAGGAAGTATTGGATGGGACATCTCTCCAGTGAAGATACAGACAAAAAACACTTACAACTGTAGTAGGGTGAGAAAGGGTTATTGCTCTCCACAATGTCCTATCCCAGTGACAACCACTTCCTCCATTTCTTGAACAGGAGTTCATTGAACAGGTTAGGCCAGGAGTGATCTCCTACATGTATTGTGGCCTCTGTACATTGCTGCTCAGCCTGTAGATGCTTCAAATGGACTTTATTATAGGAAGGGTGTTCCCAATCATTCCCCCACAAAGTAACAATGTCTACAGCAGCCATTCTCAACTAGAGTTCCTCCAGAGGTTGCTTAGGGTGCCTTGAGCTGATTGACCTCTTATTTGGTGGTGCTTGTATATTTCTGGGGCCAATGTCACTTGGTAGTCCCAACAGCAAGACACCAAAGGTGGCATTCTGAACACCAGTGTATGGGTTGTGTTTTTCCCACTGTTCTCCAATGTAAGGAACATTCTTCCCACTGATCACCAATGTAAGGAACATTCTTCTCACTGATCACCAATGTAAGGAACATTCTTCTCACTGATCACCAATGTAAGGAACATTCTTCCCACTGATCACCAATGTGAGGGACATTCTTCTCACTGATCACCAATGTAAGGGACATTCTTCTCACTGATCACCAATGTAAGGAACATTCTTCTCACTGATCACCAATGTAAGGAACATTCTTCTCACTGATCACCAATGTAAGGAACATTCTTCCCACTGATCACCAATGTGAGGGACATTCTTCTCACTGATCACCAATGTAAGGAACATTCTTCTCACTGATCACCAATGTAAGGAACATTCTTCTCACTGATCACCAATGTAAAGAACATTCTTCCCACTGATCACCAATGTAAGGAACATTCTTCCCACTGATCACCAATGTAAGGAACATTCTTCTCACTGATCACCAATGTAAGGAACATTCTTCTCACTGATCACCAATGTAAGGAACATTCTTCTCACTGATCACCAATGTAAGGAACATTCTTCTCACTGATCACCAATGTAAGGAACATTCTTCTCACTGATCACCAATGTAAGGAACATTCTTCTCACTGATCACCAATGTAAGGAACATTCTTCCCACTGACCACTAATGTAAGGAACATTCTTCTCACTGATCACCAATGTAAGGAACATTCTTCTCACTGATCACCAATGTAAGGAACATTCTTCCCACTGACCACTAATGTAAGGAACATTCTTCTCACTGATCACCAATGTAAGGAACATTCTTCTCACTGATCACCAATGTAAGGAACATTCTTCCCACTGATCACCAATGTAAGGAACATTCTTCTTACTGATCACCAATGTAAGGAACATTCTTCCCACTGATCACCAATGTAAGGAACATTCTTCCCACTGATCCCACGCCAAAATGGGGCGCTGAAGGACAGTAAACTGGCCTTTTATTTTGAAAGTTTGGCGACCCCTGCTTTAGCGTAACCCTTAAAATAATGCTTAGGTCTTCGGGATCTCTTGCCAAGACAAATTCATTGGGGGTCAGTAATGGGAAAAACACCCCTTACATCGGTCGCCAGCGCAAAAAAAAAAGCCCCCCTTACAGTGGTGGTCAGAAGGCCACCCTGATATCCCGCAGCTGACCAGAACTATGCAGGAACCATCAAATGGAGGGGGGGGGGGGTCAATCAGCCTTAGCTAAAGGAACTCCTAGCAACCTCTGAAGGAACGCTAGGGGTCCAGTAAACCTAATGGCTGCTCCAGGCTCAAGATGGCTCTTTTTGAAAAAAAAAAATTGGGCATGAACCCCCCCCCACACCGACACTGTTGTGTGTTTGTGTCACACTCGTGTCTCGGTCATGGAAGGACATTTGAGGTTTTGTATTTTCAGTTTGTACGCCAAGGTGCCTCCTATCCATTGGACACGGAAGAAGATCTTCAGGCACTTTTGTCTCTTATCCCTCCCAGATGTGTGCAATTTGTTGGATTTGCAGTTTAGTAAATGAACATGTTTTCCATATGACTACATTTTAAAACAAATAAACAGCTTAACGTGTTCCAAAACGATGTCTTGTTGCAAATACAGGAAAAGCCCCCCCCCCCTCGAACGCGGCAGTCTTAGATAATCATCTTAAATGGTTGGTTAGCAGTGATCCGAAATAGTAAAACTTCTGTCCCGGGAGATTTCCCCCCCTATTCGGCAGACTCGCTCCAAAAACAAATCTATAAAAACAGAATGTCTTGCCAGAAGTCATTACTACGCTGTGTACAGTAGTGAGCGGGGAGGATGTGTTATTTCATAGTACATGAAAATATGTCAATTAAACATGAGGTGGAGAAATTCGGGGGCTTTCATTTGCCGTGTCTGTCTTTTGTCTCTCTAGATGCGGATTGGGATGCCGTCCAGCCAGCGATGAGCCGAGCAGCTCGCCGTACATCGCAAGATTAACTTTCTTCATTTCCTTTGTTTTATTTGGCAACGATTTAATAAACATTTGACAAGTTATAATATTTGTCTGTTGTGTTTTTTTTTTTTTTGGGTGTTTCTCTGTGTTACAAATAAACGAAAGCTGTCCAAAGGACGCCCATAGAACGCCGATCAAAAGCAAATGTTAGCCGCAATCCAAAACGTAGCTCTTCTTTCTATTTATTCATCAAATGATGAAAATTGGTTTCAACACTACTGGCTACAAGGACGTGGAAAGGGTGGTCAACCGGTGGCCCATGGAGTCCTCAGATTAGGATGACCTTATTTCCAATCTGCCATTCATTCAGGGACACCCCCCCCTTTCCCAAAAATCAGTTTGTGCTGCAACAGATCACAGCACAGCCGGGGCGGCGCGCTCTACCCAGAAGCACTGATCACGCCCCCAAAAAAGGCCGCCGCATCACCGCATCACTCACTGACAGTAATTGTCATGGCCGGCCAAGACCCGTTTTACCTTGTTCCAATGCTGGCTCTACACTGCCCTGCAGTGATTGGACACGAGAGGCGGGATTTATGATTTCTCCAATCGCAAGCAAGCGGGCGGGGATTGTGCATCTCCAGACATTACTGGCCAGGACAAGTACTGTCAGTGACTAAAGGGGTGATGTGGCAGCCTTTTTTTGGGGCATCAGATCCGCCCGGGGGAGGGGGGTGGGGGGCTCGCTGTGTCAGTTTAACTTTGGAGACTGTATTGTCCTTGAATGAACGTGCCCAGGGACCTGGGAGACAGGCCTGCAAAATGTGGGCCCAGGCAATGAGGGACTGTCCCGGGCAATCCGGGACTGTCCCGGGCAATCCGGGACACATGGACACCCTACCTCTGATGTGGCCCCAAACCTCCTGCTCTGCGGATCGGCAAGCCCAGATCATAAGTTGCTGACCCGCCATCACAGAGCATCAGAGTGGTTGGAGCCAGTGCTGAAGGAAGCAAGCGGCTGCGGAGGGAGCAGGAGCCGCATAAGCCGATGCTTCCTCTATAGCGCGGGCTCTTGTCCCAGGCAGAGTGCATTTGGTATCACTCCGCCAGGGACAGGAATTTTTCTAACAGCCAGCGATGCCAGCAGAAACTGAAAGTTAAAAGTGGTTCTAAAGGCAGAAGGTTTTTTTTATCTTCAGGCATTCTATGTTTGTGCAGCAGTCCCTCTAATACTTACCTGAGCCCCATCCCTATCCAGCGATGTGCACGGGTGCCTCGGCTGTCCGGGACTCTCCCTCCTGATTGGCTAAAACACAGCCTTTGGCGCCCGCTGCTGTCAATCAAAATCAGTGAGCCAATGAGGAGCGAGAGGCCGAGCCGCAGCTCCATGTCTGAATGGACACACAGAGCAGCGACTCGGCTCAGGTGCCCCCATATTAAGCTGCTTGCTGTGGGGGCACTTGGCAGAAGGGAGGGGCCAGAAGCACTGGTGGGGGACCCCAGTAGAGGAGGATCGGGGCTGCTCTGTGCAAAACCATTAAACAGAGCAGGTAAGTATTTAAACAAATAAGAACAAGACTTTAATATCACTTTAACTACTTCAGATCCGTCCTATAGCAGTTTTACTGCTACAGTGCGGCAGCTCTGTACTGGATATATATAAAGTATTTATACGTGGTCCGACTCTTCCGGGTAGGGGGCATGCGCGCCGTTGCTGGCTCACTCCAGCTGTGTTTACACACTTGTGTCCGCCGATCTGCCACTGTAAACAAGGCAGGTCGCCATTCTGCTAGTAGGGGGAGATGGAGATCTTGTGTTTCTGCTAAGCAGGAACACGGATCTCTGTCTTCTTACAGTATAAGCACCTCCCCCACAGTTAGAAAGCACTTCCTAGGAACACATTTAACTCTTTGAAAGCCCCTGATGTTATCTCCTTCCCTGTCAGTGCCATTAGTACAGTGAAAGTGCATTTTTTTAGCACTGATCACTGTATTGTGTCACTGGTCCCCAAAAAGTGTCACTTGGTCTCCGACTTGTCCGCCGCAATGTCGCAGTCCCGCTAAAAATCGCTGATGGCCACCATTACTAGTAACCAAAATTAAAAAAAAAAAAAATTCCATAAATATATCCCGTAGTTTGTAGAAGCTATAACTTTTGCGAAACCAATCAATATAAGCTTATTGGGATTTTTTTTTACCAAAAATATGTAGCAGAATACAGATTGGCCTAAATTTATGAAGAAATTCGATTTTTCTACTGGATATGTTTTATAGCAGAAATTAAAAAATATTGTTTTCTTTTTTTCAAAATTGTTGCTCTTTTTTTGTTTATAGCGTAAAAAATAAAAGCCGCAGAGGTGATCAAATACCACCAAAAGAAAATTTGTGGGGAAAAAAAAAGGACATCAATTTTATTTGGGTGCAGCGTCGCACGACCGCGCAATTGTCAGTCAAAGTAACGCAGTGCCGTATCGCAAAGAATGGCCTGGTCACGAAGGGTGGTAAACCTTCCGGAGCTGAAGTGGTTAATACAGGCAAATAGACGGTGACCTCTGCAAGTGAAGTTTCTCCAGAGCTTAGCAAATGAAGGGGAAGTTCTGCTGACCTCCATCTTCCAATCATGTGCAAGCAAAATGCTGTTTTTTTTTTTTTTTTTTTTCCTTGCATGTGATTGGGTACTCTTTGCAAAGTGAAGCTTTACTTCATTTACTAAGCCCTTGCCTTTAGTAAATCAACCCCAATGCATCTCTCTCTCCCTGCAAAGAGAGAGCAAAACAAACAACTGCGTGTAGAAAAATAAATAAAAAAAAAAATTAAAGAAAAAAATACCTAGATCGAGGTTTGATCCGTGTCCGTGCCGGGGTTAGTGTTTGGGTCAAAGGTCAGGGTCAGTATATTTTGGGCAGGATTTTAAAAACAAATGTTATTCAGTGTCGCTGTGTTTTAGGTAGGAAAAAAAAAACGCAAAATGTGCACTATTGTTACACATATGTGGTATCGCAATCGTCAGGAGCAGGAGATTTTTATTTATTTATTCTGGGTTGGTAGTAACAAGAAATATACAGCTAAATTAAAAAAAAAAAAAAAAAAAAAAAATTCCTATTTTGTGCTAGTTTTCTTATAATAATAAAAAAAAATCAAGAGTTATCCATTTACCACCAAATGAAAACCCAATTTACCCCGAAAAAAATGTGGTATAATCCACCTGAACTTGACATAATTGTTATATGCAATATAATATATAATATATATATAATATAAATGTTATTTAAGTATTATTGGGTGTGTGCCCACTTCATTCTAAACGCCCCTCGGCTTGTACCCGCACTCAGAACGCACCCGGCCATCATTGCACAACATACGATAGGTTGCCTGGAGGTGTGCCGGATAAATCACATGGCTTTTGGTCCATGGATGTGCATTAAGGGGTTCATAGAACAGGATTAGACCATGCAATCTAAGAGGTATAGGTGTGCCAAAAATATGTATGTGGAGGTAACATAAAGACAAGTGTGAACAGATCCAGCAAGCAGGGTGTATAAGGGTTAACACTGGACTGATAATCAATCACTGAAAAAAAAAAGTGTTCCTGTTGGTGGAATTGGAAAGAAATACTACAATTCTAGATACGGCCTCTATGTCTTCTACAGCCTCACCTTAGGCCGGTGTTCTGTCAATAGAGACAATTCATCAAGATCTCCAATTCTGTCACTTCCAGTTACTGTGAACCGTCACCAATTGGAGATTTTCAACGACTTGCTGTTCTGACACAACACCGGCAACCGTGTACACTCCGGTATTATGAGCGGATATTGTTAGTTCGCTCCGATACTAACCAACAAAATGGCCGCCCCCACAACTTTTTCCTCGTTACCCGCTGTTGAGTCAAAAACAGCAAAGCCTTTGTGGACCGGAGTGTACACGCTTGCGGGTGTTGTGTCAAAACAGCAAATCATCGAGATGTCCAATTGATAATGGTTTTCAGTAACCGGAAATGACGCGATTGGAGATCTTCATAAATTGGCTATTTTGACAGAACGCCGGCCATACACGGTTCAAATCTCAGTCGGTTCAGCAGATTGAATCAATCGATCGATCAACTTGGGTACAACCAGCCTGCCGGCTGCTATAGCCGCTAGCAATAATTACTGTCCATCCTGCTGAGCAACTTGTCTGCTGATGCTGATGGTTAGTTTCACCCCATCATTGGTGAAACTAACGCATTTCACCCACTATCATTGGGGTCAGTGGGAGGAATAGTGCCCCATCATTGGTGTCAGTAGGAGGAATAGTGCCCCTTCATTGGTGTCAGTGGAAGGAATAGTGGCCTATCATTGGTGTTAGTTGGATGAATAGTGCCCCATCATTGGTGTCAGTAGAAGGAATAGTACACCATTGCTGGTGTCATTGAAATGATTAGTACCCCATCTTTGGCGCCAGTGGGAGGAATAATGCCCTTCTTAGATGTCAGTCTAAGGAATAGTGCCCCTTCTTAATGTCATTAGGGGGAATAGTGCCCCTATTGTTGGTGTCAGTGGCAGGAATACTGTCCCTATTTTTAAATTAAGCCCCAATGTTGGTTTCATTGGAAGTAATACTGCCCCATCATTGGTGTCAGTGGGAGGAATGGTGCCTCGTATCAAAGTGAGGAAAAGTGCCCCAAGGCCCGGATGAAGGCAAGCATCTGACCCATGGGCCACAGTTTGGAGATCACTGGATTAAGCCCATGGTGGGTGAAACGCGTTAGTTGGTGTGGTTCGGAAGGGGATGGAGCTGAAGCCTTTCTGAGTGGCTTTTGTTGTGCACTTCCATCTCTCCTTTGTAAGTTTCTCACATTCCGCTGGTGTCACTTTTAGGAAAACCTGCACTGAGAAACGCCATGCAGACACCGCTGGTGTGCGTGAAGACGGGGAGTGCCTGCAAAGAGGCTGCAGGAGATCAGCAGCAGTATAAGAAATTTCATTAAAAAAAAAAGGTACTTATTTATGAAACACGGTGCTTTGGATAATTAAATATCAGTCATTTCCAGCTCATATCTCCTTTCTCTATGGTTCCCACCTGTGTAGCCCGTCTCCGGCTGTCATGGCGCACTCACATGCGTAGATGTTGTACCGTTAAAGGGTCTTAGGTTGGCCGTTTATTTCAAGCCACTTATGTAGTGAAGAACACGCCTAAGGATGTCATTATAAACTTCAAAGGACGATAGCGAAATGTCCGCACCTCCCGCATTTTGTTATGAATTTGCGCATAATATGGACATTAAATCTGCCAGACAAGCCAAGCTTCGCTCCGCCGTACAAATCGTAATTTAAGTTATTTTCTAGTGAATTTTTGGTCAGGCAGAGGAGCTGATCTGTGCTGGAGATAGGAGCAGCGAGACGTTTGCATTTTAACCCCTGGGGAACTAATTAGTGTTCTCGTTTTTATGTGGTTTCATAAACACCAACGCCGGAGTCAGACAGGGCTGGAATAATAGCCTTTCCCTGCTACACTCATAAATCCTAAAGGGGGGCTCCGACCCAGCTCTCCAGCTTATTACCTCTTCTTTCTGCGTCTTGTTATGGAGGAAAGATGTTGGAGGTTTTTTTTCGGTTTTGTTTTTTTTTGCAGAAGTCAATCATACCGAGCAGACGGCGATTCCCGGGTGAAATAAAATAACTGCTTAGTAATGTTACAAGCAGCTACAGTGCCTTGAAAAAGTATTCATACCCCATGACATTTTCCACATTTCATCATGTTACAACCAAAAGCGTGAATGTATTTCATTGGGATTTTATGTGATAGACCAGTGGTCTCCAAACCGGGGGGCCAGATGCGGCCCCAGATGCGGCCCTTTGCTTTTATCTGGTCCTTGGGGCACCATTTCATCCGCTGATACCAACAATGGGGCACAATCCCCCCCCCTACTGACACCAATGATGGGGCATAATTCCCCCCCTCCACTGAAACCAATGATGGGGCACAATTCCCCCCCTCCACTGACACCAATGATGGGGCATAATTCTCCCCACTGACACCAATGATGGGGCACAATTTCCCCCAATGATACCAACAATGGGACACAATCCCTCCTAATCATGCCAAAGATGGGGCACAATTTGTCCCAGTGACACCAGCAATGCCCAATGACACCACTGCCTAATGTTGTAGAACTATTCCTCCCAATGGCACCAACGATGGGCCACAATTTCTCCCACTGACACCAATGATGGGACACTATTCCTCCCACTGACACCAATGATGGGACACTATTCCTCCCACTGACACCAATGATGGGGCACTATTCCTCCTACTGACTCCAAAGATGGGGTACAATTCCTCCCACTGACACCAATGTTGTGGCACTATTCCTCCAAGTAACGCCAATGATGGGACACTATTCCTCCGAATGACACCAATGATGGGACACTATTCCTCCCACTGACACCAATGATGGGGCACTATTCCTCCCACTGACACCAATGATGGGACACTATTCCTCCCACTGACACCAATGATGGGGCACTATTCCTCCCACGGACTCCAAAGATGGGGTACAAATCCTCCCACTGGTGCCAAAGACGGGATACTAATCATTTCAATGACACCAACAATGGGGCAATATTTCTTCCACTGACACCAACTATGGGACACTATTCCTCCCACTGACACCAATGATGGGGCACTATTCCACGGACTCCAAAGATGGGGTACAATTCTTCCCACTGGTGCCAAGGTCGGGGTACTAATCCCTTCAATGACACCAACAATGGGGCAATATTTCTTCCACTGACACCAGCGATGGGGCACCATTCATCCCACTGATACCAATGATGGGGTACTTTTTCAAAGGCACTGTACATTCAAGCTCACATCTTGCAATTTGGGATTCTGATCCCAAATCGCAAGGCAAACGCAGTACAATGCGTTTAGGCGCCATTATCCTTCAATGGCACCCCAATTGAGATGCAATTCTGCCTCGGCTATCACAGGGCTTGTCGCCCGAAAAGGAGCAGAAGCATCTTTTCAGGTGACACATGCGCATAGGGCAGCCCATTTGGCCCCATTCACATCTCACAATCTGGGATCGCCTGGCAATCGCAGCACAACGCACTGCAGGCGTTTGGGTGCCACTGTCTTTCGATGGTGTCCCAGTTGCAATGCGATTCTGCCAAGATTGTGGCGTGACAAATCGCGCCTTCACAAATCTCGTGAAGCTTGTCGCCTTAATAGGAGCTACAGCTTCTTTTCAGGCGACAAAACGCACTTAGGGCAGCCCAGTCACAGCTTGCGATTTGGGATTGTGTGCCAATCGCAGCACAACGCAGTGCAGGCGATTGGGTGCCACTAACTTTCAATGGCACCCCAATCGCTATGCGATTCTGTCACGATTGTCACACGGCAATCGCGGCAGACCGCACTTCCTCAAATCACGTGAGGCTTGTCACCCGAAATGGAGGAGGAGCTTCTTTTCTTGTAAAATGCATCTCCCCAAGGTAATACTTAAAATCTGGCCTGTTAGTGGGTCCTGAGGACAGGAGTTGAGAACCAGTAGCCTAGAGCGAACATGGCAAACTGGCACTCCCCACGATGTACGAGCCTTATGTGTCAGCAAACCCCCCCCCCCCAAAAAAAAGAAAATTGGGCACTAATCTGCATAAATACCCTCTAAGCATAAATTCACCGCCCTCCAAATACAAATCCACCCCCCCACTGAAATCCCACCTCCCAGCATTAATCTTTGCCCCCTCCATCCCCCAAATCTCCCCAGCATAAATGCTCCCCCCCCCCCAATAAAAAGATCACCCCTCCTAGCACAAATCCTCCACCGCTTAAATTTTCCCTCCAAGTACATATTCTCCCCCCTCCACTCCAAATTCCCCCTCCTAGCACAGATCTGCCCTCCCATGCCCCCTCCTAGCACAAACACCCCCCAGTCATCCCTACTAACACAAACCCCCCCCCCCCCCAATAATATTTCTCCTCCTAGAACAATTCTTACCTCCTGCTCCCTTCCCAATACCTCCACCCAACACAAATCCCCCCCCCCCCAATCTCCTCTCGGTGCCCCCCCCTCAATCTCCTCTCGGTGCCCCCCAAACCTATAGTCGCAGTGATCCTTGTATTCTGCCCATGGATGAAGGAAAGGAAATTACATAATATATGGCCTGCCTTAAGCCGGCCATAGACAGAGCGATTTTCACATTAAGTGCTGATGGGAGGGGGGGATCCTTCCTGCTGAGCCATTGTGTTCTCCTGGTGGGGGGGAACCTTTGAGAGACCACCACCGAGCGAACACAGTGATTACTGCTAGCAGCTATAATGGCCACTGGCAATAATCGCATGTAAAATCCACCAGGCTGGTTGTACCCAAGATCGATACATTTAGCCTACCCAAGCATGGTTCTAATCTGAACTGCTGAACCGGCCGAGATTTGAACCGTCTATGGCCGGCTTTAGTAAATCAACTCAGCTATGTGGTCCATAAAACGGAGCTTCCACTGTGGGAAGGGGCGCCATGATTGGACTCCATATCGGTCAGTACAGTTGGGGTGAACTAAAAGCTCTGTTGGGGATTTTTGACCTCTAGGGACCTCTACACTTATAAGGAACTACCATGCCATTCAATTTGCAGGCATCCATGATAAGCTACCCTACCAGTTTGAGGTGGAGTTGGGCCTTTCAGGCGGCCCTGTCCCACCCCTTCGTTATACACTTCTACATTAAACACGCATCGCTGTGTAAACTTGTAAAATGTATCTCCTTTCCGACTCGGTTGCATTTTCCTATTTTTTAATTGCCTGTCATGTGCTAAGTGATCCTGAGCGTCCTCCTTATCGGGCCCTGGGGCTAGGAGGCACCACCTGCCCATCCTAAACTACCCATCTGGGGGTCTGCGCGGTGGGAGCAGTTGGGACTTGCTGCTCCGGGGGGGGGGGGGGGGGGAGGAATCCTAGTCCTCTTTGGGCACACAGCCAGAATATGCAACAGAGAGGAAATAATTAATTAAGGATGGAAGGGAAGCCTTTTTTCGACAGACATTATTCTCTGGTAGGAAGGTGGAGAGCTTTAGAGACGGTGGAGGGCTGTGGCCTGTGACAGAGGACGTAAACGCTGGGAATCCCACCAAGAGCCATCAAGAGGGTTCATAAACCACTGGGGAGAAAGGGGGGCCCATTAGAGAGTCTATTAAGCTGGCATTAGATAGGTGTGAGATCATTACCATGATCTTGGAAGGAGGGTACTGTGCATGTAGGACATTATCGGCCCTAATGGCTAACATTTACCACTCACTGCCATGTGATAAAACACCTCAAAGCCGATTCAGCCCTCCGCCGGGACCAGGGGAAGAACAGCCTGAGCAGTGAAAGTGTGGCCGGGACCAGGAGGGAGAAGCCTGTGTGTACCCAGGGAGTGTTAAGAGGCTTCCAGGAACTGGTAATAAGCGCGTTGTCTTCACCCACTATTTATTAGTTGCTGCAGGCGGTGCAGCTTCTACCTCGGTGTAATAAGCGGTGCACAGTAAATCTGTGGATTCCAGCCATAAACAGCTTTTTTACCGCTCTCCTGGGCTGCTGCCCAGATCAAGGGCTGAGAAAACCGGCGATATTGTCACCAAGTGACCCCGGAACACGTCCTGATGGCCACAGACCTTGGCCACCGTCACTGGATATATACGTGACCACTGCCCGCCACGTCTTATCATAACTGGACCTATACTACCTGCCGTCATCTAATATATACAGGTGGGGGGGCTTCCTCTATGAATAGGTTAAAGTGGTTGCAAACATCAGATATGAACAAAGCATGTCCCTTCATAGCAGGGGGGTCTCCAAACTTTCTAGACAAAGGGCCAGTTTACTGTCCTTCAGACTTTAGCGGGGCCGGACTGTGGGCATTGGAAGTAGAAATTGTCCCGGCATCAGTGGGAGTAAACAATGCCCCATCTTTGGTGTCAGTGAGACTAATTGTGCCCCATCGTTGGTGTAATTTGGTAGGAAGAATCATGCCCCAAAGTTGGTGTCACTGGGAGGAATTGTGCCCCATCGTTGGGGTCATTGGGAGGAATTGTGCCCCATTGTTGGGGTCATTGGGAAGAATTGTGCCCCATCGTTGGGGTCATTGGGAGGGATTGTGCCCCATCGTTCGTGTCATTGGGAGGAACTGTGCCCCATTGTTGGGGTCATTGGGAGGAACTGTGCCCCGTTGTTGGGGTCATTGTGAGGAATTGTGCCCCATCGTTGGGGTCATTGGGAGGGATTGTGCCCCATCGTTCATGTCATTGGGAGGAACTGTGCCCCGTTGTTGGGGTCATTGGGAGGAATTGTGCCCCTTTGTTGGGGTCACTGGGAGGAACTGTGCCCCATCGTTGGGGTCATTGGGAGGAACTGTGCCCCATTGTTGGGGTCATTGGGAGGAACTGTGCCCCATCATTTTGATCATTGGAAGGACCTGTGCCCCATCACTGGGGTAATTGGGATGAACTGTGCCCCATCGTTGGCGTCATTGGGAGGAATTATGCCCCATCGTTGGGATCATTGGGAGGATCTGTGCCCCATCATTGGGATCATCGGGAGGAATTGTGCCCCATCGTTGGGGTCATTGAAAGGAACTGTGCCCTGTCGTTGGGGTCTTTGGGAGTAAATGTGCCCCTTCGATGGGGTCACTTGGGGGGGGGGGGGAAATTATGCCCCAATGTTGGAGCCAGAGGATGAAATACATATTGCCCCAAGGGCTGGTTAAAAGCAGCCTGCAGTTTGGAGACCACTGCTCTATATTGTATACTGGTCTCAATCCAGAGCAACTGTCATTTCTGTCTGTTGCCTCCTTCCTCTGCTATCTGCATGAATCACTTCTGACAAGTTTTCCTGACACCAAGAAGAAAAAAGGTGACAGGGGAGGGATCTCCAGCACACAGCCTGTGATTGACAGCCTCAGCTCCGATCCTGTGTGCTGTATAAAGGGGGGGGGGGTGCCCCTTTCCTCTAATCCGCTCTCAGAGCTTTCCTGACTGAGCTCTGCAGTGTGTAATTTCAGCTCTACACCCCCTTTTTTTCCTGAAAGGTCAGAAAAGCTGTATAAATTCTGGACTTTGGCTGTAGAGAAGACTGCAGATAAACAGGTACAACGCATGTAGGAGGCTTTGTTTCATCTCTGCGTATCACCTGAGACCAGCCACTTCACTAGGTATATGTGAGGGTTTACAACCACTTTAAAGGCCCCTTCACACCTGAGGATCGGTTACGCCGAGCGTTCCCTTACATTTGCAATCAGACCTCAATGCTTGTCAATGAGCCAAAAAATAAAAATGTATCTGCTTATTTTTTTTTCAGTGCACCACATGTGTATTTATGAGGCTCATTCACACTACTATCATCTTGTTTGAACATGTTTTGCTATGTATTGTCACAAAGTGTTCCATGATTTGCATTGCATTCGGTTTCTAATGGCACCTCAATGCATGGAGGCAGTGTAGGGCAATGCACATACACTAAACATACATCTGTGCATTGTACTGAATGGATTCAAAAAGAGAAAGGCATTCTATCCATTGTGAGCTCCCAGCTCATTCAAAACAAATGGGCTGCCTTAATGCAGTACACCATAACACACGGTATAGCATTGGGGGGATTGGACTGCATGAATGCAAAGCCTAATACCTGCATTGTTCTGGTCATGTGTGCATGTCGGGGTGCCATTGAAAGTGGTCAGTGCATCACAACGTACATTAACCGCTTGCCGACCAGCTGCCGTCATTATATAAGTTGGCACGGCTGCACCCATCGCCGTAGGTGTACGTCAGGCGCTTTAAAAGCTCTAGGGGGGCGCGTGATGTCTGCCGGCCACCCGCGATCGCTCCTCAGAGAGCCAGGACTGGGATCTGTCAATGTAAACAGACAGATCCTCGTTCTGCCAGGGAAGTGAAGAGAGATCTGCTGTTTCTAGTAATCAGTAACAGCGATCTCTCTATTCCTCTAGTCAGTCCCCTCCCCCCACAGATAGAATCACTCCCTAGGGAACACATTTAACCCCTTAATCTCCCCCCCTAGTGTTAACCCTTTTCCTGCAAGTGACATTTATACAGTAATCAATGGCTATTTGATCGCTGTATAAATGTTAATGGCCCCAAAAAAGTGTCAAAAGTGTACGATCTGTCCGCCGCAATGTCGCAGTCCTGCTAAAAATCGCTGATCACCGCCATTACTAGTCAAAAATGAATTTATAATAAAAATGCCATAAATAGATCCCCCTATTTTGTAGATACTATAAATTTTGCGCAAACCAATCAATATACGCTTATTGTGATTTTTTTTACCAAAAATATGTAGCAGAATATATAGCGGCCTAAACTGAGGAAGAAATTTGTTTTTTTATATTTTTGGGGGGGATATTTATTATAGCAAAAAGTAAAAAATATTGCCTGTTGCTCTACCCTACTGACACCATCCACTGCCCTACTGACACCATCCACTGACCTACTGACACCGCCCACTGCTCTACTGACACCGTCCACTGCCCTACTGACACCGTCCACTGCTCTACTGACACCATCCACTGCTTTACTGACACCGTCCACTGCCCTACTGACACCGTCCACTGCTCTACTGACACCGTCCACTGCTCTACTGACACCGTCCACTGCTCTACTGACACCATCCACTGCTCTACTGACACCGCCCACTGCTCTACTGACACCGTCCACTGCCCTACTGACACCGTCCACTGCTCTACTGACACCGTCCACTGCCCTACTGACACCGTCCACTGCTCTACTGACACCATCCACTGCTCTACTGACACCGTCCACTGCCCTACTGACACCGTCCACTGCTCTACTGACACCATCCACTGCCCTACTGACACCGTCCACTGCTCTACTGACACCGTCCACTGCCCTACTGACACCGTCCACTGCTCTACTGACACCATCCACTGCTCTACTGACACCGTCCACTGCTCTACTGACACCATCCACTGCTCTACTGACACCGCCCACTGCTCTACTGACACCGTCCACTGCCCTACTGACACCGTCCACTGCTCTACTGACACCGTCCACTGCCCTACTGACACCGTCCACTGCCCTACTGACACCGTCCACTGCTCTACTGACACCATCCACTGCCCTACTGACACCGTCCACTGCCCTACTGACACCATCCACTGCCCTACTGACAACATCCACTGCCCTACTGACACCATCCACTGCCCTACTGACACCATCCACTGCTCTACTGACACCATCCACTGCCCTACTGACACCGTCCACTGCCCTACTGACACCGTCCTCTGCCCTACTGACACCGTCCACTGCTCCACTGACACCGTCCACTGCCCTACTGACACCATCCATTGCCCTACTGACACCGTCCACTGTCCTACTGACACCGTCCACTGCTCTACTGACACCGTCCACTGCTCTACTGACACCGTCCACTGCCCTACTGACACCGTCCACTGCTCTACTGACACCGTCCACTGCTCTACTGACTGTCAATATTTTAATACATTTTAAAATATCTGGTTACATTAAGAGTGCGGAGACATCACTGCAACTGACACCGTCCACTGCTCTACTGACACCGACCACTGCGCTACTGACACCGTCCACTGCTCTACTGACACCGTCCACTGCTCTACTGACACCGTCCACTGCCCTACTGACACCGTCCACTGCTCTACTGACACCGTCCACTGCTCTACTGACACCGTCCACTGCTCTACTGACAC
This sequence comes from Lithobates clamitans, assembly GCA_037952925.1. NCBI lineage: Eukaryota > Metazoa > Chordata > Amphibia > Anura > Ranidae > Lithobates > Lithobates clamitans. The sequence goes on from JBBGZY010002473.1 coordinate 47,852, forward strand.
CGTCCACTGCTCTACTGACACCGTCCACTGCCCTACTGACACCGTCCACTGCTCTACTGACACCGTCCACTGCCCTACTGACACCGTCCACTGCTCTACTGACACCGTCCACTGCTCTACTGACTGTCAATATTTTAATACATTTTAAAATATCTGTTTACATTAAGAGTGCGGAGACATCACTGCAACTGACACCGTCCACTGCTCTGGAATATGCAGCCTCTAGAAACATAAATTGAGTAAAATGGGAAAGGAGTGTACCATCATCCAATATGTGAGAAGCTAGTTAAGATAAGACATTATCCCAATGTGATTTCCCCCTTCGGGACTGCAACTGCGTTCCATTGAAAAGTACGAGTCCCTCTGCCACGGTGGAATGGATTCATGAATGGAGTAAAAATATTGTTTACAGAATTCTGTGGGGAGAAGAACCCCATGATTCAGGGAGGAGGGGGGTGTTTTGAGGATGTGGGGGGGGGGGGGCTGCGGAATGGCACCATGATCTATGCTACTTTCAAATACAGATGTAATATGAAACATGGTATGAAAGGTGGAATTAACCTTTAAGATCCCCACTATCCTCGCACACAGGGGACAGCCAATGGATGAACCAACAAGTCCTCCAAACACATCACGGCTAATGAGAAGGATCCAAGGAGCGTTATAATTAGTATTTATAAATCACGGCGTCCTATGTGCCGTCACTTAGAAGGGAGCGTCTTACCTGGGCGCAGAAGATAATGATGACATCAAACAGCGATCACCTCGGAAACTGCAGAAATAATAGAAACAAGTGTTAATCGAATAGAAGCGCTGACATTTCTCGGCATAAAATATACTCCAGATCCGTATCGCTATCAGGACGCTGTATTTTAAATTGACACATTTGTATCTCAAGGAGTAACATAAAGCATTGCTGTGAAGTAAAAAAGAAGGAAAGGTCGCAGTTAATTTCGGTGATCTGTATATAAGGCTCACACGGTCATGAACTGTGAAAAGGCGATGAATATCCCTTTCATTTTATGGCAAATTGTATCTTTTTTTTCCTTGCGATACACCAATTAAAGCTGAACTTCAGGCTGATATAAACAAATGCCATTTATTCCACATATGCAGTCATTAAAGTAAACCCATCATGGCGGTTGATAATCTCTTTCTGAAAATGCTGGTTGCCTGGCTGTTACACATCAGGACCGCTTACTGCACTTATACTGCGACCCCCTGCAGCGCTGGATCACGTGCGTGAGTTTGAAGTCGCAGGTAGGGGGCGCGCGTGCGCCGGCTGCCCCGGCTATGCTGTCTTTAGTTACAGCACAAGCCGATCAACGGGTCACGGCCAATGATTTATGTCCGGGACCCGCTGATCGCCTGAGCGAATGATAGAAGAGAGCTCTGTGTTGGTAAACAACACAGGGCTCTCTACAGACAGCAGTGATGTGTCTTTTTTTTTTTTCTCCCTGCAAAAGTGAAAGCCCAACACAACCTGCAATGCATGCAGCTATGGTGCACTAGCTTGGGATTCTATGGGTTAAAGCAGGTGATACAACGTCTCCTCACTGAATGTCAAATGCTTGCAGATCGCTCTTCAGAGACCAACACAAGCGCGAATGAGCCCTTATGCCGCGTACACACGAGCGGACTTTACAGCAGACTTGGTCCGATGGACCGGAGTCCGTCGGAGAATTGGACTGTGTGTGGGCTCCAGCGGACTTTTTTCCCCAAAAGTTCGACGGACCTAAAAATGAAACATGTTTCAAATCTTTCCGGTGGACTCGAGTCCGGTCAAAAAATCTGCTCGTCTGTATGCTAGTCCGACAGACAAAAACCGACGCTAGGGCAGCTATTGGCTACTGGCTATGAACTTCCTTATTTTAGTCCGGTCATACGTCATCACGTACGAATCCGTCAGGTTGATCGTGTGTAGGCAAGTCCGTTCATCCTGAAAGTCCATCGAAAAGTCCGCCAGACCTAGTCCGCCGAAAAGTCCGCCCGTGTGTACGCGGCATTAGTTTGCCCTGCATTGACCGGGTGACGTGTCTGTTTAAAGAAGAAGTACGGGGAAAGCTTGTTTGGCTGCACTTCTCCTATGGATCTCAGGAGTGCAAGTCCTTCTACACTCCGGTGACCCCCCAAGATGCATGAGCATTATGTGTCAGCAAAAATCTCCCCCCCCCCCGGGCACTAACCTGCTAACTGGGCACTAACCTAAGCATAAATTCCCCCTCCTCCCAGTGCAAATCTGCCCCCTCCTTCTGAAATCCATCCCCCTCTCAGAACAAATCTTTGCCCCCCTTCCCCCAAATTGCCACAGCAGAAATGCCCCCCCCCCAAAAAAAAATCACCCCTCCTAGCATAAATCCTCTACGACGTGGGGGGGGGGGGGGGGTAACGACAGGTAAGTATGATTCTGAAAAAAAACAAAACCCCCAAACTTCTCTTTTTAAAGTGATTGTAAAGTCTCCTTTTTTTTCTATAAAAATAACAAACATGTTATACTTACCTCCTCCTGTGCAGTTGGATTTGCACAGAGCAGCCCAAATCCTCCTCTTCTCGGGTCCCTCTTCTGTGCTCCTGGCCCCTCCCTCCTGTCGAGCGCCCCCACAGCAAGCAGCTTCCTATGGGGGCACCCGAGCCGAGTCACAGCTCCCTGTGTCCATGCAGACATGGGGCCGTGGCATGGCCCCACCCTCTCCCTTTCCTGATTGGCTAGCTGACTTTGATTGACAGCAGCAGGGGCCAATGGCTCCCTCCAAATCAGGAGGGAGAGTCCCGGATGGCTGAGACACCCATGGACATTCTGGGTGGGGCTCAGGTAAGTATTGGGGGGGGAGCTGCACACATAAGGCTTTTTATCTTAATGCACAGAATGGATTAAGATGAAAAAAAAACCTTCTGACTTTATGTCGGGGGTTCATTCCTTCCTTCTAGGAGCTCTGTGCTCAGTTGTCGGGTTAATTGCCAAAGACTCTTCATTCCACAGTGACTCACCTGGTCTTCATTTCCTGCTCGTCAGCTAGAGCTGCTGGTTATATAAACTCCATGGATCAGATCTTCTGTGCCTTTGCCTTGGTCAACATATCCGGACTCTCTCTGCTGTGTTTACCTGTGAAAGACTTTTGCTTGGCTGACTTCCCTTCTGGATCCTGATCCTGTTTGCTGCACCCGACTTCGCTGATCTCTGGACTCCTGTTTCTCTGGCTTGTTCTGACTACCCGTCCTGGTTACCGAACTCTGGCTATGTTTTGACTACTTTTGCTCTGTTTATACCATTTTATTAAATAGTGCGATTTTTACTGCACTTCTGTCTCAGTCTGATTCATGGTTCCTGACACTTTACAACTCCTTTAAGTCCTGAGGGAGTGTCCGCTAAGCCCTGAAACGCGTTGTGTACTTCCCATGGCATTTTATGATGGTATAAACACTAAAGCACTCCTGTCCTTCCTCAACGCCATGACTTTCCTCTGAATGTGGACAGTAGCACGTCTGTTACATGACAAGTACTCACTTATATATATATATATATATATATATATATATATATATATATATATATATATATATATATATATAATTCGTTCTGTTCTGCCTACGAATGATGCAAATAACCACAATTCACCATTTACCTTCATTTTATGTATTGAGAATAATTGTACAATGAGCATTTTTCACTGTTATCTAGGATCAGAGTCTTTCCTCCCCGCGGTATAATTAATCCCCTTGCAGCGTGCCGTAGCTTTAGCTAAAATATTTATTTCAGGACAAATATGGAATAGCAGATGTTAAATACCCTATAAAAATCCTATTTTATATACAAATGAAGTGACAAGGAGAAAATGCTGCCTGAGAGTGGCCGCAAGACGTTCCAATCCAATCCCTCCATCTGTCATCTCACCCTCAACTGTGGGGAAATTAAATGAATCCACATAATGGAAGATTTTCTTCATCACAGCTTACAAGATCTAGTCTAGAAACAAATTAAAATATTCTGGCGTAATTACATTTCTCCCTTTGGTCTGGGTGCTTGTGAGTGAGAGCTTCTGGTGTATCAGGTGTATGGGAGATAATTCTTATATTTCTATGAGAAGAGTCAGATAGAGCCGGCACAGACTCAATCTAAAGCCGGCACATACAATATGGTATAGGCTCTGTATGGTATAACTAAGAAGATCAGGGTTGGGGTTTGCTGCTACCCATAGGTTCAAGGTGAACCCATCAGGATGATCGTAATTCATGGTCCTGGCAAATTTATGGCCAGATCTGGCTGGGACAATTTTGGAGAAAGTGCGCCGTGCATTCCTGTGCAGGTGGTCAATTGGGAGCAGCGGCTGGGCGCAAATAACCGATGCTCCCAACTTACATAGTAGGCGAGGTTGAAAAAAGACCATCAAGTCCAACCTATATGTGTGATTTTATGTCAGTATTACATTGATATCCCTCTCTCTTGGTGATAAACAGGACAGAAAGAGAGGGTGAATCTCCATAACGGGGACACAGACAGCAATAAACACATGACAGGGGTTCTAATCCTTCTCCAAAACCGAAGAAAAAAAAAAAAGTTTAGCTTTAGTTACAGTATACTTTAATGTCATTTCAAAAGTATTTTCCATATTTTTAAATCTGCAGCTTTTATTGAAATAATACCTAGTAACTTATTCAGGCACTTCATCCCCAGAAGGTTTTACCCCCTTAATGACCAGGCCTATTTTGTGCGATACTGCACTGCGTTACTTTAACATTTACGCGGTCGTGCAACGCTGTGCCCAAATATAATCTATGGCCTTTTTTCCCCACAAATAGAGCTTTTTTTTGGTGGTATTTGATCACCTCTGTGGTTTTTATTTTTTGTACTATAAACAAAAAAAAAAAAAAAACGACAATTTTGAGAAAAAAACAAAACAACAATATTTTTTACTTTCTGCTATAAAACATATCCAATAAAAAAATGTAAAAAATCAAATTTCTTCATCAATTTAGGCCAATAAGTATTCTGCTACATATTTTTGGCAAAAGAAAATCCCAATAAGCGTATATTGATTGGTTTGTGCAAAAGTTATCGCGTCTACAAACTATGGGATGTTTTTATGGCATTTTTCTTTCTTTCTTTCTTTTTTTTTTACTAGTAATGGCGGCGATCAGCGATTTTTAGCGGGACTGCGACATTGCGGCGGACAGATCGGACACCTAACTGACACTTTTGACACTTTTTGGGAACCAGTAATATTATTACAGTGATCAGTGCTTAAAAATATGCACTGTCACTGTACTAATGACACCGGCTGGGAAGGGGTTAACATCAGGGGCAATAAAAGGGTTAAGTGTGTCCCTAGGGGGTCCTTGCTAACTGAGTGGGTGAAGACAGAGATCGGTGTTCCTGATATAGAGCCCATTCACACTGAGGCGGTTTGCAGACGCTATTGTGCTAAAAATAGCGCCTGCAAACCGACCTGAAAGTGCCGCTGCTTTGTCTCCAGTGTGAAAGCCCCGAGGTCCTTCACACTGGAGCGGTGCGCTGGCAGGACGGGAAAAAAAGTCCTGCTAGCAGCATCTTCAGAGCGGTGAAGGAGCGGAGTGTATACCACTCCTTCACCGCTCCTGCCCATTGAAATCAATGGGCAGCGCGGCTATACCGCCGGCAAAGCGCCTCTGCAGAGACCCTTTGCGGTGGTTTTTAACCCTTTCTCGGCCGCTAACGGGGGGTAAAACCACCCCGCTAGCGGACGAATACCGACGGTAAAGCGCCGCTAACAATACAGACGCTTTACCGCCGCCGCCGCCCCCGCCCCAGTGTGAAAGGAGCCATAATATTATGCAGGGCCCATTCCTGCGCCCAACAAGAGTATCTGTGAGGGGTTACAGTGTTGTGGCACCACCACCCAAGGCCCAAGACCCCGTCCTGGGGCAGGAACACAAGATCTCTATCTTCTCCCCTGTCAGAACGGTGATCTGCCTTGGTTACATAAGCAGATCGCCATTCTGCCTCTCTGGGGAGTGATCACCGGTGGATGGCGGACATCGGGTCCGCCGCACCCCCTGATTGGCTCCCCCTTTCTCTCCAATCAGAGGGACGTTGTTTTGCGCAATAGAGCTGACCTGCCACAGTACATCTGCGGTAGGCAGTCGGGAAGTGGGTGACAACGCTCTGTCCCCATTTCCTGCATTGTCACTCTGTCACATGGGCTTTCAATGGACATCACAAGTGGCTTTTTCCAACACACAATAGACAGGCAATAGACAGGCATGGTCCATTTTCACCACTAGACAGGTATGGTCCATTTTAGACAGGCATGGTCCATTTTAGACAGGCATGGTCCATTTTAGACAGGCATGGTCCATTTTAGACAGGCATGGTCCATTTTCACCAATGGTCATGCAGCCATCACCGAAGTCCATGTAGATGGGAAGTGGCTGCAAAGAGGGTGCATGAGATCAGCAGCACGGAAATACAGAAAGGGCTCAAAAGAAAATAAAAAAAAGGAGGAAAGCAAGTACAAAAAAAAATTGCAGTTGTTTATGATCGGCAGCCTTTTCTCGGGAAATCCTGTCCCGATATTATCTCATTGCTTCCATTTTCACCAGCCAGGTGGCCACCCCTAGATGAATAGCGCTTTAGAATAAGAAATGTCATTCGTCTGGGGTGTACGTCTTCTGTAACAGAACAAATAAGGCAATCAGCATTATTTGCAAAGTTTACTATTTCACAGATTGGTTTTCGCAGCCATCGGATTTGTCACATAGGTGGAGTTGCGCCTTCCGGAAGGACTACGGTGTTATTTTCTGGCTCTGTAGAGGAAGTTCTCATGTGCGAAAGGCTCTCCAGAAAACCTCCCCAGGCAAAGTGACCCGGCCGCCTGGGGAGATCGGGGGGGGAGGACAATCGCGGCGCTGAACGCTTGTGGCAGGTGTCTGGGAAGTATTGGCATTTTAGGGCTCATGATATAGTGGCGCACAGGATTGTATGTAATCAGGGGGATGATCCCGCCGTGTATCACCAATACTCCGGCCTTTCCCACGCACACATTATTCCATTCTGAAGTGTGACTGGCAGAAAACCAATGCTGGCCACTTCATTATCCGCTGACCTCCGTCCTCTTGGCTAGCTGCAATTCTCAGAGGTGGCTAACCCGCCTGACTCGGCCTCATTAAAGGTCGTGACCTCTGGGCCTTCCCTACAAGACATTGTGATTCTTCTTCCCGGGAAGTTTCCTCTTGGCTGACCTCTTGCATTATCCATCTGTCCTTTTTTTTTTTATTTTGGAGGGGGGGGGTATCTGAATGCATTTAGGAAGGTGTCGTAGTGAAACGCCGGATAAGGCCGTCACTGTGCAGGTGAAGAGCGCTTTTGCTGGATTTGTTCTTTAAAAATAAATGAGATGTCACCCATCGGGTATAAAAGGAATCTTTATGGCTCAATCGATTTTTACCTGAAATCACCAATTTTTCCATTTCATTGAAGCAGAAACTGTGAATTTCACTCATTGAATAGTTCAGGTGAGATTTGTCGTTTTAGGGCTCATGTACAATACAGCTTTTATACTTGACCTTAGGGCGTTTTTTTGCCAAAGCTTCTAAACTCAACAGCATCTATGTCCATGTACATGTAGGCTTTTACAAGACTTTAGAAGCTGCTGCGATTAGGGCCTCCTTCTCCTGAGTGTGGGAGAATCAGGTTCAGGATAGGAACGTTTTGACTGCTGGCCGCAAAACGCTGGATAAATCACGGTGCGTTTTTGCTGCATTTTGTGTTTTCCTGCGGTCAACCAAGTCTGTGTGTACATGAGCCCTGATACGGGAGGTGTTGGATTTTTTAGGCTGCATTCAGGCAGATTTCCCGCGATTCTGCCTGCAATTTCCAAGCGGCGAGGTGTGAATGACAAATCGCAGAACGCACATTTGAGATGCTGTTCATTTGATTTGAATGCCACCTAAAATCGCAGTGCAGTTGTGTCGCGATAAATCACGCTGCAATCATGGCAACCTGTGTGCGGAGTTTGGGAGTACACTACATACAGAGTGCAGAGTTCAGGGGTGCGCTATATACAGAGTGCAGAGTTTAGGAGTGCGCTATGTACAGAGTGCAGAGTTCAGGAGTACGCTGTGTAGAGAGTGCAGAGTTCAGGAGTACGCTGTGTAGAGAGTGCAGAGTTCAGGATTATGTTATGTACGGGGTGCAGAGTTCAGGGGTGCGCTATATACAGAGTGCAGAGTTCAGGAGTACGTTATGTATGGAGTGCAGCGTTCAGGAGTACGTTATGTACGGAGTGCAGAGTACAGGAGTACGTTATGTACGGAGTGCAGAGTTCAGGGGTGCGCTATATACAGAGTGCAGAGTTCAGGAGTACGTTATGTACGGAGTGCAGAGTTCAGGAGTGTGTTATGAATAGAGTGCAGAGTTCAGGAGTACGTTATGTACGGAGTGCAGCGTTCAGGAGTGTGTTATGAACAGAGTGCAGAGTTCAGGAGTACGTTATGTACGGAGTGCAGCGTTCAGGAGTGTGTTATGAACAGAGTGCAGAGTTCAGGAGTACGTTATGTACGGAGTGCAGCGTTCAGGAGTGTGTTATGAACAGAGTGCAGAGTTCAGGCGTGCATTATGTACAGAGTGCAGAGTCCAGGAGTGCACTATGTACATAGTGCAGAGTTCAGGAGTACGCTATGTATAGAGTGCAGAGTTCAGGAGTGTGCTGTGTACAGAGTGCAGGAGTGCATTATGTACAGAGTGCAGAGTCCAAGAGTGCGCTGTTTACAGAGTGCAGAGTTTGGGAGTATGTTATGTACAGAGTGCAGAGTTCAGGAGTGCGTTATGTACAAAGTGCAGAGTCCAAGAGTGCGCTATGTACAGAGTGCAGCGTTCAGGAGTATGCGGTGTACAGAGTGCAGAGTTCAGGAGTACACAGTGTACAGAGTGCAGAGTTCAGGGGTGCACTATGTACAGTGTGCAACCCCAACTGCCCCAAAGCTTCCTCGCACCTCTTTCGCCTACCCGGTCTAGCTTTAGCACCTCCCTGTGTAGGAGACTCTGCCTCGCCCTGCAGGGAGATCGTACTCTTTCTCAGATTCTGAAGATCTGTCCCCACCATGACCCGCTGGGAGTGCGTGCTGTAGATCCGGGAGCTGCTGAGAGCAAAGCTGTCCCTTGTAAACACAGAAGGCTTCTATGGTTTACAAGTGACAGCGGGAAGCGGGAACGTAGGGTGAGAGCCACCTGGCTGCAAAACTGGGCGCGAGGGCCAAATGACAAGACCTGGTGATCCGGATTCGATCCGCGAGATTTAGGTTTGACATTTGTGGTCTAGAAGGAAAATAGCCACTGCTGTGCTTTCTTTTTAGTAAACCAAGCAGACTTTGCAAAACCAGCGTTATTGGTAAAAATATACATACAAAAGATGCAAAACATTCGCTTAAAAAAGTGATAGTTTTTAACCCAAGATGGCCGAAACGGAAGGAAAAGCTTCCCTACAGCAAAAAAATTGCAGCGTTTTTTTTACCAATATGATGAAAGACATCCAGCCTTGTATGCAAATGATCCGGAATACGTTATTATTTTCTTTTGCTACAAGGCTCCTCCAGGCTCTTGTGTATATTGATACCTTTACTCGGTTATTAGGCACACGGCACAAAAAACACCGCCGGTTCAAACACAAGCGCTATACGGAGGTCTGCTGCAGGTGCATTGATCGCCGAGCGTTCTGTAGCCAGCAGAAGAGATCAGTTCCTAAAAGGTTAATCGCTTTGTAAAAATCTATCAAAGGGTTTACAGAGGAAATGTCTGTATTGACAGTCAGATCCTCCAGCCCGAGGCGATCGGAGAGTCAGACAAGCAGAGGCTAATACTGAGGAAGGCGAAAATCGCTGGGGCTGGGGTTCCAGAGCGGAACACACAAATCACCTGAGTCTTCATTCACACCCAACTTATGGAATTAGTTGTCATGGGGATGGAGGTGAATATTTGCAGAGCGGGGCAAGGTGTGTTCCAGGAATACACGGAGCGAGGGCTTTGCTGTATACGCGTTCCACAAAGTATTCTTCTCCCCGCCTCCTGTGCGTTGCACGGCCCGTGATGAATTGTTAAGTAAAACGAGAAGAGATAAGGAGCTAATCAGCAATGCAAACATGCATACACACACAGATATATACATCAATATGTCATTATACAGGAGAAGTGACCAGGATTAGGACTCGGGCTTGTACAGGAGACCGAGCCTTAAAGGGACCCGGTCATCCAAATGATGCAAAGAGTGTAAATCCGGACAAAAATCGATTTTTTTTTTCTTTTTTTAGTATTGAGTGGAGAAAGGTTAAAGTTCCAGAGAGAGATTATTGTTACCAGCGCCGATACAATGTATTCAACACAAGAGAGACTTTCTGCATTTTTTTTTAACCTTTCTTTTTTCACCCTTGGCACTTTTTATAAGTATACAAGATCTTGGGGCACCCCAGGACTAAATGTAAAAAAGTGTATGGCCGGGTTCACACTGGTAAGACACGACTTTTGTACCACTGTCATCCTACTTTACACTGTGACATCGGTCCTACATACAGGAAAATGACCCCCTTTAAGGGACGGGACTTTAAAGGTGACAAGGACGTCATATATTATAGAAAAGTACATTTTATTACAAAAATAGAATAGAATACAATACAATTGTCTGTACAAAGATCATATCATATCCCCCCTTATCTATTTATACATGGAGATCATATCCCTCCTTATCTATTTATACATGGAGATCATATCCCCCCTTATGTATTTATATATGGAGATCATATCCCCCTTATGTATTTATACATGGAGATCATATCCCCCCTTATGTATTTATACATAGAGATCATATCCCCCCTTATGTATTTATACATGGAGATCATATCCCTCCTTATCTATTTATACATGGAGATCATATCCCTCCTTATCTATTTATACATGGAGATCATATCCCTCCCTATCTATTTATACATGGAGATCATATCCCCCCCTTATCTATTTATACATGGAGATCATATCCCTCCTTATCTATTTATACATGGAGATCATATCCCCCCCTTATCTATTTATACATGGTGATCATATCCCCCGTTTATGTATTTATACATGGAGATCATATCCCCCCTTATGTATTTATACATGGTGATCATATCCCCCTTATCTATTTATACATGGAGATTATATCCCCCTTATGTATTTATACATGGAGATCATATCCCCCTTTATGTATTTATACATGTTGATCATATCCCCCTTATCTATTTATACATGGAGATCATATCCCCCTTATCGATTTATACATGGTGATCATATCCCCCTTATCGATTTATACATGGTGATCATATCCCCCCCTTATCTATTTATACATGGAGATCATATCCCCCTTATGTATTTATATATGGTGATCATATCCCCCCTTATGTATTTATACATGGAGATTATATCCCCCCTTATATATTTATACATGGAGATCATATCCCCCTTATGTATTTATACATGGAGATCATATCCCCCTTATGTATTTATACATGGAGATCATATCCCCCTTATCTATTTATACATGGAGATCATATCCCCCCTTATGTATTTATACATGGTGATCATATTCCCCCTTATGTATTTATACATGGAGATCATATCCCCCCTTATCTATTTATACATGGAGATCATATCCCCCTTATGTATTTATACATGGAGATCATATCCCCCTTATCTATTTATACATGGTGATCATATCCCCCCTTATGTATTTATATATGGTGATCATATCCCCCCTTATGTATTTATACATGGAGATCATATCCCCCCCTTATGTATTTATACATGGAGATCATATCCCCCCTTATGTATTTATACATGGTGATCATATCCCCCCCTTATCTATTTATACATGGAGATCATATCCCCCTTATGTATTTATATATGGTGATCATATCCCCCTTATCTATTTATATATGGTGATCATATCGCCCCTTAATGTCAGAGTCCCACCATTACATTAGAGGTCCCATCTTCATATGAGAGTCCCCCCCATCACACCAGAGACCCTTTCAGGTCAGAAGCACCCCCCCCACTCATTCCCATCATATTAGAGTCGCCCATCACATCAGAGTCCCCTTTCAGAACCCCCCCCCCCCTTCCCATCAGACCCCCCCCCCCCATCACATCATGTGTTCACATTCACATTAATTGTTACGCCAAACAGACATGTTCTCCTGAAAACACTCTAGAAGTGGCAAGCCGGAGCTCCCTATGATTTGCTCTAATTACAATTCTGATCAATACTCTATTCCCATTAATGCTGAAAGTCTCTATTCATCATATGCAGCCCCGGGAGGTTCTCACACGACATCGATGCACTTTAGAATCCACAACCTGCGTGCATATACCATGGGGCCTGGTTTGAGCCTGCAGTAGATGGGCAGTAAAAACAGGCAGTTGAGCCACGTTTTTAACACCCTCCCCCCCAAACTTGCTGAATGAGACCCATTATAGTCAATAAGGCCGCGCCGCAACTGCCATGCAACCACATGCTGCAGTACATTGGTGCTCCTACCCACCGCCTGTCAGACGCCCTCTGAAAAGCAATCCTCTGCGGGTCACTCTTCAGAGGGCTACTGCTAGTCTAAAGGAGTCCAAATAGTGTTTGAAATAAGAACTGTCCCTGTTGCTTATGAACGCTTATCAAACACATCACAAATGGGCAAACAAGTACTTTGTATTCCAGATACTGTTAGGCCTCAGGCACACTGGGCATAAAAAATAATGCTGCTTATATAGGCGTTTGGCGTTTTTTTTTCTTTCTGCCTGTAGAAGCGCCTCTATGTTACCCTGAATGTCTATGCACATTTTGTACATTTTGCACATTTTGCACATTTGGGCGTTTTTAGGCATTTTTGCAGAGGAGCGTTTACAGGCTGAAAAAAAGAAAAAACCATCACAAGTGCGTTTTTAAACAGAAAAAAACGATTGACTCGCGTAAACGTGACGTTTATCCACATTCGGCGTTTTCAAGTGTAAATTGATTATAGTGAAAAATGAGCAAAAGGGAATGTTTTGGAAAAAAAAAACAATTGTAAATGCAAATTCTCATAAACACATGTGCAATACGAGCCATTTTATATGGCGCTTTTATCTGCTGGAGGTTCTGGCATTTCGTTCAGGCCTCTATGTGTATGGGGCCCTTAATGGCCATTGTATTTAAATGTTGCTAACCACAACATGGCTGATTTGAATGCATGTAAATGTATCCGGTGTATTTCATTCTGTCTAGGAGATCGGTCGGCGATACAGAGACACCAGCATGGCCAGTGAATAATTCCAGCCAGGGGACCCGTGTGGTCTGTCCCCTCCAGGCATTGGCTGGGCCGGTGAGTGATTGCGGGGCGGACTGCGGGTCAGTGTCAAGGTCAGGAATCAGGCCAAAGCCGCTCACTAATGGACTGCGAGCTAACAAGACGAGTGCCTTGTAAGGCCACAGTGTCCAGCCTGTGCTATGGCCGACCTCCGCCTGGGGGAAGAATGGGATCAGCTGCATTGGAAACCTGCCAGCCGATGGAAGCCTCTGATAACAGCTAAAGTCTGTGATGGCCGAAGAAGTCCGAACACAGCGCTCCATCCGCTCACCCCCCACAGCTCAGTGTTCATGCTTTGGTTCCTTTCCTTTTTTCTATCCTTCTCCACCTAAACTTATAACATTCACCTCCACCTATAACATTCACCTCCGCCTATAATATTCACCTCCACCTATAATATTCACCTCCGCCTATAACATTCACATCCACCTATAACATTCACCTCCACCTATAATATTCACCTCCACCTATAACATTCACCTCCGCCTATAACATTCACCTCCACCTATAATATTCACCTCCACCTATAACATTCACCTCCACCTATAACATTCACCTCCGCCTATAATATTCACCTCCACCTATAACATTCACCTCCGCCTATAACATTCACCTCCGCCTATAACATTCACCTCCACCTATAACATTCACCTCCGCCTATAACATTCACCTCCACCTATAATATTCACCTCCACCTATAACATTCACCTCCACCTATAACATTCACCTCCACCTATAATATTCACCTCCGTCTATAATATTCACCTCCACCTATAACATTCACCTCCACCTATAATATCCACCTCCGCCTATAACATTCACCTCCATCCATAACATTCACCTCCACCTATAACATTCACCTCCACCTATAACATTCACCTCCACCTATAACATTCACCTCCGCCTATAATATTCACCTCCGCCTATAATATTCACCTCCGCCTATAATATTCACCTCCGCCTATAACATTCACCTCCACCTATAACATTCACCTCCACCTATAATATTCACCTCCACCTATAATATTCACCTCCCCCTATAACATTCACCTCCACCTATAACATTCACCTCCACCTATAATATTCACCTCCACCTATAATATTCACCTCCGCCTATAACATTCACCTCCACCTATAACATTCACCTCCGCTTATAATATTCATCTCCACCTATAACATTCACCTTCTTCTATAATATTCACCTCCACCTATAACATTCACCTCCGCCTATAACATTCACCTCCACCTATAACATTCACCTCCACCTATAACAGTCACCTCCGCTTATAATATTCACCTCCACCTATAACGTTCACCTTCTTCTATAATATTCACCTCCACCTATAACATTCATCTCCTATAACATTCACCTGCACCTATAACATTAACCTCCACCTATAACATTCACCTCCGCCTATAATATTCACCTTCACCCATAACATTCACCTTCATCTATAATATTCACCTCCACCTATAACATTCACCTCCACCCATAACTTTTATCTCCACCTACAACATTCACCTCCACCCATAACATTCACCTACACCCATAACATTCACCTCCACCTATAACATTCTTATCCACCTATAACATTCACCTCCACCTATAACATTCATCTCCACCTATAACATTCACCTTTACCTATAACATTCACCTTCACCTATAGCATTCACCTCCACCCATAACATTCATCTCCACCTATAACATTCACCTCCGCCTATAACTTCCATCTCCACCTATAGCATTCACATAACATTCACCTCCACCTATAATATTCACCTCCGCCTATAACATTCATCTCCACCTATAACATTCACCTCCACCTATAATATTCACCTCCACCTATAACATTCACCTCCACCTCTAACATTCACCTCCACCTATAATTTTCACCTCCACCTATAATATTCCTCTCCACCTATAACATTCACCTTCATCTATAAAATTCACATAACATTCACCTCCACCCATCATATTCATTTCCACCTATAATTTTCACCTCCACCCATAGCATTCATCTTCACCTATACCATTCACCTCCATTTATAACATTCACCTCCACCTAAAACATTCACCTCCACTTATAACATTCATGGTACTTCCTGTATCAGAACAGCCAATGACATGAATTCTATGCGGATCCCTTTTTTTGTTACCTGTCACTCCAAACCTGATACACCGATTGGCTGTGTTTTGTGTCCGGTGGATACAATGATTCCGGGTTCCGCACATTTACTTTGAATCTGGGAGATAAAAACTCAGGAGACATTTCTTTTAACCAACAAATCTTACGGGTGGAAGATGTAACATGTTCCCGAAGGTGAACTTCTCCTTTAACCCTTTTGCTGCCAGCGCCATTTTTGTGTTTTTTGCACACATTTACCCTTTCCCGCCAAATCCTATTGCCTAAGCACAATTTTGCAACTTTGACATGTGTTAGTAAAACCGTAGAGATCATCACAACGACTTTCTGCATCCAGGGGGATTATCCCGCGTTTTCAG
This sequence comes from Lithobates clamitans, assembly GCA_037952925.1. Taxonomy (NCBI): domain Eukaryota; kingdom Metazoa; phylum Chordata; class Amphibia; order Anura; family Ranidae; genus Lithobates; species Lithobates clamitans. The sequence continues at coordinate 63,690 of JBBGZY010002473.1, forward strand.
GACAAGTTGGGCTTTCATTTGATGGTAAATGTTTTTGGATTATCTCCTGATTTATTTTTTTATTATTAAAGGAAAACTAACCCAAAATAGTAAAACAACATATTTTTTTTTTTTTAATCTAGCTGTACTGTAAATTTTTTGCTACTACAATAACCTTCCACCAAAAAACAACCCAAAATAAATTCTCCTGTTCCTGGCGATCGCAGCGATACCACATATGTGTATGTTATTTGTTGTTTGTACCCGTAGTAGATCCAGGTGAGATTTTGGAAGTAATTATGTATATTTTATACCTGGGAGACCATTGGAGAAGCTGTAGTAGTCACTGTAGTAGTCAGGGCTTCTACGGGGATGGCAATGATCTTCAGGGTCCTGTGCTGAGCAGCTTCTGCCGGCTATTGTTGGGGCCCATTAGGAGCATCATTGCACCTAACGACAGCCTCAGCTACCATAACATACAGGATAGGTACAGTATAGGTGTGGTAAAGAATCGGCACAGGTGCAAGGTAGATGTGGTTCACATGTGGTAAATGTTTGGTATAATGTGCTATAGGGTTGGTATAGGTGCAGTCTAGGCTTGGAATAAGTGGTACAGAGTGGGTGTGGTATGGATTGGCGACACTTGGTGTCCTGCTCTCAGTGGCTCAGTCCTTGCAGTAATGGGCGAATAGTCCTCTCACCAGTCCCCAGAATGCTGCGGTGACATATCGCTGTAGAAGAGGGGGTCCTTGGTCTCTCCCCGAAAGCCGCCTGGTGATCAGCGGTGGGAAGCAGAGGGTGAGTGGATACTCCAATCTCCCTGCTGCGGTGGTACAGGTGTTGCAATGTGGGTGGGGCTGCGTTGCCCCCGTTGGGGTCCTCATTCTCTGGGTCGGATCACCGCTGGTATGGTCTCTTGCTTGCAGGTGAATATGTAGACAGAGATGCTCTCACTCTAACTCCCTTGGTGCCAAGAGGAAGAACTTTCCCAAGCAGTTTAATAAAATCCTCTCTCCACTCCTTCTACTGCACAATGCATACAGATATCTGTAGCGTAACCATTATAGTTTAGCCACTATATGGCAGCTGTCTCAAACTACAACTCCCAGCATTCTTAGCGCTCTTCATAGAAGTCTATGAGCTTGCTTGGATTTAGCTCTTCCTCTGCTGGTTGGAGGAGAATGGTGCAGCATAACATTAAAGCGGATTTCCCCCCAAAAGTGGAACTTCCGCTTTAAGCACTCCTCAAACCCTGACATGCCACATTTGGTATGTCATTTTTTTTTTTTGGGGGGGGGGGGGGGGAGTGTATACCTTATTTTTAGTGGGGCTTCCTGTCCCACTTCCTTCTTCCTCTTTTTGGCCGCCTAGGCAACTCCTCCTCTCGCCCTAGGCGGCCCCTCCCTGCCAGTGATCTTCTGGGACACAACACAGGTCCCAGAAGATTGGCTGGCCAATAGCAGAGCGCAGCGCGACTCGCGCATGCACAGTGCGCGCATGGCCGTGAAGCCGTAAGCTGTCACAGCCGGGTGCCCGCAGTTGCTATGACGGTGCTGAGGAGAGGAGGGGGAAAGGAGCGAGGCTCCGGGCGGCCGCATCACTGGACCGTGGGACATGTGAGTGTCTGTTTATTAGCGTCTGTTTATTATAACCTTAATATATAAGTCAGCAGCTACACCTTTTGTAGCTGTTCACTTTTAATAAACAAAAAAACGGGTGGAACTCCACTTTAATGGCATAGTAGAGGAACAGAGGCAAATAATGAGCAATGTCTCCAGCTCCATGTTGTTGTAGCCTAACACCTGGCTACAGTTTGATTTTACTGCATACAGTGAGCTTCTCACAGTGTGCATTAAAGCTGCATAAGGTCAGACAGAGCCACACTTTTTTTTCTAGCTGGAGGACGTCCGGACATATCAGCCCTTCCCTCCCCAGCCTTACCAGGGTTCGAGCCTCTGTCAGGTTTTTATTGCTGTCCATGTCCTCTCTGGGGAGACTCGCTCTCTCTCTCTGGTGGCCGTTATCATGATCCATGAACTCCTCCATGCTTTCTTGGCAACGTGTTTCCTAGTTTTAATGGCTTCCTCGGGACGTATTGGGTAGGTGCTGATAAACCTTGGGACCAGGTATAGAGTGACACCACACAAGACAAATTACGAATCGAGTTTAATCTTTCCCGCAGACTGAATTTGCAGAAAGTGATGGGAAATCCAACATTTTACGATAGTTTCTATGAAATCTAAGAGGGGATTTCCCTTCAGTTTGGAGAGATTTTCTCTGGCTTCCCTCTGTGTCTCAGGGCCATTCTCTATCCAGATCCAAAAAAAAAAAAGGTTTTGGCTATGAATACAATTTTACATTTTTGAGAGCTGAGGGACTGACCACAACAATTATGGATGACTCTACTTCCTTTTCCTAAACGAGAAATAAAAGTATTTTTTTCCTATTGTAGAAGTTTACATTCCCTTTATAATCTGTGTCTTAAATCCCCAAAAACATGTTATATTGCGCCGAGAAACATTTATAAAGCTGTATAAAGTTGGGTGTTGGCATCGGATTAGTAAGTATAGTTCATGGAAATGGAAGACCCCCCACTATGCCAACATCCAATAATTATCATCAGTGCCACAAATGCAGCAATGTACAAAGACATCCTTGATGAAAACCTGCTCCAGAGCGCTCTGGACCTCAGACTGGGGCGAAGGTTCATCTTCCAACAGGACAACGACCCTAAGCACACAGCCAAGATAACAAAGGAGTGGCTACGGGACAACTCTGTGAAGGTCCTTGAGTGGCCCAGCCAGAGCCCAGACTTGAACCCGATTGAACATCTCTGGAGAGATCTGAACATGGCTGTGCACCGACGCTCCCCATCCAACCTGATGGAGCTTGAGAGGTCCTACAAAGAAGAACGGGAGAAACTGCCCAAAAATAGGTGTGCCAAGCTTGTAGCATCATAGTCAAAAAGACTTGAGGCTGTAATTGGTGCCAAAGGAGCTTCACCAAAGTATTGAGCAAAGGCTGTGAATACTTATGTACATGGGACTTATTTCGTTTTTATTTTTGCAGATTTCAAACAAACCTCTTTCACATCGTCATTATGGGGAATTATTTGCAGAATTTTGAGGAAAAAAAATGAATTTAATCTATTTTGGAACAAGGCCGTCACGTAACAAAATGTGGAAAAAGTGGAGCGCTGTGAATACTTTCCTGATGCACTGTATCTATCTATTATTATTATACAGGATTTATAGAGCGCCAACAGTTTGTTCAGCGCTTTACAATGTAGAGTGAGAACAATTACAATACAGTTCAATACAGAAGGCACAGGAGGGAGCTTACAATCTAAAGGCATTATATTATACAATAAACTTAGATGATGTGTGCTGCTTACTGCTAAGTGCATACAAATATTTATACATACAAACAGACACATAGATAGATATACAGTATATATATATATATATATATATATATATATATATATAAAATATTTTTTTCAGTTCCTGCAAATATTCTGGGTATGCACCAAATCTTTTATCACTTGCCCCATTTTTGCCCTTCTAGTAGTGTTACTGCCAGTACAATTGCCTTGGTTGCAATTATCACTGTGATAATATAGTACTTATCGCCTTGAGAGTTTTAATTTCACCTGGGGTTTTAGGTTAGTGTTAGGTTCATCTTACGCATTCATTTTGTGGGTTAGGTTCAGGTTAATGGCTGGGTTCACAGATTAGGTGTAGGAGTTACGTTGAGGTGAGTGGCCATTAGGTCGCTATTACTGTTTCAAGTGTGATCAATGTAGAGCACATGCAGTGAAAGTCAAGTGCCAAAATTTCCGGCAAGGCATTTTTTAATGGAAGGTACACATAATATACATACAGTATCTCACAAAAGTGAGTACACCCCTCACATTTTTATAAATATTTTCTTCTACCTTTCATGTGACAACACTGAAGAAATGACACTTTGCTACAATGTAAAGTAGTGAGTGTACAGCTTGTATAACAGTGTAAATTTGCTGTCCCCTCAAAATAACTCAACACACAGCCATTAATGTCTAAACCGCTGGCAACAAAAGTGAGTACACCCCTAAGTGAAAATGTCCAAATTGGGCCCAATTACCCATTTTCCCTCACTGGTGTCACGTGGCTCATTAGTGTCACAAGGTCTCAGGTGTGAATGGGGAGCAGGTGTGTTAAATTTGGTGTTATGGCTCTCACTCTCTCATACTGGTCACTGGAAGTTCTCTGGGGATCTGAAAAAAAAAAGAACTGTTGCTCTACATAAAGATGGCCTAGGGCAGTGATGGCGAACCTTGGCACCGCAGATGTTTTGGAACTACATTTCCCATGATGTTCAACTACACTGCAGAGTGCATGAGAATCATGGGAAATGTAGTTCCAAAACATCTGGGGCGCCAAGGGTCATTATCACTGGCCTAGGCTATAAGAAGATTGCCAAGACCCTGAAACTGAGCTGCAGCATGGTGGCCAAGACCATACAGCGGTATAACAGGGCAGGTTCCACACAGAACAGGCCTCACCATAGTGGACCAAAGAAGTTGAGGTCACGTGCTCAGCGTCATATCCAAGGGTTGTCTTTGGGAAATAGACATATGGGTGCTGCCAGCATTTCTGCAGAGGTTGAAGGGGTGGGGGTGTCAGCCTAACAGTGCTCAGACCATACGCCGCACACTGCATCAAATCGGTCTGCATGGCTGTCATCCCAGAAGGAAGCCTCTTCTAAAGATGATGCACAAGAAATCCCGCAAACAGTTTGCTGAAGACAAGCAGACTAAGGACATGGATTATTGGAACCATGTACTGTGGTCTGATGAGACCAAGATAAAGTTATTTTATTCAGATGGTGTCAAGTGTGTGTGGGGGCAACCAGGTGAGGAGGACAAAGACAAGTGTGTCTTGTCTACAGTCAAGCATGGTGGTGGAAGTGTCATGGTCTGGGGCTGCATGAGTGCTGCTATCACTGTGGAGCTACAGATCATTGAGGGAACCATGAATGCCAACATGTACTGTGACATACTGAAGCAGAGCATGATCCCCTCCCTTCAGAGACTGGACTGCGGGGCAGTATTCCAACATGATAACGACCCCAAACCCATCTCCAAGTCAACCACTGCCTTGCTAAAGAAGCTGAGGGTAAAGGTGATGGACTAGCCAAGTATGTCTCCAGATCTAAACCCTATTGATCATCTGTGGGACATCCTCAAACGGAAGGTGGAGGAGCCCAAGATCTCTAACATCCACCAGCTCCGTGATGTCGTCATGGAGGAGGGGAAGAGGACTCCAGTGGCAAAATGTGAAGTTCTGGTGATCTCTTTGCCCAAGAGGGTTAAGTCAGTGCTGGAAAATAATGGTGGCCACACAAAATATTGACACTTTGGGTCCAATTTGTACATTTTCACTTAGGGGTGTACTCTTTTGTTGCCAGCGGTTTAGACATTAATGGCTGTGTGTGGAGTTATTTTGAGAGGACAGCAAATTTACACTGTTAAGCCCCATACAACTATCAGATTTTCTGCTGATTTTTTCCTTCAGATTTACCAAAAACATATAATATGAGGTCAAACCTCAGGAGTTTCAATTTGTATGCAATCAGGCCGGCCCCTGCACTACATGGTTTTGGTAAAGCTGAAGACAAAAATCAGCATAAAATCTGATAGTGTGTTTGGGGCTTTATACAAGCTGTACACTCACTACTTTACATTGTAGCAAAGTGTAATTTCTTCAGTGTTGTCACATGAAAAGATAGAAGAAAATATTTACAAAAATGTGAGGGGTGTACTTACTTTTGTGAGCTACTGTATATTTGAATGTATATAGCATTATTACATTTCTATTTTAAGGGCAGAACATATGAGGAGCTTGTGAGTGTAGTGGGAGTCATGGGAGGAGAAAGTAAGGTTTTAGTTGTTAAAAAGAGGCCTGTGCGTATGTATATACAGTATATATACTGCATGAAGACATTTACAGTTACATAGTTGCATTGTCAGTTAGGTTAAAAAAAAAGAGAGAGACTAGTCCATCTGGTTCAACCAGTGAAGTGCAGTGAGTCCGTCTCTTCTGCGCTCGCAGGAAGCCGAGTTCCAAACTCTTCACCCATTTCCTGCAGCCCTCATTTGAATATGTAAATACGCTCGTGGGCTCTCAAAAGCTGATAATATATAGTATTTTTGTTCCCTACTTTATCCGGGGAGATTATTTTTTAACCCAAATTATTTTGCATTGTTAATATTTAAATCCACATTTAAATCCAGATTAGTGCTGGTGAGATATGACAAGATATTTACGGGAAACAAAAAAACATCAAATTACTGCAGTCAGCTCATTCTGAGAAATCCTTTGTCAGGCTGGTGTGTTCAGATGGGCTAAGGGAAGAGCAAGGCATAGCAGTGTCCGCACTTCACACCGTCACCCTCCCCTGTGCTACGCAACATCCATCACTGGAATTAATAACACAGATAAAACCCAAAATAAATCAGGATTAGCGTGAACCGCATCTTGGGGTTTAGGAAAATGAAAGGATAAAGAAATTTGCTGCTTAACACTATCACTGCTGGGTGTAGGGGGGGCCCAACGTGTTAATTCCCTGCAGGTGAACGGTCCTCGATCGTCTGTGGTATCGTGGCTACGCGTACTTTAGATGACCACACAGGGCAAGTGATTTCACGCTGTATTAAGACATTTGCTTCATAAGCGATCTTGGGCAGGAAAATTTTTCGTCCAATTTTTATTTGCCTCTGTTGATTAAGACGAAATGAACAGATCGATAAAAGGGAATGATGTCTTAGGAAGGTCTCCCGCAATCACTGATTATTCCATTATTCTACAAATTACTATATTAGGCATTGGTATTTCTAAAGGATCATATTTCCACATACACTATATTACCAAAAGCATTGGGACGCCTGCCTTTACACGCACATGAACTTTAATGACATCCCAGTCTTAGTCCGTAGGGTTCAATATTGAGTTGGCCCACCCTTTGCAGCTAGAACAGCTTCAACTCTTCTGGGAAGGTCGTCCACAAGGTTTAGGAGTGTGTCTATGGGAATGTCTGACCATTCTTCCAGAAGAACATTCATGAGGTCAGAGACTGATGTGAACGAGAAGGCCTGGCTCACAGTCTCTGCTCTGATTCATCTCAAAGGTGTTCTATCGGGTTGATGACAGTCAAGTTCCTCCACCCCAAATTCGCTCTACCATGTCTTTATGGACCTTGCTTTGTGCACTGGTCAAATTCATTTGGTGGAGGGGGGATTATGGTGTGGGAGTTGTTTTTCAGGGGTTGGGCCTGGCCCCTTAGTTCCAGCAAAAGGAACTCTTAAGGTGTCAGCATACCAAGACATTTTGGACAATTTCATTCTCCCAACTTTGTGGGAACAATTTGCGGACGGCCCCTTCCTGTTCCAACATGACTGCACACCAGTGTACAAAGCGAGATCCATAAAGACGTGGATAGGCGAGTTTGGGGTGGAGGAACTTCACTGGCCAGCACAGTCCTGACCTCAACCCAATAGAACACCTTTGGTCTGACTTAGGCCCCTTTCACACTGGGGCAGTGGGGGCATCGGCGGTACATTAGCGCTATTTTTAGCGCTGCTGTACCGTCGTTCTTGCAGCTGTATTCGGCCGCTAGCGGTGCGGTTTTAACCCCCGCTGGCGGCCGAAAAAGGGTTAAAATCCCTCGTACAGCGCGGCTATAGCCGCGGTATTGCCGTGGTATAGCCGCACCGTCCAATTAATTTCAATGGGCAGGAGCGGTGAAGGAGCGGTGAATACACCGCTCCTTCACCGCTCCAAAAAAGCGGTTTGCAGGACTTTTTTCACCGTCCTGCCTGCGCACCGCTTCAGTGTGAAAGCCCTCGGACTTTCACACTGAACAAAAAGCGGAGGCTGTTTAGGGGCGGTTTGCAGGCGGTATTTTTAGCGCAATACCGCCTGCAAACCGCCCCAGTGTGAAAGGGGTCTTAGAGCAGAGACTGCGAGTCCTGTCCCAAGAAGAAGAATTCCATTGGTAGTTCGATCGACGGAGGTGCCCAAAGTGGTTTCTCTAAGGATAGGCCCAAGTCATCTGCTTTATTAAAACATCCAATGTCTTTATCTCACAAAATAAAATAAGTTTTGTGATTTTAAATTGCCCCCTTCTCAGTGGTGATAAAATTGACGAAGCACTTAGGCCAGTGATGTCCACCCAGATGACATCACTGACCTTAGCTCTATATCAATTTTATTATCGTGAACTGAGGAAGTTGCAACAAAACACATTTTAATCGGCGAAAGAAAGAAATTCCTTGTTTTAATAAAGCAGATGACTGATAAGAAGGTGGACTTCTGATGTGACAGGGTGGCTTTGACTTGATGGGTGAACCCCTGATGTGATGGCGGGTTTCTGATGTGTTGGGGGGATGTTGATGTGATGGAGGACCTTTGATGTAATGGGGGTGACGTCTAATGTGAAGGGGTCTTCTGATGTGAAGTTTATTTCATCAAGGCGGATGTGTGTGCATTGTCCCAGGCTCAGGTTTCCCACTAATGGTAAGTAATTTTTTTGCATTTTAGACTGGAATGCCTGAAGATATTGTGAAGTTTTAAAGGGTGCCTTGACCGAAAAAAGGGCTGAGAAATGCTGGATTAGAAGGCTGGCAGGCTGCTGAATCACTACCGGAAGAGAGAGCTGAGCTTCCAAGAGAAAGTGAAACTGAGAAGTTCTGCTGCACATTTTGAGTATGAATTACTCCACAGTGATTGCAGCTGCATAGGTAATTGACAATTTTCTTCCAAGTTCATTTACAGTGCCTTGAAAAAGTATTCATACCCCTTGAAAATTTCCACATTTTGTCATGGTGCAACCAAAAGCGTAAATGTATTTTATTGGGATTTTATGTGATAGACCAACACAAAGTGGCACATAGTTGTGACGTGGAAGGAAAATGATAAATGGTTTTCAACATTTTTTACTGGAAGTGACGCAATGGCGAATTCTGATTCACTATGGTGAAAAGTGGGAGGGTCCCGAGCACAATGTTAAACAAGCCAGTTAGAGCCTCAGGCTCTAATCATGTGCTTAACATTGACGGATCTAATAGACTTTTATTAGTGCACTTGCACACACATAGAACGATTTATTTTTAAATAAGCCATAATATGACTAACATTTTTTAACTTAAGTCGTTAAAAAATGTTAGTCATATTATGATTTATTTAAAAATAAATCGTTCTTTTATTCGCTTTCCCATTGGTCAAAACTTTGTGGGGGGGGGGGCAGCGCCCCTGCGCCCCTGCGCCCCTTATGGACCTCCACTGCTTTACAGCTATGCAGATATATAGCAGCGTGAAAGTCATTTTTACAGATCAAGTTTGGTCAATAAAAGCAGTCGAGGTGGGGCAAGGGAGTCTGACTTTAAATGATTGCTAACATAAGCCTTTGCAGTAAAACAACATGCTCTGTCACTAATGAGGCCGGCGCTCAACCGCTTCTCATTTTGTTTTTACGTTTGCACATTACTTTGTTACAGTCTCCATATGGACTCGGGAAAAAGGCCCAGAGCCGCCCTCTGTCACCAGTCCGCATATATAATCCACGTGCTTATGTCAAACTTAATTACAGTACTTTAGGAGGATGAAAATAACTAGCAAGTCCACAGAGAGAAGACATATGAAAAGCAGGGGTCTACTTATAAAGGTCAGAATTGATATTTTGCCTTTTTGTTTCATGGCAAATATCATTTCAGACAGTTTTGCCTCTTTGTAAAGGTGCTCTGGGCTATCTCAGCTAAAAGAGAAGTTGTGTCAAAGATTCTGGTAAAACATACTGTATACAGGACAGTAATAATGGAGAAGTACTAGGTACATCTAAGCCTTACTGCTGGGTATACTAGGGCTGGCTGGTATAGCAAAAGTGGATATATTGTCTGCAGGCAACAAAATACTGTTCTTACCGCATTCTGCCAGTGCAGGTATGAGAAGGAAAGGCAGAACCCCAAGAGTGGAGTGGCTAAACTTCTCTGGACCCAGTTGCTTCATCATGAGCAAGGTTTCATTATTAAAGGAGAGTTCCTGGAAGACCTGGAATCTAGAGAAGCAGCTTGAATATTTATGGGAATCTAGACAATCTCTGGGGAGGTGTGTCCAGTAGGTAGCTGAAGAGCCCATAAATAGTCTGATGCTTGAAGCAGGGGGTTGTTGGAACCTTGGTTCAGTACTGCCAGAGGAGTCTCCTGTCCCCACTGGGCAGTCTTCTGGAGATGCTATTTTGAAGTCATCCAGGTCCCAGCTATAGTCTAAGCTAGGGGGCCTATTTCTTAAGGTCTGGGATTTCTCCCTTACAGTCTGGAGAGCTCACTGGAGGATACCCGGTGGAGACTGGAGGGAAGAGTATCTAGTGGTCCTGTGGTATCGTGAGTCTGTGTCTTCCTCACTGAAGAGAGCCCAGTGGACATCAGAAGGAGGCAACTAATGATCCTATGGCATTGTGATACGGACCGAATCCTTTACCCTAGTGACTGTGTACAGTTCTCAGTTCTACAAAAAAGCAAGTCCTAGGCATTCTCCCAGCAAATAGTGAACTGTGTGGAAAGACTCTTTTAAAATAGTAGGAGGAGAGGTGCCCTCAGTCAAGTCAGTTCTTTTGGGGTATCCCATGTTTCTTCTTTACCCATCCAAGTTCAATTCTGCAATAAAATTACAAAAGACCCTTAGACTGTTTATTGGAGCCAGAGAAAGAGAGGAGAAAATAACCATGTGCATAACTATGTGTGCATTGAGTTGGGGAAAACGGGACACTCAAATCCAGTGGCTTCTTCAGGGTGCGCTACGAGTAGTGTTTGGGCATAGAGCTTCTAGCATTGAAAACAAGCATGTGCACCAAAGTCCCCCTTTTGTAAACCTTCTCTGTAAGCATATAACTAACTCTCCTTTCATCACTGACACTCAATGCAGTGGTGATCTATGGAAGCTCTTTTCAAATGTATTTATTAATGTTCACCATAATCATAGTTCCCGTAAAATAAAACACATTTGTGAGCATGAAGGCCTCTTCTATGTAATGCAGTCATATCAAGAAGAAGAAAAGGAGAACCATTCTTGATTCAGGGTCAAAGCTGCATAATTTACGCACGGCCCTGCACCAGTTCTGTCCTTTGCTTCCCCTGTTACTACTCCTTTGAGTCATGGTAAGAAAAAGTTGACCTAGGGCCAGTCATATCAAAGTAACATTTACAGGAGCCAATGAATGTGGCATCCGTTCCTAGTGAAGATCATTCTTAAATGGACAGTAATAAACAAAGCAGCCTAGTAGCACCATAGAAGCAGAAAGGAGCAAATTAATATCTGCTACCTTTTCCCTAAATATAGAAAAGGCCCTAATTGGAGGAGTAAGACCCAAAGTAGACTCTCCACCATTTTTTAACATGAGCTTGGTTCTAAGCAAGCACAAGGGTCTAAGGTTTTTAGACTAACTCAGGCACTATGGCCATTTCTTCAGCACACTTCACCTACTGAAACCACCTGATGTCGATGCTTTATGTGCCTGGCCAGGTACTTAGGTGCTCTGGACTTTACTCTTTAAGTAGGGCAGCTGTTAAGCAAGCGAAGGCGGGCTAGAAGCAATGTCTGAAAGAGAACGTATATGTCTAATTTGATAGTCCACATGGACGTAAAGCCTTAAACACTGATATTAGTTGCGAAGGAGCTGAGAGTGACTCAGGGTATAGATAAGATGGCAAAGGCTGGGGCAGTGGGAGTAACAGCAGTAGACATGCAGAAGGACCCAGTAGAGACTGCAGGAGCAACAGCAGAGGGAGTCCTAAGAGGACTAATAGGAAGCAGTCCCCAGATGACTGCCCCTGATGGAAGACCACATCTGGAATGACTATCAACATTTCAGCTGGATGAATCTCTTCCAGGTAGGATCCTAACAGCTGCAAAATATTTTTTTCTGCCCTTTGAAACCCTGTTAAACTATTACTATATTAGTGTATCCCTGGAAAACACCTTCAAATCTTGAGGTTTCAATATCAAGCCCTCTATTGATACCACATCACATGTCAAACAGTGCCTTTATGCAGTGGAAGTGTTAATGAGTGGAGCACAATATGCTTGGATAATCTGAGCATGAGTGTATTGTTTTGTTATGTTTTTCTTTTTGTTTTCTACTCTTTGTACTATTAAAATGACAATAAAAAGAAACTAAATAATATAAGAGTGTATGTGTATGTCTGCTACTCGCCCTATGTTATTCCTTTAAATTTTCTGGTATATGCAGGGGTATAAAATAAGCTTTTTTTTTTTTTTTTTTTTTTTTTTTTAAAGACTTCCCCTGGTTTCAAAATGTCCCTGATTTCCAGGGGCCAGTTCTAGGTTTTGAAGAATTGTCTTTGGAAAATTTTATCCTTGGAGCTGTCCTTGCTTGTAAATTTTAACCTCTTGCACAATACAATCCTTCTATTTTATATAGTAGGTTCAGTTCTTATCATTGTCTCATACAGTATATGGCAAGTGTTTTAAAAATGTCTGTTGAAGGCTAGTGTTTAATTCTAAACATATTTTATGAACTAGTTTTGGGAGACGTGCTATAACGTTGTGGATCATGGTCTCCTGGGAAAGAATAGAATTAGCTTGTAAGAAGCTACTGAGCTCAGTAAAGGGAGACCCAGAAGTAAAAGCAAAGAGGATAGACGGAGGGCTGGCGTGACAGGGGTTAAAGGGACTTGGATCTAGGAGGGGTTTCTCTTAGTTTGAAAGAAAATAAAGTGGCAGGGACTTATGTGATTGGTGTCCAGGTTAGAGACGGGTGGAGCAGGGGGTGGTCAGGCCGTTGGTCTGAGGAGGTCAAGAGTTGGAGGTTGCCTGAATTGGGAAAACTCTCCTTCCTCCCGCCCTACATTTCGCATTCTTTTTCGGGTGCGGGGGAGTTTGATTGTTGTTGGTGTCGTTTTGTCATGCAGCAAACGGGGTACAGGGTCCTTTTAGGTTAGTGTGGGTACAAATGTACTTTGTAGGGACTCATCTGAGGTACGGCTCCCAGTTGTTGGGATGGTGGTAGCTATGATTTGTTTGTCATCAAGTCGGTGGTGTTGCGGCTGGAGGCCTAATTAAGTTATATGTGGGTACTTTCTTCTCTTGATGCCTTGTGGCTCCATTTACAATGTGTTATTAAGTTATTTATCTGTCATTTATATCATTTGGTTAATAAAGGGCTTTTATGGCCATTTAACTCCAACTCCTTGCCGTGTGGATATTTGCAGGTGGTATGAATGGGGTGATGGTCAGAGCAGATTGAGGGCAAGCCATATTTAGTACCCTAGTCATGATATACTCTTGAAAATTACTTTACATTTTTTGCAGCTTTGGTCTTCATTTATAACAGGGGCCTCCAAACTTTCTAAACAAAGGGCTAGTTTACAGTCCTTCAAATTTTAGGGGGCCAGATTGTGGCCATTGGGAGTAGGAATTGTCCTGGTGTCAGTGGGAGTAAACAATGCATCTTTGATATTGGGGGCAGTAATAGTGTCCCATTGTTGGGGTCAGTTTGAGGAGCAGTATCCCATCGTTGGTGTCAATGGAAGATATAGTGCCCCATTGCTGATGTCAAAAGAAGGAGTTACGCCCATTGTTGGTGTCAGTGGGAGGAATAGTGTCCTGTTTCAGTGGGAGGAAAAGTGCTCCAAGGGCCGGGTCAAGGCAAGCAAAGGGCCACATCTGGCCCCTGGGCTTCAGTTTAGAGACCCCTGGTTTATAAAAAGAAAAGTACAGACAGTAGTTGTTGGTAATATTGGTACTAGTAAATTGTACTGGTCCACTTATATAGACGCTATGCTCAAGAACTGTTCTTGGTATCCAAAATACTTGCCAAAATCCTCAGTCACGTGCCACGTCAGGTCCAGAGTCTTCTGTCTTCTTCCCTACAGAGGAGGGTGCTTCTTCAGGTGTCCATATAATTGACTAGGCGAGGTGCACACTACCTATTAGCTGACTATCGATAGGGTCCACTCAGCATACAGAAGACTACAGCTGCACAAATAACACGACGAAGGGGCTATCCGTTGTCACTTTTTGAAGCTGGACTGGTGAGGGACACATTTTGTATTTTGAAAAACCTAGTAAATGGTTGAGGAGAGAAAGGGATGATAGGCTGGAAAGCTTTGCCCAGAAATGAGACCAGAGATTAGACTAAAGTTACACTGACAATTTTCAGTAGCTTAGTCACTCTACTAAAATCACTAACAATCGCTTGGAGTAGCAATTGATCAGTAAGCACATAGAAAAAAAAATGGCTCCCTATGGTGTAAACTAACAAGTAGCATGTTGTTACGATTATGCTCCAGTCATGTGCGACTGATCACTACTACATAATACTGAATGCTATAGTAGGGTGCCACTTAGTCCATCTGTTTAGTCATCAATCGCTACTCCTAGTAATTAACATCCAACAATTTTGGAAACAAGATCAGCTAATTAAAATTTGTGTAGCTGTAACGAAAAATGTTAGGATTTAGGTTGAGGTTTCTGGTTCTACAATATGTGTATCTGCAATACTTGCAAATTACCCCATATTTTATCCTCTTAAAACGTCAGAGAACAGAGAAATACCCATTGATCTACCAGAAAGTGTGCTCCTAAATTCCTTTTGGGCTTACAACACAACCTGAATTTTCAGCTGTGTCTGCTGGGCTAAAGCCGGTCATACATGGATCTTTTTTTTTTGTTTTTTTATCAGCCAGTTGGCGGACAAAAAAAAAGCCAAAGGATTCCCCCATCTACACATTTAAGGTGGATGGGGAAATTCTACCTGCTGCAGTATTAAACTCTGATAGCAGATAGTCCTCCACGGCCAGAATACACCGATGCGCACATTAAACACAAAGTTTCCAGCCGTCCGGTTCGAGAGGAGTCGATCACTAGGTTGACTCCCCTGGAATGGGAATGGCCATAGATGGATCAAAATCTGGCCATAGATGGATCAAAATCATCTGGTTCAGCAGGGACCAGTCACATTTCAGTCCATTTATGGCCAGCTTTAAAAAAAAAAATCCCAACCCTATCCAACCCTCTTCACATGCATACATTGATTTCTTTCTGAGCAAAACAATTCTGCCGCCTTATCTTCTGAGAGCCTGCCCACATACTCTGTGTAGGGAAGGGCTTTTGGGAAATGTAGTTCTGGGGCATACCTAAATTAGTAGAAACTAAGCTCCCAAAAACTGTCCCTTTAAGAATTTTACAAGCCTGGGGATGATGTCACATTTACATATAGTTACATAGTAAGTCAGGTTGAAAAAAGACACAAGTCCATCTAGTTCAACCATAAAAACCATTTTGAACTATAGAAATGTTTCTCCCTACAGGGAACAAGGTAAAAGAGAAAATATATGCTAGGGCATGCTCTGAAGGGGAAGGACATTTGGGGGTAACAAAAAGTGGCATATTGTTTCAGGTTTTTTTCCAGGTGTTATAAATAATTTTTTTCAGGTGTACTAGGTGTATTATCAGGTTTCTGTGGTAGGGTGCGGAGTCTAAGCCCCATCCTGCTTCTTCACCAGGAACCCTGATGGTAATGATGGACTTGCAGCAAGCTGTAACTAGATATACTTGATGCTAAGTCCCAACCTATGTCATATATGGTACCTCATCCCTATAGGAATGTAAATGTTTAAAGAGGGGAACCAGGTGGGACTTTAGCGGTACCAAATGACTAATAGAAGAATCTCAGTTGACTCCTACAGTGCTGTCTTTGCTTTGGATCTGTTTGCTACCACCGAGGTGATCTTTAGAGCCCTTGATTTTCGTCACCTATCTGTAAAAGGTTATTACTCCATATTACCATTGAGGAGTCAACTGGGCCTTTTCTCCATTGTATCCTACCTGTTTTCATATGTGGGGGTCTCTCATTTGGACATGCATCCCTCTATCTGTTTTTTTTAATACATCTTGAAGTATGTAATATTCAGTACCATTTTACTCCTGATGAAGACTCTTTATGAGTTGAAACACGTTGAGGTTTTCTAGCTGTCATCTGAAAGACATCTGGATGGATGGAACTTAATATGATGCAGATTATTACTGATGCATTCATTGTTACAGTATATACTCTTACTTATACACTTGATGTATGGTAACTTTTTTAACTTATATTAATAAACTGAACATTTTTTATTACTTTCTTCTCTCGGTCATTTGGTACCTCTAAACTCCCACCCAGTTCCCCTCTTTGAGCATTTGCAATCTGGAACTAGGTTGCGACCCCCCACTCGCGTATGCAGAGTACAGATGGCAGGACACAGAAGGGGATCTGGGAAACAAGCCGAGGTCAGGGCAGGCAGCAGACAAGCACATACGGAAGATGAAGTCGGGGCCGGTACACGGAAAGTCAGACACTGAATACACAAAACACATGGCAAACAGGAGCTCAGAGAACTAGGAAGTTGCTCAGTCTGCACTGAGCATGGTTTATATAGGTGAGGAAACTAGGAGGTGGGCCAGGAAGTGATAGGAGGGGAGGAAATAACAACCCACAGGATAGCAGGCGACACCAATAGGTGAGCACAGAAGCCAAACAATACATGGGAAAAGAATCAGAGGTCTAGCAGAACCATTGCAGCAAGGGGGTAAGAATTACACAGGCGGGGAACTGCAGGCTAAACCGTGACATGTATAACACATGCAATACATGCTACTGGTGCCAAATTGCTTAAACTAATAATAAACAAATTTTATGAGTCTTTAAGAGCTATAAGAAGTCACCCATAACTGAAAACTTTTGGACCCAGTTGACGTATAATCTTTGCATGGCTTGGTTGGAGCAAACTAAGCTTGAATGTGGCCCATCAGATGTAAATATCAGCCTTACATTGTGTTTCGTAGCTTTGGCTTAATTAATGTGTCTTTGAAGTTCACATGCTCAGAGCCCTCCCCTATCTTCCTCCTCTCCTCGCTTCCCAGGCTGGCCATGTCTTGACACAAGCAAGTTTCCTGGGAGAATTTTCCCATGCTACTGTCCCTCAGTTCGGTTTAGCTGTTCAGTATTTATAGCAACGTGGAACTCTTAATGGGCCAATTTGTTTTAATTTCCACTGCTTTTGTGTTTCGCTTGCCCTCAGCTGTGGGCAGACTTTTTTTTTTTTTTTCATTGCTTTATTGCTGGGGTGTGTTGGGAAGAAAGGGGGGGGGGGGGGCAGGGGTTGTCGTACTTACAGGATACAAGATGCACAGTGCACAGAGCAGGCTCTGTAAATTTACTGTTCTCTAAAGCTGGTTTTCTCATTGAGAGAGAAAAGGTATGCAGTGAGTGGCTGGGACAAAGACACAGAGACAGGCAGCATGCCAAGCGGGGCCGGATGCCAAAGCACATAGAGCCAGGACCAGCTCAGAGCAGGCAAATGAGGAACACATGTTAGGGAGCTGTGGCTACTAGTTGGGCAGAGCTGCTGACACGTCTCCAAAAAATGTGCTCCTCTACCCTCCGCCAGTGGCCCTGCAAGGACCGGAGTCGTGGACGGGGGAGCAGGTGACGGGCAGGTGCTAAACAGCAGGCATCAAGTACAAGGAGGGCTGAAGTCAGGGCATTGGTTTATTAAACATGAATCAAAGTGTACCTGATACTCGCACACAGGAACAAGGCATTTCATTTTTTTTTTTTTAGAATAAATAAATGTTAGTAAATACATGGTATGGGGGTTGTATTCCCTAACCACCTCAATACCGGCCACTTTCATGCCCCTCCTACCCACGACAATTTTCAGCTTTCAGCGCTGTCACACTTTGAATGACAATTGCGCGGTCATGCAACCCTGTACCCATATGAGATTTTTATCATTTTTTTCAGACAAATAGAGCTTTCTTTTGGTGGTATTTATTCATCATTGTTTTTTTGGGGGGTAAACAAACAGAAAAGACCAAAACTTTTGAGAAAAAAAACTTTTTTTAGTTTATGTTATAACATTTTGCAAATAAATGTTTCTCCTTCACTGATGAGACTGCATCGATGGACACTGATGAGGCTGCACTGATGAGACTGCAATGATGGGCACTGATGAGGCTGCACTGATGAGACTGCAATAATGGGCACTGATGAGGCTGCACTGATGAGACTGCAATGATGGGCACTGATGAGGCTGCACCGATGAGGCGGCACAGATGGGCACTGATGAGGCTGCAATGGCGAGGCTGCACTGATGGGCTGCACTGATGTGCACTGATGAGGCGGCACTGATGGGGCTGCAATGGTGAGGATGCACTGTTAGGCTGCACTAATGAGGTTGCACTGATGACACTGATAAGGCGGCACTGATGAGGCTGCACTGATAGGCGTTACTAATAGGCAGCACTGGTGGGCAGCACTGATGCCAGCGCAAGAGGAAAGTACTGCCGATAACTGGCAAGTGTGCTTACATTGTGATCAGCAGTGATTGGACACAGCTGATCACACGGTAAAAGGGCCAATGAGAAGGACACAGCGTTCATTAGCAAACTTCAGACAGGCCAGTGCATGTGCATTCTTGTGCAGGGGGACCTTGCGGGCGCTGCAGGTCTTCAGTCCTTCCCGGCGTAGTATGTCACCAATCGTTTACTTGGTGACTGTGGTCCCAGCTGCCTTGATAATATGGGCAAGATTCTCCTATGTAGTTCTGGGCCGATTCCTCACCGCTCTCATGATCATTGAAACTCTACGAGGTGAGATCTTGTATGGAGCCCCAGACCGAGGGAGATTGACAGTTACTTTGTGTTTCTTCCATTTGCGAATAATCGCACCAACTGTTGTCATTCCTTTGTCAGCGGGCAAATGTACAAAATCAGCAGGTGATCAAATACCTTTTTTCCCCTCACTGTAGGGGTGGCTCTGGGCACACCAGAGCTCCTGTTGCATAACAATGAGTTTTCTTTAAAATATAACTCCAGGCAAATATATAAAACATCATGTAGTACACAAATGTATCCTTTCTAAGATCCCACAATAATTTTAAAGTTCAGCTAATGTTTTTATCTAACATTGGATTTTAGACTTATCTGAAAACATGCAAGGTCCTGGCTAAAATCTGAATGTGTGAATCGAGAGGCAAGACTGGCTATGATTCTAAAGCAGCATTGACTGAAGATATATTATAGTGCCAGAGAGAAAGTCAGCCTTGTTAGGAAGCATAGTCTATAGCAGTGGTCTCCAAACTGCGGCCCAGGGGCTGGATGTGGCCATTTGCTTGCTTTTATCCAGCCCTTGGGGCACTATTCCATCCACTGACACCAACAATTGGGCGTGTCCTCCAAGTTACACCAACAATTGGGCGTGTCCTCCAAGTTACACCAACAATTGGGCATATGTCCCCCCCACTGACACCAGTGAAGGAGTACAATTCCTCCCAATGACACCAGCAATGGGGCACAATTCCTCCCAATGACATCAACGATGGAGCACAACTCTTCCCACTCACACCAATGATGGGGCACTATTCCTTCCATTGGCACCAACAATTCGGCTTATGTCCTCCCGCTGACACCAATGAAGGGGCAAAATTCCTCCTAATGACACCGATGGGGCACTATTCCTTCCACTGACACCTATTGATGGGGCATTGTTTACTCCCACTGACAACAGGACATTTTCTACTTCCACTGGCCACATTCCGGCCCTCCAACAGTCTGAAGGACAGTATACCGGCTCTTTGTTTAGAAAGTCTGGAGGCCTCTGGTCTATGGGCTACTCCTTAGGGCATAGGTACTTGCAAACTACCGACTGAAAGTTGAAATCAGCCTTGAAATAGGAGCGATGATAGGCAGGATGGAAAGAACGTAAGAAGAATGTCATCACTGTGTCACCAGATTGTAGATGTGTTGCCTCCATTAGCCAGTGCTCCATTACTCAACTGTACCTCTTGTTGCATTAAAATTGTTTTACACTATTCTAATGTTCTCCTTGTGTTCTTTTTTCTTTCTATTCTAACCATGTGTTGCTCCATTAAAGATAATAGAGAAGGGATGTTGAGCGGACATGGATGAACTTGTGAAGTTCTCAGTTACTAATGGGGGACGTATGTGCACAAAAGGTTTTACTTCACAGGTAAGTATAATGATTTGCAGAGACCTATGGCAATCCTTTATTTTATCTTACTCAAGTCATGTCTTTAGTTTTGGATAGAGTAAAGCCAAGTTAAAGGCTATATCAGCTTAATTTTTTCCCTTTGTGGAGGGGATTTCCCTTCACTTCCTGTCTTGGGGGCCCAACAGGAAATTAAAGGCAATCTCCCCAACGTGAGAGGAATTCCCATTTTGACAGTTGCCGTTAGAATAGCTGTTCCCATTTGTATAATTTACTCCATCATTGGTGACATCTCTAAAATGTTGTATTTGCCCTCACTTTCTGTTTCTGTGTCAACGATCATCAGGACAAATAGAAGGGTGAATCTCCTCAGTGTGGACAGCAATACAATTATGAAAGAGTCTCTAACCCTTTTCCACTATACCCAAAACTGAAAAAAAAAAGTTTTGCCTTTACATACACTTTAATGTTAAAAAGGCTTTCTACTCTAAGTGTCATTCAATCTTCTCTTCAACCCATGCTATTTTACGTCACATTGAAAGCACAGCTTGGATGGTCATGCTCTGGTCTGCCTTCTCATCTTTTGTACCTCCCTATTGTCTACTAAATGTGGAGAAAGGATGGCACAGTGGGAATGGCCAGAGCGTGATCATCCAAGCTGTGATCGAATTCTATGTAGCAGTTTTTCGTGCTCCCAGGACACTCCGGAGCACAACTTAAGAAGCGTACTTGCACAGCTGTGCCTGCTGTACAATATGGAGCAAGTTTGTAACTTTCAAGATGCCACAGGTATCCAGGTTTGTGGTCTTGTCAGTTTTATTAACTTATACTTTTAGATCTTTGGAAACTTAAACTGGTGACAGGAACGTGTAACGCTCCCGCTCCATCATTAAGGTTTCATTGCAGCATCCTGGTTTTGGTTGTGATACATTCTTCCCTGTCTGTCTGTCCACCTGCAAGATGACTGATGTGGCCAATCTCTGGGTGGAGAACAAACCTGATTTATGAACTTCCTGGAGGCATGGGAGCAAGGAGAGCACAGCGGGAGCAGGTCAGCATGTCGAGGAGTTTCCAGAGGAGTCAGATGGGTGGGCTGGTGTGTGAGCAGTCTGGGAAGACTGTGGTGCCAGTTTGGGAGGACTGTGGAGAAGTAGCCAGGAGGGCTAATGAAAATGGGAAGCCGTAGCCAGGTGAGCTGGTAGTGCCTGAAGAGGTGGTGCTGGGATCAGTAACCACAGGGAAGTAAGCTGGAAACTGAACTTAGCTAAGCAACCAAAGGGGCCTGGGTCCCTGCCTGTAAAGCACTTTGCCAGATTCACTAAAAGTGTCCCAGCTGAATCTGTTTTTGCAAGCAAGTGAGTGCTGGAGGAAGAAGAGGAGCGCACATAGAGCTGTATATAGGAATCGTTGCCCCTGAATTTTCTGAGGTCAAGTGGGCAACCCATAATACCCCTATTCCCCATCCAAGTTTATTCCCCTCAATAAAACATAAAAAAATAAAGCACTGGACTGTCCTTTGACTCAGGTGTGCATGTGAAGATTTGGTGTGGCTGGCTGTGCAGGGTGGAGGATCCCATTTCTACTTGCGGCTTCTACGGGGATACACAACATCAGTGGTTCTCAACCTCAGTCCTCAAGTACCCCCTCAACAGCCCATGTTTTGGGAATTTCTCTTAGATAAAATAGCTGTCCAAAATACCAACCTGTGCAAGATAAAGGAAAACCTGCAAACATGGCCTGTTGGGGTCACTTGAGGACTGAGGTTCAGAACCACTGCGCAACATAACCAATCAGCTTCAACTTCAGATGGTTCAGTTAGGTTTTGACATTAAAACCTGGAAGTTGATCGGCTACTTTGCACACCTGTACCAGATTCTGTGTGCACCAGTTTTAATAAATTGCCCCAATAGGTTCCTTGCCAAGTTGGTTTTAAAAAAACTTGTAGAAACAGGATAATGACCACACCTAGCTACCCAAAACAGGGCAAACAGACAAGGAGTGGGTAAAAAAGAAAAGAAAATGGTGAAGGGACACTGACAAAAAAGTGATGGGAAGATTGCAGGAAAATGCCCGGTATATATTTAGAAATTATTAAATATCTTTTTTAGATTTCACAGCGATGGGAAAGTAAGAAGCCGTGGGCCCTCCCCCCCCCCCCACCCTTCGGGATACAGGGCTGTGGAATGCTGACTCCATAGCAGAAGAGGGACGGGGAGGGTTAGATTCCTTAGTAAGTCTTGGTGTACTTTCTTAAATATAATTAGATGCGCCTCATTAGCTCGCACTGAAGGTCCTTTGTACTTTTTTGGAGCTGGGTTTGCTAAATGCTCTGACGGCCGCTGTGTGTAGCACCCCTGGCCTGCGGAAGCTGTGCCCTTTCATCTCTCAGTTTTATTCTCTTTCCACGCTTTAACAAAACACTTTGTCATTTCCTTTGTTTTTCACAGGCTCTTTCCAGCTGTGTCACTTGTCTCTGAGTACATACGGCAGCTGTTGTATGAAGTACACACCTAGCACAACCTAGTGAGACTCAAACTCTACCCACCCTGCGCCAAAACCGGGCCTGTGAACTTTATGCTTAGGACTAGTCTTGAAAGCGGGCGCTTGTTGTAAGGTCTGTGACGCATGGATCCCCGGGCCTTCTCTTCATCAAGTAAGATATCGGTGTGTGTAGGGTCTGGTTTGCAAGAAGGCCTCGAAGCCCTGGGAATACCAAAAGATTTATGCTGTGAAGTGTCCTCAAGGATCGGAGGACACAGTTGGTGACAAAAAATAGGAAGCATGTGTAGCAAGGCCTCCGGCCTCCTTCAATCTAATGAGAACGTCCAGGGCCAGAGATAGCTGACATCCTTCTGTATGTGGTGGGTTGGAAGGCATAGTGGGTGTAATGAAAGGTAGATTCATTGGGCGTCAGACACTTCTTGAATGCAAAGAGATTTTATTTCTCTTAACAGAACTTTGGGAGAGAGGGTTAGGGCCAGGGCACCCTTAGATAGTTGCAAGATTAATTGGCAGACTCCAAGACTTCAACAGGAGGACAGCCATGCAGGGAAAGGCATCCAGCAAGATGCCAGATCCGCATGTGTAGGAATGCTGTCTCCTATGGCAACAGTCTTTAACAGTTTCTAACACAAAGTGTAACAGTTCCTTTGCTTCCACTACAATCACTTCTTGTAGTTCTTCAGCCCACTGAGCTCCCAGATTCTCTCACTAGACTCTCTGATTCACTGCCACTGAATCCAGCTCCTCAAAGCTCCTTTGAGCTCCTTTGAGCTCCTCAAATCTTCACTGTATTATCTTCCTTAAGCATCGCCTCTCTGCTGGGTCCCTAGCCTGCTCAGTCCATGGCTTGACACACAAGGCTGCTCTGCAAGCGTCACCTGCACTGGCTGGGTCCCTGGGTTGATACCCGCTGAAGTTTCCCGATTCTTCACCATCCCCGTTTGGTGAGAATACTGCTCCGGTACTTGCTTCGGCTAATCACTGGGGTCCCTGGTAATAAGGTGGTTGGTCCCTTAGTGGCGACAGCTTCCCCTCTACCTCCGACCATGACAGGTTCTCCGACCGGCAGAACCATCATGTCTGGTTGGACTGCAAGCCGCAATCCCAACCCTGCGCTGCTCTCCTGCTTCTGGATAGGCCCTTTAGACAGCCTAGCAGCCAGATGTACCCGGGATAGGCCCAATCTCCGGCCTAGCAGCCCGGGCAATACAGCACACGTCCACCCTGACAGCCATCCAGGTGGCACAGAACATCCAAATATATAGGTTCTCCCAGCAGGCCAAGAGATTTAAGAAAACCCCTGCCCATTGGCTGGGATACCCCCTATACCCATAATCTGACCTTGCATTGCCCTTCTCGTATCGAATGCCACCAGGTACCCGGCCACCTAGCGGCAAAAGAGAGAAGTGCAGCAATTACAGTCTTATGCCCCGTACACACGGTCAGACATTGATCGGACATTCCGACAACAAAATCCTAGGATTTTTTCCGACGGATGTTGGCTCAAACTTGTCTTGCATACACACAGTCACACAAAGTTGTCGGAAAATCCGATCGTTCTAAACGCGGTGACGTAAAACACGTACATCGGGACTATAAACGGGGCAGTAGCCAATAGCTTTCATCTCTTTATTTATTCTGAGCATGCGTGGCACTTTGTGCGTCGGATTTGTGTACACACGATCGGAAATTCCGACAACAGATTTTGTCGTCGGAAAATTTTATAGCCTGCTCTCAAACTTTGTGTGTCAGAAAATCTGATGGAAAATGTGTGATGGAGCCCACACACGGTCGGAATTTCCGACAACAAGGTCCTATCACACATTTTCTGTCGGAAAATCCGACCGTGTGTACGGGGCATAACAGTGAAATCAATTGATCCCTAACAATAGGCAAAAGTAGCTATACCTGGCAGGTAAATTTAGGAGCAACCCTCCCTTAACACCAGGGTGCTACAATTATTTTTTAAGTTATGCTATTGAGTAGAGACACGTAATTAAAGTCCGACTTTATGCACATAAAACAATGCTCTTTAAAGTGGAGTTCCAGCCTGTACAAAACAAAAGTACAAGTCAGCAACTACAAATAATGTAGCTGCAGACTTTTAATATAAGGACAATTACTTGTCCAGGGAGCTCGCGATGTCGGCACCCCAAGCCAATTCGCCCATCGGCTTCGTCTGCAGGCGCCGGCATTGCAAGTAAGGGAAACCGCTAGTGGAGCCTTCAGGCTTCACAGCTGGTTTCCTACTGCGCATGCACGTGTCGTGCTGAGCTTTCTGAATGGTCCCGTTGTCTTCTGGAAGACACACTGAGTCCCGTTGTCTTCTGGGAGCTCCCTCGCATGGTGTTGAGTGCTTGGAGGCGCGCTCCCGTGATACAGCCGGCAGCCATAGCCACTCACTGTATCACTCGGCCCCGCCCCCCGGCGCGCCGCATCATTATATGTAATTGACAGCAGCGCGAGCCAATGGCTGCGCTGCTTTCAATCCATCCACTCTAGACATTCAACGGCCAGGATGAGCGGCGAAGAGGACGTCGGGAGCGAGCGCGGGACTTTCGAGGGGTCAGGTAAGTAAAATGGGGGGCTGGGGGGGCGGTATTGTCAGATGTTTTTTCACCTTAATGCATAGAATGCATTAAGGTGAAAAAACTTTTACCTTTACTACCCCTTTAAAGTAGAACTAAAGGCAAAACTTTTTGCTATCTGTGTCCCACTGCGGAGATTTCCCTTCACTTCCTGCCCCATAGCCAAACAGGAAGTGAGAGGAAATCCCTGCAAATTAAGGGAATTCCCTGGGAACCCGCAGGTCACCAGAACTCGTGTCCCCATTGGAAGATTTCCCCTCTATTACTTTTCTGGTTAACAACCCAGAATTTGGGATTTTATTTTACTTTCGCTTTTAGTGATATTGGTAAACAGGACAAATAGAGAGGGGAAATCTCTCTAATGGGGGCACAGACAGCAAAAAAAAAAAAAAAACCCAATAGATGTTCTAATCCATGTCCACTCTTTTCAAACCTTTATCCAAAACCATACATATTTCAATGTTTTTATTGAAAGATTCTAGAAAATTCTAGAAATAACAAGAGTAGCAGGTAAACATAGGTCAATGCTCAGATTATCACCATGACAAGTACAAAAGATATAGTTAAACAAAGTATTACACGGTCCATGAATATAAAGGCACAAACAATACTCATGGGATGTTTTCAGATTACCCGCTGAGCAAAGAAGAACGCAGCAGGTAATATCAAAAGGTATTAAACGTATAGTTAACCTAACAACATACAGTTCTAATCAGTAGTTGAAATGGTAACCATGTGTAGTAACATACAGGAACCTGAGTATTGTACGGAGAGCCAGGTGAAGGGGAGGGCGGGGTCGAGGGGGAATAGTGGATAAGACATAGTAGGGGACATTTGTACCATTTCCTGAGAATATAAATGTCAAAACTTAATGAAGTTCTAAGACAACCCAATAAGTATTGGGTTTAAACTACATATAGAAAGAGGTGGAGGGAAAGAAGGAAATCAGAATTGAGGAAAAAAGAAAGGGGAAGGAGAGGAATTCAGGAGGGTCAGCCCAGAGCTCATTAGGGAACCAAAATGAGACGGATCCACCGGTCCCATATTTTATCAAATTTTTTAGAGTTATTATGGAGTGTGTGAGAGAATTTGTCATTAACCGTAATCCAGTTGACTTTATTTTTAACATAATCCAGAGGAATAACCAGTTGTTTCCAATGCCGGGCAACTGTAATCCTTGCTGCTAAGAGTATATATGTGATTAATTTAGTTGACTTCCTGGTCACCTCTTCAGGTAGTCTATGGAATAAGGCCACCATCCTCTGGGGATCTATGGATGTGTTCACCCCCATCACTGAATTTAATAAATTAAATACCCTAATCCAAAACCTAATCACCAGGGGGCACTTCCACCAAATATGATGCATTGTAAAAGTTTTGCCTTTAGTTATACTTTAAGCATAGCTCCCAACTGTCCCGGATTTCAAGGGACTGTCCCTGATTTGGAACACAGTCCCTCTGTCCCTCTTTCCTCCTCATTTTTCCCTCATTTTGGTCTGATCTATATAGTTATATAGAATGAACTCATTATCTTTCAAAAAGTGTTTCCCAGCGCTAATCCTTTCATCCAATTTCTAAATGACTGCCTTTGTAAATGTCAATCAGGGCCATCTTTTCCATTGAGCACGCTGGGCAGTTGCCCGGGGGCCCCACTTGACTGGGGGGCCCCACCTGCCCAGCGACCCCAGCCAAGCATCTATGTGTCACCCTCGCTCCAATTTTCTGTGACCCCGCGCTCCGGCCGCCCTGTCCAGTCTAAGGCCGGCCCCTGGCGCCCTGTAATTGGGGGAAAGGGGTCATGTGCGGCAGGTGGGGCTGGCCTGTCCTCGATCGCAGGAGAGCGGGTCTGGCCTTCACTGTGAGCTGTGGCCGCTGTCTTCTCCTCCTCCTCCTCTCCGGGTCACCAATCATGTCCCAGTGGGGCATGCAGTCTGTGCCCAATGTCTTCTTCTCCTCCTCTCAGGGTCACTGATCGTGTCCCTGCCGGGGCAGGAAGTCTGGCAGTGTGACGGGCGGCGGCGTAGAGGCAGAGCAGATCATGAAAGAAAAAAAAGGTAAGAGACTCACTCGTGAGTTTTGTTGCTGGCCCGGGGGGGGGGGGGGAGTAGATATGGTCTGGGGAGAGGAAGCAGCCATAAAGTCAGTGTATAGTGTAATGTGTTGTGTATAGTGTAATGTGTTGTGTATAGTGTATTGTGTGTGGTGTGTAGTGTATTGTGTGTAGTGTATTGTATTGTGTGTAGTGTATTGTGTGTAGTGTATTGTGTAGTGTGTGTGTGATGTATTGGTCTGTTGGTAGAGTATTGTGTAGCGGTCAGTATGTAGTGTTTTGTGTAGTGGTCTGTGGGTAGTGTAGTTTGTGTAGTAATGGTCAGTATAGAAATCAGGTAGGGTGGTGTGGTGTGTAGAGGTCAGTGTGTAGTGTAGTGGTCTGTATAGGAATCAGGTAGGTTAGTGTGGTGTGTAGTGTAGTGTAGTGGTCAGTGGATATAGTGTAGTGTAGACAGGGCCCCAGTGCACTGTATTGCCCGGGGGCCTTTAATGCTCTTAAGATGGCCCTGATGTCAATAGCCAATATAAAGAAATAGTAGTGGTAAAAAAATGCACTTATGGGCGTAACTAATCTTTTTTTTTTGTATAATTCTCCTTTAAGGGGGTGTGGCAGGGGGTGTGTCCTATGCCGACATAGGTTTGCTAATAGGTGTCCCTCATTCCTATCTCAAAAAGTTGGGAGGTATGCTTTATGCATGTAAGGTTTAGGCTACTATAATGAAGGTACAGATTGGTTCACCATCCCCTTAACCACTTCAGCTTTACCCTCTTCACGACCAGTCCATTTTTCGCTATTTAGCACTGAGCTACTCTAACTGGTAATTGCGCAGGAGTCCTACACTGTACCCAAACAAATTATATATCATTTTTCCCACACAAATAAAGAGCTTTCTTTTAGAGCCCTTTCACGCTGGGGCGGTAGCGGTAAAACGCCGCTAGTTTTAGTGGCGCTTTACCGCTGTTATAGCGGCACTTTGGTGCCACTATTTGGGCAGGAGCGCGAGGTGCTTTTAAAACCCTAGAAGGGGTTAAAAAAGGGTTAAAAGCGCCCGCGTAGCGGCGCTTCGGCAGCGCTGCCCATGCATTTCAATGGGCAGGGGCGGTGGAGGAGCGGTGTATACACCGCTCGCAAACCGCCCCAAAGATGCTGCTTGCAGGACTGTTTCTAACGTCCTGCAAGCACATCGCTCCAGTGTGAAAGCCTTTGCCTCATCTGCAGTCCCAGTGTGGGAGACCATTTTTCAGGCGCTTTACAGGCGCTATTTAAAGCGCCTGAAAAATGCCCCAGTGTAAAAGGGGTTTTAACGGTATTTGACCACTGCAAAAAAAGGAAAAAAGACCGAGAATTTTGAAAAAAAAAAAAAAACAATATTTTTTACTTTCTGCTACAAAACATATCCAATAATAAAAAAAAAAAAACAATCTAATTACTTCATAAATTTTGGCTAAAATGTATTCTGCTACATGTCTTGATAAAAAGCAATCCCAATAAGTGAATATTGATTGGTTTGCATGCAAGTTATGACGTCTACTAACTATATACTGGAATTTTTTTTTATAATACTAATGGCGGTGATCAGGGACCTGCGATGGTGCGGCGGGCAATCTATAATTAACTGACGCTGGGGAGGAACTGACTAACTGTCATGGCATCACCAGTGACACTGATATAGTGCTAATACTATACACTGTCACTGTACTAATGACACTGGCTGGGAAGGGGTTAACATCTAGGGTGATCAAAGGGTTAAATGTGTGTAATATGTGCTGCTTTTAACTACAGATCTCTTTGTTTCTTATCCTTGCTTTGCAGAGATAAGAAACAGAGAGATAGGTTTCTCTGCACAAAGCCCTGTGTTGATTGCCAACACAGAGTTCTGGGCTGTGATTGGATACAGCAGATCAGCAGGCCATGAATCATTGGTCGGGATCTGCTGACAGTGATGGTCTGGTGAGAGCTCAGGGCAGTTGCTGCTGCTTTTTGGAGAAAAAACAAAGTCAGTAGATTGGGGTGTTTCTATCAGGGACTGCATCCCTTGTGAGGGGGACTTCTTGCCCAAAGGACAGGGGAAAGTAAGGACAGCTATGCATGCTTTGAATACCAAGAGAGGGTCTTGGAGGTGGAGAAAGCTGAGGCGGCTAGCGAGTCCAGCTGGAGGAAGTCTGGAAGTCTCTGGAGGAGCGAGCAAACCTGGAAAACCAGGGGGGGGGGGGGGGACCTTGTTTGGAAGCCAGGAGTGGGACCTTGCAGCGAGGTAATGCAGCTAAGGCTGAGCGAGCCATAAAAGCCAGGTGGCTTGGTATTTCCTTTGGCTTTTTGCATTTGCTGGAGAAGAACTCCTGTGTGGGTAAGTAAATTAACTTTGTTTTTCTTTTTAATAAAGTGGGCTAACAGGCCCTTTACTATAGTTCCTGTTTGACGTAGACAACGCATCTGCCACGAGAACTAAACATCCCCCAGATCACTGTTCGATCCATCATCCGAAAATGGAAAGAGTATGGCACAACTGCAAACCTACCAAGACATGGCCGCCCACCTAAACTGACCGGCCGGGCAAGGAGAACATTCATCAGAGAAGAGCCAAGAGGTCCATGGTAACTCTGGAGGAGCTGCAGAGATCCACAGCTCAGGTGGGAGAATCTGTCCACAGGACAACTATTAGTTGTGTTCTCCACAAATCTGTCCCGAAGAAAGCCATTGTTGAAAGAAAACCATAAGAAGTCCCATATGCAATTTGCGAGAAGCCATGTGGGAGACACAGCAAACATGTGGAAGAAGGTGCTCTGGTCAGATGAGACAAGAATTTAACTTTTTGGCCTTAAAACAAAACACTATGTGTGGGGGGAAAACTAACACTGCACATCGCCCTGAACACACCATCCCGACCGAGAAACATGGTGGTGGCAGCATCATGTTGTGGGGATGCTTTTCTTCAGCAGGGACAGGGAAGCTGGTCAGAGTTGATGGGAAGATGGATGGAGCCAAATACAGGACAATCTTAGAAGAAAACCTGTTAGAGTCTGAAAAAGACTTGAGACCGGGGCGGAGGTTCACCTTCCAGGACAACGACTCCAGACATACAGCCAGAGCTACTATAGAATGGATTGGATCAAAGCATATTCATGTATTAGAATGGTCAAGTCAAAGTCCAGAGCTAAATCCAATTGAGAATCTGTAGCAAGACTTGAAAATTGCTGTTCACAGACGTTCTCCATCCAATCTGACGGAGCTTGAGCTGCTTTGCAAAAAAAAAATAGGCAAAAATTTCACTCTCTAGATGTGGAAAGCTGGTAGAGACATCCCCAAAAAGACTTAAAGCTGTAATTGCAGTGAAAGGTGGTTCTACAAAGTATTGACTCCGGGGGGCACCATACAAATGCCCCCCCCCCCCCACACTTTTCAGATATTTATTTGTTAAAAACCATTTATCATTTTCCTTCCACTTCACAATTATGTGCCACTTTGTGTTGGTCTATCACATAAAATCCCAATAAAAGACATTTACGTTTTTGGTTGAAACATGACAAAATGTGTAACATTTCAAAGGGTATGAATACTTTTCAAGGCACTGTATATTTGGAAGTGAAGCATTTGTAGGCAGGTGCAATCCACTTTCTCCACTGTAGATGGCGCTCATCCATAGCGACTGTACAGTGGAAAAAGGAGGTCAAGGGGAATATGGTTCCTCTATAGCTTCCGGGGTCACTGGGGAAGCTATCCGGTTGGATGCTGCCGCCCCAGGTGACTCTCACCGCTGTCAGGCAGAGCCTATTTAAGGTCCTGGCTCCCAGGCTTGGCCCCCTTTTGGCGAGCGGCTAGAGTAGGTACAGAACTAGCGGCAGGGAAAGGTCCCTGACGAGGAGAAAAAGCGTAGGGCTTGCAACTTCTTTGTGCATCTTCCTGCTTAGGCATAAGATGGCCAGGCCGCATTCTGCCCCTCCTAACAGACGCTGTCAGTTTGGCTGAAACCTGCACTCTACATGCTGTTGGAACCGTACGGGTTCCATGTTGGGCTATCTTCCCACCAGGTTTATTGTGAACTGTCTCGGCGTTACTTCAATACAAGTCCTTTACATTGTATTTGGACTGTGTGTGTTATTGTCACCTCACCACGCTGCACCCCACATACAAACAGGGCAGACAGAGCACTCCTAAGGTGAAACCTCTCCATTTCCAATGCAAGAACACATAGTGGTCCCTTCATAATTTGCTCCATCAATTGTTTTAATATACAGGACTTATCCGGGCGTGTGAAGACACAAGGTTACTTTGACTTGGAAGATATCTTGTGAATGGGACCATGGATGTTCCTTCTATGAAGACGAGGACTGTTGAACGATACTATGGGGTTAAAATCTACATACAACCAGAATTCACAGTTGCAGAATCCTTACCAATGAGCCAATCTAAACCAAACACCAACCTCTGCAGGCAGCGTTCCTGGTGAAAATTAAACCAATTTCAAAAGGCTGCAAGGAAAGAGCATTAACTATTCAGCTACCATGCTCTTTATGAAATGTACCCACCCTTTTGCACAATTGCACCATATGCATGACAAATCGTGTGGGGCAGGTTGAACCACAATGCACAGTTTGGCATCAGGGAAAAATGGAGGCAGCAAGAGGAAAACAAGTTGGACCAGGTTAGGCCTGTGAGAGTCTGGATCTGCTTTTCTGCGGAAGACATTCACAGGACGGAATTTTTGGATATACCTGATTAATCGCAGATGTGTCAGGGAGTGACGCAGACAATTTGGCTGTCATGGCAGTGAATAATAGGGGATAAGAATAGCACTTCAGAATACATTCAGCTGATAAATTTCAATAGGGCAGGCGACAAATTTATAATTGTCATTTGAATACCTTTTTTCTTCGTGCTGTTGGGAGCCTCTAAAATCCGGGGGAAACATAATGCTGATCTGATATATGTGAGTGAATCGATTAGTAATCTGTCCTTCTTCCCAAAATGTAAGATTACGTGGCTCAGTCAGGTAGAGTTAGTTGGATTCGGATGTGTTGCAGGAATTGGCCCACAGAGATCCCTAAAAATATCAACCTCAAAGCTTGTGTCTGCTTAGGCCAATTGTACCTTGCTGTCCCTATGACCCCTGGACTTTGTGGCCACAGAGTTCTATAGATCCATATAAGTCACAAGGAGAGCTGAGATACCAGTTGATGAACTTGACCAGGACCCAGCACAGCCCTAGTATCTCTTTCCGACCATTGCAAAGGTGTAAGAGACTGGTGTCTTTGGCTGCAACTGCCAAGCAGACGGTGTCCTGAGCAGCCATTCTCAACCAGGGTTCCTCCAGAGGTTGCTAGGTGTTCCTTGAGCTGTGGTTGATTGTCCATCCATATGATGGTACCTGCACAGTTGAAGTCCCAGGGCCAACGCCACTTGGCAAAGCCATCAGCATGACACCAATGAAATATACTCACCGGCCACTTTATTAGTTACACATGTTCAACTGCTTGGTAACACTAATTGCTAATCAGCCAATCACATGGCAGCAACTCAATGTGATTGGACATCTAGATGTGGTGAAGATGGCTTGCTGAAGTTCAAACCGAATGGGGAAGAAAGGGGATTTAAGTAACTTTGAATGTGGCATGGTTGTTGGTGCCAGACGGGCTGTTCTGAGGGATCTGAGGGATTTTCACACACAACCATCTCTCGGGTTTACAGAGAATGGTCCAAATATCTCTTTTGGCAGTTGTGTGGAGGAAAATGCCTTGTTGAGGTCAGAGGAGAATGGGCAGACTGGTTTGAGATAATAGAAAGGCAACACTAACTCAAACAACCACTCGTTACAACCAAGGTATGCAGAATACCATCTCTGAATACACAACACATCGAACCCTAAAGCAGATGGGCTACAGCAGCAGAAGACCACAAGGGGTGCCACTCCTGTCAGGTAAGAACAGGAAAATGAGGCTACAATTCGCACAGGATCACCAAAATTGAACAATAGAAGATTGGAAAAATGTTGCGTGATCTGACGAGTCTCGATTTCAGCTGCGACATTCAGATAGTCGGGTCAGAATTTGGTGTAAACAACATGAAAGCATGGATCCATCCTACCAGGTATCACCGGTTCAGGCTGGTGATGTTGGTGGTGGTGTAATGGTGTGGGGGATGGGATATCACCGGTTCAGGCTGGTGGTGGGGGTGTTATGGTGTGGGGGATGGGGTATAACCGGTTCAGGCTGGTGGTGGGGGTGTAATGGTGTGGGGGATATTTTCTTGGCACACTTTGGGCCCCTTAGTACCAATTAGGGTTGCCACCTCATCCTTTTAAAACCGAACACATATTAATTACCCAGTTTCTGTGGTTGATTAAGGTGGTAATTAAACTCCCTTGGTGCCTTATCTGCATTAAATTAGCCTCAGAACTTGTGTAATTCAAAGGTGTTCGGGTTTAAAGGGATGAGGTGGCAACCCTAGTAACAAATGAGCATAGTTTAAACGCCATGGTTCACCTGAGTATTGTTGCTGACCATGTCCATCCCGTTATGACTACAGTGTCCCCATCTTCTGATGGCTCCTTCCAGCAGGATAATGCACCATGTCACAAAGCTCCAATCATCTCACCACTGGACAATGAGGTCCCTGTACTCCAATGTCCTCCACACTCACCACATCTCATCCAATAACCTTTGGGATGCGGTGCAACTGCGTGATGCTATCATATCACTACGGACCAAAATCTCTGAGGAACGTTTCCAACACCTTGTTGAATCTATGCCACAAAGTATTAAGGCAGTTCTGAAGGCAAAAGGAGGTCCAACCTACTTCTAGCAAGGTGGTCTGGTGACTGTATAGCATTGGTATTCTCTCACTCTATACAAAAGAAACAAAAAAAGTTTGGATGGGCCCAACATGTTGTATTTTTGCTGTCTTAGGCCGAGCCATACCTAATAATCTACGCGTGAAGGGGATCTTCTAGCAGTGTCACCTGTCACTACTTAGCGAAGCCTGCCCAACAAGTTAGCTTTTCCATCAGACCGAAACTCCCCTGGTCCCCTCGGGCAGCCAAACCAAAACATTTGTCTTCCATCTGATTACAAAATTATACAGTCCCGGGTTCCTTGCAGTAAGTCTCAGAAACTCTACGCCACATCTGATCTAATCTACGAATAAAGTAAATCTCGGGGTGGTTGTTTTCGTAGCACCATAAACATCTACATGTGTGCGTTGTGCCGCGCATTCGTCACGCCGTCATCTGCACTGAAGCAGTTAATAACGCATCACCGTGATTTGAAAAGTGCTTCTGACAATCTGCAGTTAATGGGGAAAGACTCCAAAGGGATACCGTGGGGTTGCTAAAGAGAGATCACAGATTCTATGTAATGTGTGCACCACATGCTTGGTCCATGTGTTCCATGTCATGTGTGAATGAATGTAAAGTCCAGACAGAGGCATCCTTCAGCAAGGCTGAGATTATTCAAACCATCTGCTGATCCCTGGCTGTGAAAATATTCCAAGTTACAAGAGCCAGCACAGTGGAAGACGGGGCCCCGTCTGCTTCCCAGCTCCCTCCTCGGCCGTCTGCATTTTGTCAAGCTAAAGGGGAGAGGCTTGCGGCACTCGAATCGCAGAAGGCGCTCGCTTTTAGCACGAAACACAGGGCTGGATGTCACTTTCAATACCCCCTGCTCCATTTTGAAATGATTTTTCTACAGCGCAGAACTTTATTTTTTGCCATGTTGTTCGGTCTCGTGCGAAGACACACGCCAGTCAAACGGAAAATTAAAGCCTGGCCCCATGACACAATTTTTTTTTTTTTTCGATATAGACAGATTTGCATTTCTGTCTGTGACCCCCATTGGTGAGATCTTTCCTCACTTCTTGTCCCCGTAACACCCGTACTTTAGGGAAGGCACGTCCATTAAGGGCGCATGGGCACCGCCCCCCGTCCATCGCCGCCGCCACCCCTATCCATGCGTTCAGCCACTTTCAGGACACCGGTGCATGGATTCCAACGTGTGGGGGGGCTGTTTTTTTTATTAGAGCCAGAGGTTCTAATAGGCTTCAATATAGGGCGGGCTCGGGTTGCAGAGAGTGCGCTCCGATCCCACCCAGGTGTGTTAAAACAGTGAATGAATATTCGCTGTTGTAACACCGATCCTCCTCCCGGCCAATCAGGAAGCGGGTTGTGACACCGGTCACCCGGTTGGCTGAAAGGACAGGCGATCCTATTGGATGACTAGGAGGAGGAGGGGAGGAGCTGGAAGCCGCCATGGAGGCAAGGACTCAGAGCCGAGCCGCTGCACCACGCTGCCTGCCACCCACCACGATGGCGTAAGTACCTATTTTGTAGACGCTAGAACTTTTGCGCAAACCAATCAATATACACTTATTGGGATTTTTTTTTTTTTACCAAAAATATGTAGAAGAATATATATCGGCCTAAACTGATGAAGAAATTTGTTTTTTTAAACATTTTTGGGGGATATTTATTATAGTTATAGATATTTATATAATTTTTCAAAATTGTCGCTTTTTTTTTGTTTATAGTGCAAAAAACAAAATTAAAAAAACCGCAGAGGTGATCAAATACCACCAAAAGAAAGCTCTATGTGTGGTGATAAAAAAAGATGCCAATTTTGTTTGGGTACAATGTCGCACGACTGCGCAGTCGTCAGTTAAAGCGACGCAGTGCCGTATCGCAAAAAATGGCCTGGTCATTAAGGGGGAGCAAATCCTTCCGGTCCTTAACTGGTTAAGCCCCATCCAAGTTACTCTGCAATAAACTTTTAATAAGGCAACCCCCCTAGACTGTTTATTTGAGCCAAAGGAGTGAATGTTGCATTTGCCTGGCTGCTGCTACACAGGCGGAAAAGAACCCGGGACACCAATTCAGCGGATCCTGTAGCACAGCTCCCAACTGTCCCGGATTTCGAGGGACTGTCCCTGATTTGGAGCAATGTCCCTCCGTCCCTCTTTCCTCCTCATTAGTTCCTCATTTTTGTCTGATCTATATAATTGTATATAAAATGCACTTTTTATCTATCAAAAAGTGTTTCCCAGCGCTAAATCTTTCATCTGATTTCTAAATTGCTGCATTTGTAAATTCCAAATACCAATAGAAATGAATAGTAGTGGTTAAAAAAAAAAAAAAAAACACTTGTGGGTTTTACCAATCTTGTTTTTTTGTACAATTCTCCTTTAAGGAGGCGTGGCAAGGGGGTGTGTCCTATGCCTGCATACTTTTGCTGATAGGTGTCCCTCATTCCCATCTCAAAAAGTTGGGAGGTGTGCCGTAGGGGTGGCACTAGATGTATCAAAAACCGAAAACATACTTTTTGCTGGTTTGGGCTTTAATGACTAAAAAAAAAAAGTCAAATCATTACGGAGAGTTTACCTTAGAAATGACCATCACAGAACCAGACCAGCCCTCTGTGACCTGGACTGTGTTGGCCTACTAGACCACCTCAGCACTGGGGCCGGGGGTTCTGATCAGCACACAAAGCACCGCGGAGTAAATAAAAAAGATTTGACCCATGCACCCCGTGAACTTGAGTCTGCTTCTCGGGCTCGGCTCTGGTTTCCCACTGCTGATCGGAGGCCTCGAGCCTGAGAACGGGGCTTTTCCTGGTTCATCTGACGTGTAGCAAAGACCTTCGGGAAGTGCCATGTATCCCTCAAGAAGAGCGTCTAGGGGGGGGCAGGGGGAGCACACTAGCATCTCCAGGTCAGGAATGCTGACCAGCCAGATCCTTAAAAAAGGTTGTGGAAAAGCAGCGAATAACAAACCAAATAAAAATAGCCTTTCCCGGGGCCAGTCTGTGAGAAATGCATGTTCAACAAGACGAGGAATCGCTGTCTGAGGGAAAATGACACAACTCCCGCTACAGATGCACGGCTCTGCTGAGGTCATGCTTTAAATATCATTTATAGACGTTGCTCTACTTTACATGGCCTCTAATATATCTTTCCTGGCATTCCAATGATGGGGTGAAGCCCTGACTGTATGGGTGAGGCAGAACAGACACATTAATGGTAATGAGGGTCAGGGGAGGCCTACCGCGCCGGTGTCAGCCTTTACCTGCTCTGCCCGGCCATGATAATGACTGAGCTTCTCTTACCATGGGAAATCGTTATTTAAAGCTTTGCCAAACACTCAGCAAAGTCAATGACCCAAAATATTATTCGCTGGCCCCAAAAAGCAAGACTAGCTCTTTAACCACTTCAATACCGGGCACTTTTACCCCCCTTCCTGCCCAGGACAATTTTCAGCTTTCAGCGCTGTCACACTTTGAATGACAATTGCGCGGTGATGTGACACTGTACACATATAGAGATTTCTTTTGGGGGTATTTAATCATCGCTGGGTTTTTGATTTTTTTGCTAAAAAAAACCTGAAAAGACCGAAAATTTTGAAAAAAAAAAAGAAAAGTTTTTCTTAGTTTCTGTCAGAAAATTTTGTAAATAAGTAATTTTTCTCTGTTATTATTATTATTTAAGGTACTTATATAGCGCTGTCAATTTATGCAGCGCTTTACATGTACATTGTACATTCACATCGGTCCCTACCCTCGAGGAGCTTACAATCCAAGGTCCCCAACTCACATTCATATACTAGGGTCAAGTTAGACAGAGTTACGGATGTGCGCTGATGAGGCGGCACTGATGAGATGGCACTAATGGGCACTGATGAGATGGCACTGATGGGCACTGATGAGATGGCACTGATGGGCACTAATGAGATGGCACTGATGGGCACTGATGAGATGGCACTGATGGGCACTGATGAGATGGCACTAATTTTCACTGATGAGATGGCACTAATGGGCACTGATGAGATGGCACTAATGGGCACTGATGAGATGGAACTGATGGGCACTGATGAGATGGCACTAATGGGCACTGATGAGATGGCACTAATGGGCACTGATGAGATGGCACTAATGGGCACTGATGAGATGGCACTAATGGGCACTGATGAGATGGCACTGATGAGATGGCACTAATGGGCACTGATGAGATGGCACTAAAGGGCACTGATGAGATGGCACTGATGGGCACTGATGAGATGGCACTAATGGGCACTGATGAGATGGCACTAATGGGCACTGATGAGGTGGAACTGATGGGCACTGATGAGATGGCACTGATGGGCACTAATGAGATGGCACTAATGGGCACTGATGAGATGGCACTGATGAGATGGAGGAGGAGACCGATTGCTGTTCATACTTAGTATGAACAACAGATCATCTGTCTTCTCTCCCCTGACAGAACGGGGATTTTTCTGTTTACATTGACAGAGCTCCGTTCTGTGTCTCCCAGGAGTGATCGTGGGTGCCCGGCGGACATCGCGGCCACCGGGCACGCGCACGGACTCCGTCGTCGCGCCGCCCCCTAGTGGTC
The DNA here is from genome assembly GCA_037952925.1 of Lithobates clamitans. Taxonomy (NCBI): domain Eukaryota; kingdom Metazoa; phylum Chordata; class Amphibia; order Anura; family Ranidae; genus Lithobates; species Lithobates clamitans. The sequence goes on from JBBGZY010002473.1 coordinate 102,234, forward strand.
TTAAATCGGCCAACATATAGCTACAGAGATTTGCATAGGAGAGCCAACCTGCCGCAGTAAAACTGGTCCTCTAGTGATTTTTTCTCAACAAAAGTGAAGTTACTCTTTAAGCCACGGTCCAACCAAGCAGAAATTGGTACACGTTTGGTCATATTTTCATTCTGACAACTGGCTACTGTTGGTTAAATGCTGGCTATAGTTGCTATAGTGTTGATCCTTCAAGCTGGAAAATTCTTCCTCTCCCTTCAATAACTGTATTTTACATTAACCACTTGCCGACCCACCACAATACATACACCGCGGCACGTGCAGGCACAATCACGTACATGTACTTCATATGCCTGCTCTGGGTTTAGGAGCTCCACTGGACACAGCGGATTGAAGACTCGGGGGTCCCTTGATCATGTGGTCGCTATGTGGTCACATGACCACAATGTTAACAAAGCTGTTATGCTGTTAAGCTGTGCTTCCTATGCTGTGATTGGCCCACAGCAATCACATGGTACCTGGGCCAATCACAGCACCCTGTACCATGTGATTAGCTGTAGCCAATCACAGATCACTAGCGATCACAGCTTGTTATAAATGGTTAACCCATTCAAGAGAGTTGAAAACGTTGCTATTACAATGATCTTCATCGTAACAGCAAACTAAGTTAAAAAAAAAAAAAGTCACCCCCTCAGAGTAGTACATTGTTACTATGGCGACACTGAACTACTCTGATGAAACAATTATATAACAAGAACCAAGAAATGGGATTTTAGAGGTGCCAAACACAACATTACAAAAAAAAAATCAAAATTTTATTTGTTTAAATAAAATTTTGATATTTTTATATATTTTTTTTTTGTATTGTGTTTTGGCACCTCTAAAATTCATTTTTTTTGTTCTTGTTCTATAATGTTTAAACAATGGATGTGTTGCTGATGACTCTCAGATATTCAGCAAATCTGTTCTTGTACTCTGATGAAAGTATAAAAATATGTAAAAAAAAAAAAAAGTGAAAAAGTGAAAAAAAAAAGTGAAAATAAATAAATAAATTGTAAACAAATGAAAAATTTTTAAAAAAATTTAATAAAAAAATAATTACATTTTCTTTCAACATACTGTCACCAATCAGTACCACACCAGTCATATGACGCTGTACTGCGCTGGTGAGAGTATGTAAAAAAAATTGTAAAAAAAACACAACTTTTATTAAACTTTTTCTTGAATTTTTTTTTTAATTTTTTTTTAAACTACAACTTAAAAAAACTCACCATGCCTCTTACTAAATGGCAATTTGGGGGGTATTTGTACTGTCCCGACATTTTAGGGTATTTAAGAAATAAGTTCAATTTTCAAATACATATGCTATAGTTTGTAGACGCTATAACTTGCAATACAAACCAATTAATATACACTTATTGGGATTTTTTTTTTTTTTTTTTACCAAAGACATGTAGCAGAATACATTTTGGCCTAAATTCATAATGAAATTTGATTTTATTGGATTTGTTTAATAACAAAATGTAGAAAATATAATTTTTTTTTTAAACTTTCTGGGGGTTATTTACGAAAAGGCAAATCCACTTTGCACTGCAAGTGCACTTGAAAGTGCTGTCGCTCTAAATCTGAGGGGTAGATCTGAAATGAGTGGAAGCTCTGCTGATTTTATCATCCAATCATGTGCAAGCTAAAATGCTGTTTTTTATTTTCCTTGCATGTCCCCCTCGGATCTACAGCAACTTTATTTTCAAGTGCACTCGCAGTGCAAAGCGGATTTTCCTTTAGTAAATAACCCCCAATGTCTTTTTTTTCCATTTATATCACAAAAAATATTAAAAAAAAAAAAGACCCAGAGGTGATCAAATACCACCAAAAGAAAGCTCTATTTGTGTGAAAAAACTGATATCAAATTTGGGTACAGCGCTGCAGGACCGCGCAATAGCCAGCTAAAGAAGTGCAGTTGCTGAACAGCAAGAAACACTCTGGTCATGAAGGGGGTAAAACCTTCCAGAGCTGAAGTGGTCAATTGCCAGGATTTTAATACATGTTCATTTCGAGAGCTGAAAATTTCTTCCGGCGTGCCAGTCCATTAACCAGTGCCTTATTTCAGTGGCAGGGCTTGGCACAAGTTCAAAATTCTGCAGCGATGCCCAGCATAACCTAAAACACATGGAGGAGACAGCGAAAGTTAAACACGTACAATCCTACTTTATGTGAAAAGCTGGATCTATAACCCGGTCTATAGGAATTGTATTGAGCCCCCTCTTTCCTCCTCTACCTGCATGACCCCGGTTTTCTGCACAATTATTTTCTACTGACTGCAATTCAATTAAGCTCTAAATTTGCAGCTTTGAGAAGTTTATATTTAGTTGTTCTTGTCGGTAAAGTTCTCCCACACTATATTAACACTGACATTTATCTGAACTTGTTTAATCAGTCCTTTGTTTGTTTAAACTTGTTTCACTGAAGTTCATTTTTTCCCTTTTATTGGTGTGCACACATTTGGTTATTTTGCACATGACTTTGGCATCTGTGGCCTCGTGAACATTTTGCTTTAAGCTGAACTGAAGGCAAACAGCTAAACGGTAGTTGGAATACATATACTGTACGGCTGTTGCTGTACCCGCTAAAGGATTTTTAATTTTGTCTGTTTAGCTCTGAAATTTACATTCTATGCATTACCACTTCGGGTTTACCCCCCCCCCCCTTCATGACCGGACCCCAGAAGAGGAGGATCGGGGGCCACTCTGTGCAAAACCAACTGCACAGCGAAGGGAAGTATGATATGTTTGTTATTTTTTTTTTTAAACTGGAACCTTTACAAGCACTTTAGGACTTTTTATTAAAAAAGAGATCTACCCCCCCCCCCTTTTTTATGACCGGGCCATTTTTTGCGATACGGCACTGCCTGACTTTACCTGACAATTGCGCGGTCGTGCGGCACTGTACCCAAATAAAATTGACGTCCTTTTTTTTCCCCCCACAAATGGATCTTTCTTTTGGTGGTATTTGATCACCTCTGCAGTTTTTATTTTTTGCGCTATTAACCAAAAATAAGACAATTTGGCAAAAAGCCAATATTTTTTACTTTCTGCTATAAAACATATCCAATAAAAAAACTAATTTAAATCTAATTTCTTCATAAGTTTAGGCCAATATGTATTCTGCTGCATATTTTTGCTAAAAAAAAAAAAAAAATCAGTGTATATTGATTGGTTTGTGCAAAAGTTATAGCGTGTACAAACTATGGGATATATTTATGGAGTTTTAATTTATTTTTTTTATTAGTAATGGCGGCGATCAGCGACTTATAGCAGGACTGGGATATTGCGGTGGACAAACTGGACACTTCTGACACTTTTTTGGGGACCAGTGACACTAATACAGAGATCAGTGCTAAAATTATGCTCTGTCATTGTACTAATGACATTGACTGGGAAGGGGTTAGCATCACAAGGCAATCAAAGGGTTAAATGTTTGCCTAGGGAGTGCTTGCTAACTGTGAGGGGGAGGTGCTTTAACTGTGGGAAGGCAGAGATCTGTGTTCCTGCTTAGCAGGAACACAGGATCTCTACATTCCCTACTAACAGAAGGGCTATCTGCCTTGTTTACATAGGCAGACCGCCGGTCTGCTTCTCTCGGGAGCGACCAGCGGGTCCCAGTGGACATCGAGTCCGCCGGACCCGTTGATTGGCTCCCGCTGTGTCCAATCACAGCAGGAGCTGGTCGCCGGTGGTGCTCATGCATGCCCCAGAGCTGGAAGTGCAAAATCCCGTACCTGTACGGGATATTGCACAGGGAAGCCGCCTTGCCGCTGTATATCTACGGTATAAGGTCGGCAAGCTGTTAAGGTGAAAAACATTCTCTGCGTCAGAATCCCCCCCACAGCCCCTCCTTATTCTTAACGTAACCCGATCAGATCCAGTGATGTGCACAAGAGCAGCACTCCCTCCTCCCTGGGCAGATTGATAGCAGCGGGAGCTGTGCTGAGCGAACGGGGCTGAGCTGTCTGCTCTGTGTCAATAGGCGCAGATAGGGTGGCATGGGAGCGATCCTACACGGGTGCCCTCATGGAAAGCGGCTTTCTATGGGGACACTTGCTGAAGAGGAGGAGCCTGGAGCACTGGCGGGGGGATCCCAGAAGAAAAGGATCGGGGCTGCTCTGTGCAAAACCATTACATGGAGCAGGTAAGTATGTCATACTTTTTGTGTTTGTTATTTTAACAAAAATAAAGAATAAAGCTTTAATTTCACTTTAAATGTACTTTTCGCAGCTACAGTTAAGCAATACAGCTCAGTCACCTCCCTGCTTGTGACTGGACAGTGAAAGGAGCAGCAGAATACTGATCAGTCATCATCTGCTCTCTTCTCTATGCACATAAGCATTTAGCGCACCCAATTGACTCCTAGTGATGTTTGTTCTATTGTAATGAGGATTGTTGAGGCCGGTGCCATGTTAGATTCAAGTACTTACAGTAGCCAAAGCTTTTTTTTTGCATTTTGGATAGTTTAAAAAACTCCTATTTATTATCTGTTTTGCATTGGGAAGGTTTCCCTTCACTTCCTGGAGGCAGGATAGGCTTCTCCGAAGAGGAAAGTTTTCAGGAATCGCCTAAAAGTGGATAAATTTGGAGTCTGACAGATTGGGGTAGCGAATTCCAGAGGATGGGCGAGGCTCGGGAGAAGTCCTGGAGGCGGATATGGGAGGAGGTGATGAGGGAGCTAGAGAGCAGAAGGTCTTGGGAGGAACGAAGAGGGTATTTTGAGACTAGGCTAGTGATGTAGCTGGGGGCAGAGTTGTGGATGGAAGGTACCCTTAGGCAAGCACGGTAAAATTATAATAGTGGCCCCCCCCACACAAAGGCCAACTGGTCCTGACAATCCAGGTCTACTGTTGATCTGAGTCTTTATCACCCCATATCCTAATAGAGTTCTAGGAAGCGGAACTGGGAGTTTCCTTATCCTTTGTGACAAGAATGCAGGACCTTATAATTGTGTGGAGACATCAGTAAGAGCAAAAAAAAAACAGGAGACCGATGCCCATATGTACCTTGTATGGTGGGGGAAGTCATCTTTTCCTACACATGTGATGGCTTTAGTGGAGACGAGCTGAAACCCCTCCCACTACAAAGGAAAAGTAAGATATATAGAACAGTGGTTCTCAACCTTTCTAGTGCCGTGACCCCTTGAGAAAATTTCCCAAGTTGTGGGGACCCCTAACAGTAAAATTATTTCCGTAGCATTGGTTGTCAGTTCCAAAGACAAGTAATTTGTGCCTCTAACCTGCGGGCGGACATTTAGCGCTCCCTGAGTCCCTTCCACTCATACAGTATTAAAACCCCTTATGGTACATTTTAGGATGTACCACTCTTTCTCTTTGTTCTCCTTTCTTTCCCTTTTTATCTCTCTCTATCCTAATTTCTTGTTTTTTTCCCCATCCCTCGCTATAGCCATCTTTCTTGTTCTTTCTCTTATTCTTTCTCTCCTTTTTCTTTGTTCCTACCCTCTTTTCCTCTCCCCTCCATGTATTCTCTGTTTTTATTACTTTGCTTACTCTTTGGTGGGGGATGGGGGGAATGGGATAAGTGGCAGTGCTTGTGGGGGAATGGGATAAGTGGCAGTGCTTGTGGGGGAATGGGATAAGTGGCAGTGCTGGTGGTGGGGGGGGGGGGTGAGTGGCAGTGATGGTGGTGGTGGGGGGGTGGGATGAGTGGCAGTGCTGGTGGGGGGGGGATGAGTGGCAGTGCTGGTGGGGGGGGGGGGGTGAGTGGCAGTGCTGGGGGGGGGGGGAGTTGGGTTGAGTGACAGTCCTGGGGGAGTTCTGATCAGCCAACTTAGGTGCTCTTGATCAAGGTCATCTGCTGATCTGAAAACTGTAGTGGGGACTTTTAATGGCAACTATAATCACAGGTAGTGTTACTAACTGTGTCTCCGGCTTCACTGTGTCTCTAGCTCTGTGGTGTCTCATAGCAGTTACACCTATGCCAAAATCAGGAGATAGGGTCTCCTCCAGCCCCTCCCACTTCACATTCCTCACCAGTCAGCTGACCTCTAGTCTCTGCCCCTCAGCCATGCTGTGAACTGAATGGGCGGCTGCAAAGGGGCTGAGTGGGCGGACACAGGCTCCAGGAACAGCCCAGCTGGGCGGCAGCAAAAAGGCTGGGAGAGCAATGCGGGCTTCAGGAACAGCCCAGGATTCGGTGACCCCTGGCAAATCGTCATTCAACCCCCGAGGGGGTCCTGACCCCCAGGTTGAGAACCACTGATATAGAAGGACCACAGTGGCTGTTATGAAATTGGTAAAATTGGCTATTGGTAAGGGACCAGGATTTGGGTGAGTGTTTTGGTATCAGAGTTACCTTGGGATTGTTGTTCTTTACGGTCTTTTAATCCAGACTGAATGGGGTACCTTCACATTCAGGTATCCTCACAAAGCCTGTCTGGTAAGCACGGTGAAGGCTGTGGTCAGAGGTCATTTAAAAAAATGTATATTCCTCCAACCAAAAAGTCTGTCTGCCTCAAACAGTAGACTTCCAGGAGGCCACAAATAAATTGGGGAGACTATTCAGGAACCTGAGAAGAGGGATCCTCAAACTTGCTGCAAGATTATTCCCAGCTCCAGTATTCCCAGTAAAGAAGCCTGTTGGGACACGTAGACAGCTGTGGATTAAGACGCCTAAACAAGGTGGCACCTCCATTGAAAGAAGCTTTACCTGATACAATGTCCAGCACTGAGTGACTTTCAAAAGAGTCAGGAGAATATCATGCTGGGTTAGACCTGCTAATCCTTTCATTCAATCACAGTAGGCTTGGATTGTCAGGGCCAGTTGGCTTTTGTGAGGGGTGGCCACCAGTATAATTTTACCATGCTTCCTCAAGGGTATATTCATTCACCAACAATTAGTCACAGACTGATTGCCGAGATTTGACCACCTGAATTAGAAGGTTTCTGGGTTTCACTACACTGATAACATCATGATCTCTTGTGAACAAAGAGAAAGCAACTGAAGCACTGCAAACAGTAATGCCGCGTACACACGATCAGAATTTCCAACAACCAAACCGTGGATTTTTTTTCCGACGGATGTTTGCTCAAACTTGTCTTGCATACACTCGGTCACACAAATGTTGTCGGAAATTCCGAACGCCAAGAACGTGGTGACGTACAACACGTACGACGAGCCGAGAAAAATGAAGTTCAATAGCCAGTGCGGCTCTTCTGCTTGATTCCCAACATGCGTGAACTTTTGTGCTTCGGAATTGTGTACACACGCTCGGAATTTCCGACAACAATTCTTGTTGTCGGAAAATTTGAGAACCTGCTCTCAAACAGTTGTTGTCGGAAATTCCGACAGCAAATGTCCGATGGAGCAAACACACGGTCGGAATTTCCCACAACGAGCTCCCACCGAACATTTGTTGTCGGAAATTCCGATTGTCTGTACGCGGCATTACAGGTCCAGGAACCTCCTGCCACAGAGGTGACATTTTTGGAAATAATGTGGACTGGGCCACAGAAGAAAATTCCAGAAACAGTCGCGCAAACTATACAGAAACTGTTGCCCCCTACTACCAATAATATAAAAAACTATAGTTGTTTTCTTACTTTAATGCAAAGAATTAGACAACCAGTTGGGCAAAGAGAAAAAAATCTTAATTATTGGGTGCTCTTCTGGGATTTTCATGAATTTCTAAATAAAAATAAGTTGGGGCTCTCCGCCAGGGTTTGCACTCATTTCCAAAAGTAAAATAGGAGCACTCGGACATCATTACATGAAAGTTACTCAGTCCTGGAAGAATGCTCAGCTCCTCCGCGCTGCTGCTAGATGAATAAGAGGAAGTTGCCATGACGTCACAGGACGGGGTAGAAGACTGCAGGCAAAAGGTATGTAGGCAGGTACAAAGGGACTGTTCTGTGTAGCAAGCCAGATTAGTCTGCCCAGGTTATGTAGGTTCTGATCACCCGTTTCCTTGGCTTTTTTGGGGTCCGGCCTCCTTCCCAAGTTCATATACAGTATTTAGGGGGAAGGCTGGACTTGAGGGGAGCTGGGTAGCTTAGAGAGCTTGTTTGGGACAGCATGGGAGTCAGAGGGTCGGTCTCAGCTGGCGGAATGTAGCCTTTCCCTGCCATGCCAAGGGAACTCACCAGTTATTGACACTACCTAAATGGACCTTTACAGGTGCACATAAGCAGTCACAGAATAGTTAGCTAGGAATTTGGACTGGGATGCACTTACTGTTGTAATGTTCCTGAAGTGTTTTAAGGTATGACGGAAGGCAAAACTTGTTCTTTGAGTTCTGGACAGAGAGGGGAGGGATTAGAGCCCCTGTCAATTTTTATTGCTATCTGGGCCCCCGTTAAGGAGATTCACCCTCTCCATTTGTCCTGTTTACCATTATTATTGAAAGTGAAAGTAAAAGAAAATCCCATATTTTGGGTTGTCCCCAGAAAAATAATAGAGGGGAGATATTCCAATGGGGACACTAGTTCTGGTGACCTAGGGAGTCCCCAAGAAATTCTTTTAATTTACAGAGATTTCTTCTCACTTCCCATTTGGCTATGGGACAGGAAGTGAAGGGAAACCTCCGCAATGGGACAGAGATGGCGAAAAATAATCTGACAGGGATTATAACACCCCCCCCCCCCCCCTGCTCTATCCAAAAATGAAAAAAAAAAGAAGTTTTGCCCATAGTTCTACTTTAAGTAAAGTTCATGAACTGTTCTTGAGTCTAGCCCAAGTTATGCATGGTGGTACATGGCATATCAGAAGAACAGGGCCTGTATAGCACACATGAAAGCAAGGCCACTACCGAAGGGTTAACTTGGCAGATGAATCGGAACAGGAGAGTAGTTGCTGCAGGTGACCAAGAACTGGTGGGAAGTGAACAGCAGCTGGTCAATAAGCATGTTGACAGGTCCTCCATTAGTGAGGGTGTCAGTGTTTTGGCTCCCCCTCTAGCAGTCAGTTCTCCAAAAGCAACCGGAACCAAACTCGCAATACGGAGACCCCATATACCTAGGCGCATTGTACGGAAGAGAGGAGTTATGTGCATGCATTCGGTCTGCACTAGGCGCACGTTGGGAACCCATTCTGTCACTGGGAGTGAGGTGGCAGAGTTACGTTGGACTGGTGGAGAGGGCATGGGCTTCCTCCTAAAAACAGCATACATCGAGGAACGGTGTTTAGTAACGTGGGACAGTACATTTTACAGAGGGAGGCTGTACATTTAACTACTGCACACAGTGTACAGCTCATCTCTAAGCCGGGGTACCACCATAATGTTGACTTTTACAGGAACGTGGCCCCCCGCCCAGTCTTGGGCATTGATGAGCGCGTACACGTGTGTACACGCGGCCCGCCCACAGGTATGCATAGAGTTTTTTTTTATAAAAAGCACCCAGAAGGATCTTCAGGGGCTAGGAGGAGGCAGGGATCAAGGGAAGTCAAAATGCCTGGAGTTACACTTTAAGTATAGTGCCTAGAGAATACAAAATATATATATTTTTCTGAATCCCAGCCTACATCATTTGCTCCTTTTTAAAAATAAATAAATAAAAATGTAACAAACTCACCAATGTAGTTTTACAAAACCAAAGATTATTAGAACCAGAAAAGCAACCTAATAAACACTCATCATTTCTGAGAAAAGTTCCTCCTTCCCTGTGACTTACTTGCCTCAGGCATTTCTTCAATTTGTTGTTGGTATGGCCAAGAACTTCTTAAGTGTAATTAGAAAGAAAGCCTGCAAATATTACCTTGGTAACACTGGTTTCCCAATCTGGGACTGGAAAAAGGGCTCATGGTGATCTGCTTTCTGTTCAGCTTGTGCAGACGCAGAGTGACAAAACTTTCAGTTCTTTTTGACACTTTCTCTAACGGCGAGATAATGAAGGAAGGCAGCAGATTCTAACAATGCTGCTCCCAGTATGAGCTCAGCTGCCAATGCTTCAAGCTCAACTCCAGCCCCAACTTCAGACAGTAGTACAGGGTCCTCTCATGTCCTGAATGCTTATGTATTTTTACATGGTGATCACCCCCCCCCCCCCTTATGTATATAAATATAAACATAATAAAATATTAACAACATGTATAAACATGGTGCTCACATCCCCCTAATAATCTCCTCTTCTCCTCTTTTGTTTTATTCTTTATGAAATGTCTCAGTACAATGAACCTTTTCGCTGAATTGGCCACTCCAAGGAATTTCAAAAGCATACTAGGAACTGATTTTATTCACGATTTTGACACCAAAAACAACCATTGTCCCTTTTTCGGAAATTCACTATTCAGGGAATTTTGAATTGATTATGATTAACAAAAAATTGTCCAGGATTTTGCTGGATAAGCAAAAACAATTTGATAACCAGTTTGTATATTAAGGACCTACTTTTTTGGGGGGCCCAACCCCCTAGATTCGGATGCCTCCTCTACTTCTATCTAGTTTTCTTGATTATGTCTATTTTTTTTACACCTCCTTTCTTATTTGAACGTTTTTTTATTTCCCTTTTCTTTAATAATTTTCACAATTCTAAAGCTGGCTGCAGATGTTTTTTTTTCTTTTTCCTTTCGTTCAGCCTACTGAATGAGGTGGATGGAGAAATCTGGGACAGTGGGGTTGATTTACTAAAACTGGAGAGTGCAAAATCTGATGCAGTTCTACAAAGAAACCAATCAGCTTCCAGGTTTTTTTTTTTTTTGTCAAAGCTTAATTGAATAAGCTGAAGTTAGAAGCTGATTGGTTACAATGCACAGCTGCACCAGATTGACAGCGGGACTCTCTGCTGTCAGAATACACTGACCCGTGGCTGCATACAAAAGTTTTTCATCTTGCCTATTTGACCGAAGACGGTCGAGCGATCAACTTTTGCTCAACAGGGATGGCCACACAAGAATCGAAATCCAGCCAGTCCTTGCTGAACCAGTGATCGATCTATAGCAGGGGTCTCAAACTGGCGGCCCTCCAGCTGTTGCGAAACTACAAGTCTCATGAGGCATTAGAAGGCTGACAGTTACAAGTATGACTCTCTCAGGCGGAGGCATGATGGGACTTGTAGTCCCGCAACAGCTGGAGGGCCACTAGTTTAAGACCCCCGATCTATAGCCAGCTTAAAGTGATATTAAAGGCAGATATTTTTTAATAACAAATGTACCATACTTACCTGCTCTGTGTAATGGTTTTGCACAGAGCAGCCCCAATCATTCTCTTCTCGGGTCCCCCGCCGGCACTCCTGGCCCCTCAAGCAGCTTACTATAGGGGCACCCGAGCAGGCTCACTCCTGAGCTGCTGCGCTGTGTGTCCATTCACGCAAGGAGCGTGGCTTGGCCCTGCCCCCACTCTCCCCTCATTGGCTTACTGGCTGTGATTGACAGTAGCAAGAGCCAATGGCTCCCGCTGCTGTCTCAGCCAAATGAAGGTGAAGAGACCGAGGAGAGCAGCTGGTCTCCTGCATATCGCTGTCAGGTGACCCTGGCAGATGACACGGGCACACTCATGCATGGAGTCTAAGCACTAACCCCTGTTCATCAGAGCCCCTGATGGGAGAGATGGGTTTTGCTGCATGTTAATTCCAGGTTGTGGTCCTCAGGATCGCCCCACCATGATGTGAGCAAGTGGGGTCCAGTAGCAAATATAGCAGAGAGGGATCAAGCAGAAGTATAGTCAGTAATAATTCAAAGGTTGGTAACAAGTGCTCACAGGATGGGTTTAACCACTTCAGCTCCGGAAGGTTTTACCCACTTCCTGACCAGGCCATTTTTTGCGATACGGCACTGCGTCGCTTTAACTGACAATATAAAGGAATAGTAGTGGTAAAAAAAAGAACTCTTACGTTTAACCAATCTTGTTTTTTTGTACAATTCTCCTTTAAGGGGCGTGGCAAGGGGTGTGTCCTATGCCTGCATACTTTTGCTGCTAGGTGTCCCTCATTCCCATCTCAAAAAGTTGGGAGGTATGTGCGCCCCCCAAACTGCGTGCACAAAATCATGTACAGGTACGTGATTTTGTGCAGCCGGGCTGCCCTGCTGCAATAAATGTACGTGGGGCGGTCCGGAAACGGTTAAGCAGAAGCATAGTCAATAAGCCAAAGGTCAGTAACAAGTGGTCACAGGATGGGATCAAGCAGAAGCTTAGCCGAGCAGCAAGCCAAAGGTCAGTAACAAGTACAAACAACAGCAGGAATGGCAAGAGCAAGATATTGGTGGGAGAGAGCACAATAATATGGCAAACAGGAAGTGCAAAGCCAAGGCTAAAATAGGACGTTCTTAGGAGGAGCAAAGGCTTCGGGGTTGAAGAGAAACAAGGTTCAAGGCAAGGTCATTCAAGGAATTGTCCAGGCTGCTGTCCAGTATCCCAGGTGGCTAAGCGAGAAGAGACACCGCCAGACACAGCAGAGGTTGCAGGTTCAAACTGGGGAACTGTAAGGTTGGAACCATCTTAGGCAATCTATGCATTATTGGTCCTCCCCATCTCCAGACATAAAGAAAATAGGTGGTATTTTGAAATCTAAACAAGGCAGCCAAAAGAAAACTATAGAAAAAATTAGTACTTAGCCAACAAGAAAAGTGATGGCATCCAATTAAATTGGTGCCCATTATCAGGGCCGGATTAGGAGCGTTATGTGCTTGTTGCTGAGGACTTTGGTGGACCTTTTACTGGGCGACCTTCTGCTTTCCAAGAGCCGGTGCTGGCCAAACTCAAAAGGGCGCAGCCGCACAGGCGTAAAACTAGGGAAGCCTGGCATTTGATTTGCGTAAGAGCCGCGCATCGACGTGCACTCTGAGCTGAAAGAGTGCAGTCGCGCAGGCCTAACACTATGGAAGCCCCAGACTTCTGTAAGAACCTTGCATTAGCCTGCCCCAGGCTTCCATCAGGACTACTCATGCGGCGCCCATTATCAGTTCCACCACCCTGCCCAGGCGGTGCATGTAGAATGCAGAGCCCGTCAGGGGAGATCTCTTCCCGTTGGCCCAATGATTTCCATGAGCAGTCTGTCCTTTTTGGGTGGCTGGGCCTATATTAAGGTAGGGGCCTGGAGCTTCAGCTCCAATAGCCCCTACATTAATCCAGCCCTGCCCATTATAGAATATGCATTGCATTCAAATTTTTGAAGAATTAAAACATTAAGCTGTAAATATATCCCAAAGACATGAAACTGTAAGTCACTTTATATTATGGAATGAACACTTAGCTCGGCGCTGTCTGTACAGTCCCTCTGCTCCATGTGTACATATCTACCACTTACACACTCCCCTCCTCAAAAAAAACATACCCTTGATTTTTTTTTTCCTTGTCTCTCTCCGCTTTTCTCTTATCGAAATTCTGACAGCCCCCAAAATGACATTTCTATGTTCTGATCTTGCCAGAGATAGAGGGATTTTTTTTTTTTGATTCAGATGATGTATTCTGCAGATCAAGCAGCCAAAGACCAAGGACAGCTCTGAGTCCTAATCCCTTGACCCACACGCCCTCCTCTAACTAGCTATTGACATTGAACTTAAGAAGCACCAGTGCTTAGCTGAGATAATGAGAGCTGCAGGCTAGCAGCCCAGGGATCAGGAAAGAGCCGCCGAGAAACACACAGACGTGTTGCTGTTAAGAACATCAGTCTTGGGTTTGAAAGGTGGCTTTTCACCACAAAACTAAATCTGAAGCCTGGGCACTGGGTCAGGAATGACAAAATCAATACTGCTCAATGATTTGCTTCACCAGTCTGATGAAACCAGCTCTGAACGCATGCACTGGTCTACTTATGAAATGTGTTTAAGGTTTTACAGAGACAACGGCGGATATGGAATTACTGCGGGGACGTTTTGGGGGATGTACACAGGAGTTTGCGCTTCTTAAAACCGTGCCTGGTGGACCTCAGCCACAAGGTGGAACATACCAACGCTGTATCCTGGCCTAGGTCAACAAGGCTCAGGCCTAGGGCAGCACTTTGCAGGGGGGCAGCACGGAAAGAGTCCCCTCTGGCATGCGCTACACTGTTATGCCCTGTACACACGGTTGGATTTTCCTACGGAAAATGTTTGATGGGAGATTGTTGTAGGAAATTCCGACCGTGTGTAGGCTCCATCGGACATTTTCCATCGGAATTTCCGTCACACAAAATTTGAGATCTGGATCTCAAATTTTCGGACAACAAAATCCGTTGTCGTAAATTCCAAAGCACAAAGTTCCATGCATGCTCGCAATCAAGCAGAAGAGCCGCACTGGCTATTGAACTTCATTTTTCTCGGCTCGTCGTACGTGTTGTACGTCACCGCGTTCTTGACGTTCGGAATTTCCGACAACATTTGTGTGACCGTGTGTATGCAAGACAAGTTTGAGCCAACATCCTTCGGAAAAAAATCCATGGATTTTGTTGTCGGAAAATCCTATCGTGTGTACAGGGCACTAGTGTAGCGCCAGTCTTATGGGGTGGACTGGGCTTAGAGGCAAATTAGTCTAGCGCCCCCATAAAGTGTCCGCACTGCTTCCGGTATACGGGTGGCCGCCATTCCGCAACTGTAGGGGGGGGGCGCCACTTCTAATTTTGACTGTCTTCTCATCCTGGACCACAAACCTTCCTCACTGTGCTATATGTTTTCTGCTGCACTATTGGCATGGTTATATCTTCTTAGTCCTCTCCATAAAATTATCAGAAATTTGTGCTTAAAGTAGAACTATAGGCAACACTTTTTATTTTTTATTTTGGATAGAGTAAGGGAGGGTTATAACCCCCGTTAGTTTATTTTTTACCATCCCCGTCCCATTGCAGAGATTTTCCTTCACTTCCTGCTCCATAGCCAAACAGGAAGTAAGAGGAAATCTATGCAAATTAAGGGAAGCCATTGCCCCCCCCCCCCAGGCCCTCAGAACTAGTGTCCCCACTCAAAAATTTCAGGGCAGGTCTTAAACAGCAAGAGGTGTGGCCTTGACAGGAAGGGGTGGGTCATATTTAAATTAGGGGGTACACGAGTTTAGTCAGGCCTAGAGCAGCACAAAACCTAAATGCACTACTGGAACATACACCAAATTTTGGCATGAGGTGTTGGTCTCCTGCATGGAGATCATGGTCAACGGAGGGAACCCAGAATTGACACAAATTAGTGCAAGTGTGGGTCGGTGCAACATGGTAAACTCTCCAGTGTCAGAGTCCAGTGTCAGAGAACAGAATTTATATAAACATTAAGGCTGGGTTCACACACTAGTGCAAATTGGATGGGGGTTTCCCCGCATTCCAATTCTCATGACAGAAGATTGTGACCGGCTCTCTATGGAGTCGGTTCGCATATCTCCAGGGTGGCTGTGGCTCCATTTTAGGGTCAAATTCAGGCAAAAACTCGTCCCTGATTTGTCCCTAAAACGGAGAACAGGGACCCCTGCTGAGGCCGTCTGCAGTGTGAACCCAGCCTAAAGTTCGTCAAATCACACCAAGCCTGGCGGGAAGGCGCCCAACTGGGAACACTCACAGAATGCAACAGTGGTGTGTAACAGAGCAGCTCTCGGATGTGCCGACAGCATTTGTCTTGATGGGCGGGATGCGGCCTGGACGATGTGCAATCACTGTCCTCCCTAATCACTGACCCTGGCAGACGGGTGACCTGTCCCTACACTCCCCGCACGTGAAATGTGCGACTAAGCTTTGGAGCCAGGTCCTCAAACAGGCTCTCCCTGACCCAAGATGGCTGCCAGGGTCCCATCAGGTGGCAGCATCCAATCGGATAGCTTTCCTGATGACTCAGGAAACCATAGAAGAACCATGTTCCTCTTGACTTCCCCTCCAACTGCAATGCCGCTGCATTCAAGCGCCACCTACAGTGGGGAAAATAGACTGCACCTGCCTACATATTCCAGCAGCTGTATTCCTGGTGACTTTGCTCAGATTTAACGAATGGCATTCAGATTACAAAGCACTGAGTAGAGGAAAAAAGTAACTGTATGGATTTACATCTAGAGGTAGGTAAGTGTGCAGTTCAATATCTTTGAATCGATTAATAGTGGTCTGGGAACCGTGGAACTCTGGAAATCCGCTGGTTACATAAGACCTTTGATGATGTCATAGAAGATTTTAGCGTTTTGTGCACATAAACTGGACATGTAATAAAACTATCATTTCAGAAACCAATTTTCATCAAACGGTATCTTTTTGGTTACAAAAGGGGATGGAAGGGAAAAATTCCGAAGCCCTGTTGAGGAGAACCTCCATCACTTTATGTCCTCCGGGCAATGTTGTCACCCAGGCAGGAAGTGAAGGAAAACCTCCCAGCAGGGACTCCCATCTGTCTTGGACTCTAGCCTTATCCTTACTCCACTAAAAAGGAATGTGTTATACACTTTGAGGCTGATTTACTAAAGTAGTTAAGAAACTTCACTTAATACATTCTGTGACTATTTACTCCATTTACAACCACTTCAATACTTTATTTAAAGTGGTTGTAAACTGAAGGTTTTTTTTAGAATGCATGAAGTTAAACCTTCCGGGTGCAGCTCCCCCCTCAGCCCCCCTAATACTTACCTAAACCAGATCTTGAGCCAGCAATGTGCATGAGATTCAAGGCTATCCCAGGTCTCTCCCTTCTGATTGGCTGCTGTGATAGCTGTGCCCTTAGGACACTGCTGATCACAGATCGGGGTAAAGGGCCAATCACAGCTGATCATGATGTAAACACAAGCCGGTTATCGGCATTCCTTTCCTCACGCTGACAGCATGAGGAGATAAGAAGAGAGTCGATAATCGGCTTGTGTGAAAAGGACATCTATACGGATAATCAGGGTACTGATTATCAGTGCAGTCCCAAAAATGACCACCAGTTCACCAGTGCTGCCAATCAGTGCCCATTAGTGCTGCCAATCAGTGCCTCCTCATCCGTGTCACCTAGCAGTGCCCATCAGTGCTGTCTACCAGTGCCCATCAGTGCAGCCTCATCAGTGCCCATCAGTGCAGCCTCATCAGTGCCCATCAGTGCCACATCATCAGTGCCCATCAGTGAAGAAGAAAAATGACTTATTTGCAAAATGTTATAACAAACTATGAAAAACTGTTTGTTTTTTTTGTTTTTTTAATTTTTTGTCTTTTTTCGTTTATTGAACAAAATAAAATAAAAACCCCAGTGGTGATTAAATACCACCTAAAGAAAGCTCTATTTGTATAAAATAAATGATACAATTTTCATATGGGTACAGTGAAGCATGACCGCTCAATTGTCATCCAAAGTGTGACAGCGCTGAAAGTTGAAAAAAATTTGGCCTGGGCAGGAAGGGGGTGAAAATGCCCGGTAGGCAAATGGTAAAAAAAAAATTAAAAAAAAGAAAACTTTTAATATCACTTTAATAAATTATCTGGGAAAACCATCAAGTAAGCTTGCAGGAAACCACTGAAGTGAGATGTTGCAAACTCAGATCTGTTCTCAACCTATTAACAAGTCAGCCCTTTATTATTTATATGTAGATTTATAAGTAACTGATCTGTAACACACAGGCAAATTCACATTAGAACCCCCCCCCCCCAGCATGTAACACTAATGCCCCATACCCACGATCAGAAATCCTGTCAGAAAAAACTTGGATGGTTTTTCCATAAGAACGCGGTGACGTACAACACTACGACGAGCCGGAAAAATGAAGTTCAATGCTTCCGAGCATGCGTCGAATTGTTTCCGAGCATGCGTGATTTTTTTCTGAATTGCATATAGACGATCGCATTTTCGGATAGGAACTTTTTCTGACCGAAAAATAGAGAACATGCTCTAGATCTTTTGCTGGCTGGAATTCTGCTAGCAAGAGTTCGATAGAGCGTACACACGGTCACATTTTCCGACCAAAACCTCACATCAGAGTTTTGCTGGCGGCATTTCCGATCGTGTGTACGCGGCATTAGATAAGTCAGAACTAGGGAAAAATCTTAGATTTGTTTAAATTGGCCCTGATAGGTGTATGTATGCATGTGTGGTAGGGCCTGTAGGTAGGGATGTGTGGTAGGGCCTGTAGGTGGGGATGTGTGGTAGGGCCTGTAGGTAGGGATGTGTGATAGGGACTGTAGGTAGAGATGTGTGGTAGGGCCTGTAGGTAGGGATGTGTGGTAGGGCCTGTAGGTGGGATGTGTGGTAGGGCCTGTAGGTAGGGATGTGTGGTAGGGACTGTAGGTAGCGATGTGTGGTAGGGTCTGTAGGTGGGGATGTGTGGTAGGGACTATAGGTAGGGATGTGTGGTAGGGCCTGTAGGTAGGGATGTGTGATAGGGACTGTAGGTAGGGATGTGTGGTAGGGCCTGTAGGTAGGGATGTGTGGTAGGGCCTGTAGGTGGGATGTGTGGTAGGGCCTGTAGGTAGGGATGTGTGGTAGGGACTGTAGGTAGCGATGTGTGGTAGGGCCTGTAGGTGGGGATGTGTGGTAGGGACTATAGGTAGGGATGTGTGGTAGGGCCTGTAGGTAGGGATGTGTGGTAGGGACTGTAGGTGGGGATGTGTGGTAGGGACTATAGGTAGGGATGTGTGGTAGGGCCTGTAGGTAGGGATGTGTGGTAGGGCCTGTAGGTAGGGATGTGTGGTAGGGCCTGTAGGTGGAGATGTGTGGTAGGGCCTGTAGGTAGGGATGTGTGGTAGGGCCTGTAGGTGGGAATGTGTGGTAGAAACTGTAGGTAGGGATGTGTGGTAGGGCCTGTAGGTAGGGATGTGTGGTAGGGCCTGTAGGTAAGGATGTGTGGTAGGGCCTGTAGGTAGGGATGTGTGGTAGGGCCTGTAGGTAGGGATGTGTGGTAGGGCCTGTAGGTAGGGATGTGTGGTAGGGCCTGTAGGTAGGGATATGTGGTAGGGCCTGTAGGTAGTGATGTGTGGTAGGGCCTGTAGGTAGGGATGTGTGGTAGGGCCTGTAGGTGGGGATGTGTGGTAGGGCCTGTAGGTAGGGATGTGTGGTAGGGCCTGTAGGTAGGGATGTGTGGTAGGGACTGTAGGTAGGGATGTGTGGTAGGGACTGTAGGTAGTGATGTGTGGTAGGGCCTGTAGGTAGCGATGTGTGGTAGGGCCTGTAGGTGGGGATGTGTGGTAGGGCCTGTAGGTAGGGATGTGTGGTAGGGCCTGTAGGTGGGGATGTGTGGTAGGGCCTGTAGGTAGGGATGTGTGGTAGGGACTGCAGGTGGGGATGTGTGGTAGGGCCTGTAGCTAGGGATGTGTGGTAGGGCCTGTAGGTAGGGATGTGTGGTAGGGACTGTAGGTGTGGATGTGTAGTAGAGCCTGTAGGTAGGGATGTGTGGTAGGGACTGTAGGTGGGGATGTGTGGTAGGGCCTGTAGCTAGGGATGTGTGGTAGGGCCTGTAGGTAGGGATGTGTGGTAGGGCCTGTAGGTGGGGATGTGTGGTAGAGCCTGTAGGTAGGGATGTGTGGTAGGGACTGTAGGTGGGGATGTGTGGTAGGGCCTGTAGCTAGGGATGTGTGGTAGAGCCTGTGGGTAGGGATGTGTGGTAGGGCCTGTAGGTAGGGATGTGTGGTAGGGACTGTAGGTAGGGATGTGTGGTAGGGACTGTAGGTGGGGATGTGTGGTAGGGCCTGTAGGTAGGGATGTGTGGTAGGGCCTGTAGGTGGGGATGTGTGGTAGGGCCTGTGGGTAGGGATGTGTGGTAGGGCCTGTAGGTGGGGATGTGTGGTAGAGCCTGTGGGTAGGGATGTGTGGTAGGGCCTGTAGGTAGGGATGTGTGGTAGGGACTGTAGGTAGGGATGTGTGGTAGGGCCTGTAGGTAGGGATGTGTGGTAGGGCCTGTAGGTAGGGATGTGTGGTAGGGACTGTAGGTAGGGATGTGTGGTAGGGCCTGTAGGTTGGGATGTGTGGTAGGGCCTGTAGGTAGGGATGTGTGGTAGGGCCTGTAGGTGGGGATGTGTGGTAGGGTCTATAGGTGGGGATGTGTGGTAGAGATTGAGGGCTTTTTGGGGGCAGGGACTGGTGTGAATGTACAATATATAAAGTGCTGCGTTATATGTTGGTGCTATATAAATACCTGTAAAAAATAATAAATAAATGCATTAAGAGCAATCTTTGCTTTGCTACATGTAACCCGTATTGTTTAATGGAAGGGTCACTGAACGATCAAGAATTCAGCTTCAAAATATCTACACCTTTTGTGTAAAACCATTAAACTGTCGTTCACTTTCATGCTGCCTTTGAAAAGATGACCTCCAAACCTTCATCACTGTTGCATATAAATACATGATACAGAAAGACCTGGACCCCAATCCATGCATACAGGAACCGAGCAGAATACCGCACAGAAGGTTCAGAGTGCCTGAATATTTCAGAACCTTTTCTGCCTTCCACAGCCTTTGTATTGACGTCCATTTGTCTTCTCACTTTGGCTTGTACCTTCTGTCATTGCCTATTTGCCTGTTTCCACTTCTTCACTCCTAATTTCCTGTTCTTTCTTTTCCTGATTGCAAACAATTTCAAGGGGCACGCCGGTGCAGCTTCCATTTGGCTCTCATAAAACAATCCATGGTCCTTGGGATTTTCCACCCAATGCTCCCTGCCTACTTGACTGGTGTTCTATTTCATTACGTATCGATCCCCTCGCCCCTTCACTGTATGCTTGTAATTTACACAAGTCCTCGTAGCCTTCAGCAATTCTAAATACTCCAAAACCAACAGCCCAGCTTTTTAGCTGCTCCCAAATCCAATAAATAGTCAAGTAAACACGAAACCTACAGCCAGGGAAAATCTATAGCGGAACTTATAGTACCCAAAGATGGGGCAGGACTCAAAGTCATCAGTCATATAAGAGGCTAAATTGACCTCAACTAATAAAAAAAAAAAAAAGCTGGACAAATCTCTGACGGCAATATTCAGCCCAAAATCTTGGAGCGTTTTTGTATGACCTGATTTCTCTACAAAAATAGTTAGCTGGCCACATTTCTCCCACATTTGTTGATTCACCGTACAACACCAAAGGCGCCCACTTCCCTGGACAATCAATAGGGAGGTGCAGGAGGGGCCAACCCACTCTCAGCCCACGTTCACACTGGACCGATTTGGCATCCAATTTGACATGTCACCGATTCCCAAAAGTAGTTCCTGTACTACTTTTGGCGACTTTGGGGGAGATTTGAATAGACATCTGTGCAGGAACCCGCACATATGTCTGTGAAATCGCCCCCGAAGTCGGACTGCATTGCCGGTTTGATATCGTGCGAGTTCAGCTGAATTCTGACCCGCAGCAGTGTGAGCCTAGGCTAAACCTAGGATTTCTGGATCCTGGGGCACTGAAGTTGCCGTTCAGAGTTATGTGTGCTTTTGAAGCATGGGGCCAGTTAAATCTTCCTGTAGTGACCTAGAGGTCGACTGGAGGAACCACTGAACTCAACAGGAGACCAAGAGATCAAATCTCGAAAAAGTGCTGGTTTCTGAACAGACTTCAGAGGAAGACTTCTCTTTAATGGAGTAGCATTTGGTGGTGTTAAAATTCTGCACAGAGGTAAGTGCATAACCGGTGTATAATAGATACAGAAGTTAAATTTGGGGCCTATGGCCTCCTGGACCTGAGCCTGTATTTTCTAAGCCAGGGGTCTCCAAATTGTGGCCCTTTGCTTGCTTTTATCTGTCCCTTGAGGCATTATTCTTGTCACTGACACCAATAATAGGGCATAATTCCTGCAACTGACACCAACAATGGGGTATAATTAGTTCCTCCCTCTGACACCAATAATTCTTTTTTTTCCATTTTTCCCCCTACTACCAAAGATGGGGCATTGTTTGGCACAGTCCTACCTAACAGCCCCCCCCCCCCACCCCAACTGCAAAAATTACACATTTTTTAAATCTTTTTTTTTTACAATTTTTAAAAATTATTCTTATTTATTGTTTATATATATATATATATATATATATATATATATATATATATATATATATATATATATATATATATATATTACAATGCTGTTGGAGGTGGGGGTTTGGATTAAATATCAGGGTTCTAAACAGACCCCTGACATACATCTCATCTTTGAGACACAGAAGGGAATTGAGGACACAGATTCTTCAATTCCTTTCTCTGTAGCCTCAATTGCACTGAAGATGAATGAACAGGAGACAAAGGCTCCTGTTCATTCATAAACTGAAGTTTACTATGCTCAGTTATGAATGGACACAGGAGCAATGGGTACCAATCTCTCACCGTTTCCAAGGCAGAAAAGGAAGGGGCCAGTAAATTACATATTTATCAGGCCCTTCTCCCACTCTCCATCCGGCTGTGCACCTGCAGCAGCTGGTGGGAGAGGGAAGAGGGGTGGGGGGCCTGGGCACAAGCGGGAATCAGATGTGGGAAGCCCAGGGAGGGGGATTGGTGCAGTGGGATGTGAGGAGATTTACAGAACAATGTACTGTGTCTCTCCCTCCAGCAGCTGCAAGCTGGCGGGTGGGAGAGGGGGAGATACTGGCTTTCAGCTGCTGGAGGGAGAGACACAGATGCAGTGCATTGTTCTGTAATTGTCCTCCAATCCTGTTGCACCAATCCCCATGCTGTTCATGCCCCCTACAGGAGGCCTGGTGGTACCCCCCCTATCGGTGGCCTTGCCCCTAAAGTCTGAAGGACAGTAAACTAGCCCTCTGTTTAGAAAGTTTGGAGACCCCTGCTCTAAGCTTATGCTAAGGATTCTGCCCACAACTCCACGTCTGACACATTATATCCCCTTCCTGATTGGTTACACCCCAAAACTTACCTTTTCTTTTAGTAGGGCTCTGCTATTTGGCTGCTTGGCACCAAGCCTGTCTCAAGAAACCTACAACTGTTAGCAAATAATGGCAGTAATTCTAAAAGAGACAAGAATCTTCAAAGATCTGTATAGTTGGAATGTGAAGGAAGAGTGCATAAGCCATTTTTCAAAAAGCCTTCAGCTGATATTTTTACATCTTACAGCTAAAAAGCAACCCTAAGGTCGCCGTTTGGCCTGTCCATCTCTCCAGACTCTGCCGGGATTGAAAGAACCTTCTAATCCATAGCTTTGCTTTCAAATTAAGACTGCCGCAATCGTTAAAATGACTAAGCCCGAGCAAGGGTGCCCCTTAATCCTTTGTAAATGTCAATTTCCGCCTGATATTAGTTAGTTTCCAATGCCGTTTCAGCTACAATGTTCGGAGAAGATGAAAAAAAAACTGTTGTGGATAGTTTCAGTCCATATTCATAATATTATTGTGCGGCGGTTGGATTAAAGGCTCTTTTCCTCTTGGCTTTACAAAGACACAGCACACGAAGAGAGCCCTCCAAACATCCTCTTTAATTCCATGCTGGTAAGTCTCAGACTGCCCTTTCACTTATTGCTATTGCTGTCCAATTGTCCCCTTGTTATGGATTGTGAGTTAGGTAAAGAGCACTTCTTCAGAGGAACACACTTGAGACACGGAGAACAAACAAGTTTCCACCCGAGTGCAACTTGAGTGTATGAGAGGTGTACAAGGCCAAATATCCTTTGACATGGGCTGAAAATACATAGATTTTCAGCACTTGAGGAACCAAAAGTGCTAGCAAATTTGTACACTAAATACAGAACTCCATCTCCCTGACAAATCTGATAAGTCATTGAAAAAAAAAAACAGTAATCTTTACCTTTTTTTTGTTTTCATTTTATGATGCTAATATATTATATGGCCAAAAATTTGTGGACACCTATATAATCTTATTCCAAAACCATGAAGTCTGCTCCCCCTGCCCCTTCCTTGCCTTTATAAGGGCCCCTATTCTTCTGGGGAAGTGTTCCACAAGCCTTCAGAGTATATCCCTTGGAATTTGTGACCATTCAGCCAAATAGGTCAGGTATTGGTGGACAAGAAGCTCACAATTGGCTTTCCCAGTTCATTCCAAAGGTTTTCAATGGGGTTGAGGTCAGGGCTCTGTGCGGTTTACTCTAATTCCTTCATACCAAACTCATTAAACCTTTGTCTTTATGGAGCTGGCTTTGTGCACAGGGGGAACCATCCTTTTGAAACAGAAGAGGGCCTTCACCAAACTGTTGCTGCAAGGTTAGAAGCACACAATTTTCCAAATTTCCTTGCTGTAGCAACAACAGTACCCTATACTGGAAACACCTGAACTATAATTTAGCTGTACTTTTGGCTATATGGTAGGTGTGATGGTCAGGTGTCCACAAATTATTGGTCATGAAGTGTACATGCTTTTTTTTAAATATACTTTGCCTCAAGGTATGCACTGCACATCGGGATCAATTCACTAAGAGATAAATACCACATACATTTTTAAATTAAAATAACGTATGCAGTATTTATCTCAAAAGTAGTCAATAAACTAAAAACTTGTTATATTTAATAAATGTGTTAAATATTTATGTGTTGTGATATTAAGCACTTAACCACTTGCCAGCTGCGCTGTAGCCAAAAGGTGGATACGGCACAATCGTCCAGTTCTGGGAGGGCATCAGTAGACGTTCCTCCAGAACCCCACTCCCTGTGCGCCTCCTGCAGTGCACATTGGGCACGCCCTGTGACCCCTGTGTCCTTCGCTCACCGCTTATCACAGATCGGGGAAAAGAGCCAATTACAGCGGGTCTTTACCATTTGATCACCTGTGTCCAATCACAACTGATCGCATGTAAAGAGACTTGCCAGTGATCGGCAGTTCTTTTCTCCTACGCTGTGTCTGTGGGAGGAAAGGAGAGCCATTAACCAGCAAGCCTGTAAGCACATTGTTTACACTGACAATCAGTGCCCTGATGATCAGTGCAATCCCATCAGTGCCTATCAGTGCAGCCAATCAGTGCCACCCATCAGTGCCCCCTATCAGTGGATTCCCATCAGTGCTGCCCCATAAGTGTCCATCAGTGAAGCCTATCAATGCCTCCTATCAGTGCAGCCTCATCAGTGTCCATCAGTGAAGCCTATCAGTGCCTCCTATCAGTGCTGCCTCATCAGTGCTGCCTCATAAGGTTTCATCAGTGCCTCATCAACACTGCCCATCTGTGCCACCTCCACAGTGCCCATCCGTGCTGCCTCATCAGTGACCCTTAATGCAGCCTCATCAATGCCCATCAGTGCAACCTATTAATGCCCATCAGTGCACCCTCATCAGTGCTGCCTCATCAGTGCCCATCAATGCAGCCTATCAGTGCTGCCCATCAGTGCTGCCCATCAGTGCTGCCCATCAGTGCCTCCTATCAGTGCAGCCTCATCAGTGCTTCCTCATAAGGTTTCATCAGTGCCTCATCATCACTGCCCATCGGTGCCATCTCCACAGTGCCCATCCGTGCTGCCTCATCAGTGCCCCTCAGTGCAACCTATTAATGCCCATCACTTCCCCCTATCAGTGCTGCCTCATCAGTGCCCATCAGTTCAGCTTATCAGTGCCGATCAGTGCAACCTAATAATGCCCATCAGTGCACCCTCATCAGCACACATCAGTGAAAAAGAAAAATTACTTATTTGCTAAATTTTATAACAGAAACTAAGAGACTTTTTTTTGGTCTTTTTTTTTTGTTTAGCAAAAAATAAAAACCCAGAGGTGATTAAATAACATCAAAGAAAAGCTCTGAAAGCTAAAAATTGGCCTGGGCAGGAAGGGGGTGAAAGTGCCGGTACTGAAGTGGTTAAATTTAGCGTTATTCTTTTTGTACCATGCGATCCGGTGCAGGCGAACACATTGCATTTGCGACCGACATTTGGCGTGTTGATAAAACTGATATCTGCTTCATATCCCAATTGCAGTGCATTTTGAACGTGGTGCGGGAGACACGGATGGAACGTGGTGCAGGAGACACGGATGGAACGTGGTGCAGGAGACACGGATGGAACGTGGTGCAGGAGACACGCATGGAACGTGGTGCAGGAGACACGCATGGAACATGGTGCGGGAGACACGCATGGAACGTGGTGCGGGAGACACGCATGGAACGTGGTGCGGGAGACACGCATGGAACGTGGTGTGGGAAACACGCATGGAACATGGTGCAGGAGACATGCATGGAACGTGGTGCAGGAGACACGTATGGAACGTGGTGCAGGAGACACGCATGGAACGTGGTGCGGGAAACACGCATGGAACATGGTGCAGGAGACACGGATGGAACGTGGTGCAGGAGACACACATGGAACGTGGTGCGGGAGACACGCATGGAACGTGGTGTGGGAGACACGTATTGAACGTGGTGCGGGAGACACGCATGGAACGTGGTGCGGGAGACACGCATGGAACGTGGTGTGGGAAACACGCATGGAACATGGTGCAGGAGACATGCATGGAACGTGGTGCAGGAGACACGTATGGAACGTGGTGCAGGAGACACGCATGGAACGTGGTGCGGGAGACACGCATGGAACGTGGTGCGGGAGACACGCATGGAATGTGGTGCAGGAGACAAGCATGGAACGTGGTGCAGGAGACACGCATGGAACGTGGTGCGGGAGACACGCATGGAACGTGGTGCAGGAGACACGCATGGAACGTGGTGCAGGAGACACGCATGGAACGTGGTGCAGGAGACACGCATGGAACGTGGTGCAGGAGACACGTATGGAATGTGGTGCGGGAGACACGCATGGAACGTGGTGCAGGAGACATGGATGAAACGTGGTGCAGGAGACACGCATGGAACATGGGTTTTTCTGCACCTCATTCTGGTGTGAACTAGCCCTAACATTTTCTCTAATTTTTTTTTGCGGTATTTACCCCACACTGAATATTTTACTTTATTGAATTGACTCTTTTATTATATCGAACAATATTTCTGTTGTGGGAAAGGGAAGGAGTTTAGCCCGGAAGGGTAGCTGTAGACACTCATTTCCATTAGTGATATTTTAGCAATAAAGACCTGACTGAGGACCTAACTCTTCTTAACTTCACACAGAACAAAGACAGTTTTATCTGGAGTTCTACTTTAATACGGACTAGTATATTGCTGCCCTTCCTAAAGACGAAGCTCATGTTTACCCCATCCCCCTCCATTGCCACATTTGGCACTTTTTTGGGGGGCAGCGGGTACCTGGTTTCGACGGGTACCCATTCCCACTTCTGGCTCAGATTGCCGCGGCGATTTGAGTCGGAAGTTTGCTCCCCTCCCCCATCTCCTTCCCCTGCAGTCTTCTCAGACACATCACAGGTCCCAGAAGACTACAGGACCAATCACAACGCGCAGCACGACTCACGCATGCGCAGTAGGAAACAGGCTATGAAGCCGCAAGATTTCACTTCCTGTTTCCCTTACTAGAGATGCCGGTACCTTGCACCCGATTGAAGAATCAGTTCTGGTGACGACATCGCTGGATCTCTGGACAGGTAGATGTACATTAAAGGTCAGCAGCCATAGTATTTGTAGCTGCTGACTTTTATATTTTTTGGAGGGAACCCGGAGCTCCTCTTTAATGGTATTGTGTCTTTTCAATGAGAACACATTGGGGCTTTCACTGTAAAGTCTAACTGGAAATAACTTTTTTTTTTTTTTAACCTGCATTTTTATATTCTTGCTATTCCCATATTTTCATGACGGTATTTTACATACATATTTGTGGATTCTCCCTCTAGTGGCTACTGTACAGTGTTTCAGATTGTACATTTCATAACTATGCTCAGTGACCTTAACCACTTCAGCCCCGGAAGATTTTACCCCCTTCCTGACCAGAGCACTTCTTGCGATTCGGCACTGCGTCGCTTTAACTGACAATTGCGCGGTCGTGCGACGTTGTACCCAAACAAAATTGAAGTCCTTTTTTTTCCCCGCAAATAGAGCTTTCTTCACCTCTGTGGTTTTTATTTTTTGCACTATTAACAAAAAAAAGAGCGACAATTTTGAAAAAAAAAGCAATATTTTTTACTTTTTGCTATAAGAAATATCCCCCAAAAATATATAAAAAAACGAATTTTCTCCTCAGTTTAGGCCGATATGTATTCTTCTACATATTTTTGGTAAAAAAAAAATCGCAATAAGCGTATATTGATTGGTTTGCGCAAAAGTTATAGCGTCTATAAAATAGGGGATAGATTTATGGCATTTTATTATTAATTTTTTTAAATTAATAATGGCGGCGATCTGCGATTTTTATCGTGACTGCGACATTATGGCGGACACATTGGACACGTTTGACACTATTTTGGGACCATTGCACTTACCATTGCAAAAATGCACTGATTACTGTGTAAATGTCACTGGCAGGAAGGGGTTAAACACTAGGAAGCGATCAAGGGGTTAAGTGTGCCCTAGGGAGTGATTCTAACTGTGGGGGGATGGGCTACCTAGGACATGACAGCGATCACTGCTCCGATGACAGGGAGCAGTGGATCTCTGTCATGTCACTAGGCAGAACAGGGAAATGCCTTGTTTACTTAGGCACCTCCCTGTTCTGCCTCTCCATCTCATGATCGCGGGCCGCCGGAAAACATTGAGTTTACGGGACCCGCGGGCACGCTCCCGCGGCGTGCAGCGGGCGCGTGTGGTGGCAAGGCGGCAAATTCAAAGGGACGTACAGGTACGCCCATTCTGCCGACGTATATGTGTGTGTGTGGCGGTTGGCAAGTGGTTAAGGTTCTACATAATGATTACGGGCATCTCCCCGTTCTACCTCTCCACACCGCAATCGCTGGCCGCCGGCGAA
Source organism: Lithobates clamitans (assembly GCA_037952925.1). Taxonomy (NCBI): domain Eukaryota; kingdom Metazoa; phylum Chordata; class Amphibia; order Anura; family Ranidae; genus Lithobates; species Lithobates clamitans. The sequence continues at coordinate 130,775 of JBBGZY010002473.1, forward strand.
CATCGAGTTCCTGGGACCCGCGGGCCTGCGCCTGCCCGATAGGCGGCAAATTTAAAGTGACGTACCTGTACGCCCATATGCCTGCCTGTGCCATTCTGCCGACGTATATCTGTGTGCGGCGGTCGGCCAGCGGTTAAAGTATATGCAGACCCTAACAATGATCTTATTTGCATCTGCTGAATAAAAAAACACTGGAGGCACTTGTAATATCTCATCAGAAAATACAAGAAAAATACCTGTTGATCCTGCCAGAAATCCAGTGAGCTCTCAACGTTCTGTGCTTTCTAGCTGTGCAACGCTAAAATCTCATGCAGTGTTATCAGACATGCCCAGTTCATCTCTGTGAACAGCTCCACCCAACGTAATGAAGGATGGCCAGAAGAGAAGGTGTTCTGTAGTCCAAATCAGGCGCAAACAGCTTAGGGTGACAACACCGACCCTCCGTAGATATAGTGCAGTAAGTAAGCACTGTCACCTTTGGACAGGAAGTGTGTTACTGCCAATATCTCCAGGTGAAAAAAAAAAAAGAATAAAAAAGCCGGAAAAAGCTGCGATATAAAGTATAACATTTTTGTTCTTGTATTTAAATCTGGTTTAAAGTGGTTCTAAAGGCCAAAGATTTTTTTACCTTCATGCATTCTATGCTTGAAGGTAAAACTTCCTGTGTACTGTGGACTGCAAATCAAGATCTATGGTGTGCTGGCGAACATGTGTATTTATCTGTGTGTCCTATGGGAATGAGTATGCATGAGTACCCTCATAGAAAGTGGCTTGCTATGGGGGGGTGGGGCATTCAGCAGGGGGGTGGAGCCAGGACCCCAGAAGAGGAGGATCGGGGCTGCTCTGTGCAAAACCATTACACAGAGCAGGAAAGTATGACATGTTTGTAATTAAAAAAAAAAAGAAAACTATGCCTTTTAGCAGTGCCGGGACAAGGTCATCAAGACTAGAGCCCAGGGCAAACATGCCAAACTGCCATCCCCTCCCCTAAGATGTATGAGCATTCTATGTCAGCAAAATGCAAAATCCCCCCCCCCCCCCGCGCAAAAAAAAAAAATTGGGGTCTAATCTGCATGCTCACCCCCTAAGTGTAGATTCCCCCTCTTCCCAGGACAACACCACCCCCCTACTGAAATCGCCCCTCCCAGCAAAAATCTTTGCCCCCCCCATCCTCCCTCCCAGCTCAAACCCTCTCTCTCCGCAAACCACCCCCCCCAATACAAATCGACCCCCTCAAAAAAATCACTCCTCCTAGCACAAATCCTCTACCCCTCAAATGTCCCCTCCTAGCACAAATAGCTCCCAATCATCCCTACTAACACAAATCCCCCCCCCCCAAAAAAAAAATGATCCCACCTAGCACAAATTCCCTTCACCTCCACCATATCACCTCTTCCAGCACAAATCACCCAAATCCCCCCTTCTAGCACAAATCTTCTTCCCCCATCCCACTTCCCAACACAACCCTCCCCCCCAATCACAACTCATAGCACCCCTCAGTTTCCCCTTGACAGCCAGCAGTGTCTATAGGTACCTCAACGACCACCCAGAAAAAAAAACCCGCATACATAAAAGGAGTACCAGACCACAGGATCAAAAAGTCCAATTTAATTTATTTGGTATTGTGCTACAAGACAGCCAATGCGTTTCGATGGTCAAGTGCAAAATCTGGTGCATGCAGCTCCTCCTAGAAACCAATCAGCTTCCAGGTTCTTTTGCCGAAGCTTAAAAGCGTTTGTTAACCTAAAAAAAAAAAAATGGATCCTGCTCCTTTAAAGCATTTTATACAGCACAGTGCTCATACTGTGTAATTTGGCCCCCCTGTATCACCTAAAAAACCTGACTGATCCTGCCAGTTTCTGCCCTCCCCTCTGTAAATTGACCTCAGTGTATTATGGCTGCTGAGCCCTGACACCGTGGTCGGTTTACGTGCCTCCGTCATCCACAGCCTGCTATCTGCAGCTCTCCTCTCTGCTCCTGTGTCCTCCTCCCCCTCCCCTCCCTGGTGACAGTGCCGCTCCATCCCCCTCCTGCTGCAGAAATAACAAATATATCTGTATACTATCCATTCTGTCTCTTAATGCAGTGCCCTCCCCCCCCCCCCGTCTCTGTGTTTTATTTAAAAAATGCCTCCTTTACCGTATTCCATGGTGGCTCCCGGCGTTCACATGACTGGCAGGCTCTCTCTCTCTCCTCCCCTCCCGTCCCACTGAAGTCAACGGGGGAATCTCTGCCCCTCCCGCTGCACCTGTCAGATGGGCAGAGAGGAGACACGGCCGGTCACATGAGTGCCGGAAGCCATCGGGAAATATGGTAAAGGAGGCATTTTTTAAATAAAACACAGAGAGGGGGGGGGGGGGGGATTGGGGGGCACTGCATTAAGAGACAGAACGGATTATGTGAACTATTGAAAGTGGTTTAACAACCACTTTTATGTAGAACTATAGGCAAAAACTTTTTTTTTATTTTGGATAGAGGAATGGAGGGTTATATTACCTGTAAGGTTTATTTTTAAGATCTGTGTCCCATTGGGGAGATTTCCCTTCACTTCCACTCCCCCATAGGCAAACAGGAAGTGAAGGGAAATCCCTGCAAATTAAGGGCATTTCTTGGGGCTCATCCAGGTCACCAAAACTAGTGTCCCCATTGAATGATTCCCCCTCTATTTACTAGTGTGAACCCAGCCTTACACACACATGAACTTTAATGGCAGTTCGTAGGGTTCAATATTGAGTTGGCTCCACCCTTTGCAGCTATAACAACTTCAACTCTTCTGGGAAGGCCGTCCACAGGGTTTAGGAGTGTGTCTATGGGAATGTTTGACCATTCTTCCAGAAGCATATTTGTTAGGTCAGGCACTGATGTTGGACAAGAAGGCCTGGCTGGTAGGCCAGTCAAGTTCCTCCACTCCAAACTCGCTCATCCATGTCTTTATGGACCTTGCTTTGTGCACTGGTGGGCAGTCATGTTGGAACAGGAAGGGGCCATCCCCAAACTGTTCCCACAAATTTGGGAGCATGAAATGGTCCAAAATTCCTTGGTATGCTGACACCTCAAGAGTTCCCTTCACTGGAGCCAAACCCAACCCCTGAAAAACAACCCCACACCCTAATCCCCCCTCCACCAAATGGTTTGGAGGGGTAGCACAATACTTTTGGCAATATAGTGTGGATGAGCGAGTTTGGGGTGGAGGAACTTGACTGGCCTGCCTCAACCCCGAAAGAACACCTTTGGGATGAATTTGAGTGGAGACCCTTTCGTCCAACATCAGTGCCTGACCTCACGAATGCGCTTCTGGAAGAATGGTCAAACATTCCCATAGACACACTCCTAAACCTTGTGGACGGCCTTCCCAGAAGAGTTGAAGCTGTTATAGCTGCAAAGGGCGGAGCCAACTCAATATTGAACCCTACGGACTAAGACTGGGATGCCATTAAAGTTCATGTGCGTGTAAAGGCAGGCGTCCCAATACTTTTGGTAATATAGTGTGTTAAATATATTTCTGTACTATTGCCAGGAACACAATTTTCTGAATGTTAATGCAAATTAATAAGACTATTTTACATTAAGCCGCTCACAATTAGATATCAAGATAATCGTGTATCTTAAAAAAAAAAAAACTATTATAGATTCTCTTAAAATCTTTGACAGCACATATTTCATAATATCACTACTGTTTCTTCTTCCTTTTTTTTCCCCTAGGGGTCCTAAAACGTCCCATGATATGTCTGTGCTATGCTTGGCAAGAGGCCCCTTTGTTGTACTGTATATGTCTGAGCAGGCTTGGATCAAATGCTGCAAAGTCGGCTTCATTTGGAACCTCACAAAAGCTGGAACTGAAACATAAATATTACACACAGATTTATCCTCGTGCCGCAGCCAAGAATCACCCGGTGGTGTCTGATGGATTTAGGAAGAGAAGTGTTATGTGACACAGAAGCAGCACCTGTGTTTGGATGCCATTGCACTGGATACAAATGAGCTAAAGAGAACCCTGTCTAGTCCCAAAGCAAATCCACATACTAAAAAGAGAAGATGAAGAAGCTCCCACGCAAAAACATGTGCAGCGCTAATATATCGGAATCATATGTGAACTGAACCAATATTGATGTGTGGAAAAATAGCAAACAATTAATCAAAAGGATAATACCTACAAAGTACCTGTGCATAAATAAATAAATAAATAAATAAAAATCATCAAAAAACATTAGATACTGCTGATACCCAATAAAGTGCTAGTGCAAAAAAAGTTAAACAGGATATGCATATATCATAAGTCCCAATCACAAATATATTAGATGAAAATAGGTGTAAAGTACTGTACTTCAAACATAGAGAAAGTGTTCATGAATAAAAAGACCCCATATGACGTCATTTATGACAAAACACGTAGGGTGGAGTTAGGACATGCGATGCACGAGGTTACTGCGCATGCATGACCCTATCGCGGCCATCTTTATATTTGGCATCTCATGCCTGTCACACATTTATTCTTGTAAGTGCAATTTATATGTGAATAAATGTTTTAAGATATAAGTGGGGCTTCACTATGGTTGACCTCTTTATTGTAATTCTATGCACATGACGTGGGAGCTTGAGAGGCTGATCTGGAAGCTGTGTTTACTCTGGCTGGTTGTACATGCTGTGAGGTTTCCTTTATGGGATGAGGCACCTGGATCTGAGCTGACTAATGAAGGATTACACTCTTTAAAGGATATCTAAAGGTTCGTTTTAAAAAAACAAAAAACAAACATGTCATACTTACTTCCTCTGTGCAGTTGGTTTTGCACAGAGTGGCCCCGATCCTCCTCTTCTGGGGTCCCTAAGCAGCGCTCCTTTTCTTCTCGAGTGGTGCATTGGAGAGCCGCTCTCCCTCGGGGCACTCATGCGCACTCATGACACAGACAGGGGCACTCATAACACAGATAGCAGGACTGGGCCCCGCCCCTGGCTCCCCTGGTAACCAATGGCTGCATTGCTATTAATATATCCAATAAGGACCTGAGAGACCGGCTGGAGCTGGTGTGCTCATCCCCGCGGCTGGAAAGACCGGGTTCAGGTAAGTACAGTGGGCAGTTTTAGCATAATTAGGGAATGGGACCTCCCAGAAAGTGAGCATGATCTGAGTGGGACCACCTGGAAAGTGGGTGTGATCTGGCCGGGAATGCCCAGAAGCTGGTAGTGTTAGGCGTGGGCGGAGGGTAGGGTTGACAGTGTCCTAGACAGTGGAACGAATTTGTTGACAACTATGGTTCTGCATTCCTATAGACTGGTGCAAAACCTGCTTGAAGAAAACAAAAGTCCATCAACACAGGCCCCATCTAGATGCCAAAATGCATTGAGTTGCTGCCCTGTAATTGGCTGATTAACAATTTGTGTTACCAAGAAATTGAACAGTTGTAACTAATAAAGTGGCCAGTGAGTGTATATCTATGTGTAACATTGTAATGTCCCACCCAATGGATTTTTTCAGCTTTTTCAATAAAATTTGAATGATATTAATAATATGTTTATGTACAGTATGATATCTATGGAGATACCAAGGAAGTCCTCTATCCTCACCAGCAGTTTTTCTAGCTGTTGTTGCCCAGTGACGTTGTTATGTTACAATATATCACTATTGTTCATTGTTGTCAGTAACTTGCCAAGTCTTCAAGTTTCCAAAAAATATACTGGCCAGGGGGGAGAGGTTTTCAATACCTGACCCCTCCCTTTCGCAGACTTCCCTGGTTTCGAGGAACTAGAAACCCAACCTACATTTGCTATCAAAAAGCTGACTTCAGTGAACTTTTGCCCACAATGCTAATTCCACTGACTACTTTGAATCATGAGCCCGATTCCTTAGTCTCAAGAGAAGCAAGAGCACAATTCTGGTAGATGAATTAAATATAAATAAAAGATTAAATATAGTCTCCATAACTGGCGATCGGAGAAGGTGGATCTGGCACTGTGACTCACTCAGACATTCATTTCATTCACGGGAAGCTATGACAAGTATTCGGAACCCACTGAGATATCCACAGCTGAATTTACTGATATTTTATGGTACATGAGATTATTTCTATTAACATTTTATGCTGTAATTAGAGAATGATTCGTGGATTCTAAATTTTTGATCGCTCTTGGACTTGCTGGGACACCATTAAAGTTGATTAACGTTAATTGCAGTGTAGGAAGATATTAACCAAAGTCACTTTAACATCACATAATTGGAGTTTAAGTCAAGCTGCAGAAAGATTCAATGCACCTTTACATCTACAAAAAATATCCTCTTGTGCTTAAAGCAAAGGGTGGTATAATGTACCAATCGTATCTGCCTCTTGCCGATTAATATAATATCATCATTAGCTATTTCATGCTGCTTCTCCTAGGGTGGCTGCTGGAGCACTAGGCTTAAGCTAGCCGCAGACATGAGTTCATTTTTTACACTGGATCGCTGGCCATCAGCAGTCAGAAGAATGGCTGTTGTCAAATGGGAGATTTCCTTCCCAAGAGCTTAAGCGTACCTCTCTCAGTGCCAGTTTTTTCCTCCCACTGCCCTCTCTATTTACAAAAACGTAAAGCGGATGTTAATAGACCCACCAGGCCATGACTGGCATGGGTGGGGTAATGAGAGTTGTCCACTCCGGGTATAGTTTGGCGTTGTTTGGACAGATTGACCTCCCACCTAACAATGCCTGCAATAGTGCAGCATCAACTCTTGTCTTTTAGGTAAACAATCCACTGACATTGATGATCTTTTTTATCTGACATTAATAGGTCATATTTCACACTGAGCAACAATGTGAGGAACCCCTAATTCACTAACCACCAATTAAAGAAGGCTCTTCTCTACTGACCACTTATGTTAGGGAACCCTTATACACTGACCAAAAATATATGGGGCTTTTCTCCACTTACCACTTATTTTAGGGAACCCTTCACCACTGATCACAAATGTAAGAAGACTCTCCCCCACTGATTACCAAGGTAAGAAGGTCCTTCTCTCCACTGACTACCAATGTAAGAGGCCCCATCTTTATTGACCATCATAGAAGAGGATAAGCTCCCCACTGACCACCAAAGTAAGTGGTAGTCTTCCCTCCGGCCACCAATGTTAGGGAACCCTTAAGCACTCAAACATGCTTAGGACAAACATAGATTTATACACAATACAAAAAAGCTATAAAACCCCTCTCGCAAAAAACAAAACAAAAAAAAAAACATGTATGAATAAAAAAAGGGTGCAGACTCAATGGGCCACTTGGTCTTTTTCCTGCTGTTACTCTTCTATTTTTAAATGTTTCTATGTTACTTCCACTCTCATGCCCAGACTGTCTGGTCCCCGGGTAATCCCAATATTCATGCTTGCATGATAGCCTTGGGTTTAATGCTGTACAGCTAGTTACATTTCAGACTGTTCCATCCAAGATTTTGGCAGCATAGGACCAACAGGCTTGGTCCTTGGAAGGCCCCATGAGTCTGATCTATAAGGCCCACGTGGTGGGCTGAAGTCAGGGAAAAACTTTCCCTCAAAAACGTAGAATTCTGCTCACCACAGATGCCAGCCTATTCGGCTGGGGAGAAGTCTTGCATACTGATACTGCACCTTTCGGTGCAGGGGACTTGGTTGTCCAAGAAAGCCCTGCTTTACAACAAGATCCTGGAAAACAGGAGAACTTGGTTGTCCTTTCAATGCTAAATCTCTCAGCTGTGAGATCACCGACTAGTTGCCCAGGTGGACAATGACACGCACGGGGCCTATATTGACCATCGGGCAACTGTAGTCATGCTGCTAAAAGAGAAGCAGACTTGAGTCTCACTTGTGTGGAACTGCACATTCCAACCCTGTCTGTTATCCGCAACCCAGGCGTGGAAAATACACAGGTGCACCTTGTCAGCCATCAGCTGGGGGAATAGAGATGTTCAAAACCCTTAGCCACAAGTGGGCAGTGCTGGTATCAAGATTCAATAGGAAACTGGACAGGTTGGTTGCTAGGTCCAAGGAGGTTTTCACAGTGGATGCTTTGGTGACTCCATGGGATTATCCTCCACAGCTTCTTAATTGTCTGTGCCACAGAATCGAGGAGGGCAGTCAAGTTATTTTTACTGCACCAAAATCGTCCAGGATAAGGTACTCCGAAATATTGAGATTCCTGGCCAACTCTCTGTGGGCCCTTTCGGGGCCAGTCCACCATCTGCTTATTGGTTGCTGTCTTTAACGGAATTGCTATTGAAGCCCAGGTCCTGAGGAACAGGGGCCTATCGGGTTTGTTTATCCCTACCCTCCTGAAAACTAGGAAGTTGATTTCTTGCAAAGTTTATCATCGCACCTGCAAGGCCTAATTTGGGCTGTGCAAGGCTAGGAAATTCTATCAAAGGACGTATTCCATTTGATGCATCCTATCCTTTCACCAGTCTGGTTTGGACCAGCGTCTGGCCTTGAGTACCATCAACGGGCAAATCTTGTCCCTGGCTGTTCTCTTTCAGGGACTGTTGTCTTGTGACAAGATTGGGGAAAACCTTATTTGTTTGAACATGACCGTGCCCTTCTGCGCAAAACCAGCTCCGTAAAAACATGGTTTGATAAGTTTGGTGTGGAGGGACTAAGTGGACTGCACAAAGCCCAGAACTCAACCTTTCTGAATACCTTTACATACCTCCCAGGAGTCCCAAGCATGTCCCAAACCTTTGACACCATGATGTACAGCAGGGATATGCAATTAGTGGACCTCCAGCTATTGCAAAACTACAAGTCCCATCATGCCTATGCCTCTGAGTGTCATGCCTGTGGCTGTCAGAGTCTTGCTATGCCTCATGGGACTTGTAGTTCTGCAACAGCTGGAGGTCCGCTAATTGCATATCCCTGATGTACAGTATGTGACAAGAATCTTGCTAAAATTTAAAAAAGCAGTAAACCGAGTGGGTTTTATGAATCTAAAAACTTTAAGTCAATGGTTATAATTAACCGGGACTGCCAAGCCCTTAAAACTTCGCTTCTCTAGTCCAAGGCCTATGTGGACTTCTAACAGGTCTGCTAGTTATGGCATGTATGAGAACCTGAAGATCACTGAGCCTAAAAGGCCAGGGGGGTAAGCCTGTCTCTGGGACAGACAGAAAGTAGTGTACTGTTATTGATGCAGAAAAGAGATTTTATTTGCTTATTGGGTGCCCCAGACCTAGGTGACATTCGTCTCGCTCCCTCCCAGCCCCACACATGAGCCTTACCTTTCACTCACATTTTCACACAGTGTGCTAATAAACATTCTGGAGAAAGGGTGGTTCATACAGTAATAGCATGGATTTATTTAGATCTGACCTGTGAGGTTAATATTTACCTCAGGCAAATATTTAAATGATATTTATGGGCTCTCCTTAGCTTGTCACAAACTGGTTCTGCTTAGTAAACTGACACTAGAAGGAAGAGGCGTGAACACAACCAGACTCTCGACAATCTCTAACAATGCATCTGCCTTTGATCTCTCCCCATCTTCTTTCATTTGTCTAAATGAGAACCTGAGTAATTGGATCCACAGGCTGGGCGAGTGCAAACATCGACCATTTAAAGAAAGAAAAAGAAAAAAAGGATTTTTAATCATGGGTGAAAAATGTGCATAACTAACAAACATAAATGACCTCAGCAAGCTTAGATTGTTTTTTTAATATATACACTATATTACCAAAAGTATTGGGACGCCTGCCTTTACATGCACATGAACTTTAACCACTTAATCTCTTTTTGAGATTCATTGTTTACAAGTTAAAAACATTTTTTTTTTTGCTAGAAAATTACTTAGAACCCCCAAACATTATAAAAAAAATGTCTAACACCCTAGAGAATAAAATGGCGGCTGTTGCAATACTTTCTGTCTCACCGTATTTGCACAGTGGTCTTACAAGCGCATTTTGTTTGGAAAAAAGACACTTTTTTCAATAAAAAAATAAGACAACAGTAGAGTTAACCCAATTTTTTTTTTATATTGTGAAAGATAAGGTTATACCGAGTAAATTGATACCCAACATGTCACGTTTCAAAATTGCGCCCGCTCGTGGAATGGCAACAAACTTTTACCCTTAAAAACCTCCATAGGCGACGTTTAAAAAAAATCTACAGGTTGCATGTTTTGAGTTACAGAGGAGGTCTAGAGCTAGAATTATTGCTCTCGCTCTACCGATCGCGGCGATACCTCACATGTGTGGTTTGAACACTGTTTTAATATGCGGGCGCTACTCACGTATGCGTTCTCTTCTGCATGCGAGCTCGGCGGGACGGGGCGCTTTAAAAAAAAAAAAAAGTTCATATTTATTTTACCTTTTTTTTTTTTTTTTTACACTATTCTTTAAAAAAAAAAAATTGTGTCACTTTTATTCCTATTACAAGGAATGTGAACATCCCTTGTAATAAAAAAAAAGCATGACAGAACCTCTTAAATATGAGATCTGGGGTCAATAAGACCTCTGATCTCATATTTACACAAAAATGCAATAAAAAATAAATAAAAAATGGCCCTTTAAGAGAAATGGACGGAAGTGACGTTTTGACGTTGCTTCCGCCCTGCAATGGTATGGAGATGGGTGGGGGCCATCTTCCCTTCACTCATCTCCATACCCAGCATGGATGAACATCCGATCGCCTCTGCTGCTGCCGACGGCTCCGGTAAGCGGCGGAGGGCACCGGAGCGTGGCGGGAGGGGGGCCCCTCTCCCGCCGCCGATAAAAGTGATCTTGCAGCGAATCTGCCGCAGAGACCACTATTATGGGAAACCGGACCGCCGGCCGAAAAAAAGGATACCGGGGTTATGGCAGCTAGCTGCTGTCATAACAACAATATTCCTCTTCAAACTTAGGACGTATATCGGCGTGCGGCGGACCAGAAGTGGTTAATGGCATTCCAGTCTTAGTCCATAGGGTTCAATATTGAGTTGGCCCACCCTTTTCAGTTTTTCACGTAAGGCTATTCCAGCTCTGTACTATTACATGGAAGGCAATGTTGGGGCATCGTTGAGCAAGGCAGTCAGCTGCAAATTCCATGTTACTGCTGACATGTGGTCCAGCAACCATGGTCAGGGACGATATATTTTGTTCACAGGACAATGGGTAACTCTGCTTGCAACTCGGAACACAGGGCTCAGTGCTGCAGCTTGTTGTGCCCCCACATCTCCATGCAGCTAGTAATGATGATGCTGGATTTGTCAGCTCTACCACCTCCTCCTCCTCCTCCATGCCCTCCTCTGATGAATTGTCCTATGAACCCCAAGTACCCCCTAAGCGTTCAAGGGGCTATTCGATGAGTCAGGCTAAAAGTTGCCATACAGTGCTTCAACTGTTGTATCTAGGGGACAGGAACCTCACCGGAGCATAGATTCTTCCGGCTTTGCAGGGACAGGCCCAGAGGTGGTTCACGCCATGCCAGCTGGAGCCAGGAATGATGGTGTGTGATAATGGCACAAACCTCCTGTCCGCCCTTAGACAGGGAAAGTTGACACGTGTCATGCCTGGCACATGTCTTCAATTTGGTGGTGCAGCGTTTCCTATACAGGTACCCAGGGTTGGAAGATCTGCTGAAGCAGGCCAGAAGAGTCTGTAGTCATTTCAGGCGGTCATACACAGCCAGTACTCGGTTGACTGAAATTCAGCGGGAATTCCATCTGCCTGTAAACTGCCTGATTTTTGACATGCCCACCAGGTGGAACTCGACTTTGGCAATGCTGCAGCGGCTGCACATGCAGCAGAGGGCCATCAATGAGTACCTGTGTGAGTATGGCACAACGACAGGCTCAGGCTCGGCTTTTTTTCCCCATGCCAATGGCTGCTCGTAAAGGATGCCACAGAACACACAAGAAGAGAGGGAGGAGGATTCTGGCAGTTTTGGAGGCACTGAAGCAGAGGAAGACATACGTTAAACAGTAAGAGATGGTTTTCCATCCCAACCCTTGGCAGTAGTATGTGGCTGGGAGGACGCAGTTCTAGATACTATAATCCTCAGTGACCCCGAAGAGTCTGCTTCTCATGCTTAAAAGCCTGTGAAAGGACCCAACAATACGTGCCATAAAGGAGAAGGATCACTATTGGTTAGCAACCCTCCTTGATCACTGTTACAAGGGGAAAGTCTCAGAACTCATTCCGTCCCCACAGAGAGTGCAGAAGATGAAATCTCTTGAGGACACCTTAAAGAGGAGTTTATCTAATGCTTTTCCTGGTAGGTTAGTGTCCTGGAAAACGTAATTTTGAGGCTTCTGTTGGTTAAGAGAGGAGCGGTGGAGAAAGCGGCCGCCTAAGTGATGCATTTCACAATTTTTTTAGTCCTCGCTGGCCAGGGCTGTCAGCTTCGATATCCCATCAGCAGCATCTGCATCACATGGTGGATGATTATCTAGGGGCGAAAACAGAGATGGAGAGCTTTCCAGTCAACGATCCACTGGCTTACTGGGTCATGAGAATAGACCACTGGCCAGAACTTACCCAGTATGCAGTTGAGCTGCTGGGCTTCCCTGCATCCAGCGTGCTTTCCAAATGAGCATTCCGTGCTGCTGGAGGTTTTGTTACTGATAATAGAACGCGTCTGTCCACAGACTCGGTGGACCGCCTGACATTTATTAAAATTAATCAGTCCTGGATTACCAGCAGGTATGAATCCCTTGATGCCGATGTCGCTGAATAAGTGTTTTTGGGATGTGGAATCTCTGCAGGACTTCTAGGCTGCCTCGCATTGTGGGTGTTGGTTTAATCTAGAAGAATTTTTTTGGTGTAGGTTTCATGGGCACAATTAACACCCAAAGAAAGACCAATTTTTCCGCACCTGTTTGACAGGTGCATACCATTGCAATTTTTGACTGCAAGGCCAATTCTTGCTTTCATCAAGATTACCTCTATAGGGTTGCGGTGTGAAGGTACCACTGACACCCAAAGACCAATTTTTTCACACCTGTTACTTCTGTCCAAAGTCTGTGGAAGAGACCCCAGAATTTATCCCTCATCTTTTTTTTTGACTTTATAAATGCAATTATTTCTGCAACAGCATCTATAGACAGTACAGATGTGCCACTTTACAGGTAGACTAAGGGGGACACCCCCACCCCCCTGGCACTATATTGAAAGGAATTTTTCATTTTTATGCTTTCACTTTAAGCATCAATAAATCACTGCTCATTTATTATTTTTTATACTTATATAGTTTCTTATACTTATATACGTTTATATACTTATTTTAGTTTGTTACAAACTTTTTTTTTCATTGATGCATGTCCCCCAGGACAGTACCTGGACCCCTATAACCTTTGTATGCCCAATGACTTGCATGCAAGCCTTCAAAATGGGCACTTTTGATTTTTCATGTTCGGGTCCCATAGACTTCAATGGGGTTCGTTATTCAGCTCCAAACTTTTGCGATGTTCGAAAGTTCTGGTGCGAACCGAACTGGGGGTCGTTCGACCCATCCCTAGTTTTGGTACTTACCATAGGTATTATCATTTATTTTTCAATAAATATTGCAGCAGGAGGAGCAAAGTTCAATGGAAGTAAAAGTAAAGCTCGCATCAGATATATTTTTCAATTTAAAGTGGTTTTTGAACCCAAAATGTAATACAGTAAAACCTTGGATTGAGAGCAACTTGGTCTCGGAGTGTTTTGCAAGATGAGCAAAATGTAAAAAAAAATGTTTTACTTGATTAATGAGTGATGTCTTGATATACAAGTAGTGTCACGTCACAACTGAGTATAAAAGAGAAGAGAGGCGTCTCTAAGTGTAGCAATATGGTTACATTTAATGAAGGTACAACATTTAGCAACTCACATGTTTGATGATTGAAATAGGGACATCTAAGTTTGCAGGCATCCGGGGGAAAAGCTGTCTATATAGACCGTCCTCTGCACCACCATCGACATCATCCCTTCCACGCTGTGCTCCATGAGCAGTTCAAGCCTCGCTTTTAGATAGCTCTACTTCAGGGTAGTCTTCCCGGTCATGATTGCAGACTGACAACGGTGAAAAGGATGCTGGGGATGGTCTATGTGGACAGCTTTACACTGGATGCCTGCATACTTAGATGTGCCTCTTTTAATCATCAACCATGTTAGTTGCTAAATGTTGTACCTTCATTAAATGTAACCATATTGCTACACTTAGAGGCTCCTCTCTTCTCTTTTATACTCTGGAGCTCCTGCTGGATTTTTCTTCTAATCCCCTTGTGGAGGCTTCCATTTGTAGATGGACATTTTATGGTTACACAACCTGGTCACATTGCTATAATCTTTTCATATGGACTATAAACTGAAGGACTTAGGAATAAATGGTTGCGGAACGAATCATTTGAGTTTCCATTATTTCTTATGGGGAAATTCGCTTTGATATACAAGTGCTTTGGATTACAAGCATGTTTCCGGGAACAAATTATGCTCGCAATCCAAGGTTTTATTGCAGCTTACCAGTCCTTAGATGTGGTGGTTGCAATACTTTAGCATTAGGTTTTCCTTTCTTTATTTGCATCTGGTGATCCTGCCAGTGTTGTTTTTCAACTTCCTTTAACAGGCCAAGCTGTCCAGCAAAAGTGTCCATTAGAGCAGCTAGAGGGTTGAGACAAACCATTTAACACCGACAAGGATGTGTTAAAGACAGCTTGAGTTTAAATTGTTTTTTAACCCTCACATATCCCTAGTGAAGTGACTGGCCTCAGGTGATACACAGGGATGAAACAAATCCTCCTACATAAGTTGTACCTGTTTGTCTGTAGTCTTCTCTTCTCTACATCCGTTCAAAGTGCAGCAATTATAAAGATTGTCAGAGATCAGAAAAAAAGGGTGTGGAGAGCTGAAGTTACACACTGCAGAGCTCAGTGAGGAGAGCTTTGAATGGTGATTGGACAGAAGAGACACAGCTCCCCCCCTTCCCCCTTCACACAGCAACAGAGCTGAGGCTGTCAATCACAGGCTGTGTGCTGGAGCTTCCTCCCCTGTTACCTTTTTTCTCTTGGTGTCAGAAGTGACTCATGCAGATAGCAGAGGAAGGAGAGAGCAGACAGAAATGACACTTAGTGCTCTGGACTGAGACAAGTACACACTATAGAGGGATATGCTTTGTTCAGTTTTCACGTCTGAGGTTTACATCCACTTCAATGAAATTTTCATTATTTAAGTGAAACAACACACCCATTAAAGAGAAAAAAATCTTCTGTTAAATTATATAAATTCCAATGATCTTTGAGACATTATTGTAGATTGTTACATGTGTCAGTTTTGGGGATTTTGTGGACGTTCATCTGTGCTCTTCCAGTAACTTCCTCCTTCTTATGTGTTATGTGGGAGGATCACATGATCACTTTCTGTGTTGCAATAAAAGAAAAAAAGAAAAATGCTGAGAAAGAAATGCCTTTCTTATAGGCAAACAGCGTAAAGAGGGATTGATTTACTAAAGGAACATAGTCTGTGCACTTTGCAAAGTGTAGTAGCTCCAGAGCTTAGTAAATGAGATGAAGCTTCACTTTGCAAAGAATACCCAATCACATGCAAGGAAAAAAAAAAAACAGATTTCTTTGCTTGCATGTGATTGGATGATGGAAGTCAGCAGAGCTTCTGCTCATTTACTAAACTCTAGAGCAACTGCCCTTGCACAGTGTACATATATTTGCCTTTAGTAAATCAACTCCAGAATGTCTGCAGTGTTGCAACGAACGCCGAGAAGCAACATTTAGATCTTTTTTTTATTAGCTGTCTGTATAGTGGAATGGAAAGGTGATATTTTCTACTGAGAAGGACTCCAAGAATACAAAAAACAAAAATGGGTGGGGGGTTGGTGGGTATTCATTCAAAAGATATCCCAGAGATGGTACTTGATACCCTCAAGACAAGCCTCTTTCGGCTCCATCTGACTCCTGCTGGAGATGCAAAACAACATTAGGGAACTGAACATACTTCACATCTTCTGGACCTGCCCCTTACTACAAACATACTGGTAACACATCTTCCATATCTTAGAAGACATCACCCAATGCCACATTGCCCCCTCCCCTGGCACTAGCGCTCTTGAACCTAACGATAGACGATATCCCTCCACCCTACCGACATGTAATAATCCTATTAGCGGCTAGACTAAGTATAACGAAGCTGTGGAATTCAGACCTATGCCCGAGCATTGAAGATACCCTAGAACCTGGTAAACACACATCACAGCTACGAACGAATGGTGGCATCTAGCAGGGGGGAGAACTGCACAGCCCTAGTTGGTATGTGTCTCCATGCTGTGGCCTCTTACATATCAGCTTGATATCCATCATATAGTGTTTTGTATCAGCCTCACAACAACTTTCTGCCTCTTTGGTGTGCAGGGCCACGTCCTCCTCTGGCTTCAGTATTGTTTGCGGCCCATTACCTCCCATCTCGGTCCGGCTGTACCCAACTTCTAAATGATGGTTTATCTCAATATATTGTGAAAAACAAGCTACTTTTATAGGCAGACACCTGGGGACACATATCCGGTTATTCTTTTTGTCTTTAATAGTACTATTGGAATGTTTCGTATACACATACCTGCATAAAATATATGTATGATTGACCTTCTTAAAAATACCCCTGATGAAGGAGACATATAGATATTCTGAAACGCGTCGGGTGAATTACGAGAACCTTCAGTCAATCATTGTGGTGACTCTGTATCTAGTATATAGTCATTGTAACCATTCCAATATGCTCTGTTTTTATTATGCTTACATTGTTCAATAAAATATATGTTTTTTCTATAACTATATGAGTGCCTTAAAAGTCCACCTAGGGGATTCCTCTCTGGTCAGCCCTAGCCATTTGGCAACCATGGCTAGAATGGCCTAGAGCAGCACTGTACATAAGACAGAAACCTAAAAGAGATTGACCTATCATTGGCAATGATAGTCTTGATGGAGAAGTTACTCAACTTCATTACCCTTAACAATATTACGATCTTGTGTTGACTATGGTATTTGCATTGTGAGTTATGCCTACCCTATACAGAATGGTATTGATCGTACCATCTAATGGAAAGCTGCTTCAGTTCTGGAATTCACTGTATCGGTTTGTTCGGTTGAACATATTTTAGGGCCTGTACTTATTGCACTACTATAAAACCACTACTGAAAAAATTACAAGGTAATTAAAGGATGGTCGTGTTGTCTCCCCCCCAAGACACAGTTGGTTCCCAGTCGAGGTGTCTGGGGGTTCTGGACAATACTCTCCACCATCAATCATTATTACACATTGAAACCAAGGTCATATAGGTCTGTTGACTCTGCTTTGTCACTGTTCACATCTAAGAAATTTTCCTCACTATGTATTTAAGATGTGACAGAGTTTGTTCTTTTCTCTTATTTTCTTCTGTAATCATTATGTAGAACCTTAACCACTTGCCAACCGCCACGCACACACATATACGTCGGCAGAATGGGCGTACCTGTACGTCCCTTTGAATTTGCCGACTGGCCACCACACGCGCCCACTGCACGTGCCCGCAGGTCCCGTGAACTCAATGTTTGCCGGCGGCCCGCGATCTTGAGACGGAGAGGCAGAACGGGGAGATGCCTAAGTGAACAAGGCATTTCCTCATTGTGCCTAGTGACATGACAGGGGTCTACTGCTCCTTGTCATCGGGAGCGGTGATCGCTGTCATGTGAGTAGAAGCCCATCCCCCCCACAGTTAGAATCACTCCCTAGGGCACACTTAACCCCTTCATCGCCCCCTAGTGTTTAACCCCTTCCCTGCCAGTGTCATTTACACAGTAATCAGTGGCTATTTATAGCCCTGATCACTGTATAAATATCAATGGTCCCAAAATAGTGTCAAAAGTGTCCGATGTGTCCACCACAATGTTGCAGTCCCGATAAAAATAGCAGATCGCTGCTGTTACTAATAAAAAAAAATTAATAATAAAAATGCCATAAAACTATCCCCTATTTTGTAGAAGCTATAACGTTTGCACAAACCATTAAATATACGCTTATTGCGATTTTTTTACCAAAAATATGTAGAAGAATACATATCGGCCTAAACTGAGGAAAAAAAAAATGTATATATTTTTTGGGGGTATTTATTATAGCAAAAAAGTAAAAAATATTGCTTTTTTTTTCAAAATTGTTGCTCTTTTTTTTGTTTATAGCGCAAAAAATAAAAACCGTAGAGAAGATCAAATACCACCAAAAGAAAGCTCTATTTGTGGGAAAAAAAGGACGTCAATTTTGTTTGGGTACAACGTCGCACGACCGCGCAATTGTCAGCTAAATGGACGCAGTGCCGAATCGCAAAAAATGCTCTGGTCAGGAAGGGGGTAAAATCTTCCGGAGCTGAAGTGGTTAATAGAAAAAATATTGACAGCAAAAGAAATAAAAAAACAGGGGGGGGGGGGGTTTGCAGCATAACTTTTGATCATAAATGACAGGTGCACTTTAGACTCTGCATCTTCTGCCAGTCAATGTCTGAGTACATAGATTGCATCCCAACCTTGCGTGATATTATAACATAAAGGACTAACTCAGGGATGTAATAAGTTCTGGTAAACCAGAAGAGACTGGAATTCAATGGCGCTCAGTTAGCTCCTAATCAAATTATGGGTAGATATCCGTACTAAGTGCTAGCTGACAAATGTATTTGTTGTTAGTGAAGGTATTAGAGCCACAGGTCCCCCCTCTGCATAGAGAAACCAGCTAACTACAACTGGCTCCAATGGCGGGAACGCTCGTTTTGCTCCAAGATGTTGGCAATATAATACATAAGGGGGGATTTACTAAAGGCAAATAGACCGTGCACTCTGCAAGTGCAGTTGCTCCAGAGCTTAGTAAATGATGGGAAGCTTCACTTTGCACAGAGGACCCAATCACAATAAAAGAAAAATCTAAAACAAAAAACAAAAATAAAACAGCATTTTTGCTTGCACATGATTGGATGATGGAAGTCAGCAGAGCTTCCCCCCATTTACTAATCTCTGGAGCAATTGCACCTTGCAAAGTGCCCAGTCTATTAGCCGTTAGAAAAGCAACCCCATAGAGAGTCATTAACACTGTACGACACTTTATTTAACCGCTTGCCGACCATATAACATAGATATACGGCAGCAGGGCGGCTCGGCTGTGTCAAATCTGACACTTCCGGGTAGGGGGGTGCGCAATTAAACAAAGCAGATGCGATCACCGGGTGCTGGTCAATGGATTACCACTGGTACCCAGCGATCATCATGAAGTTACACAGGACAGGGCTCTGCCTATGTAAAGAAGGCCTGAAGAAGGAGCGCATGCTCCGCAAACGTGTCGCCTACGAGATCCCATCACATCCGGGAAGTGACGTCACCATCGGTTGCCCCCTGCGTTCCCACGGCTCCAGGAAGCGCCGGAGAGCACCGGCCTCCTCCCTCCAAGCATCCAGCGGCGGTGGACTCTCCTGACTCCACGGACCGGGATCTTTGCAGTGTTACCTGCTTGTAATCATCTTACCTTTCTGAGTAATATTCTTCATGATAACAATTAAATTCACCTAATTGGTACACTCAGTATGGCGCTTGTGCTTTCTCCCCCTTCTGCCTGTGTAAATGAGTTCTGTCCTGTCAGCGGGGAAGTAATAGATTTTCTTTCCCTGCAAAGCAGGGAAAGAAAATCCATTACTTCCCTTAATAAAAGCACTTCACACAGTACACCAAAACACTGGCTAGGCACACAGTTGATTGCCCTAGATGTTTAAAGAGGTTGTAAAAGTTTGTTTTTTGTTTTTAAATAACAAACATGTTATACTTACCTCCTCTGTGCAAGGGTTTTGCACAGAGCGTCCCCGATCCTCCACTTCTGGGGTCCCCCAGTGATGCTCCTGGCTTCTCCTCTTCTCGAGTGCCCCCACGGGGAGCCGCTTTCCCTGGGGGCACTCGTGTGGGCGCGCTTCAGAGTCCTGCTGCTGCGTCCATTGGCACAGACAGCAGGACTCGGCCCCACCCCCCATGTCACTGGATTTGATGGACAGAAGTGTGAGCCAATGGCTCCTGCTGCTATCAATCTATTCAATGAGGACCCGAGACAGCAGCTATAGCTGCTGTGCTTGTCCCCGTCGATCGAACGATCGGGTTCAGGTAAGCAAAAGGGTGCTCTGGGGGGGCTGTTGCACTACAGAATAGAATGCATTAGGTGCTGCATGGAATGCATTAAAGCGGAGTTCCACACAAAAATGGAACTTCCGCTTTTCGGAACCCTCCCTCCCTCCGGTGTCACATTTGGCACCTTTCAGGGGGGAGGGGGGAGCAGATACCTATCTAAGACAGGTATTTGCACCCACTTCCGGCATAGACTCCCATGGGAGTCTACGCCTCTTCCCGTCCCCACCGCGCTGTCTCCTGGGAACACACAGCTCCCAGGAGAGAGCGGGGACCACTTGGGACGCGCAGCGCGACTCGCGCATGCGCAGTAGGGAATCGGGAAGTGAAGCCGCAAGGGGTTACAACCCCTTTATCCACTTCCCAGCCAGTGTCTTCCCCTAGTAAAGGCACCTCCCACACTGTAACAAAACAGAGATTAGGCACACATTTAACCCCTTGCCAGCCAGTCTCATTAGTACAGTGACAGTGCATATTGTGCATATAGTGCATATTGTTTTAGCACTGATCACTGTATTAGTGTCACTGGTCCTTAAAAAAATGTCAAAAGTGTCAGTTAGTGTCTGAATGTTCGCCACAATATTTCAGTCCTGCTATAAGTCGCAATTACTAGTAAAATAAAAATAATTAAAATTCCAGTATATATCCCAGTTTGTAGACGCTATAACTTTTGTGCAAACCAATCAATATGCGCTTATTGGGATTTTTTTTACCAAAAACATGTAGCAGAATAAATATTGGTCTAAATTGATGAAGAAATTCGATTTTTTTACATTTTTTTATTGGATAGGTAAAAAAATATTGTTTTTTATTTTCAAAATTGTCGGTCTTTTTTTTTTTTATAGCGCAAAAAATAAAACGCAGAGGTGATCAAATACCACCAAAAGAAAGCTCGATTTGTGTGAAAAGAAAAGGACAGAATTTTTATTTGGGTAAAACGTCGCACGATCGCGCAATTGTCAGTTAAAGTTACGCAGTACCGTATCGCAAAAAATGGCCTGGCCATGAAAGGGGGGGTATATCTCCTTTTTAGTAAAAAGTCTTAAAGTGGTTGTAAAGGTTCCAGTTTAAAAAATAAATAGATAACAAACATATCATACTTCCCTTCGCTGTGCAGTTGGTTTTGCACAGAGTGGCCCCGATCCTCCTCTTCTGGGGTCCCTCAGCGGCGCTCCTGGCTCCTCCTCTTCTCGAGTGCCCCCCGTCAGAGAAGCACTCACCTTCGCGGACCCCCCCAGTGCGGGCACGCTAAAGTGTCCTGTTTCTGCGTCTATTCGCACAGAAAGCAGGACTCGGCCCCGCCCCCCTGGCATCCCCGTCATTGGATTTGATTGACAGCAGTGGGAGCCAATGGCTGCGCAGCTATCAATCTATCCAATCAGGACGCAAGACACCGGCGCTGCTGCAGCACAGGAGGTTTTTCCACCTTAATGCATAGAATGCATGAAAAACGGCGAGTTTTTACAGCCCCTTTAAATGTCAGAATGATCGAAGTATTGCAAGTCCTTGCTGAACTTAGATTAGTCCCCAAGGACAATTAGTAAATAACGATAGCGTACGCAACGCTAACAGTCTTCCAGGGACCATGGGGAGTACCATGGACAGCTCCACACTTCCATGGCAATCTCGGAAGTGCTTGTTGTAATTCCAATAAAGGAAGCCCCGGGCAATGAAAAGGCAAAAAAAAGACCACCAGGCAAGTATTCAACCAAACACAACAGAAACTGTCGTCCCCGGAATCCGCGCAATCCGCAGACTTGGGCACAGTATTCTGACATTACAAAATAGAAGCTCTTAGCCCCGAGGGATGCCAATGTCTCCAGAACATCGCGAAGGTTATCTTTATCATTTTTGATTTATATAGCTCCAAAATTTTCTGTAAAAAAATGTAAGTGCTGCAAATAAGGGTAAAAAAAGAAAAAAGAAAAAAGGGGGGTTTGAAGAATAAGTGTAATACATAGAGACGTGCACGGCGGATCAGAGAGAACCCAAATATACTACAGGCTGGACAGCCCTGCAGAAGATTACAGTCTAGAAAAATAAGACGTATAAATGAAAGGTAAGGCTGGGAGTAGAGCTACCCATAGAGATACCCATAGAGATACCCATAGAGATACCTGTAGAGATACCCGTAGAGATACCCGTAGAGATACCCGTAGAGATACTCGTAGAGATACCCGTAGAGATACTCGTAGAGATACTCGTAGAGATACCCATAGAGATACTCGTAGAGATACCCGTAGAGATACTCGTAGAGATACTTGTAGAGATACCCATAGAGATACCCATAGAGATACCCATAGAGATACTCGTAGAGATACCCGTAGAGATACCCGTAGAGATACCCGTAGAGATACTCGTAGAGATACTCGTAGAGATACCCATAGAGATACTCGTAGAGATACTCGTAGAGATACTCGTAGAGATACCCATAGAGATACTCGTAGAGATACTTGTAGAGATACCCATAGAGATACCCATAGAGATACCCATAGAGATACTCGTAGAGATACCCGTAGAGATACCCGTAGAGATACCCGTAGAGATACTCGTAGAGATACTCGTAGAGATACCCATAGAGATACTTGTAGAGATACCGGTAGAGATACTCGTAGAGATACTTGTAGAGATACCCATAGAGATACTCGTAGAGATACCCATAGTGATACTCGTAGAGATACCCATAGAGATACTCGTAGAGATACCCATAGAGATACTCGTAGAGATACCCATAGAGATACTCGTAGAGATACTCATAGAGATACTCGTAGAGATACCCGTAGAGATACCCGTAGAGATACTCGTAGAGATACCCGTAGAGATACCCGTAGAGATACCCGTAGAGATACTCGTAGAGATACCCGTAGAGATACCCGTAGAGATACCCGTAGAGATACTCGTAGAGATACCCGTAGAGATACCCGTAGAGATACTCGTAGAGATACTCGTAGAGATACCCATAGAGATACTCGTAGAGATAACCATAGAGATACTCGTAGAGATACCCGTAGAGATACTCGTAGATATAAGATGAGAGTCAACCATTTAAGTCTTTTTTGCCTAAATTATGTGAAACATTCCAAAGACACACTGGTAGGTTCATTGGCTCCTGACTAAACCAGCCCCAGTATGTCTATGTATGAATGTGAGTTCGGGGACCTTAGATTGTAAGCTCCTTGGGGGCAGGGACTGAGGTGACTGTACAATCTATATGTGTAAATTGACCTGTAATAAAATAAAATAAATAAACACATTTTCTGCAACAATGATGCTCATTTGATTGGGCAATTGAATGGGGCAAATTAATAAATCTATAATCTATAACAGCAAATGTGTCCAGGGCCAAACCGAACATGAAGGTTTATAAAGCACTCTGGTCTTTCTCCAGGCACTCTTGTATGTCTGACCAGCTTCGTACGTCTATGGCCAGCTTTGGACGTCTATGGCCAGCTTTGGACGTCTATGACCAGCTTCGTACGTCTATGGCCAGCTTCGGACGTCTATGGCCAGCTTCAGCAATTTTAAAAAGGAGGAAATGCAGGCTGCTCACATAATTTGTAATAAAAGAGAACAGGGAGGCAGGACTTTAAATGAAGTACGCGGAGTGTCAAGTGTTGTGTGGCATTATGACTGACATATCTATAATACAGTGGAACCTCGGATTGCGAGTAACACGGTTAACGAGCGCTTCGCAATACGAGCACTGTATTTTTAAAAATCGTAACTCAGTTTGCGAGTGTTGTCTCCCAAAACGAGAACGATTCAGGCCAAAGCGTGTGCAGTACTGCGTTTGGCCTGAGGTGGGGGGGCGCTGGAGCCGAGCGGCGCAGATCTCAGCCGATCGCGCCTTTCGGAAATGCACGGAAAGGGCCGAGGACAGCTCGGTTAACCTTGGTAAACCTCGGCAACGGAGTCTTTCTGAGGTTTGCCGAGGTCGGCCGAGGTGTCCTCGGGCATTTCCGGCCATTTCCGAGACTCTCCGGCGCCCCCCCCCACCTCTGGCCGCATGCCGTATTGCATGCCATTGAAGTCAATGTGGAATTAATTATTTGTATGTCCATTGACTTCAATGGGGAAACTCGCTTTGATATGCGAGTACTTTGGATTACGAGCATTCTCCTGTAACGGATAATGCTCGTAATCCGAGGTTCCACTGTATATGTAAAGGAGTAGGATTTTTTAGTTTTGGATGGAGTGGAGAGGGATTAGAACCCCTGTCAGTTTTTATTGCTGTCTGTGCTTTCATTATGGAGATTCTACCTTTCTATTGTCCTGTTTACCACTAAAAGTGAAAGTAAAAGAAAATCCCCAAATTTTGGGTAATAGAGGAGAAATCTTCCAATGGAGACACTAGTTCTGGTGACTTTTGGGTCCACAAGGAATACCCTTAATTTGTAGGGATTTCCTCTCACTTCCTGTTTGGCTATGGGACAGTAAGTGAAGGGAAATCTCCGAAATAGGACACAGGGTGAAAAAAAAAAAATCTGACATGGGTTATAATAACCCTACCTTGCTCTATCCAAAATGAAAATAAAAGTTTTGCCTATAGTTCTACGTTATATTAAAGTTGCATGTCTACACTCTGTGGTTGATTTACTAAAAGGCAAATAGACTGTGCACTTTGCAGTTGCCTTCTGCAAGTGTAGTTGCTCCAGAGCTTCGTAAATAAGGAAAGGCTTCACTTTGCAAAGATTACCCAATCACGTGCCAAGAAAAAAAAAAAACTGCATTTTGCTTGCACATGATTGGACATACCCCCCAACTTTCTGAAATGGGAATGAGGGACACCTTTTATCAAAAGTATGCAGGCATAGGACACACCCTCTGCCACGCCCCCCTTAAAGGAGAATTGTACAAAAAAAAATGATTGGTTAAACCCACAAGTGCTTTTTTTACCCATACTATTCCTTTATATTGGCTTTTGTCTTTACAAATGCAGCAATTTAAAAATTGGATGAAAGGTTTAGTGCTGGGAAACACTTTAAAAAAGATAAATAGTGCATTTTATATACACCTATATAGGTCAGACCCAAATGAGGGACAAATGAGGAGGAAAGAGGGACAGAGGGACTTTATTCCAAAACAGGGACAGTCCCTCGAAATCAGGGACAGTTGGGAGCGATGCGATTGGAGGATAGAAGTCAGCAGAGCTTCTTGCTCATTTACTAAGCTCTGGAGAAACTGCACTTTGCAAAGTTTATTTGCCTTTAGTAAATCAACCGCTCTGTGTCAGGCCAACTGTTAAAGTGTGTCTCCTGGAACTAATTGATGCCATGGCCCCTAAAAGAGTAACACGTACCCTTTTGACATTAATGTTCTATTGTGCTAGAAAGATGATAGTTCTCTCTTGGAAAAAACCTACACCTCCTGCTGCTCGGGCCTGGAAGGCGCTTATTAATAAAGCCCTTTGTATAGAGCCACTTATTAAAAAAGCCCTTTGTATAGAGCCACATATACTAGTAGGGGGAATGCCCAATAAATTTGAGAAAGTGTGGGGTGGGTGGACGGACAGCGTATCTACAGTGTCTGAATAAACCGGTATGATATAAGACTCTTAGTAGTTGCAATATCTAATACATGTGGCGTTTGATACTTTTATTACGAGGTTTGGTATAGGGATTCCCTTGATGGAAGTTGGGTGTTTATGAACTGAATCCGGGGGGGGGGGTCTGTTGATTGAATTCTTTGGATCCATAAAATGCTATTAGATCTGGGAGCCGGTAGAAGTCACATTAAACGAATCTGAGTCTGAGATAAATGTGATATAGAAGTGTTGCTATTAGAGATGTATATTAGCCTTGGAGCTATTCTGTTGGCCTAGCGCTGAAGTGTTGTATGAAGTATACGAAAAGATCCGGACAGCCGCACACCGAGAAAAAATGCAAGTGTCTTTATTGTAAAATCGGGATCATGGAGCATACAGGACACTGTAGCGAAAAAGTACAGACAAAACAGCTAACGCGTTTCGCACTTGTGCCAAGTGCTTACCCAGCTATGAGTAAGCACTTGGCATAAGTGCGAAACGCGTTAGCTGTTTTGTCTGTACTTTTTCGCTACAGTGTCCTATATGCTCCATGATCTCGATTTTATAATAAAGACTCTTACATTTTTTCTCGGTGTGCGGCTGTCCGGATCTTTTCGTATACTTCCTGCCTGGCTCAGCATTAGCCAGTACCTGGGGCTCTCTCTCTTTGGAGGCAATCATCTTGTTCACACCTGGCTTGAATCCATACCTGTGCGGTGAAGCCTCTCTCGCTGAAGTGTTGTATGTTAAGCAGTGGTGGCTGGTGCTAAATATTTAAATATTTCGGGGGAGAAGGGGGTGTACGGCAAACTAACGCCACCCACCCATCACCCCCCGAAATATTTAGCAGGTAACCCCTGCCCCCTCCCGTGGGAGATGGACGGCGGACGGGAAGGCGGCGAGACTAACCTTAACATAGGAGGCAGGGGGAATGAAGAGCCGAGCCATTGCTTCTCCTCCGGGCTGAACAGGAAGTGTGTCCTGGGACACGATTGGCCAGTGTGTCCTAAAACATGATTGGGAGTCCTAAGACTCCCTGGCTAATCGGGTCTCAGTACCCGCTTCCTGACTGGCCGGGAAGAGAATCAGGAAGACAATAGAGAATCTTAATTTGCTATTGTCATACAAGTGGGTGGGCTCTGCCCCCCCAAGCCGACCCTTTTTTGAAGCCAATTAGAGCCTCAGGCTCATGGAATCCATGCGTCTGGCGTCCTGAATGTAGACTAGGGGCCGGGCGCATGTATTAGGGGGGGTGGTGCCCCTGTGCCCCATATGTTAAGTATGTCACGTGTCACCTAAAATCAGGATACCCTCAAATGTGATCTGTGTTTTTCTTTTTGTATTGTTATCGAAACTCAAATTAAAAGAATTTGCATGTCAAAACAATCAGCAATTCCACCCCCCCTTTTTTTTTCTCCCCCTCCCGCCCTGCATGGGCTTAGGGCTCCAAGACCGCATTTATGGTAATACCTACAATTGCACTTCTGTACCCCTGCCCCTTTGGTGCCCCTGCTGAGCTGTTTCCCTGGTGTTGTCTGATACCTTTCATCTGCTAATGTAATCCTCATATCTGGGTATGTTCATGCATAATATCTTTAGTCCTAGCATTATGTATGTTATGTCCTGTATGGAGGGGGGGTTGGAGTATCTAGTGTACTCACGTTTTTATGGTACACATGTTTATTTTCTTTAATTTTTTTATATTTTTATTTTGTA
This sequence comes from Lithobates clamitans, assembly GCA_037952925.1. NCBI lineage: Eukaryota > Metazoa > Chordata > Amphibia > Anura > Ranidae > Lithobates > Lithobates clamitans. The sequence continues at coordinate 158,081 of JBBGZY010002473.1, forward strand.
TGTTTTTGCTACCCTGTATGGTACATTTGTACCTTTTTTTTTGTATCTGTCCATACTGTTTTGTAATTGAAAACTTTATTAAACCAAGATTGAACACAAAACAATCAGCAGGTCCAGAGATATGGGCGATTGAAGTTATATGCAAATCAATATTGATTGATCAATGAACCTATTGATCAATGAACCTGTCCTTTACATTAAAGGAACAATAGGAAAGGCCGAGTTGGTAGAAGTGAGCAGAGCCAAGCTCAGGAAAAGCTGACATTTTTATAAAATTCCGGATCTTTTGAAGGTTTGGACTTCCCACTTTACTGACCGAAAGCAACATTTGTGTGTTTTTTGTCATCTGATACATTTAAATTGTCCAAGATTTTTCACGTGTTGAGAAGCTGTAAGAGTGTGAAGAGGTGGCTGCAGTGGAGAAGATTACTTGCAGAATAGAGGTTACATTTAAGGTAAAGAATCAGAAAGTTAGGTGCTACAACCCAATAATTCACAGAATTCCCTCTGAGCAGATGGGTGCGTGATCCACAGTCCAACAGATGAAAGCAGAATTATCCAAGTAAATGATCCGCAACTCTGTACATTGCTCTTAAAAATCTTTTTTTTATTAGTTCTCCACAGTACACATAGAGGTTGATTTAAGTTTTCTAATAATTTTTATTATTTTTTCCAATAAAAAAAAAGAAGGGGGTTTATACAAAACATAGTGGGCTTGACACATTAGTACAATTGTCTCCCATACATAGAAAGAGCAAGAAATAAAGAAAACATCATATAAAAAGGAAGAAAAAGCAAATGCAAGTCAAATTTCACAGAGGTTGATTTACTAAAGGCAAATAGACTGGGCACTTTTGCAAGTGCAGTTTCTCCAGAGCTTAGCAAATGAGGGAGAGCTCTGCTGACTTCTATCATCCAAACTGTTGGCGCTATATAAATCCTGTATAATAATAATATTCTTTGCAAAGTGAAGCTTTACCTCATTTACTAATCTCTGGAGCAACTGCACTTGCAAAGGTGCAAGGTCTATTTGCCTTTCGTAAATCAACCCCTATAATCTTAGTACAGCAGTTGATGTGTTTTAACCTGGTCTGCCTTATTCATAAACATTGTATATGAATAAGGCCGATCAGGCTGAAACACCTCAACTGCTATACTGAGGTTATGTATACTGTTGGGAACTAATAAATAGAAGATTTTTAAGAGCAATGTAGGGAGCTGAAGATCATTTACTTGGATCATTATACATTTAGGGTAATATCTCAAAACTAGTGAAATTAGTAAACATTGGTTATGAATAAGGCTGACCAGGCTGAAACACATTACCTGCTGTACTAAGATTATGTATATTGTGGAGAACTGATAAATAGAAGATTTTAAAGAGCAATGTATAGAGTTGAAGATTGTTTACTTTGATGATTATACATTTAGGGTAATATCTCGAAATTAGTTAACATTGCTTATGAATAAGGTCGACCAGGCTGAAATAGGTCGACTCTTGTACTAAGATTATGCATACTGTTCTCTTGTAAAAAAAAAAGATTATGCGTACTGTAGAAAAAACATTAAAAAAGATTTTTAAGAGCAATGTATGGAATTGCGGATCGTTTACCCCCACCTTATGGAAGGGTCCATTTGTCCACCATCTGGGTGGCTCTTCAAAAGCAAGTAGTTGGGGGATACCACCTGTGTACATCCTCAATATATGCTCTATACAATCATTGTGTCATTTATGTCATATGTCTTATGATATAATTTGTGATCACTTTTGAAACTATTTTTGTACTATACGCTGATTTTTAAGATATTTCATAAATATGTTTTTATTGAAAACAATGTTTGAATTGCCTTAAAAGTCCCGGAATGAGGGCCCAGCTTTCTAAATACGGATCATTTTCTTGGATGATTATACATTTAGGGTAATATCTCTAAATTAGTAAACTTTAGTTATATATAAGGCCGACCAGGCTGAAACACGTTAACTGCTGTACTAAGATTATGTGTTCTGTGAAGAACTAATAAAGGGAAGATTTTTAAGAGCAATGTATGGATTTGCTGATCCTTTACTTGGATGATTATAGATTTAGGGTAATATCTCGAAATTAGTAAACTTTAGTTATGAATAAGGCCGACCAGGCTGAAACACATCAACTGCTGTACTAAGATTATGTGTACTGTGGAGAACTAATAAAGGGAAGATTTTTAAGAGCAATGTATGGAATTGCTGATCCTTTACTTGGATGATTACAGATTTAGGGTAATATCTCGAAATTAGTAAACTTTAGTTATGAATAAGGTTGACCAGGCTGAAACACATCAACTGCTGTACTAATATTATGTGTACTGTAGAGAACTAATAAAGGGAAGATTTTTAAGAGCAATGTATGGAATTGCGGATCCTTTACTTGGATTATTATACATTTAGGGGTAAAATATCTCAAAGTTAGTAAACTTTGGTTATGAATAAGGCCGATCAGGCTGAAACACGTCAACTGCTGTACTAAGATTATGTGTAATGTGGAGAACTAATAAACTGAAGATTTTTAAGAGCAATGTATGGATCTGCAGATCCTTTACTTGGATGATTATACATTTAGGGTAATATCTCTAAATTAGTAAATTTTGGTTATGAATGAGGCCGACCAGGCCGAAACACGTAAACTGCTGTACTATGATTATGTGTACTATGGAGAACTAATAAATGAAAGATTTGTAAGAGCAATGTATGGAGGTGCAGATCGCTCAATTTGATGATTATACATTTAGGGTAATATCTCGAAAATTGTGCGCTGAAGGGAAAGAGTTAAGTAGCTCCATTTAGCCTGTAAAATGTGAAGCAATTTTTAAGCTCAACAACAAGGGGGACCAAAATGCATTTTCTGTAAGGCAAAGGGGGACTGAGAAACTGGCACAATGAACACTAACTAAAAAAAGGAGAAGCTTCCATGCCATTGGATGTTCAGGCCAGAGAAATTCTGCAGAGCTGTTTCTTCTTCTGGATTAGCCCGGAACGCAGCAGATGTTTACTGACCTTTTAGGAACCAGTGACAAGATAGTTAGATTTATTAGGAGAATGCAAAATGCAGACAGGTGCGTTTTTCGCGCTGTTTGGAAGTGTGAATGTCCTTTTGGGTTGGCTTCGTCAGCCAATGACGTGTGAAGCAGGGAAGGAAGGTGCCAGGCAATCTCAGGTCAACATGGAACGTCTAATCAATGGTACACGTGCTGCAAAATAAAAAAGCCAGTGGGTACAATGGGTGGGTGGAAACAGAACAGGTGAATGGATCAAGAGTGGGTTGAGCTTGGTCCCCATGTTGAAGGTTCACGTAGAACAAGACCGTTTTGCTTGGTAAGAAAAAAAGAAAAGAAAAAAGGAAAAATTCATTCTTCGCTCAGCTGTTTGTGTTCTCCCTCCTCTCTCCTTTGCAGTTCTTCCTCTTGCTCTCACTCAGCCTTGCTGTAGTTTCTTTCTTAGAACACTATACACACATTGATCGATGTCTGGAGCTCACCCTCTCCTGCGCTTTTTCGACAAATCCTTTCCCCGTTCTCAGTGGTTTCGCTCGGCGAGCACGATGCGTGTACTTTGCTCATTTTCCTTCTTTTTTTTTTTGCTTCCTCCCCATACCCCTCTTCGGGATTGTGCTGATGAGGCGTTAGAAGTAAATAAGCATATGCAGTTATGCAAATTGCAGAGTAGCGTGAGATAATGAAAACAAAGCTGTGCTGGCTCTCTGCCAAGCAGTGGCACTCGGGGAGCCTTAGGCAGATCTATGCCTTCTGATTCCTCCGTAGAAGCAGCTGAAGAGAGAGCCATGACGGGCGCCCCCCGTGACATTCCGGTGCCCATCGCTCGCCAGACGCAGGGATGCACTATCTGAATGTCGCTTCCTTGGGAAGAGCGGCATTCCCACGAGTCTACTGCCCTGACACGTACGCCTCCCCTTCTTTGCACAGCTCCTTCATGATTCCCTCCTCGGAATTTACAAACATTTCCCTCAGATCAATAGCTGTATTGATTATTCATTGTGAGCGGGTTCTATGTCTCTGGCCATACAGCTTTGGCACACTGAGAGCTGCTGCAGAGCAGGAAGTGTGGGGGGGGGGGGGGGGGGACCGAGCTGCTGTTCAGGGTGAAGCCAAGACAGCAAAAAAAAAAGAAAAAGGAAGAGAGAGCAAAAGCAGGAGTGAGAAAGAAGAACAGCAAAAATGGAGAAGAGAGGGAGCGATGTCACAGGCAGCAAACTTCTTCCAAGGCACGTGGGGAGTTTTGGGAACCTTCCACCAGCCACAGCCACCTCTATGTGTCTGGCTCCGATGTGACACTAAGGGGGGGGGGTTCTTGGCGTTTTGCAAAAAGAGGGAAACAGGAAACATCGAAAGGACACGATGAGAGGAGAAACGCGCTGCTGCCGTTGAGCTTGTGGCAGGCGCCTCGCCAAGAGAAGTTGGCACCAGCGACGCCTGGAAGCTGAGAATCGGCAGCCTTTCCAGGGAGAAGGGATGATGGCTTCAGGTTCTGCGCATAAAAGGAGGCTGTAATTTTCTAGCGGATAAAAAAAAAAAAAAAAGTCACTGAAGAGCGCTTCGGCTGCTTTGAACGCGCGGAATTAGCTAATTGTCAGGTTAATTAATGGGATCGCCCGTACAGACTGAGCCGCAAACGATGGGATATGCGTTGGACATTTGCCAAAGTCAATAAAATAAAGGAGAGAGATCTGCGGGTGACAGCGCAGAGCGATGGGGGATATAAGGAGTGGAATATTCTGGAGAAATGGTGACACTAGAGACTGTGGTCTGGCAGGAGGCATCCAGAGGAAGAGATTTAATAGGAAAGGACCTGATGTGATTCACTGATGATTGGCTGCTTATTGTCTTATTCATAAGCAAAGGTATCTGTGATGGGCAGGACAGGATCGTCATTTGGAGGCCAACTGGAAAAACGAAAGAAGCAGCAAGCGTAGAGTTACCCAGCAGCCTACGGCCCCTCACCTGCTGGCTGCTAAGCTGGATGCAGATGGGGCTTTGCTGAGCCATGTGCAATGGCTCTCTATAAATGCATGGTGTGAGCTGTAAGTCTGTATATGTGTATTGTGCGTTTGAGCTTCTCAGCAGGAGTACTCTTGCATCTGATGTCTGGGGAGTGAATAGGTCAAGCGTTTTGTATGTCTCTTCAGAAATATCACATATGTATTGTGTGACACACTCTCCTCTCTCTCTGGAGCTGTGTGTGGTCTGGGCACCATGGTGTGTGCATCCCTATAGGAGGCGCACTATAGATCTAGACTTGCATACATTATTATATAGAGCCATAATCCTTAACCTGTCTGTGGGAGTGTGTATGTCTGGGTAGTACATATAATATTGTACAGTTTTGTAGTTTATGGAACATGCTGCATGTCTCTAGTCTGATACAAGGCTTTGTTGATCCAGACAACATGGGGCTCATTTTTTTTTTCGAGACAGAAGATGCTGTCCATAGCAACCCAATAGAAGGCTAATCAGTTGTTTTGGACAATTTCATATTCTTCCTTTACTCCATTTTATTTAAACAATAGAGACCCTGGTATTCTACTCTGCCTATGGATGTGGTAGGGATACTGTGCATCTGCAGCAGTGGTGGAGCAAAGAAAAAAAAGTGTTTCCCTTCCATCCAATCATTTGTTTAACCCTAAAGTTGAAAATCAACTTCAATTTAATACAAGCATGCCTTTAGCAATGTAACTTTGAAGGGTTAATTAGAAGCAAGCAAAGAACAGTGGTTGTTAGTAGCAGCCAATGAGCTTTCAACTGTCATTTTCCTGCTGCAGATTAGAATAAAAAAAAAGCTGGCACTTGATTGGTTTGTAATAGCAGTCCCAAACACAAACAGCGCACATGTATGCAGCATGGTTATATTCTACACATTCTCTATAATAAATATCTATATCTATCTATATCTATAAATAAATATATATATAAATAGATATAAATAGCTATATCTATCTCTCTCTCTCTCTCTATCTATATATATATATATATATAGATAGATAGATATTTATATCTATATCTATATATATATATATATCTATATAGATATATATATATATATATATATATATATATATATATATATATATATATATATATATATATATAATATATATATCTATATAGATAGATATATATATCTATCTATATAGATATATTTAATATATATTTTTAATTTTTTATATATATATGTATATATCTATATATATATAGATATATATATATATCTATATATATATATAGATATATCTATATATATAAAAAAATTAAAAATATATATTAAATATATCTATATATAATATATATATAATATATATATAATTTATTTTATTATATTTTTTCAAATTTAATACTATATATAGTGCATAGTGTGTATTAAATTAACTTTTTACTATCAAACCATTTATTTTGTCCTTAACCCAATGCTGGATGATTAAAATGCTAATTATTGAATTGATTTTTTTTTTTAATCATTATTTGTGGCTGAACTGACAGGACAGAGGAGGGTCATTTTCTTACAATTTCTTTGGTACTGAAATTAGTCTTATTTTTTTCTGGGGGTACATTGCCACTTCTGCAGATGTATATATGTATATATATATATATCCTGTAGTGCAGTGGTTCTCAACCTCAGTCCTCAAGTAACCCCCAAGGGGCCATGTTTTGGGAACTCCCCTTAGATAAAATAGCTCATGTCATTGATATTGATTTAAAGCAGCTGTGCAAAGTAAAGGAAAACCTGAAAACATGGCCCGTTGGGGGTACTTGAGGACTGAGGTTGAGAACCACTGGTGTAGTGTTTATGGTCTACTATAGTGTGTGACTGTCTAATCATTTGAGATCTCCAGTGGATTGTGTATTTTTAGTTGGACAATTGTACATATGTTCAGCATTAGATGGACTACTATGCCACCATAGCTGTGAAAGGACAGATATAAGCTGGTAGAGAGCAGGACATTGATTAGAGTAGGAGCACTTGCACAGGTGGATGTTGGATAGGGACCGGCCTTTTGGTGGCTTATCTTGCATTTTTGGAATGTAGACATGGGAACTCTGCCCAATTTTTAGACACAATAATGGGTTATAGACTTAGATGTGAAGCTATTGGTGGGGAATTGTTCAAATTGTTTTTATTTCAGTCAGGAGGCAAGTTAGATGGCCACCTGGCCACCTGGCAATATACCAAGGGCAAATTTTTGGGAGCACTCCATTTCAGGTGCAGGCAATAAGGGGGTCGTTGCAAGAAGGCTTTTTAGTTCCAGTGTTGCCTTAAAGTAGAAGTATTGAGAAAAAAAATTCTCCATTTTGGATAGAGTAAGGCAGGGTTATAACCCATTTCAGATTATTTTTTTTTATCATCTTTGTCCAATTGAGGAGATTTTCCTTCACTTCCTGTCCCATAGCCAAACAGGAAGTGAGAGGAAATCCCTGCAAATTAAGGGAAATCCTTGGGTACCCCCAAGTCACCAGAACTAGTGTCCCCATTGGAAGATTTCCCCTCTATCAGTGGCGGCTGCTCATAAGGGGCCATGCGCCCGGCCCTTATTCTCTATGCGGGGTGCCGGACGCATGGATTTCAATAGGTTTTTTTTTTTTTAAGCACATGATTAGAGCCCGGGGCTATAATTGGCTTGAAAAAGGGTGGTTCCGGGGGTCCAGTGCTCACCCACTTGTGTGACATTAGCGAATTATTATTCGCTAATGTCTTCCTGCTTTTCCTCCTGGCCAATCAGGAAGCGGGTCCTGAGACCCGATTGGCCGGGAGGAGAAGCGACCACTGATCAATAATGTAAGAGCACATGTCTCCACTGACCAGTAATGTAAGAGCACATGTCTCCACTGACCAGTAATGTAAGAGCACATGTCTCCACTGACCAGTAATGTAAGAGCACGTCTCCACTGACCAATAATGTGAGAGCACATGTCTCCACTGACCAGTAATGTAAGAGCACATGTCTCCACTGACCAATAATGTGAGAGCACATGTCTCCACTGACCAATAATGTGAGAGCACACGTCTCCACTGACCAATAATGTGAGAGCACACGTCTCTACTGACCAATAATGTGAGAGCACACGTCTCCACTGACCAGTAATGTAAGAGCACATGTCTCCACTGACCAATACTGTGAGAGCACATGTCTCCACTGACCAATAATGTAAGAGCACATGTCTCCACTGACCAGTAATGTAAGAGCACATGTCTCCACTGACCAATAATGTGAGAGCACACGTCTCCACTGACCAATAATGTGAGAGCACACGTCTCTACTGACCAATAATGTGAGAGCACACGTCTCCACTGACCAGTAATGTAAGAGCACATGTCTCCACTGACCAATACTGTGAGAGCACATGTCTCCACTGACCAGTAATGTAAGAGCACATGTCTCCACTGACCAGTAATGTAAGAGCACATGTCTCCACTGACCAGTAATGTAAGAGCACATGTCTCCACTGACCAGTAATGTAAGAGCACATGTCTCCACTGACCAGTAATGTAAGAGCACATGTCTCCACTGACCAGTAATGTAAGAGCACATGTCTCCACTGACCAGTAATGTAAGAGCACATGTCTCCACTGACCAGTAATGTAAGAGCACATGTCTCCACTGACCAGTAATGTGAGAGCACACGTCTCCACTGACCAGTAATGTAAGAGCACATGTCTCCACTGACCAGTAATGTAAGAGCACATGTCTCCACTGGCCACCAATCTTAGGGGCATTTTACCACTGGCCACAAATGTATCTGTACTTGCCAATATAAGGGGCACTTTCCACTGTTCACCAATATAGGAGGGACTTCTCCGCCAACCACTAATTTAGGGGGGCACTTTTCCATTGACCCCTAATGTAGTGAGGCTTTTCTCCACTCACCGCTAATGTTAGGAAACCTTCCCCACTGAACATGTAAGGGGGGCTCTTCTCCACTGATCACCAAGGTAAGGATATCCTTCTCTCATTGACTTAAAGTGGAACTACTTCACTCTTTCAATCAACACTGGCTATTTTTTAATCCTTATGCTGTTAGCATTAGTAAATAGATAGGAAGGTATATTATATTTAGGTGTATTAAACTTTATTAAACTTTTTTTTTTTTACATTTCTTCAGTCACTTCCTGGTTTCTTGCCTAGGCAAATGATGTCATACATCCCAGGAATCTTCAGGAAAGGAGGAAGGGCTTTCACAGCTAAGCACACCCTCCGGCCTGCATGCCTGGACTAAGGGCAGATGGATTCCAGGAAGTAAATGTTACATAAATCATCTGTCCTTACTCAAGATGGCCCCCAGCCAGAAATGCTAGGGGGGGTGTTTTTCAAAGTGATTTCTCAGCAAAATAAAGCATGGAGACATGGATGGATGGGGGAGTTTGCTTTAAATATTAAAAATGAACTAAAAAGAGTTTTTGGTTTGTGGTGCTCAGGTGCCGTATAGTTCTGCTTTAAAAAGGGTCTGCCCTAGGACTTAAAATAGGCTACATGTGCCACTGTGGCAACCCCACCTCTGGACCAACCCTGATACCTGGGTGGAAGGGTGGAAGTAACAGGCCTCTTTTTACCAACTAAAACCTTACTTTCTCCTCCCATGACTCCCACTACACTCACAAGCTCCTCATACGTTCTGCACTTAAAATAGAAATGTAATAATGCTATATACATTCAATATATATATTTATTCTTAACACAAAGTGAATAGGCTTTAATACAAGTCATACCTGACCTATGTAGTTACAACCAATATCAAGTCATTTTCTCATAGTTTACAAAAAAGGCAATTGAGGTTGTTCCATTTAGGTCCCAGCAGTCTGCTTTCCTGTGCACCCATCATGTGTTTCCATTAGAGAGTAGAAAACTGGAAGGCTGCCGAGTCACTCCTCGGAGGAAAGAGCAAAGGTAGCTCCAAAGAAAGTTAGGCCACTTTCACACTGAGGCGCTTTTCAGGCGTTTTAGCACTAAAAATAGCACCTGTAAAACGCATCTCAAGCCACCCCAGTGTGAAAGTCCAAGTGCTTTCACACTGGGGCGGTGCGCCTGCAGGACGGGAAGAAAAGTCCTGCAAGCGGCATCTTTGGTTGCGGTGCAGGAGCGGTGTATACATCAAAACACCCTGCCCATTGAATCAGCAGTGGCAATTTGTGGGCGCTTTTAACCCCTTGTTAACCCCTTCTTAAAGCTGTGCTTTACCGCTAGCGCGGGGTGGTGTTCAGTGTGAAAGTGGCCTTAGTGTTTTGCTGTAAATTTTGAGCATGAATCACTCCATGTTGTCTGCAGCTACAAAGGTCAATGATTTAAAGTTCATTTAGTGCTAGATAACAATATGTAAATATTTGAATGTCCATAGCCCAGACATAGTTTACCCTTAAGAGGTCAGATGGTTGGTAAGCCCCTGACTGCACCTTGTATGCTGATTCAAGGTATATCATTAAAGAGGACCTGCAGTCTGCGCACATAATTTGTAATAAAAACATCTTTGCCATTCTGAAGCTTCCCACCACTTTGCATATTATTTTAAATATACTGTGATTCTGTACTTGCCAAATATGCTGCGGAAATCTCCCTCTACTGAGTCTGGCTGCAATCATTTTACCTGTAGGCAACTGAACCTGCTGCCTGTTCACTTCCTGGATTTACACAGACACACACCTCCAGCTCTGCAGCTCTTATTGGATCTCTTATGACTCATCCCCCCCTCCCTTCCAGGCAAACTCTCAGGAGAAAGAGTGAGAGAGTCATAAGCCTAGGCTAATGACCAGACAAGAAACCGGAAGTGGGCTGTATAAAGTATTTATTGGCAGAAAGAAAAATGTTTTACTATCCAAAGTTAAAACAACAACAAGGACAGAAGATTCAATGGATGGAAAGATGAAAAAATGACTGAAGTTCCACTTTAAGTAATGTACTTATTAGTAATACATTGTTGTATCCATTTCTTCACAAGCCAACTCCAGTGGTAGCGAAGGATGGGGTTAGGGTTCACTGCTACAATGGATTTGTGCCAATCTCCCACTGTTGGCCAATTTTATACTGATGTATCCTCTGCAGTATCCTCATTCTTGTAGTAAATCCCCAGCCTATTCTCTTTGTCTCTAGTAAATTTAGGCCTAGCCTTGCTATTTAAAACGATTCTGCTGCTGGTCAATTTTACAGTGATGTGCCATCTGTGGTCTCTTAAAGGGGTTGTAAAGGTAAACGTTTTTTTCGCCTTAATGCATTACATGCATTAAGGTGAAAAAACATCCGACAATACCGCCCCCCTCCCAGCCCCCCCGTTTTACTTACCTGACCCCTCGAAAGTCCCGCGCTCGCCCCCGACATCCTCTTTGTCGCTCAGCCTGGCCATTGATTGGTTACAGTGGATGGATTGAAAGCAGCGCAGCCGTTGGCTCGCGCTGCTGTCAATCACATCCAATGACGCGGCGCGCCGGGGCCTAGTGATACAGTGAGCGGCTATGGTCGCCGGCTGTACCACGGGAGCGCACCCACAAGCACTCAACACCATGTGAGGGAGCTTGCATGAAGGTGTTGAGTCCTTGCGGGGGGGGGGGGAGCCAAGACAGCCGCCGAGGGACCCCAGAAGACGAGGTTCGGGGCCACTCTGTGCAAAACGAGCTGCACAGTGGAGGTAAGTATGACATGTTTGTTATTTTAAAAAAAAAAAAGTATCTTTAGTGATCCTTTAATTCTTGTACTGTTAATGCCTGGTACACACAATGAGATTATCGAACGAATGATCGTCCATTTTTTTTTTGTTGCATGCTAATCTCAGATCGAATCTGAAGAGTTTACTAAAGTCACAAAAAATCTCGTATGCCAGAATAAAAATTTGCAAGTGATGTCATGTGTTGTAAAGCATTTGTATTGCAATTTCGAACGACAGCTGTACTGATTAAACAAAAATCATACAATCTGGTATCCTACGAAAAATGTGTGCGTGTCCGATTGGATAATATCGGATGAACTGTCATGATTGGCTCTCAAAAGCTCTGTACTAACGATCAGATTATCGCACGATCGATTCGAAAGCGGTATTTTTCGTACGATTCTCTGATCGCGTGTACGGGGGCTTAACACTTTGGCCAATTCAAGCTCATTAAAATGTCCTGTAGCTGGCCAATTTATTGCTGCTGGATAATCTGTGATCTCCTAATTCTTAATGAGAGTTTCATAGTTGGCAACAAGTGGGACAGTTTGGCATCAGTGAGAAATGTGCAATGAGAGTCTGCCTGAGAGCAGACTGCTGGCCAGTGCAAAGCGGCCCTATTAGAGTTGGATGAAAAAGCACGTGTCCCTGCTAAAATTACCTGTGAAGAGCCTCTTTTTTCGCAAACTGAAACATACCTCCCAACATTTTAAGATGGGAGTGAGGGACACCTACTTGCAAACGTATGTAGGCATAGGACACACCCCCTGCCACACCCCCTTAAAGGAGAATTAACCAAAAAAAGTTCATTAAAATCACAAGGACTTTTTTCCACTACTTTTCCTTTATATTGGCTTTTAAAATTTACAAATGCAGCAATCTAGAAATTGGATGAAAGGTTTAGCTCTGGGAAACACTTTTTGAAAGATAAAAAGTGCATTTTATGTACAACTATATAGATCAGACCAAAATGAGGGATAAATGAATGAGGGGGGAAAAAGGGACAGAGGGACATTGTTCCAAATCCGGGACAGTCCCTCGAAATCCGGGACAGTTGGGAGCTATGCTGAAATGGATCAGGGTAGGTGATGCTGCTGTATTTAAGCCAAGCTAATTGTAGAAGAAAAAAAATCAACTCCACCTCCAAATATGTAATGTACGCTGTCTGAGACTGTCTGTGAAAATCATACTGTTCTGTAATACCTTATATCATGACCATGAATGTCACAGAAACTGTGAAAAAGTGAGGGTTATCAAAGTTTTGATTTGCCACCAGAATAGGAAAAGATACCATTGGAAAAATATCCTCTCACTTTCTGTTGCGTCTATAGGACAGGAAGTAAAGGGAGTTTGAACCCTCCTCTACTCTATACCAAAAAAAAAAAAAAACATTTTAGTTTTAAATACACTTGAAAGTGGTTCTAAAGGCTGAAGGTCCTTAACGCATTCTCTGCACGAAGGTAAAAAACCTTCTGAGTGCAGCCCCCCCCCCTTATACTTACCTGAGCCTGACCTCGATCCAGAGCTGTGCACGGGAGCAGTGGCTCTCTGAGTTGAGTTTATGGAATTTAAAACAGAATTCACTTCCAGCAAGAGCATGCAATGTTATCAATGACAATTTCAGTAAAACCTTGGATTGCGAGCATAATTTGTTCCGGAAACATGCTTGTAATCCAAAGCACTTGTATATCAAAGCGAATTTCCCCATAAGAAATAATGGAAACTCAAATGATTCGTTCCACAACCATTTATTCATAAGTCCTTCAGTTTATAGTCCATATAAAAAAGATTATAGCAATGTGACCAGATTGTGTAACCAAAAAAAGTCCACCCACAAATGGAAGCCTCCACAAGGGGATTAGGAGCAAAATCCAGCAGGTGCTCCAGAGTATAAAAGAGAAGACAGGCACCTCTATTGCCCTGTACACACGGTCGGATTTTCCGACGGAAAATGTGTGATAGGACCTTGTCGTCGGGAATTCCGATCGTGTGTGGGCTCCATCACACATTTTCCATCAGAATTTCCAACACACACAAAGTTTGAGAGCAGGCTATAAAATTTTCCGACAACAAAATCTGTTGTCGGAAATTCCGATCGTGTGTACACAAATCCGACGCACAAAGTGCCACGCATGCTCAGAATAAATTAAGAGATGAAAGCTATTGGCTACTGCCCCGTTTATAGTCCCAACGTACGTGTTTTACGTCACCGCGTTCAGAACGATCGGATTTTCCGACAACTTTGTGTGACCGTGTGTATGCAAGACAAGTTTGAGCCAACATCCGTCGGAAAAAATCCTAGGATTTTGTTGTCGGAATGTCCGATCAATATCCGACCGCGTGTATGGGGCATAAGTGTAGCAATATCTTGCTAAATGTTGTACCTTCATTAAATGTAACCATATTGCTATACTTCTCTTTTATACTCAGTTGTGACATGACGCTACTTGTATATCAAGACATCACTTGTATATCAAGTCAAAATTTATTTAAAAATGTTGCTCGTCTTGCAAAACGCTCTCAAACCAAGTTACTCTCAAACCAAGGTTTTACTGTACAAAGATCAGCTTTTATTTATTCATGTCAAATCTTTCAAAAAACAGTTTCTGTAACTGCAGCTGGAGTTCGGCTTTAATTTGTTACTTTATCTAAATCTGCTAGTACATCAAATACCCCCCCCCCCAGACTGACAATGCTGCTATCCAATGGTGCCCCCTGTGCTTCTTCATACAGAGTTGGGGGGGAGGGGCTCTAATACAGGAGGTGTGTTACTGGCTAGATCACCAGGTGAAAACAGGGGGAAAAAGCCTAAATAAAGAAAACAAATGCAGCCACCACATCTAATGACCAATAAGCTGCAATACTGTATAATACATTTTGGGTTTTGGGTTTAATATCACTTTTAATACTCTTTAAGCTGGTCCAGCACATCCACCCCACTTCTCACCTCCCTACATAACCTTTTATGTATTTGCCAGGAAGAAGCAAAGGGGATTACTATAGGTTAGTGCTTGAGGGACAGTTCTGAGTCTGCAGAGGTTGCTGACATCACTTCCAGGATGGCAGTGCCCGGCAGCAGTCTCAGGGCTTTTGCATGTCTACGCAAGGGAGGCTTTTACAAGTAAATAACACACTTATTTTTCATTTTTGGTAGAATGAATGGTCTGGTGACAGGGTCTCTTTATGCATGCCCATAGTCTCTGACCATCTCCTGGAACATGCTGTCAGATGCTGTATATAATTACAAGCTCTGGTGAGATCAGCGGCTGCATTTGAGATTCACTATTGGATCATATAATGTGTAAATCCATTAGATATAAACCATTCTATTTTGTGTGCTGTATGAATTTCTGATGATGTGGTTGACTTTGTAGACTTGGCTGTATCTCTCTGATGATGTGTACGTCCCAGAGATCTAGGCCTATCTGCCTCATGTGCTTTATGAGTCTCAGGTGATGTGGTTGTCTCTGTAGTCCTGGCTGTATGTCTCTAACGATGTGAGGATCCCATAATAACCCAAACTCTATGATGTGCTGTATGGCTCTCTGGTGACATGGTTGCCTCTGTAGTCTTGGTTCTGTCTCTCTGGGGAAGTGTAAGTCCCCTAGATATAAGATTTTCTCTCTGATCTGCTGCATGACTTTTTGGTAATGTGGTTGTTTCTATGATCTTGGTTATGTCTCTCTAGATATGTGTAAGTCCCCTGGATATAAACCGGTCTCCCTGATGTGCTGTATGACTCTCTGGTGATGTTGTTGTCTTCATAGACTTGGCTGTATCTTTTTGAAGATGAAAAAGTCCCATAGATAGATATAGGCCTGTTTGCCTGATGTGCTTTATGAGTCTCAGGTGATGTGGTTGTCTCTATAGTCTTGGTTGTGTCTCTGAAATGATGTATAAGTCCCCTAGGTATAACTCATACTCTGTGATGTGCTGCATGACTCTCTGGTGACATGCTTGCCACCATAGTCTTGGTTCTGTCTCTCTGGAGATGTGTAAGCCCCCTAGATATAAGATTTTCTCCCTGATTTGCTGCATGACTGTCTGGTAATGTGGTTGCTCCCATGATCTTGGTTGTGTCTCTCTAGATATGTGTAAGTCCCATAGATATAAGTCTGTTTCCCTGACCTGCTGTATGATTCTCAGGTGGTGTGGCTGTCTCCGTGGTCATGCTTGTGTCTCTCTTGTGTTGTATAAGTCCCCTAGATATAAATAAGCCAGTCTCTGATGTGCTGTAGGAATCTCCGGTGATGTGGTTGTCTCAGTGGTCGTGCTCGTGTCTCTCTTTGTGTTGTGTAAGCCCCCTCGATATAAGCCAGTCTCTAAACTGCAGTATGACTTTTTGGTACTCTTGGTTGTGTCTCTCTAGGTATGTGTAAGTCCCCTAGATATAAATAAGCCAGTCTATGATGTGCTGTAGGAATCTCCGGTGGTGTGGTTGTCTCCGTGGTCGTGCTCGTGTTTCTCTTGTGTTGTATAAGTCCCCTAGATATAAGCCAGTCTCTGATGTGCTGTAGGAATCTCCGGTGGTGTTGTTGTCTCCGTGGTTGTGCTCGTGTCTCTCTTGTGTTGTATACGTCCCCTAGATATAAGCCAGTCTCTGATGTCCTGTAGGAATCTCCGGTGGTGTAGTTTTCTCTGTGGTCGTGCTCATGTCTCTCTTGTGTTGTATACGTCCCCTAGATATAAGCCAGTCTCTGATGTGCTGTATGACTCTCTGGTAGCCTTGGTTGTGTCTCTCTGATCATGTTGTTGTCTCAGCCTTTTCTCTCTAGTGATGTGTAATAAATAACTTTTCCTCTGGAGGTGTATATGTTTTCTTTTGGGTGTCTCCACTCATGCCTTACCAGTGTTTTCCAGGTTTCCATGGCATTGTCAATGTCTCTGTTGTTTTACAAAGGCCCCATAATGCTCAAAGAACTGTTTTTAGGTTTAATACAGCTTTAATAATAATTAGCAGTTGCTTTGTGAGCATCACACGATATACTTCATATCTTAACGAGAACCAGTCATACATGGGCTTATGAATTTGATTATTCAGTCATTAATAACAGCATAGGCTTACCTATGAAAGAATTATATTTCCCTCGGACTGAGAGAAGAAGTGGCAGCTCTAGTAGGAGAGAGCAGAGTGAAAAGAGGAATGACTCAATAGTGTTCTGCTGCTCCTTCACTGTCCAGTCTCAGGCTGGGTTCAGGGAGGTTGCCAGGCTGTATCGGTTAACTACGGTAGGGAAAGGTTCTGTAGCACCTTGATGTCTAGGCAAGGATGCTGTTAAATTTAGTTGCCAGGGGGTAGTTGCCTTGGCCAATTGTTAGGAGGTCAAATGATTTCATCCTAATTCTTTTGTGGCCGGGTACCTGGTGACATTAGATAAGACATTAGATAAGACAATTGCAAGGACAGATTAAGAATGAATGGGGTGTCTCAGCCAATGGGCAGGGATTTACTTTGATCCCTTGGCCTGCTAGGAGACCCTTATTTTTTGGGTGGGGTCAGGTGATTGAGGTTCTGTGCCACCTGGACGGCTGTCTGGGTGGACATGTGTTGTATTGCCCCGGGCTGCTAAGCCTGAGTCTGAGGCATATCCCGGGGGCATCTGGCTGCTAGGCTGTCTGAGGGGCCTATCCAGAAGAAAGAGAGCAGCGTAGGGTTGGGACTGCGGTTTGCAGTAGTAGATGGACAGAAAAACAAATACTTTGGCAGGTAAAGCAGCTACCACATATGTATTTGGCCTCAAGCTCAGCTTTAAGCTGAAGAATCAGACTGCGAGAAAGTCAGTAAAATTAAATAAGGAGGTAAATATAAACCTTTCTCAAGTATAGGTTAGCCATAGATGGATTGGAACCCGAGTTTTGATCCAAGTGCGGCCGCTCCCATTCAACAAAAGTTGATCTAATGATCAACTTCTTTCAAATAGGAATGTTGGAAATTTTTTCTTAATCATCTGCTGCAGCCCATGGTAGCAGTGAGTCCCTGCTATCAGGATGCAGTGGGGCTGGTTTACTAAACTGGAGAGTGCAAAATCTGGTGCAGTTGTGCATGGTAGCCAATCAACTCCTAACTTAAGCTTGTTCAATTAAGCATTGCCAAAAAAACCCTGGAAGCTGATTGGTTTCTATGCAGAGCTGCACCAGATTATCCACTCCCCAGTTTTAGTAAATCAATCCCAATGTCTCGGTGGGGAGAATTCCTCCATCTGCCTCGCTTGTGTGGATGGAGGACTCTGTTAATTTTTTGGGTTCAGCCCATCGGCTGAAAAAAAAATATATATATTGAGACTGAATATACACATACAGTAAAACCTTGGTTTGAGAGTAACTTGGTTTGAGAACATTTTGCAAAACAAGCAAAATTTTTAAATAAATTTTGACTTGATATTCAAGTAGCATCATGTCACAACTGAGTATAAAAGAGAAGAGAGGCGCCTCTAAATGTAGCAATATGGTTACATTTAATGAAGGTACAACATTTAGCAACATATTGCTACACTTAAAGGCTCCTCTCTTCTCTTCTATACTCTGTAGCTCCAGCTGGATTTTGCTTCCCTTGTGGAGGCTTCCATTTGTTGATGGACATTTTATGGTTACACAACCTGGTCACATTGCTATAATCTTTTTATATGGACTATAAACTGAAGGACCTATGAATAAATGGTTGCGGAACGAATCATTTGCACTCCCATTATTTCTTATGGGGAAATTCGCTTTGATATACAAGTGCTTTGGATTACAAGCATGTTTTTGGAATGAATTATGCTTGCAATCCAAGGTTTTACTGTACTTGTGTAAGCCCAATTGTGACTGGTTATCTTAAAGTAGCCATTTACACTGCATAAGACCAGCCATAGACAGGCAACAAAGAAAAAAGCTTGACTCCCCAAATCAACACAGTCAGTGTTGATGGGAAAATCCCTCCCCCCCCCCCGCCCAGTCATTGTGCTCTCCCGGAGGGGGGTAGGGAGGGTGGAGGAAGCCCTATGTAAAATCTGGCAGGCTGGTTGTACCTAAAATGATCGATCAATCAACTTGGGTACATTCAGCCTGCCCATACATGGTTTGAATCTCGCCTGGTTCCTGATGAACCGGCTGAGATTTGAACCATCTATGGCCAGCTTAAATCTGTCAACTTCTGTGGGACCATAAGGTTCCTGCAGAGGTTGCCAGGGATTCTTTGCACTGTGGCTAACTGGCCTCTCATTTGGCGGTGCCTGCATAGTGTTTGGGACCAATGCGACTTGGCAGAGCCAGTAGCATGACACCAATGATCTGTTTAGCTGACCTCCACTGTAAAGGGGGCATTTTTCCCACTGCCTCCCCAATGAATTGGTATAGCTGGGGATCCCTGACATGTGAATACTATTTCACAAGCTCCTCTGGAGAAAAAAGGTAGATAAATACTGCTTTACACCCTAAGCGCATCTTGTGATTACAGCCTGGATATAGCACATCCTCAGCACTCACAATGCTCATTTTCAGTAAATAACCTGCATTTTCCTCATGGATTATTTAGCGTTTCTGATGAAAGTGCAGAAATGTCACTGCAGAGCATCCGCAGCCAATCAGGCAGCGACTAAGTGACCTCTGCCCTTTCCTTTTCATGTTGACTGCTATTATCTTCAAGGGAGAGAAGCCCCACTGGTCCAGCACTCTGTGCTTGCATTTTATGATCTGGGATGCACTTCATAATAACTGAGGCTGCATAAAACACAGCCATTAATGTCACCAAGTCCCCTTAGAATTCTGCAAACCAGTTTCCTTCAAGAGAAGACAAGGTAAAACATAGCCTGTGCACATATGCCCATATCACACACAAAGCAACACCGGGGCACAGGTCCCTTCCCTGATTAGCTCTCCATCACGTGATGAGCATAGAAAGATCTTCTCTTGCCTAGCTATACAATAAGAACTGAGCAGTTCGGTGTTCTGAAAGGCAAACAGAAAGCTAATAGCAAAGCACACCCAAGAAAAACATCAAACCCCGTTTCCAAGAGTGAGCTGGAGCCAATACTGCTTTTTTTGGCAATAAACTATCAATTGATCAATGGTTCATCAAGTCTAGCGGTTAGCAGTACCCATAAACTGAACTGAGTAATACTCAACCTCCACACCACTGTGCTTTCGAGGCTGTCATTCCTACGGTACAATGTATCATGTTTGGTGGCAATGTTCTAAAATACGGGGCTTCTGGAATAAGGTCTTTGCCTTAATAAGAAAGGTTACAGGGGCACTGGTACAATTACCACGTGTCGCCTTACTGAAGGAACCATTGGAGAAGATCTCCTGTTCCACGCAAAAAATTCTATTATTTACGCTCTTGGCAGCCAAGCTCACCATAGCTTGCTGGTGGAAGAAGACTACGTTACCTACTGTATTTCTATGTTTAGGCCCAAGGGGGTTGATTTACTAAAACTGGAGAGTGCAAAATCTGGTGCAGGTAGCCAATAAGCTTATAATTACAGCTTGTTAAATTAAGCTTTAACAAAAAAAAATGGAAGCCGTTTGGTTTCTATGCAGAGCTGCAACAGATTTTGCACCTCCAGTGTTAGTAAATCCGCCCCAAGGTGTCTTAGATTATGCTCCACGAAAAAAGCTAGACAGTATAGTTAATGATACTAACAAACGGTTTGGGAAGGTCTGGAATCCGAGGGTCAGCTGTGTTCATGTTGAGATTGAGTGACCATAGCCGCCTTCTGTGATGGTTACTCTGATTGCTCCTCATATTCTAGGTTTCCCCATACCTTTCCTTCCCTCTCTCTCTCTCTCCTTCTTCTGCTCCCTGCTCCTCTCCTCTTTTTTACCTGACTCTTTCTTCTTTGCTCTTTTCCACTTTTTGGGTGTTGCACAGAAATTCGCACCCTGTACTTTGACGTTATTACATCATTTCTTCAGCTAACAGGGCTGACCCTTCAATGGCAATTATGGTGCCAGATTCATATTGAGTCCAGCCTTAGGTTGGCTCCATTTATGGTGGAAATCAGATTGCAAACAGTATTCCACTGTTATGATACACCCATTGTGCTTTTTTACCATGACTTGCCAATGATCTGGTTACTGTACTGTTTGTTGCTTTGTACTTCAAATTTAAAGTGGTTGTAAAGGCTGAAGGTTTTTAGACAAAAAAATGCGAAAATTGGAGTTTTGAGGTGCAAAATTACTCAACTTGAAGGTTGTATTCTATGCATGAAGGTAAAAAACCTTCATGGTGTAGCTCCCCCACGCTGCGCCCCTAATATTTACCTGAGCTAGATCCTGATCCAGTGATGTGCATGAGAGCTGAGGCTCTCCTGGGACTCTCTCTCATGATTGGCTGAGGCACAGCAGCAGGAACCGTTGGCTCCCCCTGCTGTCAATCACCGCCAGTGAGGAGGGAGTGGGGGCAGGACAGAGCCACACTCTGTGTTCCATAGACACGCAGAGGTGGCTTAGGAACGAGCATGCACGAGCAGCTTGCTCTGGGGGAATTCAGCAAGGAGGAGGGGCCAAAAGAGGGGGCGGGGGACCCAAGAAGAGGAGGATCAGGGTTGCTCTGTGCAAAACCATTACACAGAGCAGGTAAGTATAATGTGATTATTTTAAAGAAAAAAAAACATGGCTTTAGAATCACTTTATTAATAAAACAGATTGAAAGAAAAATTAACTAAAAGCTTCACTTGGCTCCCCCCACATACTCACCTTTCCTTCTATATTCCATTTAGCGGCGGGGAGTGAAATACCCACCACTTTTGGGTGTGGGTTAGCATGCAACTCAGTCTCCTACTCATGTGACATTGCTTAAGCCCTTTATTTGGTTTAGAACAGGTTGGTGGGGAGGGGGCTACAGCCCTGTGTGACCTCTAACAAGTCAGGCTTCTTTCCCCAGTCTCAAGGTTGAACAGAGTGCTGGGGGGGGGGGGCAAGTAAACCATATGCTGCTGGGGGGGACACTTTTACTTTGCTAGCATGGATAAAGATTCACTGTAAAGAACTAGATAGGATCAACAACCAGTGGTGGCCCGTCCATAGAGGGCGCCGCCTCCCCTATCCATGCGTCCAGCCCCCTGATCTACATATCAATGGCGCTGGACCATGGTTTCCAATGCCAGAGGCTCTAATAGGCTTAAAAAAAGGGTCGGCTTGGAGCGCAGAGCATTGAACTCCAAGCCCATCCAGTTGTGTGATGATAAGCAAATTCATTTTCGCTTTTATCACACTAGAGTTCCTCCCCGCCAATCAGGAGGCAGGTATGTGAGACCTGTTTCCCGATTGGCCAATTGGATGCCTAGCGCTTTGGCAGGAGAGGGGACACGGTGGAGGAAGCTGGGAGGAGCAGACACCACTGCCTGTATTAAAGGAGAGGACACCACAGCCCCACACAGGTGGGTAAGTGCCCCCGCCAGGGGGGGATGGGGTTATGTTTCATTGCCGCCGTGCAGCCAGGGAGGGGGGTTGTTGTCTGTTTGCCACCCCCCCAAAAGAAGATCCCACCAGCCACCACTGTCAACAACCAATGGCCTCAATAAAATGAACCCGCCAATCAGGAGGCAGGTCTGTGAGGCCTGTTTCCCGATTGGCCTATTGGATGTCTAGCACTTTGGTGGAAGGGGAGACACGGCAGAGGAAGCTGGAAGAGCAGACACCGGAGCTGCCGGGGCGGGGGGTAATGTTTCATTGCCCCGCACAGCCGGGGGGAGGGGGTTGTTGTTTGTTTGCCACCCCCTCCAAAAGAAGATCTCACCAGCCACCACTGTCAACAACCAATGGCCCTAATAAAATGAACCTATAATAACTAGGGGAAGAACAAAGTCCTCACATGGCTTGAATGGAGCTGTGTACTGAGTCTCAGTATTAACCATTGCAGGGATGGGGGCACCCATCTTGCCCACCCCTTGTTCTGGCCCTGGTGAATTTGGTAAAGTCATAATAAATTACAATTATCCTTTAAAAGTTCTCAAAAATAAGACAGTATAGTGCAATGTCACTAAGCACATATTTTAATTTAATATACAGTATACAGTCTTTTCTGACACGACTCACTTTTTTTATGATGCACTTATTTTTTTTTTGCTATCATTTTAAATGTTAACATTTAGGCCTCATGTACAATGAATGCTTTGGGCATCTCTCCTAGATGCCTTTCTTCCTGGCAGCGGTGTTTTGTTGTAATAATACGCTTGTAAACGCATTTTGGCATCTCACGTTCTTGGGCTTTAAAGTGTTATTAAACCCAGGACCCTGCATTCACTATATCTGGTCTCCCCAGGAGCCTGCATTCACTATATCTGGTCTCCCCAGGACTCTGCATTCACTATATCTAGTCTCCCCAGGAGCCTGCATTCACTATATCTGGTCTCCCCAGCACTCTGCATTCACTATATCTGGTCTCCCCAGGACTCTGCAGTCACTATATCTGGTCTCCCCAGGACCCTGCATTCACTATATCTGGTCTCCCCAGGAGCCTGCAGTCACTATATCTGATCTCCCCAGGAGCCTGTATTCACTATATCTGATCTCCCCAGGACCCTGCATTCACTATATCTGGTCTCCCCAGAAGCCTGCAGTCACTATATCTGATCTCCCCAGGACCCTGCATTCACTATATCTGATCTCCCCAGGACCCTGCATTCACTATATCTGGTCTCCCCAGGAGCCTGCAGTCACTATATCTGATTTCCCCAGGACCCTGCATTCACTATATCTGGTCTCCCCAGGACTCTGCAGTCACTATATCTGGTCTCCCCAGGACCCTGCATTCACTATATCTGGTCTCCCCAGGAGCCTGCAGTCACTATATCTGGTCTCCCCAGGATCCTGCAGTCACTATATCTAGTCTCCCCAGGAGCCTGCATTCACTCTATCTGGTCTCCCCAGGAGCCTGCATTCACTATATCTGGTCTCCCCAGGAGCCTGCAGTCACTATATCTGGTCTCCCCAGGACTCTGCATTCACTATATCTGGTCTCCCCAGGAGCCTGCATTCACTATATCTGGTCTCCCCAGGACTCTGCATTCACTATATCTGGTCTCCCCAGGAGCCTGCATTCACTATATCTGGTCTCCCCAGCACTCTGCATTCACTATATCTGGTCTCCCCAGGAGCCTGCATTCACTATATCTGGTCTCCCTAGGAGCCTGCATTCACTATATCTGGTCTCCCCAGGAGCTTGCATTCACTATATCTGGTCTCCCCAGCACTCTGCATTCACTATATCTGGTCTCCCCAGGAGCCTGCATTCACTATATCTGGTCTCCCCAGGACTCTGCAGTCACTATATCTGGTCTCCCCAGCACTCTGCATTCACTATATCTGGTCTCCCCAGGACCCTGCATTCACTATATCTGGTCTCCCCAGGACCCTGCATTCACTATATCTGGTCTTCCACAGTACACAGAACATGGAAATGCAATTATTTTAGTAAATATAAACTGCTAAATACCTTTTCTCATCAGCAGTATATAGCAGTCTTGTGACTTCTATCAGTGTCAAGTTAAAGCTTGTAGGATTAGTTTTCATTTTCCTCTGACTGTCCTATGAGGATGCAGGGCCTCTGACCCTCTGTCTGGACAGTGCTGATTGGCCCTGTGTTGATCACATGCACTCTCCCCAAAAAAAACTCTCTAGCAATACACATCAAACTGAGCATGTGCAGCTTGTCCCCTAGTCTCTGTACTATTAGGAGATGGATTGGGGACAGCGGAAGAAGGGGAGGATCAGTGCATACAGGATCAAACAACCTTTTTACACAATGCGGAGGATTTGTTCTTTTGTTTGTTCACTTTGCTGCTTTCAAATCGAAAAAAATATAACATTTTTTTTTTTGACCGATTTGAAATGTATCGATTTGAACGTTTCGAACCGAAAAAAATCGGTAAATTCGAAGAAAATTAAAAAAATTCAGAATACAAATCCGGAATACAAATTGAACAAATCAACCGAATTTAACTAAACGAAATAACTAGATTAACGAATCGAAACGAAACAAAACACAAAATCCTAGGATTTTTTCCGACGGATGTTGGCTCAAACTTGTCTTGCATACACACGGTCACACAAAGTTGTCGGAAAATCCAATCATTCTGAACGCGGTGACGTAAAACACGTACGTCGGGACTATAAACGGGGCAGTGGCCAATAGCTTTCATCTTTTATTTATTCTGAGCATGCGTGGCACCTTGTGCGTCGGATTTGTGTACACACGATCGGAATTTCCGACAACGGATTTTGTTGTCGGAAAATTTTATAGCCTGCCCTCCAACTTTGTGTGTCGGAAAATCCGATGGAAAATGTCCGATGGAGCCCACACACGGTCGGAATTTCCGACAACACGCTCCGATCGGACATTTTCCATCGGAAAATCCAACCGGGTGTACGGGGCATAACAGTTAGCCAAATTTGAAAGGAAATTGATTATAATTTAATAGTTTATAACTTTTATTGTAGTTTATTATTATTATTTATTATTTTTTTTTAAATTATTTTTATTATTATTGATCCTGCTGGCCCCCCCGTGACCAGCGGGATTTTTGACAGCACAGCGCTGGAGGAGATTGGTTGTTGTGGTCCATACTAGCACAATATGGCTGACAGCTCCTGCGGGCCCATTTCTTCAAAACATTGCCGATATTAATTCTGCTTTAAGAAAGTTTTCCTACGGAAGGCCACAGTGTTGTCAATCTGTCACATTTGCAGATACTAAATGAAGGGAGATTTGCAGATTAGTTACTTACCCAACCAAACAGTAGCGCTCTCCTTCGATATTTTCACCCATTCACAGCCTGGTGCTTAGAAAGCATGTGCAGATTCTGACTGTGGTATTTGGTCCCTCAGTTACTCTGGAAAACAATGTGCAAGCTACTTAGTTATAAGCGGAATAAAAAAATAAAAAAATCTAAATGAAAGGGGAACTAAACCCTCTTAACCTTTACAGCCATGGGAGCTGCCATCTTGGACTCTGTTTGATCTGCAACTGCCATGGTGCTGCACATGCTGCACATTGATGGTTTGACAGTTTGGTTGACAATGCAAGCAAATGTGACAGTTAGCATTCCCGCCATGCTTGGAATGGAACTGTCTTTTGAACCTGTTAAATTTATGGATTAAGTAAAGATCCTCTTAAACAGGTTCCTCTATATGCATTCCCAAACTATATGTTTACTAAATATACACAAAGTTGTATATATATATATATATATATGTATAAGATATATATATATCTTATTGAAGATCCCATTCCCACGCCATGGGCATTAATATATGATATTTCCCTGCTCCCTCCACCGTTTGTGACTGTAACAGCCTTCACTCTTCTGGGAGAGCTTATTACCAGGTTTTGGAGTTTGTCTCTGAGAATTTGAACCCATTTAGACAAAAGAGCATTTGTGAGGTCAGTTTCTGATGCTGAATGAAAAAACTTGGCTTCCAACAGTCTTTCAAATACAGGTTAAGAGTTTGAGGTCAGGGCTCTATGTAGACCACTTGAGTTCCTCCACATCAAACTCATCAAATGATGTCTTTATGGAGAGGGCTTTGTACATAAGGACATAGTCATACTGGAACAGAAAATGCCTTCTCATACTGTTTCCACAAGGTTGGAAGCACAAAATGGTCTACGATTTTTTCCATGCTGTAATATCACCAGGAGCCTTCCCTGGAAAAACCTGAACTAAATCATTTGGAGGGTTGTCCACATACTTTTGGTCATATAGTAGGTGTCCACAAACAGTGTGTAGCACCATTCTAGTTAGGCTGCTAAATAAATGTATTTTATGGCTCTTTCTGTAATCAGAGAACAGTAATTGTTTAGTCTGGTCTGTTCAGGGCTTCGCAGGCTGGGAGTTTGATTGCTTCCCCCTGCCTCTAGAAGAAGTTTCCAGAGTTTAGGTAAGAATAATTTAAATAACCAGCTTGAATACTGAGCAGAGCCTAGCCAATCCCTGAGAGGGGGTGTGCCCAGATGGTGGCTGGGAGAGCTGGTAAATAGCTAGTCTGAAGCCCTGGAGAGATTATCTTTCCCAATGAGGGAATGCATTGGGGAGCATCAGGGGGCTGTTTGCCCCTGGAGCTCTTCTGGACCAGATGCTGGACTACATGTGGACTGATCCTATTCAAAGATTCTGTGAGTAGAGCATACAGATATATACCGTTCCAGTCTGCCACTATCGGTACTGGGGTTCCCAGCCGCTAGGGTACAGACTGTCCCAGTTCACTATTACCTGTGATAAAGCTACTTCATGGTCCCCAGCCGTGAACCTATAGACTGTTTAGGTCTAGCAATATCCGTTTTGCAAACTATTTCATGGTTCCCAGACGTGAGTGAAAGGCTGTATTGCTGCTGTTTAATGACAAAGAGTTATCCTCTGCAGAGTTGTGCCCAAGCATTTTGGAGCATTCCACATCACCCCCAATCCCCCCCCCCCCCAGGGTTTCTACAAGCAATAAAAGACAACCCCTATACTGTTTAATGGGCCAGAGTGAATGAACTGTTGCTTTGCGCCTGGCTGTCTCTGTACTGTTTTGGGAAAGGATCTGTTACCAGGGCCGGGACAAGGGGTGCGCTGGAGAGGAAGCTGCCCCAGGTGCAGCAGTGGGGGGGGCACCCCTCTCATTCAGAGGTAGGCAGCCATAAAGCAAGCAATTGGTCTCACGTGTGCAGTCAATACTCCATGCCAACTAGGGGCAGCTGGAATAGGGGCCAGAGAATAGATGCCGGGGCGGTACACCCATTCTATGGCAGCAGCAATAGAGGAGGGTGTAGTTCCGTAATCCTTGCCCTGAGCGTCTGGATGGACCTGTCCTGGTACTGCCTGTTACACATTTATTCAACAACATTGAACTTTATTAGCTTCCTATTAAAACTGTGAAATGTTAAAACAAAAAGCCAATAGCTTTTGTAGTAGAGGATTACCACAGCCCACTGCAACCAGGAAAGACTCCTTGAAGTGAAATAGGTCACTGCTTCGTCCTACAAGAGAACCCATTTTCGAGATAAAAGAGGCAAGCGGCAACAAAACCTCATTAGGTTCCGCCATGTAGATCATAGCCGGATGATCAAACGCAGACCTTATTAGTATATGTTTTTTTTCCATTAAAAAGACTGTTTTGAGTAATAATAAGAGTCTGATAGTTGTTTCATGATGAGGGCAGGACAGGCGCTCGCGGTTCAGGATTATATTCCCTGGATACGGACGACACATAATCCCTTCTTATAGCAACACTGCAAAATATGAGCATTTTCATACTCCAGCATCCGTCTCATGGCAGACAGATGGAAGAGCATCTGCTATTTGCTGCTTAGTGACACAGAGATTGTTAGTGCGCCTCTAATCTTTGCTCTGCAGGTATTCACACACAGCGGCATCCTCCCCGTCACCGCGCAGATGTGCACAATGTAAAATATACACTGGAGGAAAAAGTAAACAAGCAGTAAATAAGAGAAAGAACAAAGGGAACTTCTGTAGCTGGTTCAGTGCAAAGGCGCCTTCCATGTTAGTGAACAACGCAAGCTATGGGTTATACTCATAATTTAAGGGAAACCTGTGCTTTACACACGCAGGACAAAGCAACAGGCCAGCTTAATGTCCCCCTTCCCTGGAAGAACGTTCTCACCATTCCTTTGCTCCTCCACCATTCTGTTCTGTTCAAACTACCAGAAGCCACCAGGTACTTTTTTGGGTATGAAGGAGTGGTTTGCTCTCTCCATGTTACATTGGGCCAAACTCCAAGAACCAGCACTGACTCAAGGGGAGAGCCCATCACTGTGTAAAGCTATGACTTGAGCAACCTGAAGTTTACATTGTTTGGCTTCTTCTGCTCCCAACAATAAAGCAAGGTGGCTGGGTAGTGAAGGAACGGTTAGTATGTGCTAATGTGGGGGCTTAAACTTCACCTTTTCCAGAAAATAGCTTATGCAGTCAAGGGGCCCCAGTAATTATTAAAAAAATGTGCAGCTTTGTAACATGTTCATTAATTTTCTTGTCATACTTCTAGGCCAGTCGTCTCCAAACTGTAGTCCATGGGCCGGATGCAAACCTTTGCTTGCCTTTATCTGTCCCTTGGGGAACTATTTCTCCCACTGATAAAATGCAAATTTCTCTGACTGATACCAATGATGGGGCATAATTCCTCTCACTAACACCAGTGATGGGGCATTATTTCTCCAACAGACAACAATGATGGAGCATAATTTCTCTTACTGACACAAAAGATGGAGCACTATACCTCCCACTGACACCAACAATGGCCATAATTCCTCCTACTAATACTAATGATGGAGCACTATTCTTCCCACTGACACCAACGATGGGGCATAATTCCTCCCGCTCACACCAGTGATAGGATACTATTCCTCCCGCTCACACCAGTGATAGGATACTATTCCTCCTATTGACACCAACAATAGGGCATAATTACTCCTACTAATACCAATTATGGGGCACTATTCCACCCACTTACACCAATGATGGGGGACTATTCCTCCCACTGATATTAATGATGGAGCACTACAGGCATACCCCACTTTTAAGTACACAATGGGGTTTATTTACTAAAGCTGGAAAGTGCAAAATCAGGCTCCCTTCTGCATAAAAACCAATGAGCTTCTAACTCCAGCTTGTTCAATTAAGCTTTGGTAATAAAACCTGGAAGCTCATTGGTTTCTATGCAGAAGTGAGCCTGATTTTGCTCTTTCCAGCATTAGTAAATAAACCCCATTGTGTACTTAAAAGTGAGGTATGCCTGTATTCCTCCCACTGACACCAATAATGGAGAACTATTCCTCCCACTCACACCAGTGATGAGGTACTATTCCTCCCATAGACACCAACGATAGGGCATATTTCCTCCTACTGACACCAATGATGGGGCACTTTTCCCCTCACTGACATCAACGATGGGGTACTATTCCTCCTCCTTCTGAACATAGGCGCTATGTGAATTGTTTACTCCCACTGACCACCAAGCCTGAGACATGGTCTTATCCCTCTGACGTTGGATCATTTTCTACTCTCACTGGCCAAGTCTGAAGGAAAGTAAACTGGTCATTTGTTTAGAGATTTGCAGACTCCTGTTCTAGGCCATTTGGGTCCCTCTGAATACCTTACCGAAAACCTCCCAGTTAACAATCCCCAAGTTCTGCTTTATTGCTAGGACACAAAAAACATTGGTTTTCACTCCTGTAATGCTGGGAGTGAGTGTCCAACAGTTTTGATTTCCCAGCAACAAAGCAGGACATAGACAATTGCTAACTGTGAATTTTTCAGCCAAACTTCTGTTGGGGCCCAAATGACCTACTGGTATGACAATAAAATGAAAGTGGAATTCCAGTCAAAACCTATCTATGCTCTAGATATCAATCTTGCCAAAAAATTAAATATCAGACTCAAAAAAAGAAAATTGAAGCAAGAAGGTAAGTAGAAATCTTTATGAATAAACGTGCACGGTTGTATTACTTTAATACTGAATATTCAGATTCTTGCATTAACCTAATTGTGACTGTTTTTTTTTTGTGTTTGATCCAATGATGTACATAATAACAACATAAATAAACTAAAACCACCATACAGCAATCCCTATCTGCTGGATATAGATTAACTAAAGTATAGAAATACGTTTTAAATTAAAACATTGCAAAATTGCTTTCTGTTTGGTAATAAATATTTAAAGGATATTATGTGTTCTGATGCATATTCATGTGTATAGTATATTTTAATTTGGTTTTCTGCATAACTGTCCATTTTTTAATAAAATAAAATGATGTATATTTACAGGCTGGAGTGTTCCATAATTACTTTCAGCAAAATTATCTGCTTTGGTGATATGTTGCATTTATATGGAATCTAGTAAGGCATTTTAATAAAGCTGAACTTCAGGCAGATAGAAAAACACCAATTAATGCAGTTACAGATTCATAAAAAATATATATATATACAACTTACTTTTTAATGCATCTTTTGTAGGATTTTACTCAGTACCTGCCTCTCTTAATCCCCTGCACAGCACCACTCCACTGTGAAAGGGGTAATCAGTATTAGGAGCCAATCAAACCCTCCTGCATAAACATGTGTAGGCAGGTTGCTTATTGTTAGTTAGACAGCTGGCTGCCCTAGTTGGGATGGAAGGGATAATGCAGTTCAAACACTTTTTCTAAGCTCTCTCTCTCTCTCTCTCTCTCTCTCTCTCTCTCTCTCTCTCTCTCTCTCTCTCTCTCTCTCTCTCTCTCTCTCTGTGCTGTACATAAAAGGGGAGAGGGCTCTGCCCAGTCTGTCTGCTATATGTAAAAAGGACACAGTTGGACCTCCAAGATGTAATCCCCAGCTGCTCACAGAGAGCTGTTTCTGCCAGGGGGCTCTCTCTCTCTCTGGGAAACCTCCTGCTGAACACTGCAACCACCACCATTTAGGGGTATTGCTGGGACCTGCTGTCTGCCCTGCAGATACCATCAGTATGGACTTTGCTATGTGTCGAGTCTTCCTGTAGCAGGTATGCTGGGCAGGGCTGCTGATAGAAATCACAGGGTCCCGTACAGCCTACCTAACAGGGTCCCCCCTCCTCTGAAAATATCAAATGATATTTTTCTAAAATGCAATGGCCGCAATGCTATGCTTTACAGCCATGGACGAAATGATACCCCCGTCGAACAAGATCCATTCAAATGATTAGTGGCATGGAGGTAATATCTGCACCCCCATTCGGGATGGTGTGTTGGTTCAGGCACCGCTCACCATCCTGAAACAATCCCCCTGTGTGAAACTGGCAGCACTGCAGGGAAAGGGGCACACAGGGGTCACAGACAGCAGAGAGCGCAGAAACTAGAACGCCCCCCCTGCAGCGCAGCTGGAGAGAGAAAAGAAATGTAGAAGCCAGCAGCACTGCACAAGAATCACTAGTGTTCATTCTTAAGGCAGTACTGCCGGCCCTCCTGCTTGGCAGGCGCCTGGGCCCCCCCTGTGAACTGATGAGCCCTGGGCCCAGTACAGGAGGGCCAGCTGTACTGCCTTATCAGTGGCCCTTATGCTGGGGCAGCCAAAGCCTTAGTTAGGGTTTTAGAGAGGGAAAGACTGTTTGCCTGTTGTGCTGAAGTTTGAGTAAAAGCATTGAAACTTTGCCATGCCTGGCCTGAAGTTATTCAAAGGGGTGTATGAAAGTAACCGGCACATCACACAGTCTACAGCTTGGGTCAATAAAGCACAATGGAGTATGAGGAGTCAACATGGTAAAGAGTACAAGCAAGTAGATACCAGGGATAACGGAAGTCTAGCAACCAGTGCAAACAGCCTATTGTGAGACGTGGTGCCTGATGGACGGGGTGTCCTCTAGCAACGAGGGGAATTCTTCTGAATCCTCTCCCAGAGAGGTCAATCTCCCATAGGAATGGCAGCAAATCAGCCCCACAGAGGTCTTCATGCATGGAGTTCAGTTTATTTGTTCAAGCGTACACGGTGTACAGCCATTGCTAAGTTTGGGGACCCCCTTTAAGTTGAGTTATCTCCAAAAGTTCCAGAGCATTGATGAGCATGACGCAATTAAAGATACCCCATGTGCAGGAGTATTTACGGTGCCTAGTGTAGCTCAGAAGAACCCACCCAGGGTTATGCCTCTTATGTTACCCACACATGTCCTGTCGAAAAACATGCCAACAGATGCAGAGAGCAGAGTGATGAGCTCTGTAGTCTGTTTTTTCTTCTTGAATTTTCAATCACAGACTGGGGGCAGGATGATGCCATTGTGCTATGTGCTGGGTGCCCCTGTGCCCCTGTGCCTTTAAGGAGGGGTGGGCTCCCTCTAGGCTCACCTGCCCTCTATCTATCCATTATAATGCATGTGCTTCTACTATGAAGGCTCTCATACATTTACAAGCATTAGGATGCATGTATTTGCAAATGTGTGCTAACTAAACCTCTGTTTTTAATGCAAACCATTAGACAGGATAATTTGGTTGGTAGCAGGCTGGTTGGTGAGTTGAGCTAGGAATATCTTTGGTTTTGTTTTGCATGCATTGCCCTTACATATGCTCCTTTCTGTGAAGGCCAGTTATAGGTGGGGGCAGGGGGCCATTTTTTTGTTAAAGATGTGAGGAACAGTTGACACTAGGCTCTGCCAGGGCTAGGAGGGGAGGACTTGAAGGTAGGACCAACTCCCAAGGTCTTCCCCTGGACCTGCACTAACCCGCTGGAGCTCTCCTTCTCTCTCGGGACTATGCTGGGGAACCCCAGGGCACCCTGCCCTCCCCCAAAAGGGGGGAAGAGCAGGAGCACAGCTACTAGATGTTGCCTCTTCTCCTTCCTCTTTAATATGACCCACCTCTCTCCCTGGACCTGCCTAAACTCCCAACCTTCTCCCAAGGGGGGGGAGGTACCTTAAATGGGACCTGCTCTACCACGTTCCTACAAGCCGTTGATAGTAAGTATTTAGTTTTAGTCATTAGTTTATTATTTTTCAAATAAAAAAAGGTGGATTAGCTATGGATGGGTGGAGTTGGGAGGTTATTTTTACTTTTAAATGGCTAGAGCTTTAAGTGAGTTTGTACCTCACTGTTCTTATGTAATAGTTACAGAAAAGGCCAGGCCAAATGCTTCCACCTGTGAAGAATGAAGATGATTTAATATATATATATATATATACACATAAACACGCAGAGGCCTCTTTCAATCACCTAAATTATAACCAGCGGGAAGGAAAACATGGTGCTGTGGCTTCTCGTATGCGAACACTTCACGATCCAAACAAATTCTAATCAGCATTTCCCCAATATTGTTGGCAGGTCCTCAAGTAGACCTCTCATTCTTTGGGAAAATAAAGGTGCTCTTTTATTAGACATAGAAGGCCTAGACAAAGATGCCAAGCAAGTCTGAGCCCTTCAAGAGAACTTCATACCCGGAATCTATTCTTTCCTTTATTCCTAATCCCCTCACTTGGCTCTGACTGGTAACCTCACGGAAACGTCTCTTCAGAGCAGCCCATTGAGCTGTGCTCTCCAATTGCCTCCAAGCCCGATGGATATTCCTTCAGATGTCTAACAAGTGACTAACGCAATGAAGGTCTAGAGAGACACAGAAATCAATACTGCAGCTTCCACTGGTCACAGGGAGGGATTAACCATCCTCAGCAAAAGCACAGGCAGCTGAACAAGAGAATCATGACTCGAAATACCCTTAGAGGTTTGTGGAAGTCACAGACAAGTGTCCGGCCTCTGTCTGGTCCTACTGCGTCCCGTCAAAAAAGCATAAAAAGTTTGACTTCAGACTATTAAAAGTATATTCCTTGGTGAAATACTATAGTAGTGATAGCTGCCTAATGATAAACTGGATGTGTCTTTTTTTAACCACTTGACCTCCAGAAGGTTTAACCCTCTTCATGACCGGACCATTTTTTGCTTTTTAGCACTGCACTACTTTACCTGGCAATTGCGCGGTCATGCAACACTGTACCCAAATGAAATTTAAATCATTTTTTTTTTCTCATACTAGAGCTTTCTTTTGGTGGTTTTTGATCACCTCTGGATTTTTATCTTTTATTATATAAATAAAATAAGATTTCAGCATAAATTTAGGCCAAAATGTTTTCTGCTACATGTCAAGAGTGCTGCCAGTGATTGGGGCTCATCCTGCTAGCACTAGGTTTTTGGGGACACTATACTATTGGGGACACTATTATAGTTCTGACCATGACCATGATATAGACCCGGACAAACATCAGCAACACAGCGACTTATAGTGTGACTGGTATAGTGTGGCGGGCAATCAGAGACTGGCACTTATGCCATGTACACACGAGCGGACTTCTCATCCGCCTGAACTCCGAAGGACCTTTCGACGGAGTTCCG
This sequence comes from Lithobates clamitans, assembly GCA_037952925.1. Classification (NCBI taxonomy): domain Eukaryota; kingdom Metazoa; phylum Chordata; class Amphibia; order Anura; family Ranidae; genus Lithobates; species Lithobates clamitans. Next base: position 192,552 of record JBBGZY010002473.1, read on the forward strand.
ACGAAATGGACTTGCCTACACACGATCCCACCAAAGTCCGATCGTTTTGAACGTGATGACGTACAACCGGACTAAAGTAAGGAAGTTCATAGCCGGTAGCCAATAGCTGCCCTTGCTTGGTTTTTGGTCCGTCAGACTAGCATACAGACGAACATTTTTTTTCGATAGGACTCGAGTGCGTCAGAAAGATTTGAAACATGTTCTATTTCTAAAGTCCGTCAGATTTTTCGACAGAAAAGGTCCGATGAAGCCCACACTCGATCGAATTGTCCGACGGATTCGTTCCGTCAAACCTTTGATGCCGAAAAGTCCGGTCGTGTGTACGTGGCATAACTGACACTGGCTGGGAGGGCCGCTAAGTGACCAACACGGTCTGATGTCGCTATGACACTAATACAGTGATCAGTGATAATAGTGTACACCGTACTAATGGTACTGGCTGGATTACAAGGGTGATCAGGAGGGCAAGCAAAGGGTTAACTGGTGCCTAACAAGAGTATCAGTGCTGATTTTACTCACATACAGACTGGCTTTTGTCCCTGATTGCAGCTCTGAACGGTAACTGAAATCAGGGAGAAAAAAAAAAACGCCAGATCTGTGTTGTGTTTACTTACAAGGCAATCAGCAGGTTCACAGTCAAAAGCATTGGCTGCATGCCTGCTGATGAACTCATGCTGTGTCCAACCACAAATCTTGAAAAAAGGAAAAATAGCTAGAAAAATGGTTAAACTTTTCCAAGTAGAAAAGAGACTTCCAGCCTTTTAGGATACCAAAAACAACAGGGCATTCTGGGAGTGGGAGGGATTTTGCCAGGTTGGTCATTGTTTTCTTTTGTTTGCCAGTGTCCAAATGCCACTGTAGACAACAGCAGGGGCAGCCCATCCGTTAGGGGCGCCGGGTGCCGCCCCCTCTCTACTCGCCTCCCCCTATATGCCACGGTGGCCGCCCCCTATTCATGCGTCCTATCCCTTTTGGGTCACCGGGTGCATGAATTACAGTAGCCGTTTTTTTTTTTTAAGCACCTGCTTACAGCCATAGGTTCTAATAGGCTTCAAAATAGGGTGGGCTACAACAGTGAATGATTATTTGCTGTTAAAACACTGATCCTCAAGCCGGCCAATTAGAAGTGGGTGTGAGACCCATTTTCCAATTGGCCCAAAAGAGAAGACTCCTGATTGGCCCCCGAGGAGGAGGGAGGAAACCTCTAAATACAGTCCCTGACAGACGGGGGAACTTGTCCTTACATTTGCCACACACAAAGTGTGCCAAACCTGGGAGCTGAAGTTTTAAATAGACTCTGGCTGACCCAAGATGGCCACTAGAATCACATGGGACGCCAGCGTCTAATTGGAAAGCTGCCTCCTTGTGATGGAAGGATGTCATAGAGCAGTGGTTCTCAACCCTGTCCTCAAGTACCCCCAACAGGCCATGTTTTGGGAATTTCTCTTAGGTAAAGTAGCTGTCCAAAATACCAAGCCATTGACTCCGATTTAAAGCACCTGTGTAAGATAAAGGAAAACCTGCAAACATGGCCTTTTGGGGGTACTCGAGGACAGAGTTGAGAACCACTGTCATAGAGGAACCAAGGAAAAAGAACTTTTTATTATTATTAATAATTCATTCCATAATTCATTCCATTCCATTTGTTTAGATGCGGCATTCGTTATTTCGGATAATTTGTAACTTCGGATAAATTTGTATTTGTTGCATTGACTAACAGCCAAATTTAAAAGGAAATTCTAATACCTAGAATTTAATAATTAGTTATTATTAGTTAGTTAGGTATTATTTTGAATTTTCAGATTTTCGTTCTTATTTTCAGATTTTAGAATTCCTGAATTTTCAAATTTCTGGATTTTCGAATTTACGAATTTTGATATCGAATGATCCAAAAAATGAAAAAAAAAACAAAAACAAAAAACGAATGATACCAAAACAAACAAATTTTTCGGCAGTGCACATGTCTAATCACAGAATGTTTATATTTGGATCTATTGTTGAAGTGTATGATTGATTTGTTTCGATAGGTGCGGCCAATTCACAGTCTTTATTCACTTTATGCTTTGAACTGGAGTTTTTGTGACATTATAAGCACTTTATTTCACTTGGCACTTTAAAGACAATTCACATATTTGCGGACAGTAAAGTCCAACTTGTTGCAAACACATATTTATTAAGAGCGCGGTTAATTAATTTTTCTTGGTTTGTTTAATATTAAACCCTTTGCTTTATAACGTGCAGCTCTCATTATTGCATTTTGTTATATGAGCACATTTATTCCATATTTGTGCAGGTGTTGGGTCAATTTACCCATTCTTTACATTTCCAGAAAGTATACAGCTTGTCTAAGCGTACAGAAAAAAGGGGGCGGAGAGCTGAAGTTACACTCAGTGAGGAGAAGTCTAAGAGCTGATTGGAGGAAATGGAAGCCGCCCCCCCCCCCCTCCACACAGGAACCAAGCTGAGGCAGTCAATCAGCTGGAAGTACCTCCTCTGTCACCTTTTTTCTCTTGGTGTCAGGAAAACCTGTCAGAAGTGACTCATGCAGATAGCAGAGGAAGGAGGCAGCAGACAGAAATGACACTTAGGCCCCTTTCACACTGGGGCAGTTTGCAGGTGTTATTGCGCTAAAAATACCGCCTGCAAACCGCCCCAAAACAGCCTCCGCTTTCAGTGTGAGGGCTTTCACACTGAAGCAGGGCGCTGGCAGGAGAAGAAAAAATCTCCTGTGAGCCGCATCTTTGGAGTGGTTTTAACCCTTTTTCGGCCGCCAGCAGGGGGTTAAAACCGCACTGCTAGCGGCCGAATACCGCGGTAAAACAGCGCTAAAAATAGCGCTGTTTTACCGCCGACGCCCCCTACCGCCCCAGTGTGAAAGCAGCCTTAGGGGTTGATTTATTAAAAGCAAATAGACTGTGCACTTTGCAGTTGCCCTCTGCAAGTGTAGTAGATCCACAGCTTAGTAAATGAGGTAAAGCTTCACTTTGCAAAGAATACCCAATCACGTACAAGGAAAATTAAAAAAACAGCATTTTTGCTTGCACATGATTGGAGGATGGAAGTCAACAAAGTTTCTGCTCATTTACTAAGTTTTGGAGCAACTGCATTTGCAGAGGGCAACTTCACTTTGCAAAGTTTACAGTTTTTTTCTCTTTAGTAAATCAACCCCATTGTGCTCTAAATTGAGACAAGTACACACTATAGAGCAGTGATGGGGAACCTTGGCACCCCAGATTATTATTATTATACAGGATTTATATAGCGCCAACAGTTTACACACCGCTTTACAATATAAAAAGGAGACAATACAGTTACAATACAATGTAATACAAGAGGATTAAAAGGCCCCTGCTCAGAAGAGCTTACAATCTAAGTAGTGGGGCAGGTGGTACAAAAGGTTGTAACTGTAGGGAATGAGCTGGTGGAAGTGGTAGAGGATTAGTTGGAGACGTGATCAGCTTTCCTGAAGAGATGAGTTTTCAGGGATCGCCAGAAGGTAGCAAGAGTAGGGGATAGCCGGACCAGTGGAGGTAGCGAGTTCCAGAGGATGGGAGAGGCTCTGGAGAAATCCTGGAGACGAGCATGGGAGGAGGAGATGAGAAAGCTTGAGGGTAGGAGGTCTTGGGAAGAGCGGAGAGGACGATTTGGGTGATATTTGGAGACAGATGTTTTGGAACTACATTTCCCATGATGCTCATGCACTCTGCAGCGTAGTTGAGCATCATGGGAAATGTAGTTCCAAAACATCTGAGGTGCCAAGGTTCACCATCACTGCTATAGAGAGATATGCTTTGTTCATATTTCATGTCTGAGGTTTACGAACATTTTAAAGCAGACCTTATAATGCCCATTTCCTGTTTCTTGTCTAGTCATTAGCCTAGGCTTATGACAACATGCACAGCTCTCTCTCTCACTCTTGTGAGAGTGTGCCAGGAAGGGGGGTGGGGAGTGAGTCATAGGAGGGCCAGTGAGACCTGCAGAGCTGAAGGTGTGCCTCTGTGTAAATCCAGGAAGTGAGGAAAAGATGATCCGCACTCCGGTGATTGCTCTTAAAAAGTGTAATATTTATTGACAAGCCACAGTGACCAAACGCAAATGAGAAGAGTCGACGCGTTTCAGCCTATAAGGCCTTAGTCATAACCACCATAAATCCAGGAAGTGAACAGCCAGACTCAGTGGAGGGAGATTTCCCTCTCACTCTTGTGAGAGTGTGCCAGGAAGGGAGGGGGGGTGAGTCATAGGAGGGCCAATGAGACCTGCAGAGCTGAAGGTGTGCCTCTGTGTAAATCCAGGAAGTGAGGAAAAGATGATCCGCACTCCGGTGATTGCTCTTAAAAAGTGTAATATTTATTGACAAGCCACAGTGACCAAACGCAAATGAGAACAGTTGACGCGTTTCAGCCTATAAGGCCTTAGTCATAACCACCATAAATCCAGGAAGTGAACAGCCAGACTCAGTGGAGGGAGATTTCCTGCAGCCTATTTGGCAAATACAGAATCCCAGTATATATACAATAATATGCAAAGTGGTTGGAGGGAAGCTTCACAATGGCAAGGATGTTTTTATTACAAATTATGTGAGAGGACTGCAGTTCCTCTTTCAATTTTAAATGTAATGATTATTACTGTTATTATTTTACTGTTTTTTTTTTTTTAATAAATACATACTTTTATTTATCTTTTTTTTTTTATATCTGCTCAGAGTTCAGCTTTGATGTTTTGTGTCATTTTCTCCTGTCTGCCCCATAATCCCCATCCTGCCTGTCACTGAGCTCTTCATATGAAGCTGCTTGTCCTGAGCAATTATATGGCGAGTATTATATTGCTTGTATCCAGCAATCAGCCAGCAGTGAATATGCAGCCAGACAGCAGCCAGGTCTTCTTCTGAGCCTGTGCTGAGCGGCCTGACCCTCCGCCAGAAGCGCTCATAAATCTGCCTCACCTGATAGGCGATGGGCTTTTTAGGATCTCTCAGGGTGCTCCGAGGATAGCACTTCTCTGAACTCTGTGCCGCAATAAATAACGCCACCTGCAATACGTCTTGCTGAGTGTGTCAGCTGCGGCTATTCTGCCATGAATTCTTATTCTTCTTTGCCCTGGAAGATAGATTCCAGATACAGCACACTGCTGATCTCCGTGTCAGCTCTCTTTACCCCCTTGCCCCAATGGAATGACAGGGGCCACAAATAAAATGATATAAAAAAGAAGCGACACATAAAAATAGCTTCAGAGGAAAGGCACCACGATATATATTAGAGATGGAGAAAGAAAACAAAGAAGGTGGGGAAATTAGGATACATAGATAGATAGGCTGAAATGATAAATGTATTGGCTGCGTATTGGAGTGCAGGATTCTACAATATCCATTTAAAGGGTTGCTAAACCCAGGAGCTTGCAGTCACTATATCTGGTCTCCCACAGTACACAGAACATGGAAATTTAATAATTGTAGGAAATATAAACTAAATACCTTTTCTCATCAGCAGTATAGAGCAGTCTTGTGACTTCTATCAGTGTCTGGTTAAAACTTGTAGGAGGAGTTTTCATTCTCCTGTGATTGTCCTGCATGACCCCTGACCCTCTGTCTGGACAGTGCTGGTTGGCCCTGTGCTGATCACATGCACCCTCCCAAGAAAAAACAAACAAAAAAACTCTCTAGTAATACTCACCAAACTGAGCATGTACAGCTTGTCCCCTAATGATCTGTTCTATCATAAGAGAGATTGGGGACAGTAAAAAAAAAAGGGAAGGATCAAAGAAGACAGGATCAAAGAGCCTTTTTACACAATGCAGAGGATAAACCCCTTAGGTTCCACCGTTAGTATAACAATCATGCGTTACTGCAAACAGTGCCTTGAAAAAGTATTTATACCCCCTTGAAATTTTCCACATTTTGTCATGTTACAACCAAAAACGTAAATGTATTTTATTGGGATTTTATGTGATAGACCAACACAAAGGCACATAATTGTGAAGTGGAAGGAAAATGATAAATGGTTTTTAATTTTTTTTTTACAAAAAAATATGTGAAAAGTGTGGGGGGGGGCATTTGTATGGCGCCACACGGAGTCAGTACTTTGTAGAACCCCCTTTCTCTGCCATTACAGCTGCAAGTCTTTTTGGGGGTGTCTCTACCAGCTTTGCACATCTAGAGAGGGACATAATTGCCCATTCTTCTTCTTTGTAAAATATCTCAAGCTCTGTCAGATTGGATGGAGAGCGTCTGTGAACAGCAATTTTCAAGTCTTGCCACAGATTCTCAATTGGATTTAGGTCTGGACGGTGACTGGGCCATTCTAACACATGAATATGCTTTGATCTAAACCATTCCATTGTAGCTCTGGCTGGATGTTTCGGGTCGTTGTCCTGCTGGAAGGTGAACCTCCCCCCAGTCTCAAGTCTTGACAGACTCTAACAGGTTTTCTTCTAAGATTGTCCTGTATTTGTCTCCATCCATCTTCCCATCAACTCTGACCAGCTTCCCTGTCCCTGCTGAAGAAAAGCATCCGCACCACATGATGCTGCCACCACCATGTTTCACAGTGGGGATGGTGTGTTCAGGGTGATGTGCGGTGTTAGTTTTCCCCCCACACATAGCATTTTGCTTTTAGGCCAAAAAGTTCAATTTGGGTCTCATCTGACCAGAGCACCTTCTTCCACATGTTTGCTGTGTCCTCCAGCAAAAAGGGAGGCTCTAACTGGCTTCAAAAAAGGGTGGGTTGGGGCCCAGAGCACTGCGCCCTGAGCCCACTTAGTTGTGTGACAATAACGAATAAATATTTGCTATTGTCTTCCTGATTCTCCTCCCAGCCAATCAGGAAGAGGGTCCTTTAAACCTGGCTGCTAGCCCGTCACCTGATTGGCCGAGAGGAGAAGCGATCCTATTGGCCTGCCAAGGAGGAGGAGGGAGGAAAAGCAGGGGAAGCCACCATGAAGTCGAGGAGGAGGAGACGCAGAGTGGACCCGCCGCCCACTGCCCGGAGGCTGGTGACTGACCGGGTGGGGGTGGCGGGTGAATTTGCCGCCCCCCCCCAAAAAAATATACCACCAGCCACCACTGGTAAGTAGTCATTGGACTTAGAGAGAGGCATTGGGGGTTCATTTACTAAAACTAGAGAGTGCAAAATCTGGTACAGCTGTGCATAGAAACCAATCACCTTAGTTGAACAAGCTGAAGTTAGAAGCTGAAGTTAGAAGCTGATTGGCTACCATGCACAGCTACTTGCCCTCTCTAAGAATCAACCCCATCGTTCCACAGAACATATTCCAGTCTGTATTTTTCTCAGATAAAGGGTCATTTAGGCCTGGTTCACACATATATTTTTTAGTGCGTTTTCCGTTTTGCAGAAACTCAATACAGTCCATTTAACATGGTTTCCTATGGGTCACGTTCTCATCTGTGCATTTTATGGAAAGGGCCAGGGACTTTTTTCCTGGTTTTTGGTTCCACAGACTTCAATGGATCAAAAACGTAACTTGAAAAACGTAAAATGCACCTGGAATATGCAAACTGCAACCTGCATAGGTGTGAACCAGGCCTTGGGAAATAGGTTTACCAGCCACTATAGGGATTTTGTTAGCAGTGCAGTCAGCAGTGGCGGCCCGTCCATAGAGGGCGCAGGGTGCAGCCCCCCATATCCATGCGTCCGGCCCCCTGATCTACATATCTGTGGCGCCGGACCATGGATTCCAAAGGGTGTTTATTTTTAAGCACCCGATTAGAGCCAGTGGCTCTAATAGGCTTAAAAAAAAGGGTAAGCTCAGAGCGCAGAGCATTGCGCTCCGAGCCCACCCAGTTGTGTGACCATAGCGAATTAAATTTCGCTATTATCACACTAAAGTTCCTCCCCGCCAATCAGGAGGCAGGTCTGTGAGACCTGTTTACCAATTGGCCAAAGCGTCAGGCGATCCTATTGGATCAAAATCAACAGAAAAATGTCTCCTGCGCTGTGCGGAGGGCCTGTTGTACTTCTGTAAGGTGCCTGATGAATGAATTTTGCACGGCCCGCTGCCTTAGTCAACTAGGGGGAGTTCAAAGGACTAAAGCAAGGAAAGAAAGAAAAAGGCACGTGGCCTGGTGCATTTTCCTTAGTGAAAAGTTTTATTACAAAGCGGAAATAAGTGGAGTAATCACATTTGGTATCTTGAATAACATCACATTATTCCTCTAAGACAGGGGTCTCCAAACTATGGCCCTCCAGTTGTTCAGGAACTACAATTCCCATCATGCCTAATCATGTCTGTGAATGTCAGAGTTTTACAATGCCTCATGGGATGTGTAGTTCTGCAACAGCTGGAGGGCCATGGTTTGGAGATCCCTGCTCTAAGAGGTCATAAAACAAAACCCATTACTCATGGGATGGTGAGATGGAGTAATCGTCTGACGGGTTTCGAGGGTTTATCCTCTTCCTCAGAGCCTTATGGAACCGAGTCTGGTCTGTATGTTTATATGCAGTGGACTGGATGGACGGTATAGCCTTGGAGGAATGGTCCTCCTTCGCTGTTGCAATAGTCTTTACTCATTGGAGAACATCAATAGGTGGTGATCGTGTGACCCTTCAACCTGATCCAGACCCATTGATAGGCATCTAGATGTGAGCTGCACTGGACATACAGTGCCTCTGGGTCCCCTGGGCGGGTGTTTCACAATATGGACAAAGATATTAGAGTGGTGAGCTTCCTGGAGGTCCAATTCTTGCGTGCATACAGGCTGCTCACAGTGCCAGGGCGCCGTGTGTGTCCGTCTGGTGGTGTGTGCTGCTGACTCTTTCCATTGGATTCTATTGGATGCCTAGCGCTTTGGGGGAAGACACCCGGCGGAGGAAGCTGGAGGAGCGGACACCGGAGCCACCGCACTCCATGAGAGGACACCCCAGCCCCACCACACAAGTGGGTAAGTGCCGGGCTCGTGCAGGGGGTGCTGTGCTACGCCGCCGGGGGGGGGGTGTGTTGTTTGTTTGCTGCCCCCCCCAAAAGAAGAACCCACCAGCCGCCACTGGCAGTCAGGTACAAATTAAAGCCATTCAGCAAGAAGGATACGTACCTTCCGCATAAATGCAAACCTTCACATTTGATTGGGACGTTCCTTTAATCGCTGTCTAAAATAACAAGCTTAGTGTAAATCTGCCAAGTATGACTTTATAAAAAAACTGTGCGGAGATACCTGTCATTCCCCATGAGGAGCAACATTCTGCTTACACCGAGCCCTTTGTAGGTATGAGCCAGAGATGTGATCCAAAGTGATGTTTACTGGATAACAAGCGACACACGTATGCGCAAGTGACTGCGGCACCTCCAGTAGTCCCTGTGACAGAGGTGGCCTGTGCCATGAAATTCGAGGTGATTTACAAGGTCGTTGACAGATGCGAGTATTGATCGGGTATTAAAGTGTCTCGTGATTAATACAGCCTTCTAAGTAATTAGTGCAGAAGACCTCTTATATCTCGGCGTGTTTAAATAATGTATCTCCAAACACACAGGCACCTTGTCAATCAGGCGAGCTGCGGCCAAACATCATATCACCTGATAACTCATTTGGAAACTGGGCTCGGTGCCTGCCGAATACCTTTCACGAACAGCAGCTCTCTCTTCTAATTGCCTTGGGTGACCTAAATTTAGAGACCAGCAAATCAGCAGGGGTGGAATGCCAGAGGGAAAATTAGAGATGGGAGACTTTGATAGAGGCTGCGAAGGGATGCTGAGTACAAGAGGATGCTGGAGAGACAATGGTGCAAAACACACAAGCTCCTTCCAGCAGCCGGGGTTAACCTAGTAGGATCAGAGGGCAAGTTAACAGCATCTGCCACAATGAAAGCAGAGAAAAGTGTGTGCTCGAGAGGAACACTGCCTGCCTGCCAATGACTTCCAATGAAAATACGTATTTAAGGGACCTTGGGTTATTAATCGGGGGATTGGAATGGAATGGATAGGTTCTGTTTTTATTAATACCAAGTGTCCTTCATCATTGTCCTATTCCAGCCAAGGCTACAAGGACAACGCTTACAGTGGCGGGCAATGCAGAAATCCATAAAAAAAGAAAGACCAAAAAAATAAAAAAATAAAAAAAATAAGACTAACGTACTTTTCTGAAAGCAGGCAGGTCGCTTGTTTTTTTTTTGACCGTTTAAATAAGAATTTCATTTTTAATTCTTCTGCACTTTGCATGCTACAGTTTTAGATTTGCATTTACAATTTCTTCTCCAAGTAGTTGATATAAAGCAGGTCTCGTTTAACTATTTACTTATACCCCCTTCCTGCCCCCCAGGCCAATATTCAGATCTCAGCGCTGTCGCACTTTGAATAGCAATAGCGCGGTCATACAACATACGTACCCAAACTAAATTTTTATATATTTTTTTCATACAAACAGAGCTTTCTTTTGGTTGTATTTGATCACCACTGGGTTTTTTATTTTTTGCTGAACAAACAAAAAAAGACAGCAAATTTTGAAAAAAAACCAAACAAAACATTTTTGATAGTTTGTTATAACATTTTGTAAATAAGTAATTTTTCTCCTTCACTGAAGTGCACTGATGAGGCAGCACTAATGGGCACTGATAGGTGGCACTGATGGGCACTGATAAAGCAGCACTGGTGGGCACTGATGAGGAGGCACAGATGAGGCTGCACTGAAAGGTGGCACTGATAGGTGGCACTGATGTGCTCTTATAGGCAGCACTGAAGGGCACTGAGAGGTGACACTGATGGGCACTTATAGGTGGCACTGAGAGGCACTGGTAGGCAGCACTGAAAGGCAGCACTGATAGGTGACACTGACGATGAGGCACTTATTGGCAGCAATGATGGGCACTGATAGGTGGCACTGATGGGCACTGGTGGGTCCTGATAAGTGGCACTGATGGGAACTGATAGGTGGCACTGGTTGGCACTGATTAGCAGCACTGGCGGGCACAAATTGGAACTGATGTACCTGTAACAGAAGCAGGTTACCAGATTTCTTCTATTCTCCTCATGCTGATACTGACTCCACCCCCTGCCCATGTTTACCCCACATTTTTAATGAAGTGCCCATCAAATGCAGCCTCACTAGCGCCCATCAAATGCAGCCTCACCAGCGCCCATCAAATGCAGCCTACCAGCGTCTATCGATGCAACCTACCAGTGCCCATAAATGAATGTTTGATTGCTTCCATTCATTCAGGAGTCGGGACACAGACACAGTCCTCTGCCTCTGACACTATGTGCGAATGGAGCGGCGGCTGCCTGCTGATGCTTTGACTTAGTTGCTTGCTGCAGAAAGAAAAGAGTAGGAACACCAGTGGCTGGGTGCCCTAGGCAGCAGTGTGCCCTAGGTGGTTGCCTAGTTTGCCTAGTGGTAGCACCGGCCCTGTTTAGTTGTTAGTTGGAGGCTTCCCTAAAAAGATGAGTTTTCAGGAAGTGCCCTAAAGGTGGCCAGGAGATAGCTGGACAGATTGAGGTAGAGAGTTCCAGAAGATGGGAGAGGCTCTGGAGAAGTCCTGGAGATAAGCATGGGAGGAGGAGACAAGAGCGCTTCAGAGCAGGAGGTCTTGGAAGGAGCAAAGAGGATGGATTGGGTGGTACTTAGAGACACAATTGGTCATTTAGCTCGGGGCAGAGTTGCGAATGGATAATAAAATTTGTAAAAAAAGTCAACAGCTATTCTAAGGGCACAGAAAGTAATTAGTAATTATGTAATAAAAATCTTCTCCAGGGGCTACACTACCCACCACCTTCCCTACTCCTGTCATCTGTACAGGAAGTAAGTATAAATCTCCCAAACATTGAACTGATATAGGTAAAGTTTTGTACATACCTCCATACCTCCCAACTTTCTGAGATGACAAAGAGGAGCACCTTTTAGTACAAAGAATGTAGCCAAAAGGAATGGCACCAATACAAGGACCATCAATATTGCATATGCCAAAAACCCATTGGCGGTAAACCCTTAAATCTATAAGTGTCCAAAGTTCTGTACAGGTTCTCTCACATAAGTGTAGATCCTTCAGAGGCAAAGTCCAGTGCTGGTAACGTCAGCGCGAACCCCAAGCTAAAAGTCTTCCTTGCCGGCCATGACAGATGACATTCTCCTACTCCTGCGGGTCTCTTACTCCGAATCCATCCCCTACGGGTCTCACAACCTAAGGCTGTACCATGCTCACTAGGTTCTCTCTCATGGAACCACACTGAAACGAACCACTGTCCCAATTTATACCCACAGGGCAAGTGGGCTGGACCCAGACAGGAACCTACCAAAAAGATCAGGAGAGTGCAAAACATTAACCTCAACCCTTCCAGTCAAGACAGGACCCACCAACTGTTCCAACCTGCTTACAAATGGTTGAAGGAATCACTAGAGGAAGTATGCATAGCTCCCAAATGTCCCTCATCTGGAGAGACTGTCCCTCTTTAAGAGTCAAGTCCCTCTGTCCCGCTATGCCCCTCAGCTGTCCCTCTTTTGGGTCTTATACACTGCCTCTGAAAAAAATGAACTACAAAAATTGTTATATCATATTAAACCTTTTATCTCACCTCTAAATTATTTAATCTGTTACTTTAAAAAGCCAATATGAAGTGACAAATGTGCGATATTGGCTGAAGAGGGCACAATAATCTGGCAAACAGAAAGTGCAAAGGCTTGATTAAATAGGAAGTTCATGGTGGGAGCAAAGGGTTCAAGGTTCACCAGAAACAAGGTTGAAGGCAAGACAGTCCAGGAAGCCGTTCAGCATGTCAGGTGACTCAGCAAAAAAAGACTGCCAGACACAGCAAAGGTTGCAGGTTCAGATCTGAGTCCTGAGAAAAATACAAAAGGAGCACCAGACCAAAATCAGATAAACGAGTCCACTATAATTGTGAATCAAATAAACACATCCAACGTTTTTCTGGGGCAACACCACTTCCCCTTCATCTGTGCTCAACACAGGGTAAAACTTGGATGGTCTCAGAGAAAATAGTGACTTCACAGATCTATATTAGAACCAATATTGAACTATCCTCATGGAGAACAGCAGGATAGCACTACTTTTTTTTTAAAGTTATGCTTTAAATACCCTCACCTCCCTCTCTTTCACCTGGGATCACAAGATGGACAGCCTTTCCATAGGAATGAATGGGATTATATATGACTATATGACTTCGGGATAGGGTGGTCACCTGCTCGGAATTCACCCGGACAGTCCGGGTTTTGACTCAAGTGTCCGGGTTTCAGTCCACCTGAAACCCGGACACAATATTCAGACAAGAATGTGACCTGACCTGACAGGGACCTGACAGGGGGTGAGGGGGCACTATGTGTGCTGCATTATTATTCTCATTGAAGTGCCCAAAGGTGTCCTAAGTCTGTCACAATCCTATAGTGCAGGGGTCTCTAAACTTTTTAAACAAAGGGCCAGTTTGCTGTCCTTCAAATTTTAGGGTGGCCGTACTGTTGCCAGAGGGAGAAGAAAATATCCTGGGGTCAGTGGGATTAAACAATGCCCCATGATTGGTATTATTGGGAGTAATAGTGCCCCATCGCTGATATCAATGGGAGAAATAGTGGCCCCATCACTGGTGTCTGTGAGAGGATTGGTGTCCCATCGTTGATATCAATGGGAAGAATAGTGCCATATCATTGGTGTCTGTGAGAAGAATGGTGTCCCATTATTGGTGGGAGGAATAGTGCCCAATCATTCATGTCAGTGGGAGTAGTGCCCCATCATTGATGTCAGTGGGAGGAATAGTGCTCTATCAATGGTGTCAGTGGGAGGAATAGTGCCCCATCATTGATGTAAGTGGGAGGAATAGTGCTCTATCATTGATGTAAGTGGGAGGAATAGTGCCCCATCCTTGGTGTCAATGGGAGGAATAGTGATCCATCAATTATATCAGTGGGAGGAATAGTGCCCCATCCTTGGTGTCAATGGGAGGAATAGTGATCCATCAATTATATCAGTGGGAGGAATAGTGCTCTATCACTGGTGGGAGTTAGTGAGAGGAATAGTGACTCACTGTTGGAATCAATGGGAGGAATAGTGACCCGTTCTTGGTATCAACGGAAGGAATAGTGTGCCATAGTTGGTTCCAGTGAGAAGACTAGTGCCCCATTGTCAGTGTCAGTGGAAGGAACTATGCCCCACTGTTGCTGACAGTGAGGGGGGGGGATATTGCCCCGAGGGCCGGATAAAAGCAAGCAAAGGCAAGCAAAGGCCCACGGGCCACAGTTTGGGCGGCAGTTTGGAGACCACTGCTATAGTGTACGTTAAAACAAAAATATGTCTGTGCGCCGCTAAAGTGTTTGGGTTTGGCTTGAAGAAAAAGTGGCAACCCTACTTCGGGATCAGCTCAGGACAGAGTTTCCAGCCAGGGCCTGCCAAGCATGTGGACAGGTAAATGTAGGACATTAGGGGGGAATCAAGACTAATTGTACAAATACAGTTATCCATTAAAGACACAATGTTTGCTAGTGAAATACAAGACTATTAGGCCCCCGGATGCATGGATTGATGAATGTTCTAGTAAAATGCTATGATCTGTATAGTATCTTTAGAAGATGAATGCAGTCATCTGGCTGCAAGCTTTGGGATGCAACACCTATCTATGCACTTATCTTTCCCATAATGCTCAGCGCATACATTAGCAGAGCCAGGGTGATCAGACACCTATTAGAGGCCACAGACATTATAGACTCCACTCCACATTCGCCTGTCTACCTGTTAATGTATCTAGTCACTCATCCCAGACTCACCCCTCCTCCATCTGTTACCCAGTCGCTATAAGTTTATTTATTGGGGCTATTTCAGCTAGAGATTTCACTTAAATATTCATCATTTAGCTCTCTGGGTAAATCGTATTTAATCAGCACAAGAGAGAAAATAGCATAATTATAGATGCCGGATGCCATTACAGTGAGAGAAATGAAACCTGGTCCGAGACGTCCAGCCGAGCTCCTGATGAGGAGTAGATTGCATTACCAGCGGGGTTACTCTGAGGTTATTGGCCAAGGGGCTGACTGCACCTTGTAGCGTCTCTGACCCCAATGAGGCACAAGAGTACAGAAAGATGTTAGCCGTCTGAGCAGCTAAACCTCCTCCCTTTAGCGGCTCCCGATGAATCTTTCATTGTAATGTGGACGTGATTAATGTCAGTGTAATCAAGCCACATTAATGCAGAGATGCAATGATCTCTCTAAATAAACATGCTCTAATAATCCCAGACCCAAGCTGTTTGTTCCAGATCTATTTGTTGTATAGGAAGATGGTAAACTGGGAAAAGTGCAGCATTGTGTTCACAAAAGGGTCCTTCCTTCATGGGTGCGTCCATTGAATGAAATGGAAGACTTGTCAAAAAAAGCAGGAATGTTGGTCCCGGTTCAGAAAATGTCAAGCACTTTTCTGCAGCAGAGAATTACATTTTCCGAACTTAGATTGGGGCCCCATATCTCGGGGCCACTTGGTGCTTGGTGCTTGGTGCTGGATATGTTATGGTACCAGATCCACTGGGTTTGCACACAAAATTTGGGGTTCCTAGCACCAAGTGGCCCTGAGATACATGGCCCCAAAGTCGGTTCCGAAAATGTCAAGCACTTTTCTGCAGCTGAGAATGACATTTTCCAAACCAATTTTGGGGCCCCGTATCTCGGGGCCACTTGGTGCTAAGAACTCCAGCTTTGGATATGTTGTGGTACCCATTCCACTGGGTTTGCACACCAAATTTAGGGTTTCTAGCACCAAGTGGTCCTGAGATACAGGGCCCCAAAGTTGGTTTGGAAAGTGAAATTTTTTGCTGCAGAAAAGTGTTTGCCGCGAGTATAAGTCGAGGGGGGCACTTTCAGCACAAAAAAATGTGCTGAAAAACTCGACTTATACTCGAGTATATACGGTATATATATATATATATATATATATATATATATATATATATATATATATATACACAGCACTCTTAAGTCTCCTGAGGAAGCTGGGCGAAACATGTAGAGCAGAAGTGGCTGCACTGTTGTATGAATTGCATGTTATTGTGATAACTTTTATCATTATTAATTTTAAATTTGATATTGAATAAAATATGTATTCTTACCTGATATGATCATGTTGTAAACTCATTTTGGCACCTTTAAAGTCCTGCTCTTTGTGTCCCTATATTTGCCTATAATTGGGATGTGGTGCCTATTTCGGCCTTTCACTGCCCAAACCTCGCATGTATTGTTGCATTCTTCTGTTGAAGCCATTAATCTACACCCTATGCAAGCTCTGCGATGGAAAGTGTTGGGAGCTTACACAGGATTAGGACCAAACACTGCATCTTGGGAGGAAGGAAAGGTGCTCACATGATCCTCCATACCAGGAAGCACCAGGGGATTTTGACGGCTCCGGTGGAAGGATGGAGTGCATAAAAGGTGAGTATCACTGGTTAGGGTACACTTTCGAGAAAACCTGTCACTTTATCCTGCACAACACTGAACCTAAAGCCGCGTACACACGGGCGGACTTTTCAGCATCAAACGTCCAACGGACTTTCCGACGGACTTTCGACGGAGTTACGACGGACTTTCGGACAACCGGACTTGAAGCCACAGCCCGGCACCCACAGTTGAAATGCCGGCGCCGACGAGCGGAGAGGGGGGGGGTGAGCGGGACTTCGATCCCCCGCATCGCTGGACCCAGGGACAGGTAAGTGTCCAATTAAAAGTCAGCAGCTGCAGTATTTGTAGCTGCTGACTTTTAATTTTTTTTTTTTTTTTAATGGACCCCCTGGGTGGAACTCCTCTTTAAGGACCAGCCTCGTTTTGGATTTTAGGTGTTTACATGTTTAAAACAGTTTTTTTTTGCTAGAAAATAACTTAGAACCCCCAAACATTATATATTGTTTTTTTTCTAACACCCTAGAGAATAAAATGGTGGTCACTGCATTACTTTTTTTCACACCGTATTTGCGCAGCTGTCTTCTAAGCACACTTTTTTTGGAAAAATTCACTTTTTTGAATAAAAAAATAAGACAACGGTAAAGTTAGCCCATTTTTTTTTATATTGTGAAAGATAATGTTACGCCAAGTAAATTGATACCCAACATGTCACGCTTCAAAATTGCGCCCGCTCGTGGAATGGCGTCAAACTTTTACCCTTAAAAATCTCCATAGCCGACGTTTAAAAAATTCTGCAGGTTGCATGTTTTGCGTTACAGAGGAGGTCTAGGGCTAGAATTATTGCTCTCGCTCTACCGGTCGCAGCGATATCTCACATGTGTGGTTTGACCACCGTTTTCATATGCGGGCGCTACTCACTTATGCGTCCGCTTCTGCGCGCGAGCTTGTCGGGACAGGGCACTTAAAATTTTTTTTTTTACCTCATTTACTAAATTACTCTGGAGCAACTGCACTTTGCAAAGTGCACAGTCTATTTGCCTTTAGTAAATTCACCCCAATGTCTCAAGACCCGACAGAAACTGCCCTACTAAAACGCACTAATGGTTTACTGACTGCTAAAACCAATGGCCACTACTATACACTCTTACTACTAAACCTATCTGTGTCCTTAGATATGTTGACCAACTGCTCCTCCTCAATAAACTCCACTCCCTTGGCATATAAGATTCTCCTTTTTCCTATTCTGGTCCTCCTCCTATCAATCACAGTTCTCCTTCAGTGTCACCTATAACTCTCTCTCCTCCAATCCACTTCCTCTTTCTGTAGGGCTCCCCCAAGGTTCAGTTCTTGAACCCCTTCTCTTCTCTATCTACATCTCCTCTTTTGGTCACTTGATAACCTCCCATGGCTTTTAATGCCATCTCTTTGTAAAAGCAGCCATCTTGGTAGAGGCAGGGTTGCCACCACCCCCATCTCTGATAACTGGTGATCTGGTGACTAGAGGATGATCTGGAAGCAGCAGGAGAGATGCATAAAGCACAGATCAACATAATGGATAAAGCAGAAAGAGGTCTTAGTAATACAGGTCCCCAGGTACAGCCTACTCTTCAGCAAAGAAAACTGATCTGTGTCCCAACGGGGAAATGTCCTTCTATTTCCTGTCCTGTGGACACATTGAGAGGAAATCTCTCCAAAGTGATGTAATTTCCTTGTTAGACAGTCGTCACCAGAATTCCATGTTTCCACTGGAAGATTTCATCTCTGTTACTCTTCTGAAGGCAACTCAAAATTTTGGAGTGTTTTCCACTTCTAGCCTAAATCCCAAAGGTCACAAAGACAAATAGTGAGAGTGCATCTCCCTGGTGGGGACAGCAATGACAATTTGACAGGGGTTCAAACTCCTCACCATTCTATTCAAAGCCAGAAAAAAATAAACTCTTTTGACTTTAGATACACTCTAAATTTCTTTTTCAATCGCATTTATTGTTTTCAAGCAAAAGGAACAAACAAGGTTATGGCATGCCCACGGGTGGGCTCAGATATTCATGCACAAACACAGGCTTAAATAAGGTGAACGACATCGTCATTTCAAAACATAACTAAGGTCACTGGAGTTCCAAAGCAAAAAACAAAGTGTAGCAAGCCTCCAAGGCCAGCATGTCACCCTCCTGGGGCGGAAACACCCTCAATTGTGCAGATTCTCAAAAGGGAAGGAAGGAAAGAGGTAGAAAGAAGAGAGAAAAGAGAGAAGGCAGAAGGAGAGATGAGAATGGATGGGAAGAGGGGTGCTCCATGGACCTAGAAACACCGCAGGCTGAGATTACAATCGTCCAGAACAGGCTGAATAAAGTGAGGGGAAGGAATAGAAAATCCAAGGTTCCTGAACTTTGAGGAATTTGGAGTGTGAATCCTTCAGAATACTTTGCATTTGCTCGTTAAGCATCAGAGATCATACCAATTTTCTCACCCTGAAAGGTAACCATTGGGGTCCTCAAGGCCTGAGCAATGGTCCGTTTGGCTGAACTAAAAAGGTAGGAGGCCAATTTTTGTTGGTGGGCAAAAAGACCAGGTATGAGGCAATACAATAAAGCCAACTTGGCATCCTTACAGGCTGTCAGGTGGAATAGGGACTGTAGCAGTCCAAAGACCAAAACCCCACCAGTCGTGGGCAGGACCACCAAATGTGCAAAGCATCTTCCCGTTGACCACAGTTCCAGAAGCATCTGTCGCTGCAACCAGGGTTATCATGTGCAATCCAGTCAGGGACCCAGTACCACTGCAGGAGAACCTTTTAAACAGCCCCAAGAGTATTGGTATTGAAAGAGTATTTCGCAACAGATGTCCAGGCCTTGCTCCAATCTGCAATATCAACGGGGGTCTGGAGTTCTCGCTTCCATTGAAGCATATATGAGAGGGGTGCTGATGATGCTCGACCATTGAAAGATGCGTAAAAGGGCTGAGGATACACTTTAATTTTTAATTAAAAGCTCACATTCTTTTTGATGCCCCTCAGGTCCCCTTCTCCTTTGGAGTCCACATCGCACTGATGCAATCACATTTTCCATTCCAGCCATGACCATGCTTGCGCAGATAGGACAACCCACTTACTGATGTTGCCTTCAGCATTTTTTTACCTATCGCTTTCTTGAGGTGGAAAGCCGCAGAGAAATATGTGAGTATCTAGCTGCCGGTTCTTCCTCATCTTTCCATCTTGCTGCTGACAATTAAGAAACCTCAAAGTAATTTTTGAAAATGTCACCTTCTCATTTAGCAAAAGGCTAAATAATATATGAAGCATAATCAGTGTCCTGTGTTGCTGGTGCAGCTATGCAATGTCATTAGTAAACCCACACTATAATATCCGAGTGTCACAGTTTAATTATAACATGTAATTAGTTTCCTCACTGCCAAGCGGGTCCCCTGAGCTAAACAAAAGGTAAAGGAACAATCAGCCCCCCCAACATCAATCAGCTAACTGAAGGCTAAGTGGAGTTAACGTCAGACTGTGCAACAGATAGGAAGACCAGGGTGGTGAAGAAGACCACAACAGCTGACAAAACCCAAGATGTCCATATCATGGCCCTGTTCTCTCTGAGCTTAATCACACTGGATTTTTAAATCCCCTTTTCTGCATGCACATAGGCATAGATCCAGCTTAGAGCCAAAAAAAATAAAATATTGGGACTTTTTTGGTGCTTCATACAAACTAACATAAATTTTATCAGAAGTAATTATTTATTAGGAAAATTGTTAAATGACAAATCTATTTAAAACCATGTACAGTCTTGACATATTCTTATCCTTAAATATACAGCTGTGTTAAAGTGACAATTCCCAACACATTTCATCTGTTGGGCTTCTTCAGGGGATGCACTGTCTGCTAGTGGTCATAGCACCCATAATTGCCCATATATGGCTTAGGTGTATGATGTAGACTGTGCATTGTGCAATTCCCAGTGATGTCAATTAATTGGGCAAGTGTGTGACCACAGCAGGCATTAAGGAACCAAAATAGCCAAGTACTAAGGAAGGCCACACTCGGGCGCTAATTCTTCACAAGGGGGTAAAAGCCAAGATATAAAGGGATTTAATGGTGAGTATATTGCATTCTACCCATGTGGCTCCAGCGAATGCAATATACTCACCAAATAGCCTTTATATCTTGGACTTGACCCCCTTGTGAGGACTTAGGGCCCCCATGTGGCCTTGGGTGCTATGAACACTAGCAGACAATGTTCCCCTGAAGAAGCCCAACAGGCGAAAAATGTTGGGAATTGTTACTTTAATACCACTGTATATTTAAGGATAACAAGCAATATGCCAAGACTGTACATGGTTTTAAATCGATTTGTCTTTTAACATTTTTTCTAATAAATAATGAATTTTTCATGAAATTTATGTTAGTTTGTATGAAGCACCAAGAAAGTCCCAAGATTTTCTACTTTTGGCTCTAATTGATTAGTATGGGCTATCTGTGCTCTATCTTAATGACGACATCTTGATCTCCCACAACAATTTATGTCTATCGATCCAGCTTAAATGTTTAAATATTGATTAACGGGTTTGGGTACCAAGTGCCATGTTTTGTATCTTGTACCAGGGCCTAGAAATTGACTAGTAAGGTATACAAAAATATGGTGTGCAAAGAAAAAGCGACTTTCTTCGTACCCCCAAAAAGGACTTTACAACACAGGCAAGTTTAAAAAAAATCATACAAAGGAATGTTTATTACAAAAAGATTTGTTAAAAACATCAAAATTATGCAAGTGTTATGCCTAGAAAGGACTCCCACCAAGCTGCACTGTTCCCATATGATATATACATAGATATCTAGAGTAGCTAATGCCACATACAATACAAAATTCTCTTGACAAAGTAATCTGTATGCATTTGAACACAAAGGGAACAATTCCACATTTAGTGTTTCTCTACATGTTTCACGGCTCTAAGCCTCTTCCTCAGGAGATGTGGAAGCCACAATATCCAAGAGTGGGAAATGGCCCGCCCGATCCAGGTCTTCCAACCAGGATGGCAAATCCTCACGGTTACGAGTGTGGGAGAAATATGGGCTGATCATAAGCGACTAAAAAGATGTATCACCAACCCCTAAAGACGGACCAAGGATGGTAGGGACAGTCTTAAACCCAGTGATGAACTAATGTCACAACACTGAAAATAAGGTAATCGAGCCGTATATTCATTATAAATTCACAAACCAGTCTGTGTATTTAAATGTGGAGATCTTCTGCCTTGTCCCGCCTGGTATAGGTCCATCGAGGTCCTCCCAATATCAAGCTTAGCCAGTTGGAGTATAATAAATAATGAATCCTATGTAAGGTTTGTTATTTCACTAAAGTATGCTTTAAAGTAAAACCTAATGGAATGGTATTTAGTTTGCTAAAACACTGTGTATCATAATCAATTGAAATTTAGCTTAATAAAAAAAGGATTTTTGTCCAATCAAAAAGGTTTTCTGGTAAGTACAAAAATCTTATTTTCCTTATCATTTATTGAGAGACACAGGAAGTGTCAACTGGGACATCCAAAAGCTTTCCAGCTGATGGACAGGTAATTGCCGCTATAAAACCCAAAACAATGGGGATATGGAATCAACACGTGAATAAAAACCTTAATGGAGAGGGCACTGAAAAGGAGTTGGGTGTTATAGACCAGTACAGAAAAAATCATTGCAAGGAGAAAAAACTGAACCTTAGGAGCTAGGGGTTGTGATGAAGCTCAAGTGGCAGTCCACCAGAATACAGGTGAAAACAATACAAGATCTGCAAGAGCAGAAGACCTAGACTAAGTAGAAAAAAAAATCAATTAAACAACTGCAGAACAGGCTTAAGTCTAATTTTCCCTAAAGCTGGGTATAGATCGACTTCTGTTGTATACCCCGCTTTCAGATTTTTAGCCTACAGGTAAGCCTGAAATAAGTCTTACCTGTATGTAAAATTAATATCTCCTAAACCTGTATGGCGTATGCGCTCTGAAGGTCCAGCGGATGCTGCCGGAAAATCAGAACTCCTTGCCAGAAAGAGGACTCCCATGCGCATGCGAGGAAGTGACATCATCGCAGCTCCAGCCACTCACATCGCCGGAGCCGCAAACCCGGAAGAAATACAGAGGGAACATGTCAGCTCCCTCAGCGGTGACCCGTGGAGGTGATGCCAGCGCTTCATCCTAAGGTAAGTATTTCATAATGAACTAGTATGCGGTGCATACTAGCTCATTATGCCTTTGCCTTACAGGTTGTTTTTTTTGTGGGCTTACAACCGCTTTAAACAGGGAGGGCCACACACAAACTGAAATTTGACCAATCCTGGCTATATGTGCTGACTTTCAAAAAACTCTTGTACTACACTCATGCTTATTCTTTTTCCGAGGCCCCAACTCTGACTCCTGTGACTTTCTAAATGGATCCCTAGGACGCCCCATGCCATGATGTCAGACTCAGTATTGGGCTTCCGGTCACTAGGGAAGGAGCCTATGTACTCAAGCGCCTTCACTACTAGGGCCTTCCGTCACCTTTGCCAAGTCACTGCTTCCCAACTGGCAACATATCTTTCCTTGTATAACTTCATTGCACATTAGACATTTGTACTGCATCTTTTCTATCTTGTCTTGTCCTCTAGTCAAGCCCTGTTCTTTGTGATATGCCATACATGCATGCACCCCTTTAACTGTGTCCTCAAGTAACTTCAAACCAGGCCAAGTTTAATAATGATAAACATTTACTGAAGATATTTGAGTGTAACAAATGCACAGTCAACACAAGACTTGTTATACATTTCTATACATATTCTTCTAGTAAGTATCCTGGTGTCCCAAAGTGTCCTTTTAAGTTGTTCATTAGTTCTTGATAAGCAAGAGTCCTTACTCCAGAACCCCAGCTGGGCTCCCACAAGGGGTGGTTTAGTGCAACAGTTCGCATTTTCAGCAGCATCTTGTTCCTTTAAGTGGGGAGACCTGTAACTGATTTTTTGACCATCTTAAAAAATATGTCACCTCCGTGAAATGGTTCCCTCTCCTTTTTGCGTGTTTGCTCCAGTAGAAGGCAGTACCTTCCCTAAAAGTGTGGGAAAACCTGACCAGCAGTGTTAACCTTTACCTCCCAGGGAGAACCACCTCTACCAGACAAACATAAGTCAACAATGCAAGTATACTCACATTTACAATATTCAGTTACTAAATAACCAACCAAAACTACAGTGATTAAAACATATGAAATAAATACACAACACAGAAAAATCCCTTGGAAGCACTTGCCTACAAGGAACATCTGGGCAAAAGATCAGTCAGTGAGCTGTTAAGGGCCCAATAGGGTATCCTATTGACCTCAGGGAAAGAAGAACAAGAACAATGCTATCAAAGAGAAGAAACGTACACTTTGAATAGAACTGCCCTTAAACATTTCTTAAAAGAAAGGTACAAAAAACAAGACTGCCTGTATTAAAAAGAAGGTAGGCAGAAAATAGAAGGACGAGAACAAAGTCTGTCCATAAAAGACACCCAAGGGTGAAAAGGGTGATAAGCACGCAGCACACTTGTCTTTGAAAACACAGAATATAATCCTGCCTGGATACACCTGCTAGAATAGGTCTTCCTCCAAAGAGTGAAGGACGAGAAATCTAGAGTTAATTCCTGGAAAATCAGCTTCAAGGAATAATCAAAGAAGTCTCCATTATGGATTGCAGCTCGGTAAGGTAGAAGAAACAGCCTTTGGCGCTACATGGTATCCCTTGGAACAGGATAATAGGGAAACACCATGACTTGCCTGGTGAACTTCATGGAAGAATAGGACTAGTAAAGATTTTATAGTTACTTGGAGGAAAGGGGAGAGCACACAGGTGTGGATCCCTCAGTGATTAGCATAGAAAGGCAAGGGGAAGTAAAAACTAACCTAGGAACTAAGAAGATAGTGTGGACACAAAGGACTTATAAAGAGGTTCCACTTGAAAAAAATCACCCAGCCTTAAAAACTTGGGGAATTCCCGAACCTTCTTAGAGGAGAATGATTTGCCATTAGATGAAGTGAAGGCAAGGTCAGATCAAGGAATAACCAAGGAAAAATATCTTCAACACCACAGAAACTGTCGCTTCTGGAAAATTAGAAGTAAAGATACTTCCAACTAAGTGAGACCATTAAGATGGAAAGAGAAGCATCTGCAATCTGTACAAGCTGTGCAACAGCAATGGAGATCGAATAGATTATTGCTCCAAAATCTAGATTCTCCGATTAATACTATTTAGAGGAAAAATTGCCAAAAATCCCATAAACCCTGAATGGTACCCTGGAAAAAGATCCTACAAGATCCTACAGGATAATACAAAAATCCTAAAGATCAAAGTGTTCTGTTTACCTTTTCCTGATGAAGGAGCTACTAAAGAGCTGCAAAACAAGTTGATGGTGTTTTAACTTGTTTTTCTGATCAATAAATACTGACCTTCCTGAAGAATCCACTTTGAAGCACCTTTTTATTTAATGCTCACCTCTGCTGACCACACATTGGTACCATTTGGGGCCTCATCCTTATTACCATTGCTCACCAGTTCTGATCGCAACCTAGAGCAGTGCAAGAGTTTCTGGAAAACCTCAATGAGAACCAAGTGCGGACACTCACATTCTGCATGGAGACAATCATATTCTCCACATGTGCGAAAATAGGTTCCTTGACCCTAGGAATGGCATCCAGTAACCTTATAAATGTGAGTCTATGCTTACTACACTTTTTGCCTTATTTTTACATTTGTACAACTGAATACTACTCTTAGAAGGACCTCTTTCATGGCTTTTTATCCCGCTATTTCTCCTTGGCCCTGCTCATCTGGAGAACCGCCGATTCAAGCCTACCAGCTGACTGACCTTAAAAAGATTTTCAGAGAGTTTCACATAGAGGAAGTCAGTTCCTTATTCAGGAAAGGAATACAGGGAACCAAAGGATTATAACGTGTAAGTTAAAAGGTACCTCGGGAGAGAGACATGTACCTCAAGGGATATAATCTTCCTTGAAGGTAACAGACATCTTGGAAAAGGGAGTGTAAGTAAGAGAAGGATGGTGATTAAACAAATAGGCTACTAAGCAAAAATGGACAAACAATATCCCAAGCTATGAGCAAATGAAACAATCTGGGACAAGCTAAACTGGAGTACAGAAACCCAGAATAGTGAGAAAAGGAAGCTGGAAAAAATGTCTGATTGTAGGGTCTGGAATAGAGCTACAGAGAGGGACCTGAGCTTCCATATTGAAGGGAGGTTAACTGCCTGGGTACGGCCCCCAAAGCTGTTGCTAAAGATACACCAATCCGGACAGCTTCTGTATAGGGACCAGCTCAAGCAACAAATTAGATGCCTTTATTGAAGATAAAGAACGTCCAAATAGTAGTGTGTATGCTGAAGGAAAAAAAATAGAAAAAAAAGAAGAAAGCAATATAGTTACATTTTTTCACAGCAGAGCTGAGGAAAAAGCGTCCAACCTCCTCTTATACAATATGGTTGGGGAAGCAAAGGATTATACAGGGGGTTGAATTAAGGTTTTATTGTTTGCTAAGGCCCCAACCTCCTGTGGACAGCAGTATAACTCGACTGTCTAAGATGATCTACAATTCCCGTGTCCCTCAATAGATGACAAGGAAATGCTTGTTTCAATTTATTTTCATCTTTTATTGTATCTCAGCATTGCTGATCTCCTGCACCCTCTGTACAGCCACCTCCTGTCTACATGCATTCCACCAATGGCTGCACGGCTTTGCTTGGGTGGATTTCCTAATGGTGACAACAGTAGACTATGCCTGAAATGTGGGCTTAAAAAAACAAAACTTGTAGGCTCTATTTGACATGGTGACAAAGCAGGAGCATTGAGAGACAGGAACGGAGCATTGTCACCCTATAAGAGGAAGCACCTAAATTAGGACCTATATGGCAGGATCACCAGGTATTATTTTAATGAAAGCTGAATAATTTAAAACTATTGAAAATGACTTAAAATCACAATGTTAAATTGTGTATGTGCCTTTGTGATTATTCTCACATCTACTTTAGGTGAGAATATACCACTGAACAGACTCCGCTACTGACCAGTTCGGCATCAGATGAATTCCCCCCTGTAAGCCGACTTCCATCCTAACCTGACCTTCATTCGAACCGACAAAAGCAAGCCGTAAACATGGAGGAAGATCTTTGGTAAGAGTCTGATAGGTAGAGAGATATTGTGCAGAGCTGCAGCCCCACTCCCCCTGGAAACACTTCTGTAAATTTAACAAAAGAAAACCAGGAGCTTTAATAAAAAAAAAAAAAAAAAAAAGTGTCTGCTCCCCAGACTGGTGTGCTGCAATCTGGCTGTTTCCATGGAGACATGTCCGCCTGTTCACATGGCAACATACCTGCGGTCCACTATTAAAGTGATGAGATGAGCAGGATAGTAGATGCATATGGATGCTTTTATAACCCCTTGCCTGCCAGATGATCCGCCGATACTTAAATGGCCATAAAAAATAAAAATGGCCAGCGTTTACAGCGAGACCCCCGAGTACAGCTGCCTTGATCCCGCAGAGAAAGAAAAGCAGGTCATATCGCAAATAAATATTAATATCACTTTTCACTATACAGCCTCAATGTCCTACCCCGGACCCGGGGTGTGCGGCAGCTGCTAGGCAAGAGAGGTGACAAAAATATTATTTGCAACTCAGTATGGAGAGGACCCTGAACCTGTTAGATTGGTAGACGAGAAGGCGGCTTTTCTGCTGCCTAATGATCTCCTTACAGACGAGTATTGGGAAGTGTCGGTGCTGCTGGGTGAGAGCAATACTTAGCTTTCTGTGTGAGTGTTTCTGAATTATTTGGGCTCCACATAAATGTACATCCACTTCATGTCCCTTAAAGGGGAATTACAACATGCTGTAAGCAAAGAAGTCCCATGGCTACCATTTTGTAAGTGTATGTTGTTGACCAGACACAACGGTAAGGAGATAGAAGGTGAATTGCACACCACTGATCCATTTGTCATTGTTTGCTGCAGCTTTGAATCCATTTAATCTGTCTCAGTATGAGCCTTTCCAAAGCTACTATCCTCACAAAACCCAACAGTGTCCAATTACCGGAGGTGTGAGAGAAATAACCGAATCACTAATTTAGGTCTATTTCCCTTGTCACCTCATCCCATGCTCGCCTTCAGGACTTCTCCAGAGCCTCCCCCATCCTCTGGAATGCTCTACCCCAATCCGTCCGATTTTCTCCTACTTTATCCACTTTCAGACGATCCCTGAAAACTCATCTCTTCAGAGAAGCCTATCTGGCCCCCACCTAACAACTGTACATTTATCTTCTCAATCAGCACATCACCCACAGTTATTACCTCTTGTATCTCTTGACCTTCCCTCTTAGATTGTAAGCTCTAAGGAGCAGGGCCCTCTGATTCCTACTGTATCAAATTGTATTGTATTTGCACTGTCTACCCTCAAGTTGTAAAGCGCTACGTAAACTGTTGGCGCTATATAAATACTGTATAATAATAATAATAATAATAATAATAATTTCAGACGGGCGAAGGCCAGATAGGGCTGTTCACATGCCCAGGCCACCATGCCCTGCATCGCAACTGCTGCATTTTGAATCTTGGGGTGTAGAATTTGACAAGCGGCATCACTTGTCAAACCTGCTCATTGAGTTCAATGGGGCCACACCACAACCGCACACGATGCACACGGCTGCGGCGCCGTAGTGCAGCATTACATTTTAATCAGCGTGTGAGGAGGCGATATAATACCTCCTCACTGCCTGACGAAAGTGGATAGCTCTTCAGAGGGCACTGCATAACGCAGTGAGGATGTAGCACCCTGGTGTTTAGGCAGGGTTGTTCCTAAATTTACCTGCCAGGTGTAGTTACCTTGGTCTATTGTTAGAGAATTGATTTCACGCTAAGTCTGTACTTGCTGTACTTTTCTCTTCTGCCGCTAGCTGGCCGGGTACCTGGTGGCATTAGATATGAGAAGGGCAACGCAAGGTCAGGTTATGGGTATATCGGGTATCTCAGCCAATGGGCAGGGGTTTTCTTGAATCCCTTGGCCTGCTGGGAGAACCTATATATTTGGGTGGAGTCAGGTGATCGTGGTTCTGTGCCACCTAGATGGCTGTCTAGGTGGACGTGTGTTGTATTGTCCGGGCTGCTAGGCTGGAGATTGGGCCTATTCCGGCGACATCTGGCTGCTAGGCTGTCTGAGGGCCTATCCAGAAGCAAGGGAGCAGTGCAGGGTTGGGACTGCGGCTTGCAGTCCAACCAGAAGTGACGGCCGGAGAACCTGTCGTGGTTGGAGGTAGAGGGGAAGCTGTCGCCAGTAAAGGACTATCCGCCTTATTACCAGGGACCCAAGTGAGTAACTGAAGCAACCGGGGAAGGGAAGAATGGGGAAACTTCAGTGGGTATCAAGCCAGGGACCCAGCCAGCACAGGTGATGCTTGCAGAGCAGCCTTGTGTGTCAAGCTAGGGACAGAGCAGGCCAGTGAGGTGAAGCTTGAGCGGTATCTTGAGTGCCAAGCTAGGGACCCAGCAGAGAGGCGGAGGTGACCCTTGAGGAGGATACCACCGTGAAGATTGGAGGAGCTCAAGGGATTCAGTGGCAGTGAATCAGAGGGTTTAGTGAGAGACCGCGAGCTCAGTGGGCTGAAGAACTACTAGGAGCAATTGTAGTGAAAGTGAAAGAACTGTTACGCTTTGTGTTAGGACCTGTTAAAGACTGTTGCCATAGGAGACAGCATTCCTGCACATGCAGATGTGGCGTCTTGCTGGATGCCTTTCCCTGCATGGCTGTCTTCCTATTGAAGTCTCGGAGTCTGCAACTACCTAAGGGTGTCCTGGCCCTAACCCCCCCCCCAAAAAAAAGTTTGTTGAGAGAAATAAACTTTCTTTTGCATTCAAGAAGTGTCTGGCACCCAATAACTTTAACTACTCTGCGCCCACCATGCCTCACAACCCACCACATACAGAAGGATGTCAGCTATCCCTGGCCCTGGAGGTTCTCATTAGATCAAATGAGGCCTGGGACCTTGCTACAAGTGTAAAAGATCCCTTAATTTTGACACCGTGGCAATCAGTTTGTAGGCAGGTGCAGTCTGCACTCCTGACTGCAGTTAGCGCTCAACCAAAGCACTAATGCAGGAGGGGAAGAAAGCTATGACTTCCTGTGGTCAACAGGGGAACAGCTGCCCGATTGCACGCTGGTGACCCCGTGACCTCAGCAGCCATCTTGGGTCAGGGCAGTGTCTATTTAGGACACTGGCCCCCGGGTTTGGCATGCATTTTAGTAGTCAGAGTAGGGACAAGTTCCCCATCTGTCAGGGAAAGTGTGCAGAGGAAAGAAAGGCTCCAGAGGAGTAGGGACAGTGCAGGGACTACATCTATCTCTGCCTCAGGGAACCTCCGCTTTGGGTGTGGACAAGCCAAGCCACATTCCTGTTCCTGTGGGAGAACTCTTCCAATGGGGACACTTGTTTTGGTGATAGCTGTGTAAGTAGGGGTTTCTATCACTTTGGAGAGATTTATTTTATTTTTTGCATAACAGAAACTTATTAGGTTTAAATAAGAAAACATAGTACAGCCATTAGACCCAACTGGAGCAGGTCCTTGGCCTTAGCGTAAGACAAAGGCACCAAGTCATTAAAAGAATTCCTATATATATGAAGGCAAGGCCATATAGAAAGATCAGCGAACTTAGTCCCCCATCAGAGTGGGATGTTTCATCTACGAAAATGAACAGGACAGGATGGCGATTAAACCATCATGCCAGACCAGTAGGTTGTCAGTAGAGTATTGTGCACAAGGATTACACAAGAAAACACCCCAAGGTGGGTGGTGGTGGGGGGGAGGGGGGGCAAACAGATGTTTTGCAATCACACGTGCTAACAAGGAACATGCTGACAGGAGGTAAGAGGCAAAAGATGACCTTATCCGCCTTCTGCTGCTGCTTTACTGTCCAATTATAGGCCAGGGAAGGGGAAGGGGGGGGCAGGAGGTGACCTACCTACCTGTGCTGCACTACTGTCTGGCAGGGCTGTGTAAATATCAGGACCGGGTGGAGAGACATACAAATCCTTTGGCTGGTAAGACAGCTCTTGTTATATTTCAGATCTGTATTTAGCCATTTGCCTGGATTACGGCTTTCACGTCCCTGTAGCCACATTAAGAAATACGCTCACCGCCTTCATCTATATAATCTGTGGCAGTGTGCAAATCAAATGTAAATGTTATCCTCAATTATTCCTGACATGATCTATTGTTTTAGCAAAGTAACAGCACAATACGGAAAACAATATTGTTGATTCAGCTCATTATTCTGAAGGTAAAGATTGGACAGAATTAAGGTCTGAAAACCAGGGCCTAAATCCAGCTCAGTTTTTTTTTTTTTTAGTATCCCAAATTGAATGAATAGGAGTCTAATGCTACTTGTCCTGGAAACGTGGATTGTTAACGATGAAAAATGCCTTAAATCAGATTTGGGTATTGTGCTATCATGCAGAGTAAACTTAGGCTTACATAACTGCAGTTATATCTAAAAATGCCGGTTAGACCTTGATATAAAAGGTTGTTTCCAGGACCTCTCATCCCACCATATGACTCAGTAAGTCATTATAGAGGTCAAACATTTGATATATTTTACAGCTGCTCTGATAAATGTTCCTGCTAGTGATGGGAAGTGTTCAATTACAGGCGATCGGTTCTAGTAAATGCTGCCCCCGCCACCCCTCTTGTCCAGGTGTGACAGGCCACACGGGCTCCCTGGAGCATGGGGATGGCGGCACCCCTCTCAATGCAGCGCCCGGGGCACATGGTGAACTGAGTCAGAAGTTCAGCCCCCCTCCTTCCTCTGCAGCCTTCTGGGACACTTCAAAGGTCCCAGAAGACTGCTGCCCATTTACAAAGTGTAGAGTTTTTCATGCATGCACAGTAGGAACCTGCCTGTGAAGCCACAAGGTTTCACTGCAGGTTTTCCTTAGTCAAGATGAGGTCACCAGCCCCCAAAAGCCGATTGAAGAATCGGCTCAGGTTAGGACACCGCTGGATGCCTGGACAGGTAAGCGCCCTAATACTAAAAGTTAGCAGCTACAGTATTTATACTTTAAATTTTCTTTAGGGGGAGCCTAGAGCACCTCTTTAAGGTTTTAGAACCACATTAAGCTTTACATAAATGTGTTACTGAGAGTAAGATCTGCACACAGTATATTTGAATGATTAGAAAGGTCTGATCTATAGGGAAATTGCTGCAACATACTGCAAATAGCAATTAGCCAAATTGTTTCAAAATTAAATAAAACTGAAAAAAATGTATTGAACATATTCTAAAAAGATTCCCATCACTCTATAAATAAGAGTATAGCTATGTCTATATACAAAACACATTTGAACCCATCTTAAGATGTTCCTGTCCTGCCTTTGTCACCTAGCCTGCTGCATCTGCTAACAACTCCTTGTTGCCATAACGCTATGTTGGCAAAGCCCACAATGGCCAAATTGCCAGGGCAGGTTGGGTTACACAGAATAGTCATTAAGGGCCACATATCATGGACCAGCGTTTAGACTACTCCTAATGAATTGGGACTGTGTACCTGAGTATAACGTATCAAGAGCATCAGAGCGTTCTATAGCGACAGCGAGGGATTTCCTTTTTTGTATCGCGTATACACTGACCAGTCTCCGCCTGTAACATCAAAGATCAAGGCCCTAACACACTAATAGAAGAGAGTATTCCTTTCTGCTGCTTCCCTTTATGTGGCAGTTTGAATGGCTACATGAATCAGAAGGAAGTGATCTAGAAACCTTAAGAGTCCTTTGTGAAAATCATCCGCACATCTGCTCCAATGGCTTGATGTTAAGAAGTGACCCGGCATTGCAAGTCCCTGTAACAATGACACACAGTTAAAGCTTTTTACTGTTCAGTCTCTCTATATATGTTCCATAGTCTAGACTTTACCTGTGATTGACCAGTCACTGGAATCTGCCCTTCCTAGGTATAAATCTAGAGCTTTCCACCCATAGATTGTACAGTAAAAACAGAAGACCCAAACCATTTCTCAGGTTTCAGATTTAACAATGTGTGTGCACAATCTTCAAAGGCCTTAAACTGAACCTGTGGTCAGGCTACTAACATCCAATTGTTTATATATTATTAAGAAGCAGTGACTAGCTTTACAACAAGCCCTCACTGACCTCTGTAGCTGCAGTCACTGTTCAGTCATCCTCAAAGTTTACAGCAGAGGCATTAAAGTCATTTAAGTTATCCTATCATCTGCTCAGCTCTACCTGCTCTCCCTTCCCAGGAGTGGCTCAGGAGCTCAGCTCTACCTGCTCCCTCTTCCCAGGAGTGGCTCAGGAGCTCAGGTCAACCTGCTTCCCCTTCCCAGTAGTGTCTCATGAGCTCAGTTCAATCTACTTCCCCTTCCCAGAATTGCCTCATGAGCTCAGCTCTACCTGCTCACCCCTTCCTAGGATTGGCTCGGGAGCTCAGCTCAACCTGCTCCCCCTCCCCAGGAGTGGCTCAGGGGCTCAGCTCTACCTGCACCCCCTTCCCATTAGTGGCTTAGGAGCATAGCTATACGTGCGTCCCCTTCCCAGTAGTGGCTCATGAGCTCAGCTCAATCGGCTCCCCCTTCCCAGGAGTGCCTCATGAGCTCAGCTCTACCTGCTCTCCCTTCCCAGGAGTGGCTCAGGAGCTCAGCTCTACCTGCACCCCCTTCCCATTAGTGGCTCAGGAGCTCAGGTCAACCTACGTCCCCTTCCCAGTAGCGGCTCATGAGCTCAGTTCAAGCTGTTCCCCCTTCCCAGAACTGCCTCATGAGCTCAGCTCTACCTGCTCACCCCTTCCCATGTTTGGCTCGGGAGCTCAGATCAACCTGCTACCCCTTCCCAGGAGTGGCTCAGGAGCTCAGCTCAACCTGCTCCCCCTCCCAAGGAGTGGCTCAGGAGCTCAGCTCTACCTGCAGCCCCTTCCCATTAGTGGCTCAGGAGCTCAGGTCAACCTGCGTCCCCTTCCCAGTAGTGGCTCAGGAGCTCAGCTCAACCTGCATCCTCTTCCCAGTAGTGGCTCATGAGCTCAGTTCAATCTGCTCCCCCTTCCCAGAATTGCCTCATGAGCTCAGCTCTACCTGCTCACCCCTTCCCATGATTGGCTCGGGAGCTCAGCTCAACCTGCTCCCCCTTCCCAGGAGTGGCTCTGGAGCTCAGCTCTACCTGCTCACCCTTCTTTGTAGTGGCTCAGGAGCTCAGCTCAACCTGCATCCCCTTCCCAGTAGTGGCTCATGAGCTCAGCTCAATCTGCTCCCCCTTCCCAGAATTCCCAGAAGTGCCTCATGAGCTCTACCTGCTCATCCTTTCCTGTAGTGACTCAGGAGCTCAGCTCAATCTGCTTCCCCTTTCCCAATAATGGCTCAGGGGCTCAGCTCAACCTGCTCTCCTTTCCCAGTAATGGCTCAGGAGCTCAGTTTAACCTGCTCCCCCTTCCCAGGAGTGGTTCAGAAGCTCAGCTCTACTTGCACCCCCTTCCCAGGAGTGGTTCAGGAGCTCAGCTCAACCTGCTCCCCCTTCCTAGTAATGGCTCAGAAGCTCAGCTCAAACTGCTTCCCCTTCCCAGTAGTGGCTCAGGAGCTCAGCTCTACCTGCACCATCTTCCCAGTAGTGGCTCAGGAGCTCAGCTCAACCTGCTCCCCCTTCCTAGTAGTGGCTTAGGAGCTTAGATCAACCTGCTCCCCCTTCCCAGTAGTGGCTTAGGAGCTTGGATCAACCTGCTCCCCCTCCCATGTAGTGGCTCAGGAGCTCAGCTCAACCTGCTTCCCCTTCCCAGTAGTAGCTCATGATCTCAGCTCAATCTGATCCCCCTTCCCAGGAGTGGCTCAGGAACTCAGCTCTTCCTGATCCCCTGCCCAGAAGTAACACAGCGACTTTTCAGCCTGCTTATATGTAATGCAAACAGGGCAGGAGCTCTCGAACTGGGAAGAAGAGTAAGCTGAGAGTGACTTGAATGGCATTTGTGCTTGAGGTATGAACTTTAAAGTACTACTAAATCCAGGAGCATGAATTCACTATATATGGTCTCCCAAAGTACACAGAACATGGAAATACAATTATTTCAGTAAATATAAACTGTTAAATACCTTTTCTCATCAGCAGTTATGCCGCGTACACACAGGCGGACTTTTCGACGGACTAGTTCCGGCAGACTTTTCGACGGACTTTCCGGCGGACTTTCCGACGGACTTTCGAATGAACGGACTTGCCTACACACGATCAACCAAAGTCCGACGGATTCGTACGTGATGACTTATGACAGGTCTAAAATAAGGAAGTTCATAGCCAGTAGCTAAAAGCTGCCCTAGCGCCGGTTTTTGTCCGTCGGACTAGCATACAGACGAGCGGACTTTTCGACCGGACTAGAGTCCGTCGGAAAGATTTGAAACATGTTTTATTTCTAGGTCCATCAGACTTTTGGGGAAAAAAAAGCCCTCTGGAGCCCACACACGGTCGAATTGTTGGACGGAGTCCGGTCTGCCAGACCTAGTCCGATGAAAAGTCCGTTCGTGTGTACGCGGCATCAGAGCAGTCTTATGACTTCTATCAGTGTCTGGTTAAAGCTTGTAGGAGGAGTTTTCATGCTCTTCTAATTATTCTATGATGCTGCAGGATCCCTGACCCTCTATCTGGACAGTGCTGAACACATGCACTCTTCCATAAAAAAAAAAAAAAAAAACTCTCTAGCAATACACCCCAAACTGAGCATGTGCAGATTGCCCCCAAGGGTCAGCAGATAGATTGGGGACTGTGGTGTCTTGTAACAGGGCCCTGAAGGTTTTAGATATGCCCCTAAGAGACGCATTCCTTTTATAGGGAAACTTTAAACTACGAGGGTTCTTCAAAAGGTTTCTGCACTTTTTTTAACTCTAATAAATATAAAAAAAGTGCGGACACTTTTTGAAATATGTAACTGACCAAAACTAAAGTTACTCTCAAACTGATAACACGACATCTCTCCAAAGCAAGGGTCCCCAAACTTTCTGAACAAAGAGCCAGTTTAGTGTCCTTCAGACTTTGAGGGGGCCAGACTATGGCCAGTGGGATTTGAAAATGCCCTGGCATCAGTGGGAGTAAAGAATGCCCCATCATTGGTATTAGTGGGAGGACTATTGCCCCATTGTTGGTAGGTTGGAGGAAGAAATAGTGCAAAACAAAATCAAAGAGATTTCCAAGCTCAAACTTACCAACCAGCCATTGACCAACCCAATTGACCTGTCTAACAATATGCATTAAGAACAGGGGCTTAGTTTGCACACATTTCCAAATACATGCGTAAGCTCCAATTATGGAGACTCACAGAAAGAGTTATTCCCCGTACACACGATCGGACATTGATTGGACATTCCGACAACAAAATCCATGGATTTTTTCTGACAGATGTTGGCTCAAACTTGTCTTGCATACACACGGTCACACAAAGTTGGTCGGAAATTATGAACGTCAAGAACGCGGTGACTTACAACACGTACGACGAGCCGAGAAAAATTAAGTTCAACAGCCAGTGAGGCTCTTCTGCTTGATTCCGAGCATGCGTGGAACTTTGTGCGTCGGAATTGTGTACACACGATCGGAATTTATGCGAACGGATTTTGTTGTCGGAAAATTTGAGATCCAGATCTCAAATTTTGTGCGGCAGAAATTCAGACAGAAAATGTCCGATGGAGCCTACACATGGTCGGAATTTCCGACAAAAGGTTCCCATCGAACATTTTCCATCATAAAATCGGGGCATAAGGGACTACAGAAAACAGGGTGCCTTGACGGGGCCTGTAGCTTATGGATGTAGTTGCAAATGTGCAGACTAAACCTCTGTTCTTAATGCATATTGTTAAACAGGTCAATTCGGTTGGTCGCTGGCTGGTTGGTAGGTTTGAGCTTGTAAACCTCTGTGTATTTGTTTGACATACGTTGCCCTTCCAGTGCTCCTTGCTGCCAAGACCAGTTACAGGTGGGGGCAGTGGCCACTTGTTTGTATGAAGAAATAGTGCCCCATCAATGGTGACATTGGGAAGAAAAGTGCCCCATAATTGGTGTCAGTGGGAGGAATAGTGCCACATTGTTGATATCAGGGAAAGGAATAGTGCCCCATCATTGGCGTCAGTGGGAAGAATAGGGCCCTGCAGTTGGTGCCAGTGTGAGGAATAGTGTCCCATCATTGGTGTCAGTAGGAAGAATAGTGCCCCATTGTTGGTATCAGTGATAGGAGCAAGCAAAGGTCCACATCCAGCCCCCGGCCGCAGTTTGGAGACCACTGCTCCAATGTAAAGGTAATAATTGGTGTCAGTGGGAGGAATAGTGAATATTGTTGATATCAGGGCAAGGAATAGTGCCCCATCATTGGGAAGAATAAGGCCCTGCAGTTGATGCCAGTAGGAGGAATAGTGTCCCATCAGTGTGTCAGTGGGAAAATAGTGCCTCATTGTTGGTATCAGTGACAGGAATTATGCCCCATTGTTGGTGTAGAAGGAATAGTGCCTTGTATCAGTGAGAGGATATTGTCCCAAGGGCCTGATAAGGATAAGCAAAGGGTCACACCCGTCCCCCGGGCCGCAGTTTGAAGATAACTACTCCAAAGTAATCGAAATCCTTTCTTAGACAGTGGTTCCCATTGGAAGATTTTCTCTCTTTTCCCTGATTTTTCCTTCATTTCTGCTCAAACAATAGTCAACAGGGCAAATAGAGAGAGCGAACTAGACAGAAGTAGTATAACCATAGATGTGATACTATATAAAAAGTGTACTGTGCAATGATCCTATAATCATGAATCCATACATTCTATGAATAAAGTGCTAAATATATAAAAATAGGTGCTGACAAAAGACAATTGCTAATAAAGTGACAGTGATTGGTCCCGGATATATAAAAATAATAAAAAATTATGTGCTAAAAAAATGTAAATTGATAAAACAATAACAGTGAATAATCCCAGATAGGTGCCGTAAGCTGAACTACTGTACAAGACTATTGGTAGCGGCCTCACTGGAAAGTAGCATCTCTTCAACCTATGCTGGCAGTCAGTCACCTGAAGTACTGCAGTTAGATGACTCTGATGTAATGCAATATGGATGGCTTAAAATCGTGGTAAATGGGATAAAGGCTTGGAGGCGTGGACCATCGAATCAAACCCAAAAAGACAAGGAAAAACAATATGGTGAAGTATTGTGGAGAAAGAGATCACTTGCGCATCACAGCGCTACTCAAAAGATACATGGTTGCAATCAGGCATGTCAGAAAAACTTCCGCGATCGCCGCTGTAAGCGTGCGTTCCACGGGAACAGGAAGAATGTCTTTGATGACGCCCTGGAGGAGGCCCTGGAGGAGGGGCGAAACGCGTCAACGCAACATCCGGCTCACGTTCAACCAGTGACGCTTCTTCCTGTTCCCGTGGAACGCACTCTTACAGCGGCGATGTATCTTGTGAGTAGCGCTGTGATGCGCAAGTGATCTCTTTCTCCACAATACTTCACCATATTGTTTTTCCTTGTCTTTTTGGGTTTGATTCGATGGTCCACGCCTCCAAGCCTTTATCCCATTTACCACAATTTTAAGCCATCCATATTGCATTACATCAGAGTCATCTAACTGCAGTACTTCAGGTGACTGACTGTCAGCATAGGTTCAAGAGATGCTACTTTCCAGTGAGGCCGCTACCAAGAGTCTTGTACAGTAGTTCAGCTTACGGCACCTATCTGGGATTATTCACTGTCACTTTATTAGCAATTGTCTTTTGTCAGCACTTATTGTTATATATCTAGCACTTTATTCATAGAATGTATGGATTCATGATTATAGGATCATTGCACAGTGCACTTTTTATATAGTATCACATCTATGGTCATAGTATTTATTTTATTTTGCCAGCGCTGTATGCGTTTGTTTGATATCATCCAAGTATTAGTACTTTTCTTACAGCAGCGGCAACACATTCACTTTTTTGTTTTGATTAGCCACGAGCGCTGCATTTATATTTTTTCTTTAGACAGAAGTAGTAACCTTTCGATATTTTTACTAAAACAGAAAAATGTTGGCATTTTTCAATATGTTGGGGGTTGCTAAAACAAGAGCACAGGATCGGCACAGAATGGTCATTCTATTAAATCTTTTTTGAAAAGCCGCAAACATTCGCTGGTTTGGCCTTGCCCTATATGTTACACAGGTATAACTATGCCATTTTTCTCCCAGCATTTTTCTTTCCCAAGTACATTTGAACAATGCATTTCTCATTTCTTTTTTGCCGTATTGTACAAAGAAAATGTAACAGCGTTGGGGGTGTATATTGAAAGGCATAAATAGCAAATGTTGTCTGGTATGTGGTATCGTCATGTGAATGAACCATCATTCTCTGGGTGAATTTTTGTAGATAATACATATTTTTTTCCCCCCTTGCCCCTTGGATGGCTTAACACTCTCCCTCTTTTTTTTTTCCATGTAGCTGATTTCTCTCATGTAGACTATATTTTCCAGTTTGACTCAATGATGGAGTTGTTTCTTTGCTTCTTGTGCGCTTAGCCATTTAATTAAAGCGATCCATATTGAATTCATGTCCAGATGCCTTGACCAGCGGAGTCAGATCCTCATTGGCATGCCAGCTGCTCGGTGCTGAGAACAGCTCCTACATACTAATGAGGAGACAGGCAGCGATTCATCAGCCCATGATACAGCTCCAGCATCTACAAGCACTTATGACATGTAATTGGTGGTGCATAAGGAAGCGAGGCCACATTAAAAACCCTACAGATAGTCAGAGATAAAAATTAATGACTTTTGCTTTGTGTAATCCAGTGTGCGTTGGTGGGAAAAGGGAGGGAGGTTGGGGGGGGGGGGGGGGGGATTAATAATGGCACAAAGGAACAAAGCCTGACTTGCTGTTGTTTACGTACTAAACAATACAAATTTTCGGCACGGGTGAGCCAGGACCCCTGGCAGAATCAGCATTTCCATATTTATGATCAAGAAAAAGAGCCATCTTGACAGGGTCTTGCAGGGCAACCCCGATTTCTATGATTTTCATTAAAGACTACTGAGATTGTTATTATTGTGCTGTGATGAGCGATCTAAACAGGATAAGCTTGAAATTTTGTGGCGGAATCTTTTTTATCCACAGCCTTCTCTTAAACGCGCAGGGTTACGACAAACTCGCGGGTAGCCGCAAAGATTCATTTGTTAATATTGCTATTTATACCTGTGCTAGATTTTCAGAATTCATTAGAGAGATATATAGGTTGAACCCACACTGTGCTTTGGCTATATTAAGGGAATATCCTTTACATATATATATTTAGAATGCAGGAAAGAGGAGAATTTGACTGGTCTCAGGACACTTCAAGTTTCTTATCCATTTATAAGGAAGCATTATAAATATATATATACCGATATATATATATATATATATATATATATATATATATATATATATATACAGTATATATTTATATACAGTATCTCACAAAAGTGAGTACACCCCTCACATTTTTGTAAGTATTTTCTTCTATCTTTTCATGTGACAACACTGAAGAAATGACACTTTGCTACAATGTAAAGTAGTGAGTGTACAGCTTGTATAACAGTGTAAATTTGCTGTCCCCTCAAAATAACTCAACACACAGCCATTAATGTCTAAACTGCTGGCAACAAAAGTGAGTACAACCCTAAGTGAACCCTAAGTGAAAATGTCCAAAGTGTCAATGTTTTGTGTGGTCACCATTATTTTCCAGCACTGCCTTAACCCTCTTGGGCATGGAGGTCACCAGAGCTTCACAGGTTGCCACTGGAGTCCTCTTCTACTCCTCCATGACGACATCACGGAGCTGTTGGATGTTAGAGACCTTGCGCTCCTCCACCCTCTGTTTGAGGATGCCCCACAGATGCTCAATAGGGCTTAGGTCTGGAGACATGCTTGGCCAGTCCATCACCTTTACCCTCTGCTTCTTTAGCAAGGCAGTGGTGGTCTTAGAGGTGTGTTTGGGGTCGTTATGTTGGAATATTGCCCTATGGCCCAGTCTCTGAAGGGAGGGGTTAGGATAAGAATAAGGCCTTTGTCGGCTAAAACACATCAGTGTTGGCGCTGTTTTTGAACTTATGTGCTCCTTTTGATAGAATAAAGAGTGATTTTGTACTCACCTGGTTGCAGACTTTACTTTACATTGGAGGACTTCTGTGTGCGGACTGGAGACAGGCAGGTCAGGTCAGACACGGTAAGTGAAGGGAGCTCTAGCCTGCTCCAAACAGGCAATTGGGTTGTAGTGCCAATACTTTTCATGGTTACTGGGTATAAGCAGCAGGGGCCCTTGTGCATATAAACTGTGTCCATTTTAAACCCTGTAAACCAGGGTTTCTCAACCGGGGTTCCATGGACCCCTAGGGTTCCACCAAAGGTTGCTAGGGGTTCCATGAGCAATGAGCAATTTCTGCCTCTCAGAAAAGCTGCCACTGACACCATCGATCTTTGTAGCTGTCTGTAAAGGGGGGATTCTTCACAATGACCACAAGTGTAAGGAGCATTCTTCCCACTGACCATCACACTAATGTATCATTAGTTGTAGTTATAAAAAGTTTTAGCAGGGGTTCTTCACTTTAGGGGATATTAGGGTGTTAGCAGGGGTTGTTTCACTTGTTTGAAAGATGAGCTTGTGCCTCATCGAAGCGTCAAAATAAAATCTTCACAGTGCGTTCACATCTCAAGACCCATGAGTGCCGCTCTCTCTTTTGGACTATATGTACTATAGGCTTTGCTGTGCACCCAGGCCCATTTCCTCTCTGATATGTGTGCAGTGGCAACCACTGAATTATAATGTATCATGAGATGGACATATGGTAATTCTTAGCAGCGGTTCCCTGAAACTGGAAAGTTATTTCACAGGGTTGTGTTGAAAATGTTGAGAAAGGCTGTTGTAAACTATGACCATGCCTGAAAAAAAGGTACCTAGATGTGCTGCACAGGTCACCCAATTTGTAGATTACCAAAACCCAAAGTACTCTCCTATGCAAAATATGGCCAGTTCTTTTACAAGATAAGGAGTGCCCATTCCATCCCAAGCCTTATTATTGGTTCAGAACTAAGATAAACAACTAATAGACAGGCAGTGGTAGGGACATAGCGAAACTCTCAACCACAGAAGGTGGTTGGTGTTTGCATTCCTATTCACTAAGGCACTGTAGATATAGGGATTGTATATTTGGAGGTTTTCTATTTGTGTTTTTTACTTTTTTCTTTCTATGTTGGTTGAACTGGATAGACCTGTGTCTTTTATTCAACCAGAATAACTATGTACAGTATCTCACAAAAGAGAGTACACCCCTCACATATTTGTAAATATTTTATTATATCTTTTCATGTGACAACACTGAAGAAATGACACTTTGCTACAATGTAAAGTAGTGAGTGTACAGCTTGTATAACAGTGTAAATTTGCTGCCCCCTCAAAATAACTCAACACACAGCCATTAATGTCTAAACCGCTGGCAACAAGAGTATGTACCCTAAGTGAAAATGTCCAAATTGGGCCCAAAGTGTCAATATTTTGTGTGGCCACCATTATTTTCCAGCACTGCCTTAACCCTCTTGGGCATGGAGTTCACCAGAGCTTCACAGGTTGCCACTGGAGTCCTCTTCCCCTCCTCCATGATGACATCACAGAGCTGGTGGATGTTAGAGAACTTGCGTTCCTCCACCTTCCGTTTGATGCTCAATAGGGTTTAGGTCTGGAGACATGCTCGGCCAGTCCATCACCTTTACCCTTAGCTTCTTCAGCAAGGCAGTGGTCGTCTTGGAAGTGTGTTTGGGGTCATTGTCATGTTGGAATACTGCCCTGCGACCCAGTCCTCGAAGGGAGGGGATCATGCTTTGCTTCTGTGTGTCACAGCACATGTTGGTATTCATGGTTCCCTCAATGAACTGTAGCTCCCCAGTACCAGCAGCACTCATGAAGCCCCAGACCATGGCACTCCCACCAGCATGCTTGACTGTAGGCAAGACACTGACGCTTGACACCATCTGAACCAAATAAGTTTATCTTGGTCTCATCAGACCACAAGACATGGTTCCAGTAATCCATGTCATTAGTCTGCTTTTCTTCAGCAAACTTTTTGCGGGCTTTCTTGTGCATCATCTTTAGAAGAGGCTTTCTTCTGGGACGACAGCCATGCAGACCAATTTGATGCAGTGTGCGGCGTATGGTCTGAGCACTGACAGGCTGACCCCCCACCCCTACAACCTCTGCAGCAATGCTGGCAGCACTCATACGTCTATTTCCCAAATATGATGCTGAGTGTGTGGACTCAACTTCTTTGGTGGACCATGGCGAGGCCTGTTGTGAGTGGAACCTGTCCTGTTAAACCGTTGTATGGTTTTGTCCATCGTGCTGCAGCTCAGTTTCATGGTCTTGGCAATCTTCTTATAGCCTAGGCCATCTTGAAGTAGCACAACAATTCTTTTTTTTCAGATGCTCAGAGAGTTCTTTGCCAAGAGGTGCCATGTTGAATTTCCAGTGACCAGAATGAGATAGTGAGAGCGATAACAACAAATTTTACACACCTGCTCCCCATTCACACCTGAGACCTTGTAACACTAACAAGTAACATGACACCGGGGAGAGAAAATGGCTAATTGGGCCCAACTTGGACATTTACACTTAGGGGTGTACTCACTTTTGTTGCCAGCGGTTTAGACATTAATGGCTGTATGTTGAGTTATTTTGAGGGGACAGCAAATTTACACTGTTAGGCCTCATGTACACTGCTGCTGGTAAACTAATGTTTAGGAGCAGTTAGGCATTTTTTTCAGCTGCCCCTGAACTCTCCTCTATGTTATGTTATCAGTAAATGCACACAGGGCCATTTATAGTAGTTTCAAGGCAGTTCAGTTTAGAAGCATTTTTTTGTAACGCAAAAAAAGGGTTCAGACGGATGTTCAGAAGCATTTGAAAGCCAAATGCCTGTAACAGACTGTAAACGCTGCTAAACGCAGTAACTCGCATTTAGCAGCGTTTCGTTTACAGACGTTCATTTTAACAAAAAAAATGCAGCTAAACGCGACTAAATGCGGCATGTAAACGCGACTAAACAGACATTTTTAGACGCGGTTTCTAGCTGTCAAGTTAAATCATTCAGGAGAGGTTAAACAACGTCCCATGTACACGAAGCCTTATACAAGCTGTTCACTCACTACTTTACATTGTAGCAAAGTGTCATTTCTTCAGTGTCACATGAAAAGATATAATAATATATTTACAAATATGTGAGGGGTGTACTCACTTTTGTGCAATACTGTATATATGTTATCTCTAGGGGGTGCTTTTCATGTCTGATCAGATATTCATAGGTTAAATAGAAACATGGGTTAACTTTAAAGGACCATAAAAGCCAGTCAAAAAAGTTGCATTTGAAGGATTAAATAAATAAGCCTCAGAAGTGTCTAGTTTACTTGTAACAGGGTTAAAACATGTCTCAGGTAGTTTTTAGTAAAACCTGGATTTACTCACAGCCTGCAGCCAGCAAATCTGTGTCAGAAACCATGAATCAGACTGAGACAGTTAAATCTCACTTGTTTAATACTAATAAAAAAAGGTAAACAGAGTAAACGTAGTCAAAACATAGCCAGAGTTCAGGAACCAGAACGGATAGTCAGACAAGCCAAAACATCAGGGAGCCAGAGATGAGTGTAGTAGAACAGCAAGCAGGATCTGGAGCCAGAGGGAATGTCAGCTAAGTAAGTCTTTAACAGGAACATAGGAGAGCATCTCTAGAGATGTGACTAAGGCGAAGGCGAAGGCGGAGATCATCGGGGCTGGACGGCTTAAGTGGGGAGATAGGAGCTGGCAATTATCCGACAGCTGAGCGGCCAGCTCAGAGAAGGAAGGGCTGAGCCCAGCCCTGACAGTACCCCCTCCTCAATGACCCCTCCCCCTCGGAGGACCACCAGGCTTCAGGGGAAAACGTCTATGGAAATCATGAAGGAGGACAGGGGCATGAATGTCCGTGGATGAGACCCAAGAGTGTTCCTCCAGACTGTACCCTTTCCAAAGCACCAGGTACTGTATGCACCCACGGAACCTACAGGAGTCAACAATGGACTGTACTTCCAAAGGTTTTAATAAGGAGACGTGAAATACATTTGAGATATGCATATTAGAAGGAAGGTCTAATTCTGCTAAGAATACGGAAAGGTCCAATAAACCGAGGTGCGAACTTAAGAGAGGGAACACAAAGTCGGAGGTTGCAAGATGACAGCCAGACCCTGTTCCCAACATGGTAGGAAGGCACAGGCAGG
This sequence comes from Lithobates clamitans, assembly GCA_037952925.1. Classification (NCBI taxonomy): domain Eukaryota; kingdom Metazoa; phylum Chordata; class Amphibia; order Anura; family Ranidae; genus Lithobates; species Lithobates clamitans. Next base: position 237,199 of record JBBGZY010002473.1, read on the forward strand.
CGTCTGTGGTCAGCCTGGAGTCTGTACCTATCATTAGCATGTCGCAAAGCCTCCTAGACTTGTGCCCAAGTGGAACGAAGTCCACGGAGATGCTCCTCTAACGCAGGAATAGTCTGCGGAACAAATGAGTCAGGCAACATGGAAGGTTGGAAACCACAATTCGCCATAAACGGGGACAATCGGGAAGCAGAATTCACTATTACTACAAGGCACTATTGTGAGCAAACTCCACCCATGGTAAGAGGTATGACCAGCTGTTATAATGGTCAGAAATATAGCAAAATAGAAATTGCTCCAAGGACTGATTGGCTCATTCTGCAGCCCCATTAGACTGCGGGTGATATGCAGAGGAGAAAGCATGCTGAATTCCCAACTGTGCACAAAAGGCTTGGAAGAACCGGGACACAAACTGACTACCCCTGTCCGATACAATCACCTTGGGTATCCCATGTAAGCGAAAGATCTCCCGAGCAAAAATGGAAGTCAGTTCCTTAGAAGTGGGCAACTTCTTAAGTGGAATACAATGAGACATTTTTGAGAAACGGTCAACCACCATAAGGATAATTGTGTTTCCCTGGGAGTTGGGTAACTCCACAATGAAATCCAAGACAGGTGGGTCCAGGGCTTCTCTCCATTGGGTATGGGTTGTAGGAGGCCCACTGGAAGGTGTCGTGGAGTCTTACTCTGAGCACACACAGAACAGGCAGCTATGAAGGCAGTTACATTAGCACGTAGACTAGGCCACCAGAATTATTGGGAAATGGCCCAAAAGAGTTGATTCTTCCCAGGGTGGCCAGCAGCCTTGGGAGAATGGTAAGTCTGGAATCATGGCAGTACGGAGACTCTCTGGGACAAAGCAGCGGTCACAAGGTTTGTCAGGAGGAGCATGAACCTGAGCAAAAAGAATTTTGTTACGCAAAGGAGAAGTGAGACTGGTACCGTAGCCAGAATACAATAAGGAAGAATCACAGGAACAGGAACTGACTCCATCTTGGAAGTGGAGGAAAATTATTGTGACAAAGCGTCAGCCCTTACATTCTTAGTACCGGGTAAGAATGAGACAATGTAATTGAAACTAGACAAGAAAAGAGCCCATCGCACCCTTCTGTGAGAGAGAGCCATTTAGTCTCAGACAAGAATGTGAGATTTTTATGGTCAGTAAGAATGAGAACCGGCACAGTGGTACCTTCGTGGAGATGTCTCTATTCTTTCAGGGCTAAAATGATCGCTAACAGCTCTCTGTCACCAATCTCGTAATTGCACTCCGCAGGTGACAATTTCTTGGAAAAGTAGCCACAAGGATGCATAGCGCTCTCAGAGGTAGGACGTTGAGACAGAAGGGTGCCAACACCAGTCTCAGAAGCATCAACCTCAAGGTTAAAAGGTAACGTAGGATCAGGATGTGAAAAAACAGGAGCAGAAACAAAGGCAGCCTTGAGACTCCCAAAGGCCTTAATGGACTCCGGAGACCAACACTGTGGGTTACCGTCCTTTCTGGTCATATCAGTCAGGGGCTTGACCAGAGACGAGAAGTTACAAATAAACTTCCAATAATAGTTGGCAAAGCCAAGAAAACGCTGCAGAGGATGGGTCCATTGAAAAACCAGCAGTGGAAATATAACTCAGGAATTTAACCTGTTCACGATGGAATTAGCACTTCTCCAACTTACAATAGAGATTGTTCTCTCTTAGTTTCTTAAGCACACAACAGATGTGAGGATATCGTCGAGATAAACCACCACACATAACTGCAAAAAATCTCAGGGGACATTGTTAATAAATTCCTGGAAAACTGCCAGGGCATTACAAAGGCCAAAGGGCATTACGAGGTACTCATAATGGTCTGTTCTAGTATTAAACACAGTTTTCCACTCGTCGCCCTCCTTAATCCTCACGAGATTGTATGCCCCTCTCAAATCAAGCTTTGTGAAAACCGTTGCTCCCTTGAGGCGGTCAAATAACTCTATAATCAACGGAATCGGATAGGCATTCTTAATTGTGGAAAGATTGAGACCCCTATAATCAATACAAGGTCTCAGTTCACCACTCTTCTTCTTCACAAAGAATAAACCAGCACCAGCAGGAGACGAGGATTTGTGGATGAAACCTCGAGAAAGTGCCTCTGCAACATACTCCTCCATGGCCTTATCCTCCAAGACCGACAAGGGGTATGGCACCAGGTTGAAGGTCAATTGCGCAATCATACGACCGTTGTGGAGGCAAACTACCGGCTTGACCTTTGTCAAAGACATCGCTAAAATCGCAGTACTCCTCCGGCAGGGAGGAGAGAGAAGACGTGCACAGGACCTTGGCTACCTTCTGGAAGCATGTCTAACTGCATTGTGGCGACCAGGAGAGAACCTCAGCATGGAGTCAATCAAAAGAGGGGTTGTGCCTCTGTAACCAAGGATAACCAATAACCAGAGGAAACTTAGGTGAGGAAATAACATGTTATTGGATTATCTCATGGTGAAGAGCCCCTACGGTCATGGACAACAGAATAGTCTCATGAGTCACATGGGCAGGCTGTAGAGGTCTCAAGAGCCTCAATGGCAAATGGAGTGTCACGCAGCTGCAGAGGGAATCAAGTGCTTCGATACAAAGGCAGCATCAATGAACAGGCCTGCAGCCCCAGAGTCGATTAAAGCCTGTATCTCGACAGACGACTCAGCCCAAGAATGGGTAACCGAAACCAGGGGCTTATACTTCTGGATAACTGGGGACGAAACAACGCCACCTAAGGTCTGTCCATGAAAGGACCTCAAGGTTCTGGCGTTCCCTGGACGGGTAGGACAAAAAGTGACCTGCCTGGCCACAATAAAGGCACAATCTCTTCCTCCTCCTAAGGGTTCTCTCATCCGCAGAGAGACTCGTGAAGCCCAAGTGCATGGGCTCATCTTCACTGACTGACTCGGTACCAGGAGGCATGGAAGGTGAGGGAGGCAAGGGTGGGACTGCAAAGCTCGGAGACAAATATACAGGAGGCTTCCGCAAGTGCTCCCTAAAAGAGAGTCTTTCTCTGAGTCTGGAGCCAATGAGGATGGCAAATGTGATCAACTTCTCCAGCTCAGTGGGTATATCTCGGGCTGCTATCTCATACTTGATGGTATCCGAGAGACCATGAGAAAAAGCAGCCACAAGGGCCTCATTGTTCCAAGCAACCTCTGCTTCCAGAGTACGGAATTCAATGGCGAAATCAGTTCTCGTGCTCTGTTTGATGGACATGAGGTACTTGGCAGCAGAATCGGAGCGTGCAGGAACGTCAAATACACTTTTAAAGGAAGCCACAAACTCAGGGTAACTTAAGATAACAGGTTTTTGCGTCTCCCATAGAGGGTTTGCCCAGGCAAAGGCTCTCTCAGAAAGCAAAGATATCATGAAACCTACTTTGCTTCTGTCCGTGGGAAACGCCTGGGGCAGCATCTCAAAGTATATCTCAACCTGGTTGAGAAACCCTCTGCATTGGACTGGATTGCCCCCAAATCGCTGGGAAAGCGGAGCGGAACCAGACATACCTCTTACGGCCTGCAACACAAGTTATACCAGAGCAGCCACAGTGGGAGATTCCAGATGCGACTCAGGAGCATTTGTAAAGCGATAGCAAACTGATCCATGTGGTGATCCTGCTCATCCAATCTGGAAAAAATATTACCAACAAGTGGATTGACTGCATCTTCTGAATTCATGGCCTTCGCCTACTGTCAGAAACCATGAATCAGACTGAGACAGAAGTACAGTTAAATCTCACTTGTTTAATAATAATAAAAAATGGTAAACAGAGTAAACGTAGTCAAAACATAGCCAGAGTTCAGGAACCGGAACGGATAGTCAGACAAGCCAAAACGTCAGGGAGCCGGAGATGAGCGTAGTAGAACAGCAAGCAAGATCTGGAGCCAGAAGGAATGTCAGCCAAGCAAGTCTTTAACAGGAACACAGGAGAGTGTCTCTAGAGATGTGACCAAGGCGAAAGCGGAGATCATCTGGGCTGGACAGCTTAAGTAGGCAGGACTGATGAGCAGGATATCATCAACAGGTGAGTCACTGTGGAGAGATAGGAGCTGGCAATTAGCCTATAACTGAGCGGCCAGCTCAGAGAAGGAAGAGATGAGTCCAGCTCTGACAATCCGTCAGGTTATGCAAAGTGTTTAAAATTACAATGCTAAAATAATGCCAGTCCCTCTGCTCTCCTATTAGAGCCCTTTCACACTGGGGCGGTTTGCAGGCGCTATTGCGCTAATAATAGCGCCTGCAAACCGACCCGAAAGTGGCGCTGCTTTCATTCCAGTGTGAAAGCCCCGAGGGCTTTCACACTGGAGCGATGCGCTGGCAAGATGGTAAAAAAAGTCCTGCTAGCAGCATCTTCCTAGCGGTGAAGTAGCGGAGTATATACCGCTCTTGCCCATTGAAATCAATGGGACGGCGCTGCTATACCGCTTTGCGGTGGTATTTAACCCTTTCTCGGCCGCTAGCGGGGGGTAAAACCGCCCCGCTAGTGGCCGAATACCGACGGTAAAACGCCGCTAATAATAGCGGCGTTTTACCGCCGACGCCGCCCCCGCCCCAGTGTGAAAGGGCTCTTAAAAACGGACCACAGTAAGCAGGAGAACACACCGTGGTGAGTTCTCTTGCTGTGCTGGGAACTCAGTGTGCTCTCCTTCAATGATCAGACTTGTCCTGACACGCCCGCACACTGCACAGCAATTCACTGAGAAGCTCAGTGTACTGCTGCTTCTCCTCCCCCCAGCTCTAATGCAGCCGAAAACAGAGGATTGTGATCATGTATATAAAAAAAGGGGAAAAAAGGTCTTTTTTTTTTCTTTTTATATATCTATGCAAAAATGTTTTGCCTATCGTCTCTATTTTAAATTGAATGGGTTGTTTTACAAGGTGATCATTTACAATCTCTTCAAATTCACACCTCCCATGGACCCACTTTGATTGGCTACACAGTGGTCTAGTGGGGTGCTAGGCATAGCACTAGCACTGTAGTGTCAAGTAAAAGTTCTAAAGTTCCAAGAAAGTGCCTGGTCTGAAATTCCTTGAGAAATGGGTGCATGCATGGCATATGAAAAAACAGGGCTTGTAATGGGGATGAAGAGGGGGTGGTGCAGGGTTCATCCGGCTGTAGAGTAAAAAAGAGAGTTATATTGCTATTGCTATGAGTAACCTTTCCTCCATTAATAGAAGCTTTACAGTACTATAGCTTCACTCAATGAAAAACACTCTCTGAATGAAGGAGGTGGACATTTCAGTCATCTACTGAAAGCTGTGAATGGAGAAGGAGGGCAGAAAGGGCAGGCATAGTTGCAGAGTATGAGTGCAGGGGTATGGGGGGAAGCAAAGGGTTCCAGATTTCAATCAACAGAGCAGGCAGTAGCACAAGGGACACTTCACATTCAATGCATGTACCATCTCTTGTCAGTGGAGGCTGGTGCTCCAATTTTTAGGTGGGGGGAGGGGTGGCAAACGAAACCCCCACCACCCCCTGCCTGCTCGCCAGCCCCTCACTTATCTTATCCAGGTCGCGGGTGGCTTTCCCGGCTTCTCCTCCCGGCCAATCTGGCCGCTTCTCCTCCCAGCCAATCCAGTCTTAGGACTCGCTTTCTGTCCTGATTGGCCGTGAGGAGAAGCAGGAAGACAATAGCGAATGTTGATTCACTAATGTCACAAGTGGGTGGGCTCAACCATTTTAAAGCCAATTAGAGTCTCAAGCTTTAAAAAAAAAAAAAAAACTTGCAGAAATCTATGCACTCGGCGCCCCGCATGGGGATTAGTGGCCGGAGCATTGAGATTAGGGCGGGGCGGCGCCCCCTGCGCCCTGTTATGGATCGACCGCCACTGTCTTTTGTGCTGTCTTTTTTTAACTAAATTTAGGCTTTACATAACATTCAAACATTCAATTTTATTTGAGGGTTTACTTTGACCAATTTGTATATTGATTAGTTTACTAAATCTTGAATAACCCTAGATTTGGTTAATGATTATTCTTTACAGATTTCTCCTCTAGACTGACCTGTATATAGTTAGGTAACGGTCAATGGCACACAGGGGCCCCTGATTCTGTTTAGTTTTTAAAAAAAATTAAAAATCAGCCAAGTAAACCGCTTACTTGGCTACGTTGACATCTCCTAAATGTCTTTATGTTAAACAGTTATTATTCTCATTAAAGAGGTGAAATGCAAATGATGACATTGGACAAAAGATGGAAAATTCTTTGAAGATGTGAACTCTCAGCTGGATATATCTGTTGTACTAACATCCATCAACAACACCTTGTGGAACATGAAAGGTCAGAGCATCCCAACGCTGCAAGGGTAATTTTCACCTCCTTGCAAAAATAAATATCTTGTTATTGTGAGAATGCTAGTTACACGCAGGCACCTAGTGACATTACTATTGAGCAGAGGCAGCTAGTCTGTGCACTGATACTGCAAGGCAGGGGCATTCAGCACTGTGATGTGTTTTATATTCTTAGCGCCAGGAGTCGTATAGATATATAAAAAAGAGCACATTGCCCGCGCTTCCATAACCACCTCTCCATTTAAAGCGTATTGTTGTTCCTTTGTCTGCTCCTGACTTTAGCTGTGTAATGTAGAGAGATCGATGTAACACCCACTGAAGAGATTTATGCGAGTCCCAAGTACGTTTTTCTGAAACATTGCCTCTCGTTCTTTCTTATAAACTCACATTTCAACCAGTGTAATGCTTTAGCCAACACTTCCACTAACCCATTCCCTTAGGGCTCTGTCACTACTGTTGACTTTCATTTTCAGTTCTGCCTCTACAGCTCAGTTTTCATCTACAGTTCTGCTTCTGTCACCACTTTTTTTTAGCTCTGTGTCTCCTGTTCTGCATTTATTGAGAGTGTAGCCCTAACTACGTTTTTTTTTTAATCTATGGTTCGGTATCTCCCACCTTTCTTTTACCTGGAGTTCTGCCTCTACATTTTTCTTTCATCAAGTGCTGCGTCTTTACGACTCTGCTTTGAACCAAAGCTTTTCATCATACAGAGCACAGCCTCTAACACTTTCTCTAGAATCTGGAGTTCTCTCTCTCCATTCTTCTTTCAGCTAAAATCTGTATTTTTTTTTATATCTATGGCCCTCCCACCCACATTCCTGGATTTCTCTCCATGGCACTCTTCTTTAAGTCTTTGAGCTCTTTGCCCAATATTCCTCTTCAATTTAGAGCTCTGATTGTACCATTCCTACTTAGTCTAGGTCTTTGTCTACAAATTTCATTATGTAGACATCTCTCTCCTTCATTCTGTTTTTCATCTTGTATTCTTTTACCTCGATCTTTCTCTCTGCCACCCTTCTCGAAAGTCCAGAGCTCTTTGAATATTCTTCTTTGATTCAGGGCCTTGGTTCTACAATTTTACTTTCATCTGAAATTCCATTTCTAGAATTGTTTTTTTCATCTATCCCTCAATCTGTAGTATTCTACTTTCAATTAAAAGTCAGCCTCGATAGGTCATCTTTTTTTTTCTTTCAATAATTACCATTCCTCTTGTATCTAAAGCTCTGTTTGTACCATTCTACTTTCACCTGGAGCTCTGTCTCTACCACATGTTTCTTCCACCTGTCTCTAGCTCTTTCCATAATTCTATCATCAACAACTCCATCTCTATCAATCTTCTATCATCTAGAGCCCTGTCTCTACCATTATTCTTTGATCAAGAGCTATGCCTTTACCATTTTTTTTATAATCCAGAGCTTTGTTTCTACTATTATTTCATTTAGAGCTCTGTCTCCACCATTCTTCTATTATCCATATCTCTGTCTCCACCATTCTTCTATCATCCATAGCTCTGTCTCCACCATTCTTCTTTTATCCAGAGCTCTGTCTCCACCATACTTCTATCATCCATATCTCTGTCTCCACCATTCTTCTTTCATCCATAGCTCTGTCTCCACCATTCTTCTTTTATCCAGAGCTCTGTCTCCACCATTCTTCTTTTATCCATAGCTCTGTCTCTACCATTCTTCTTTCATCCAGAGCTCTGTCTCCACTATTCTTCTTTCATCCATAGCTCTGTCTCTACAATTCTTCTTTCATCCAGAGCTCTGTCTCCACCATTCTTATTTTATCCAGAGCTCTGTCTCCACCATTCTTCTTTCATCTAGAGCTCTGTCTCCACCATTCTTCTTTCATCTAGAGCTCTGTCTCCACCATTCTTCTTTCATCCAGAGCTTTGTCTCTACCATTCTTCTTTCATCTAGAGCTCTGTCTCCACCATTCTTCTTTCATCTAGAGCTCTGTCTCCACCATTCTTCTTTCATCTAGAGCTCTGTCTCCACCATTCTTCTTTCATCCAGAGCTTTGTCTCTACCATTCTTCTTTCATCCAGACTTCTGTCTCCACCATTATTGTATCATATAGAGCCTTATCTCTATCTTCCTTCTATCATCCAGAGCTCTGTCTCCACCATTCTTTCATCTAGAGCCCTGTGTATACCATTCTTCTTTGATCAAGGGCTCTGCCTGTACCATTTTTCTATAATTCAGTTTTGTTTCTACTATTTTTTCATCTAGAGCTCTGTCTCTACCATTCTTCTTTCATCCAGAGCTTTGTCTCTACCATTCTTCTTTCATCTAGATCTCTGTCTCTACAATTCTTCTATCATCATATATCACCATTTTTCTATCATCCAGAGCTCTGTCTCCGCTATTCTTCTTTCATTCATAGCTCTGTCTCCACCATTCTTCTTTCATCCAGAGCTCTGTCTCCACCATTCTTGTATCATATAGAGCCTTGTCTCTACCTACCTTCTATCATCCAGAGCTCTGTCTCCACCATTCTTTCATCTATAGCTCTGTCTCCACGATTTTCTATGATCTAGAGCAGGGGCCTCCAAACATTATATACAAAAGGGCCAGTTGATTGTCCTTTAGACTTTAGGGGGCCAAACTAAGGCCAGTGACAGCAAAAAATGTCCTGGCGTCCAGGGGGAGTAAACAATGCCCTATCTTTGGTGTCAATGGGAGGAATAGTACCCCATCATTGGTGTCAATGGAAGGAATTCTGCCCCATTGTTGGTGTCAGTGGAAGGAATTCTGCCCCATCGTTGGTGTCAATGGAAGGAATTCTGCCCCATTGTTGGTGTCAGTGGAAGGAATTCTGCCCCATCATTGGTGTCAATGGAAGGAATTCTGCCCGATTGTTAGTGTCAGTGGAAGGAATTCTGCCCCATTGTTGGTGTCAATGGAAGGAATTCTGCCCCATTGTTGGTGTCAGTGGAAGGAATTCTGCCCCATCGCTAGTGTCAGTGGGAGGAATAGTGCCCCATTGTTGGTGTCAGTGGATGGAATATTGCCCCAAGGTCCGGATAAAGGCAAGCAAAGGGCCGTATCTGGCCCCCGGGCCACAGTTTGGAGACCACTGATCTAGAGCCCTGTCTCTACTATTTGTCTTTCATCTAGAGCTCTGTCTCCACTATACTTTTATCATCCAAAGCTCTGTGTCTACCAATTTCTATCATCTAGAGCTTGATCTCCCCTACTCTTCTAGAGCTTTGTCTCCTCTACTCTTCTACCATCCAGAGCTTTGTCTCCACCATTCTTCTATCATCAAAAACTCTGTCTCTACCAATTTCTATCATCTAGAGCTTGGTCTCCCCTACTCTTCTACCATCCATAGCTGTCTTCACCATTCTTCTACCATCCAGAGCTCTGTCTCCACCATTCTTCTACCATTCAGAGCTCTGTCTCCACCATTCTTCTACCATCCAGAGCTCTGTCTCCACCATTCTTCTACCATTCAGAGCTCTGTCTCCACCATTCTTCTACCATCCAGAGCTCTGTCTCCACCATTCTTATACCATCCAGAGCTCTGTCTCCACCATTCTTCTACCATCCAGAGCTCTGTCTCCACCATTCTTCTACCATCCAGAGCTCTGTCTCCACCATTCTTCTACCATCCAGAGCTCTGTCTCCACCATTCTTCTACTATCCAGAGCTCTGTCTCCACCATTCTTCTACCACCCAGAGCTCTATTTCTACCATTATTCTTTCATCTAGAGCTCTGTCTCTACCACTCTTCTTTCAGCTAGCTCTTTCCCTCTGGCTTTCTTCTCATTTAGAGCTCTTCTTTAGACATTATTCTTCATCCAGAGCCCTGTCTCTACTATTTGTCTTTCATCTAGAGCTCTGTCTCCACTATACTTTTATCATCCAAAGCTCTGTGTCTACCAATTTCTATCATCTAGAGCTTGATCTCCCCTACTCTTCTAGAGCTTTGTCTCCTCTACTCTTCTACCATCCAGAGCTTTGTCTCCACCATTCTTCTATCATCAAAAACTCTGTCTCTACCAATTTCTATCATCTAGAGCTTGGTCTCCCCTACTCTTCTACCATCCATAGCTGTCTTCACCATTCTTCTACCATCCAGAGCTCTGTCTCCACCATTCTTCTACCATTCAGAGCTCTGTCTCCACCATTCTTCTACCATCCAGAGCTCTGTCTCCACCATTCTTCTACCATTCAGAGCTCTGTCTCCACCATTCTTCTACCATCCAGAGCTCTGTCTCCACCATTCTTATACCATCCAGAGCTCTGTCTCCACCATTCTTCTACCATCCAGAGCTCTGTCTCCACCATTCTTCAACCATCCAGAGCTCTGTCTCCACCATTCTTCTACCATCCAGAGCTCTGTCTCCACCATTCTTCTACTATCCAGAGCTCTGTCTCCACCATTCTTCTACCACCCAGAGCTCTATTTCTACCATTATTCTTTCATCTAGAGCTCTGTCTCTACCACTCTTCTTTCAGCTAGTTCTTTCCCTCTGGCTTTCTTCTCATTTAGAGCTCTTCTTTAGACATTATTCTTCATCCAGAGCTCTGCTCTACTATTTTACTTTTGTCTACAGTTCTGCCATTTCCATTGTTCCTTCTCCTAGAGCTCTGCCTCCAAGCTTGTTCTTTCATCTAGGACTATAACTCTATCATTCTTTTTTCATCTAAACATCTATCTTTATCATTTCAATTTCACCCAAAGCAGTATTTTCAATTCTTCGTTCCTAGATTTAAACTTCTACCATTATATCTTCATCCAGAACTGTTTCTATAGCAATGTCCTTTTATTACAGTCTATGTAAACCCTATCTGACCAACATTTAGTTTGCTAAAGACCTATGTAACATTACCAATTATCATTTTGTTCCATCTCACTGCTGCTGTTCCACTTTATCCTCTTTGCAGTCACTTCTGTCTATATGTACTCCAGGGATAGAAACATGCCACTTCTCAGGGCTGGTCTCCTGATGGCGATAACAGTGGACTATGGGGTTGATTTACCAAAGGCAAATAGACTGTGCACTCTGCAAGTTGCAGTTGCTCCAGAGCTTAGCAAATAGGGTGAAGCCTCGCTTTACAAAGAATACACAATCACATGCAAGGAACATTAAAAACACAATTTTTGCTTGCACATGATTGGATGATGGAGGTTAGCAGAGTTTCCCTTGATTTACTAAGCTATGGAGTAACTGCACTTGCAAAGTGCACCATCTTTTTTGCAATTAGTAAATCAATCCCATCGTCTACATGATGTGTGTTAAAATTGCACTTGTAGTCTCCATCAGAAGCTTGAGTGGCGACAACACAAGAGCACAACTGAAAGACAGGGACAGAAGGCTGTCACCCTATAACAAGGAGTTTAAAAACCTAAGACCCTTTTAAGACCCTAATGGCAGGATCATCAGGTTTAATTGTAATAAAAGATGCAGATTTAAAGGGTTACTTCACCTTTACAGCAAAAATGTAAAGGAGAACTAACAGGCCCCCCAATGTATTTACCTCAGACAATGCTGAGCCATCAGAACCCAAGCGTAAAGATGAATTAACACTTTAAAGCCCAACTCCAGGCAAATGTATTTTCCCCATGCAGTGCGGGCGCAACTGCTTTTTTTTTCAAGGGGTGAGCACAAAGCTCATACTCACCTGATCCGCCAATCCATTGGAAAACCGCGCTCCCCCACAGTCGAGCGGTGGACTGTTCTTGTCTATGGAGCATGCTGACATCAGGAACAGTCCGTTTTCAAGACCACTGGAGCGTGGGGGTGCCGGAACGGTCTTGTGTGGGGAAGATCGGCAGGTCAGGTAAGTTTATCTCCGCTATCTTCTCTCCCTAGAACAAAGGGTCTCCACATTTTATAAACAAAGGGGGGGGGGGGGGGGGCTGGGCTGTGGCCATTGGGATTTGGAATTGTTCTGGCTACAGTGGAAGTAAACAATGCATCATTGGTATTAGGGGGAGGAATAGTGCCCCATCATTGTCCGTGGGAAGAATAGTGTCTCATAAGATGAACAATGCCCCATTGTTGGTGTCAGTGGGAGCAATAGTGCCCCATCATTGGTGTTTGTAGGGGGAATATTGCCTCATCGCTAGTTTCAGTGAAGGGAATAGTGCCCCATCATTGGTATCACTGGGTTGAATAGTGCCCCATCATTGGTGTCTTTGGACAAAATAGTGCCTCATCGTTGGTGTCAGTGAAAGGAATAGTGCCCCATCCTTGGTGTCTATGGGGGGAATATTGCCTCATCGTTGGTGTCTGTGGAGGGAATACTGCCCCATTGTTTGGGTCAGTGGGAGGAATAGTGCTCCATCGTTGGTGTAAGTGGGAGAAATATTGCCCCATCAATGGTGTCAGTGGGAGGAATAGTGCCCCATTGTTGGTGTCAGTGGGAGGAATAGTGCCCCATCGTTGGTGTCAGTGGGAGGAATAGTGCCCCATTGTTGGTGTCAATGGGAGGACTAGTGCCCCATCATTGGTGTCAGTGGGAGGAATAGTGCCCCATTGTTGGTGTCAGTGAGAGGAATAGTGCTCCATCGTTAGTGTCAGTGGGAGGAATAGTGCCCCATCTTTAGTGTCAGTGGGAGGAATAGTGCCCCATTGTTGATGTCAGTAGCAGAACTTATGCCCCATTATTGATGTCAGTGGGAGGAATAGTGTCTTGAATCAGTGCGAGGAAAAGTGCCCCAAGGGCCGGATAAAGGCAAGCAAAGGGCCGTAGTTTGGAGACCACTGCCCTAGAACATAACAAGCAGTTAACCCATGGAGTGCCCCCTCGCACAGGGACAAAAAAAAAAAAATTACCAGGAGTTCTGCTTTAAAAATATTGAAACTGCATTGAAATGATATTAACATGTTTAAGATTATGTGGGAGTTTAATAATTTGATTTATATGAACATTAAGAACATAACCTGTATTTACACTCCTTAGATTGTATTTTGTATACTTATCCTACAATTCTTCTTATATTTAAAAGAACACTCCTCTGCAGCCTTGTAACACAAGTACTTCTTTTTACTATATGGCCTTGGAAGCTTATAGACTCAAGGAAGAGAGGAGACATTTAAGGTAAGGTGAGAGTATTCTATTCTAAATGTATAGATTGAAGAATGTACTCCAACTCCTTTTCTTTGCAGCATCTGCCAGGCATTGGCCAACTCACCTGACCCTGATAAACACTTTTCCCAATTGTCTCTGCATATCTGCAATGACGGGATATGCAGCATCAATTAACAGCACGGCATAATGGGGGGGGCTGACTTTGTAGAAGCAACGCTGAGGGTAAGTGTGCAGAATCACCAACTAAGCGGTAATCAGTAAGTAACAAACTGACACGGACAGCGACAGAGGGAGCATGCAAGGAACAGATATATTTAAGGAGAACAAGCACATCCAGGTAATGCAATTTAAAAGAGATAAAAGTCTACTGGTAGGACTGTCCTTTAAAAGGACACTTTCCTTCGTTCAAGTGTCAACCCCAATCGCAGCAAGGTCACCCCACTCAGACTGTAGCCTAATGTACTCTCAAATTGTCTCAGTGGATTCCCACACAAACACACAGGGCCGGGAGAATTGTCTTTCATGCGGCTGTATTGCTCCCTAATACAATTACCTGCCAATAAGGCGGACTGGATGAGACGCTCTCGCTGCTAGCCAGGCAGATCTCAGAGCAGGAATGGACCTAAAGCCGAGTTCCTCTACAAATACAAATGACCTCACTGTGACAGTTTTCATGCACTTGCCATTTTTTTTTTTATTTTTTTTAAACTCTGGCGGTAAAATCTGCATATTAAGTAAACCTATTAAGGGAATTACCTTGTCTAGCTAATACGGCCACTTAAAGCAGGCCTTGCCTCAGAAAGTGAGGCCCGGAATGAAAGGAAAAAAGAGAAAGTAGTGCAGTTGCCGGGCATGACGGTGTGTAGAGGGGAGACAACAATGGGTTAAAGCAGGGAAGTTTGCAAGGAAGGGGATGCTACGGATTGGTAAATGAGCAGAGTGGGAGGAGCGTTGTTTATTAAAGGGGGAGGCGGGACTTCCGGGCAGCAGAGACTGGGGCAGAAAGGAGGAAGCAGTTTCCACGCTGCTGACATTCCTCATCATGGCCGACATTGACCTCATCCTGGCTCAGCTGAGGGCAGCTGCTGCGAAGTGTCAGCCAGGTGTCCTCCCTGCTCCAGGCCCAAGCATCGGGGTCAGCAGCGGGGGGTCAGGTGTCTCCACGCGCCCGGAGATCTAGGCCTCTGGAGCATTTTTCGCCGGGACCCTCCCCCAGAGCTTCGCGCCACATCAGGAGCCCCCCCACGGGACCCATCAGGCCCCCTGGCGAAGCGCCCATCTGCTTCTGCTGGTGGGGGTCCTGCTCAGAATCCTTGCAATTGGCGGAGCTCGGTGGGTGGGGCTATAGGGTCACCATCGCGTCTCTCCCCCGACCGCTTGTTGCACAGGTCAGGAGCCAGCAGACTCCTCCCCCTCAGCGGTGCCTACACGGGGGGGGGGAGTCTCGGAGAGGGAGAAGCGTAATGGCACACGTGACCAGCTTCCCTGTCCCTGCTGAAGAAAAGCATCCCCACAACATGTTTCACAGTGGGGATGGTGTGTTCAGGGTGATGTGCAGTGTTTTCTGTCACCCATAGCATTTTGCTTTTAGGTCAAAAAGTTAAATTTTGGTGTCATCTGACCAGAGCACCTTCTTCCACGTGTTTGCTGTGCCCCCCACATGGCTTCTCGCAAACTGCAAAGGGGACTTCTTATGTCTTTCTTCTTGAGACTCTTCCATAAAGGCCAGATTTGTGGAGAACACGACTAATAGTTGTCCTGTGGACAGATTCTCCCACCTGAGCTGTGGATCTCTGCAGCTCCTCCAGAGTTACCATGGGCCTCTTGGCTGTTTCTCTGATGAATGCTCTCCTTGCCCGGCCGGTCAGTTTAGGTGGACGGCCATGTCTTGGTAGGTTTGCAGTTGTGCCATACTCTTTCCATTTTCCGATGATGGATTAAACAGTGCTTTGAGAAATGTTCAAAGCTTGGGATATTTTTTTATAACCTAACCCTGCTTTAAACTTCTCCACAACTTTATCCCTGACCTGTCTGTTGTGTTCCTTGGCCTTCATGGTGCTGTTTGTTCACTAAGATTCTCTAACAAACCACTGAGGGCTTCACAGAACAGCTGAAGATAGGGGTATCAGAGTAAAGGGGTTTCCCCACATCCAATTCGCATTACAGGAGATTGTGACCGGCGGCTTGCACAGGAACGCTATGCGTCTTTGGTTCAGTTTCAGGGCTGAATTCAGGCAAAAATTCGGCCATGATTCGTCCCTGAAATGGAGAACAGGGACGCACCGGAACCCTACTGCGAGCCGCGTCTGTCGTAGGTGTGAACCCAGCCTTAGGGTTGTGCTATTCACAGTGAGTATCCCTATCCCCCCCCCCCCAAAGCTTCCTTGCATCTCTACTCTCTCCTACCTGGCCTGGCTTTAGTATCTTCCTGTGTAGGTGGCTTTACGTCCGGCCCCCGATCTACATATCAGCGGCGCCGTACCATGGATTACAATGCAGCGGGGTGTTTTTTTGAAGCCAGAGGCTCTAATAGGCTTCAAAAAAGGCTCGGCTTGGAGCGCAGAGCATTGCGCTCCGAGCCCACCCGGTTGTGTGACGATAAGCGAATTAATTTTCGGTATTATCACACTAAAGTTCCTCCCCGCTAATCAGGAGGCAGGTCTGTGAGACCTGTTTCCCAATTGGCCAAAGCGTCAGGCGATCTTATTGGATGCCTAGCGCTTTGGTGGAAGGGGAGACACACGGTAGAGGAAGCTGGAGGAGCGGACACCGAAGCCGAAGTGACCGCTGCCCGCACTCAAGGAGAGGACACCACAGCCCCGCCACATGAGCGGGTAAGTGCCGGAGGGGGGTTCTGTTTCATTGCTGCCATGCCACCGGGGGGTTGCTGTTTGTTTGCCGCCCCCCCAAAAGAAGAACCCACCAGCCGCCACTGCTTAGGAGATTGCTATTGTAGCTTCCTGCGCAGGTCTGCAGCCTTGTCCAAGCCTTTTCCTGCTACATTGCCAAGGTTGTTACTTATAACCTCTGTGAGGGTACTGTGATTTCTTTTGGAACGAGAATTAAAATTGAAGCGCTACACCACTGCTAAGAGGTCCAGATACAATTTTCCATTAAAAGTCAGGGGTACTATTTAAAAAAAAAAAAAAGCCAATGTATTTTGGGGGTCACATAAAACTACAAGTCAAGGAGACTGTGGAGATCCTCTGGAGTGTAGAAGCCGCCTGCCTGGGAACCAGATCATTTACACCAACAACAAAACCTTAAGATAACAATACCAGTAAGACAACCCTTCGGGTCCAGCACCACCTTTCCACTTTCCTCAACGGGATCTCTTTTGGAATGGCGAACCTCAAGGACTTTAATGTTCTCAAAAGTGTGGATGAGAGTTGATGGATACCCTGAAAACAATCTAAAAGGATCAACTATAAATAGCTGTTATTCTATGGAGTGTCCCACCAGTCAAGCCTGTACATATCACAGTGTAAAGCCTGAGTTTGTCTGGGTCAACTCTTTCATCCTTCGGGTCCCCCTGATACCCCATTTCATATTGGGGGAACCCCATTATAGATCTGGTGGAAATTAGTTGAGTCTACAATTCATAGGACTAATCACCCACACAGGCATTCATCTTCACTATGCAAGATCTATTATTGCTGAGGACAGCAGAGAGGATTGTTGTGATAATTAGCTAAAGTTTGCTTTTGATGTTGGTATTTGCTGGCAATAATAATGCAAGCTTAAATTATGCAATAATTATGTACTATTAAATTCCCCCGGTTTCAGATCTACCTAGCAAAACTCCAAGCAATTGTATCAGTGGTTAATTGGCTGGTGGAGGTTAATTTGGAAGTGGAAATGATGTAATATACAAGTTGAACATGTTCTTAGTAAACTATTATGGGATGCCGTAAAGACCTATAGTAATTGCTCTATCTATATACTAAACAATGCAGAAGCTCTTAGTGGAATCACATTACTGTGATTCAAAACACATACATTACAATTACCCCCCAAAAAATGGTGTACACTCATACATAATAATACATTGGGTCTCACTGTATTAATATACTTTTTTTTTTAATAAAGAAAGCAAGTTGAATAATAATGACTTCTATTTTACACCATTTTTTAGGTGGGCTTAAAGTGTTACTAAACCCACAACAGTAAAATCAGTCTGTATATGTAGTAAAGCATGCTTGTTATACTCACGGTGGAACCTAAGGGGTTAATTCTCTGAATTGTGTAAAAAAGGCTGTTTGATCCTTTCTTCTCTGGTCCTCCCCTTCTTCCACTGTCCCCAGTCCATCTCCTGATAGAACAGAGCCTTGGGGACACTCTCACATGCTCAGTTTGGTGTGTATTGCTAGAGAGTTTGTTTCTTTTTCTTGGGAGAGTGCAAGTGATCAGAACAGGGCCAATCAGCACTGAACAGGGAGAGGGTTAGGGGTAGATGTAGTGGGGGGCTGGGGCTGCGCTCAAAGAGTAGAAGTAACTATGTGGTAATTGGAAAAGGAGAAAGAAAATGCCTCTAAGTGCAATGCCACTAAATTTTTTGGGTAGAGAGGATAAAAGAACACTCACAGGATTAAGAACAAAGGCAGACTCATCTGTATTAAACTGCACTGTGAAGACTTCATCTATTGGTTTAACAAAGGAGTGCATGCTCCGAAATGCGTTACTGCCACTGCCGTGTGATGTCATCATGCTGCAGCTGCGTTCCACACTGGTTCAGGAACCCGGAAGCCATCTTACCTACCACCCGGTCTTGTGCTGCGGGATAGTGCGGACTCTTTGGAAACATACCCAGCGATGGATGGATGCGGTCCTCACAGTGCAGTTTAACGCAGATGAGCCTGCCTGTCAGGGCTGGACTCGGCCCTGTCCTTCTCTAAGCTGGCCGCTCAGCTGTCGGCTAATAGCCAGCTCCCATCTCTCCACAGTGACTCACCTGTTGATGATATCCTGCTCGTCAGTCCTGCCTACTTAAGCCATCCAGCCCAGATGATCTCCGCCTTCGCCTTGGTCACATCTCTAGAGACGCTCTCCTGTGTTCCTGTTATAGACTTGCTTAGCTGACATTCCTTCTGGCTCCAGATCCTGCTTGCTGTTCTACTACGCTCATCTCTGGCTCCCTGATGTTTTGGCTTGTCTGACTATCCGTTCTGGTTCCTGAATTTAGGCTATGTTTTGACTACGTTTACTCCGTTTACCTTTTTTTTATTATAAAAAAAGTGTGATTTAACTGTACTTCTGTCTCAGTCTGATTCATGGTTTCTGACACTGCTTTTGTTCTAAACCACTTACCGACCGGTTGCCGTATATATATGGCGGCAAAGCGGCTCCTGTGCGCAGGATCATGTACCTGTACGTGATCCTGCACTTCCGGGTCTAGGGCGTGCACACGCGCCGCTGGCGACCAACTTCCGCTGTAATTGGACACAGCAGGCACCAATCAGCGGGTCCCACCGATTGTTCCCGAGAGAGACAGAACGGTGGTTTGCCTATGTAAACAAGGCAGATCGCCGTTCTGTGAGAAGGGGAGGTAGTGATCCTGTGTTTCTGCTAAGCAGGAACACAGAGAATCTCTGCAATCCCACAGTACAAGCACCTCCCCCACAGCTAGCAAGTACTCCCTAGAAACACATTTAACCCTTCGATGGCCCCTGATGTTAACCCCTTCCCAGCCAGTGTCATTAGTACAGTGATAGTGTATATTTTTAGCGCTGGTCACTGTATTAGTGTCACTGGTCCCCAAAAAGTGTTACTTAGTGCCCAATTTGTCCCCTGCAATATCGCAGTCCCACTATAAGTCGCTGATCACCGCCATTACTAGTTAAAAAAATGTAAAAAAAATTAAAATTCCATAAATCTATCCCATAGTTTGTAGACGCTATAACTTTTACACAAACAATATACGCTTGTTGGGATATTTTTTTTTTACCAAAAATATGTAGCAGAATACAGATTGGCCTGAATTCATGAAGAAATTTGTTTTTTTTTTTTCCATTTTTTTTATTGATTATGTTTTATAGCAGAAAGTAAAAAATATTGTTTTCTTGTTTTTTGTTTTATTGACGGTCTGTTTTTGCTTATAGCGCAAAAAATAAAAACGCAGAGGCGATCAAATACCACCAAAAGAAATCTCTGTTTGTGTGGACATCAATTTTGTTTGGGTACAGCGTCGCATGACCGCGGAATTATCAGTTAAAAATAACGCAGTGTCGTATTGCAAAAAATGGCCTGGTCATGAAGGGGGGGTAAACTTTCCACGGCTGAAGTGGTTAATCCTATGAGTGTTTTTTATCCTCTCTACCCAATGAATATAGTGGTATTGCACTTTGGGTTAAAACTTACAAATGTGGGTTTACGACCACTTTAATGCTTGTGTAAACTTGAGGTCTATGGACCTCAACTCGCATCAAAGTCGGACCAAAGTAGTACAGGGGCCACTTTGAAGTCGGTGAAGATCTACTTTGAAGATCTGAATGGTACTTATTGGAAATCAAGGGGTACGACTTGTCATGCGACTTTGCAGTCGCAGGACAAGTCGCACAAGTGTGAAAGGGGCCTTATTGTTATTATTATTAGTCTGCTGCCAGTACAAAGGAACACATGCCTTAGTCGCATTCAATAGATGTTCTGTAAGCACCTGTTTATACCTCTTGGAAGACATAGGGGCCAGATGGAGCAGGTAAGTCACTGGATCCTCTCCTAGTTGTACATCGGTAAGCTTGTACAGCAGATCCCTCACCTTAGTCCAGAGAGGCTACAGAACTCCAAAACATGTGAAGGTATGTGCCCTCCTCAGTGTGACATCGCCAGCATCAAGGAGATAGTCGAGGGAAAATTATATGAAGAGATGGTGGCCATTGTCATTGAGACAGAAAGTTAGGGGAAACCAAAAACTTTTAGGGCTGGATTCACACTATCCCAGCTATTCATCTTGTGAAGCAGGTAGTTCTATATCCAGTGTGGTGCAACCAGATCAGAACTGTTCATGCATGCATGAGACTCTCCCTCTTTTTTAACTATTTTCATCAGACTGTATTTTTTAGCCTGGTCAGGATTTTTCTGGGCTATCTGCCTTTTTTTTTGTGTCTTTGGAGGTTATCATCGGCCGGTGGAGGGGAGGACTGGGGTTTTTGAGTGTTTTTTAGGTGATAGGGTCCCCATTTGGGACACTGGAGTGAGGGGAGAGGCCTTTCGATGGGAGAGTTGCTGGGGGGGGGGGGTGTTTGGGGGCTGGGTTCCCCCTCATTGGGTAGCTGACTGATTCGGTCAATGGGTTTGTACTGTATTTGTATTTTTGATGTCCAAAAAATTATATTTATACCGTTATAATAGCCTTTGAGGTGCTCTATCCTGGTGGGGTTTATTTATATATGCATGGCTTTTTGGATCCACTTTCCCTTATGAGTGGTGTGGTACTAAGCGGGTATTTCCACTCACAGGAATCTTTCTTGGTTGGGTTTTTTAGAATGGGTTCACACTATTAAGAATTGGAATTTTCCCCGTATCCAATTTGCATAGCCGGTGTGACCGGCTCTCTATGGATCCGGTTCACACATTTCCGCAGAGGCTCTGGTGTGAATTGCACAGGAGTCCTGTGCGTCTTTTGGTCCGTTTCAGATCCGAATTCAGCCAAAAATTTGGGCTGAAATCGGACCGGAAACAGCGAATGGGGACGCACCGGACTCCTGCAGTGTGAACCCAGCCTAAGTTATAAGAGGTGAGGTAAAATCCTCCAATGGCGACACTTTTTTTTTCTATCACAACTATCTAAGATCGGAATTTGGTTCACTTTTGGAGCGATTTCCTGTTGCACTTCCAGGACAGGTAGTGAAGGGAAAATTCCCCATAAGGACATAGACAGTCAAAAATTGGATTTTAAGCCTTCCCTAATCTAAAATGTTTAAATAAGTTTTGGCTTTACATACATTTTACTTAGTGAACTGTACAGGAAATGCAATGGTAGAAGCAGATAGATGGGGCCTCCAAAAGTGGACCCTGGATTTAATCTTTTGAAATAAGATCTATGCAGCTTGGCTGAAGCCGGCACAAACAAACACCATATGATCTGCGCCTAGGGCAATGTGATGTTTACATACAGCCCGGACTGAACACGCCAACTGGCCGTTGTAAGTCACTCAAGTAAATGATCTCGCCTTCATTGTTACACGTGGATGTTCCTGGCACTGAATAGGTTATTCAGTGAACTCCAGTGGGGACAGATCTATTTAACATGCCGCCAACATGAGGTCAGCCCTGGTCCTAGAAAGGATTATCCAGTTAGGTTAACAGAGAAACACGACTCACAGTCCTCGCACACAACTGGGTCACTGATCTAGAAGAGGCTCTAGTGTCGCCTTATTAGACGCAAACATGACCAAAGTGTAATGTGACCTGCCCACATTCTCAGAATCACACTTAAAGGCTGTTATGTCTTCCTGAACTCCAATGCAAGCTGCAGAGAGAGAGAGCTCAAGCTTTTGTATCTGATTTCTCCCAGCCAGAGGAAGGGAAAAAAAAAAAAAAAAGAAAAAAAGGCCAGGAGCGAGTCCTAATTCTCGTCATCGATGCAGCGCTGTTTAATTCGTCATGTAGAATATCTCTTGGCATCAGTGCCTGGATTCCCTCCTCGTGCCTGGTAAATCGGTCTTCATTTAAAACCCTCTCTCTTAGCCCTAAATGGAAATCAATTCTGCAAGTTTAGCAAATAGTTAATTACTCCACAAAGAGGATTGATCGGCCTTTGATCACCAGAAAGCTCTGTAGTGCTATTAGTCTCTTTCATCTGTGATTAAACCACAGAGAGAAAGAAACAAAAACTAAATTAGGCTTCCTCTGTTATCCTACAAATATTTAATGACTGGATAATCTTCTAGAGGTGTGTTCGGGGATGTACGTTCCGACAGGAATGAGTTGCTTCCCAACCTTGAACCCTCAACGTGGGTGAAGAATGGATTTTTTTTTTTTAATGCAACTCTTATTTGCGAAGATACTCGGCTTCTGTCATCATAAACAGAACGCGTAAGTCAACTGTGTACTTTTTGTTTCCACTGACCGCTCCGCATCTTTTTTTTTTCTATATGGAAAACGAGCGTTTAAATGTACGAAGCAGGAAATAACACCTTGCAAAAGTACAAATATTTATGTAATGTTTTCCTTTGCTATGACAGGGAGAACGTGTAGCGGGAAGGATTTGTTAAAGGATTAGTCCAGTTTTAACAAATCCTAAATAGTAAAGCCCTACTCATATAAGGATAATTCTACAGAAAGAATTACTTACTTAGCTGTAACTCATCTCTATTTATAGCAGGTGACGAGTCCTCTGAACTCGGCCTGTTATTCCCACTAATGTTGTTAACTGTTTTTGTCGGTGACAACCATAGACAAAGAGTGCAAATCTCCCCGCCTTTTTTTCATGCAATCCCATGCTACTAATGGTTACATATAAAATTGTCTCACATAAAACCTTTATTATGAAGTTGATAGAGAGCCGAAAGTTACAATTATTGACTACCCTTGGCCAGGAACCTGGGACTTTTACTTGCTACTAATGAGTTAAAGTGGTTGTAAACCCTTCCATATACCCAGTGAAGGGCCTCAGGTGATAAACAGATAAAACAAATCCTCTTTGTGACGTATCCGTCCAGCATACAAGATATAGCTTCCTCCAGTCTGGACACAGGAACCAATTATTGTAGCTGAGCACCCAAGAACCTAGCCGGCACTAGCTTAGGTGCACTGGAAGTGGAATTCACTATATTGGAAACTCTCACAGTTTTTACAGTATATACCACACAGGACCAGGTAGGGCCTGATCACATTACCCTAACAATACAAACTGTAAACAGGAATATAATTAACATAGCTAAGGAAAAGCCAACATAAACATAATCTAAGTAAGCTAATCAACATATAACATCCCACAATGGTTCGATAACAAGGTACAGTGGTCACGATATTAATCTCATCTCTAAGAGATGATCAGACAGACAGAAACAATAGGTGACTCAATTAACAATGGGAGTGCACACCTAGGAGGCACACAATGGGGCACTTAACACACAACATCTTAAACAGAGACCCCAGAATCAGGTTGCTTTGTGCTGATGATATTAACATCTGCTCTGGGTATCACAATCTAAAGCAGTCATTGCTGGTTTTGGGCATAGAGGTCCTAAATATGTACCTGGGTCCTCCAGTTCCCAGAGTCTGCGTGTTTTGGGGAGACATGGACTTAAATCAGAAACAAGACCACTTCAAGGGTCCTCCAGGCACACACCTACAAAAGAGTAGATTTCCCTTAAAAGCCAGGGCCCATAGTCAGTAGGCAAGAGGCCACCCTGCGATCCCCTTTAAAAGCCCCTGTCCTGGCTGGGTCTGTCACACTCCTACATAAATTGTACCTATATATATATCTACATCAGGGGTCTACAACGTTTCTAAACAAAGGGCCAACTTAGTGTTCTTTATATTTTAAGGGGTTTAACTGTGGCCATCGCGTGTAGAAAGTGCCCCAGCATCAGTGGGAGTTAAGAATGACCCATTTTGGTATCACTGGGAGGAATCGTGCCCCATCACTGGTGCCAGTAGAAAGAAAAGTGCCCAATCATTGGCGCCATTGGGAGGAATTGTGCCCCTTCATTGGTGTCAGTGAATGAAATAGTGCCAGATAAAAGCAAGCTAAGGGCCACATCCGACCCTCAGGCCACAGTTTGGTGACCATTGATCTACAGTATATCTTTACCCTACACCCTCTCAGTGAGGAGAGCTCCAAGAGCCGATTGGAGGGAAGGGACATATCCCTTCACGCAGCACAGAGGAACAGAGCTGAGGCTGTCAATCTGCTGGAGGTCTCTCCCCTGTCACCATTTTTCTCTTGGTGTCAGGAAGACTTGTCAGAATTGATTCATGCAGATACAAGAGGAAAGAGGCAGCAGACAGAAATTACACTTAGTGCTCTGGGCTGAGAGTACACACTATAGAGGAATATGCTTTGTTCATGTTTCATGTGTGAGGTTCAAATCCATTTTAGAGAAGTATCAAACACGTTACCATACATTACCATGTGCGTTAAAGTTTAGTACAGGGGGTATCAAACTCAATTTCATTGAGGGCTGCATCAGCATTATGGTTGCCCTCAAAGGGCTGGTTGTATCTGTTATGCCCTGTACACACGACCGGTTTTGCCGTCGGAATAAACTCTGAAAGTTTTTCCGACGGAATTCCGCTCAAGCTGTCTTGCATACACATGGTCACACCAAATTCCGACCGTCAAGAACGCGGTGACGTACAACACGTACAACGGGACAACACGTACAACGTCTCGTACTTGCTTCAGAGCATGCGTCAGTTTTGGTACATCGGAACAGCATACAGATGAGCGGTTTTCCCGATAGGAATTTGTTCCGTCTGAAAAATATAGAACATGTTCTCTATCTGAGTCCGTCTGAATTTTCGACTAAAAAAGTCCAATGGGGCCTACACATGGTCGGGGCATACACATGGATGAAAAGCTCCCATCTGATTTCGGACATTCTGCTCGTGTGTACGCGGCATAAGACTATATAAATGTATCTACTCTTTATCATATTAAATTGCCTCTGCATTCGAATATTACTGGTTTTGGTAATAACTTAAAGTAGAGCTTTTTTTTTTCATCTTGGATAGAATAAGAGAGGGTATAACTCTGGTCAAATATTTTTCATCTGTGTCCCATTGGGGAGATTTCCCTTCACTTCCTGTCCCATAGCCAAACAGGAAGTAAAACAAAAGTCCCTGCAAATTAAGGGAATTCCTTGGGCACCCCCGGGTCACCAGAACTAGTGTCCCTATTGCAAGATTTCCCCTCTATTACTTTTCTGGGGACAGCCCAAAATTTGGGATTTTCTTTTCATTTCACTTTCAATGATAATGGTAAACAGAACAAATAGAGAGGGGGGATCTCCTCAATGGGGGGGGGGGGGGGCACAGACAGGAATAAAAATTGTCAGGTGTTTTAATCCCTCTCCACTCTATCCAAAACGGAAAAAAAAAGTTTTGCCTTTAGTTATACTTTAAGATGTAAGCTGTGAAGAGCAGGTACAGACCTGCACACAGCCCACTCCCACTCTTGTAGCAGATGATGCAAGTCTGAAAAGGAGGGTTGCACACCGCCGGTATCATCCACAAGAAACTGTAGGAGGAATTCTGTCCTCCTCTCTGCTGTGGAGACGGAGCGGCAGAGACAAGCCTCTCTGCGGCTGCACAGAGAAGCGCAGGATCTGGCATAGGAGTTCTGTCCTCATCTCTGCTGCCTTCTGCTGATACAAGGCAGGGGCGGATCCAGGGGGGGGGCAACAGGGCAAATGCCCCCCCCGAAATAGTCGCACTGACATGTCTCACATGTCATTGTCACACTCACTTGCTGCCTCTGCCCGAGTCTCTCTCTCACATCAGCCGATCAGCGGCGCAGAGAGAGAGACTCGTCTAATGTAGTTACACTGACTGACCAGGATACTAGGAGGAGGGGTGGGTGGAGCCTCTTCCCTGCACTCGTTGCTAACGCCGGGGCCGCCCGGCGTCTAGCAACGAGTGACGTCAGAGAGTCACGTCGGCAGTGGCGTATGACAGCCATGGGCGCCATGGGGGGGGCGGCAAAAAGCCACCCAGCACGAAAAAACCTTCACCCGTCCTCCCGCAGCCGCCTCCCGCAACCATGTAGCTCCCAGCGCCGCGGCCGGCCTGCAGGAGCACGGCGCCGGCACAGCAATTGCTTTTTGGCCTGGGGAGGCGAGTGGCAGGCGCCTCCATTATAACAGTGTCCCTCTGCGCGGCATCATCTTCTCCACAGAGGAGCGGGGAATGTGACATGAGGTGAGGAGGAGAAGGAATGGTTGAGGGCACAACGGAAAACCCCCAGCAGCAGCACCAAGGATAGCAGCCAGGTACTACTTCTTGATCGTGATCATATTCATGTGTGTGGGCCAACTGCCAACCAGAAGCAAGCAGCAAAATATAGTGCTCAGTGGATTAAATAGATATGCATAGCCATAGATGTCATAAATAAACTGTAATAAAGGGATTTGTGAACAGTTGTTGCACAGATCACTTTATTACACTTTATTAATTATGTCTATGTCTATGCATATTTATAATTTATTTAATCCATATTGAGCACTATATTTGATTGGCTGCTTGGGCCTGGCACACACGCACAATCGCACGTGATGATGGCTTAAGTCATCATCATGTACAATTGTGCGTGTGTGTCAGGCATCAATTATAGTGCTCAATATGGATTAAATCAATTATAAATATGCATAGACATAGATATCATTAATACAGTGTAATAAAGTGATTTGTGCAACAAGCTCATTAAACAGTCCACATTCAGTGAAAGTTCATGTACTGCAAACTTTGCAGTGCATGAACTTTCACTGAATGCGGACTGTTCAATGAGCAGGGGCGGACAGACCCATCGGGCACTCGGGCACTGCCCAAGGGCCTGGGGCCATTAGAGGGGGCCCCATAAGAGGCTCTGCAAGACTGCAACACATGCGGTTTCCAAGATAAATTGCCCACAAAGAAAACGGATTTTCTGGCAGTGCCCCTCCCGAGACTAGACTCTGGATCCGCCCCTGATACAAGGTGGGGGCAAAGACAAGCGGAGTGCCGCAGCTGCAAGGCAGGTGTGTGGGCTGGATTCGGCCTGTGGGCCTTGTGTTTGACACATGTAGTCTAGTACAACAATGTGCACCCCAAAGTGCATACTCAGCTAACACAAAAGCATCTGTCTCTTGCTGCATTGCAATGCACCATGAGACAGTTTGTAGCCTCAGTTTCCTGTTCTTAGGTGACAGGAGTGGCACCCGGTGTGGTCTTCTGCTGCTGCAGCCAATTCTTCAAGGTTGGATGTATTGTGCATTCAGAGATGGTATTCTGCATACCTTGGGTGTAAAGAGTGGTTATTTGGTTACTGTTGCCTTTCTATCGTCTGGAACCAGTCAGCCCATTCTCCTCTGACATCAACAAGGCATTTTCCTCCACACAACTGCCGCTCACTGGATATTTTCTCTTTTTCCCACCATTCTCTGTAAACCCGAGAGATGGTTGTGGGTGAAAATCCCAGAAATACTCAGACCAGCCCGTCTGGCACCAACAACCATGCCACGTTCAAAGTCACTTCAATCCCCTTTCTTCCCCATTCTAATGCTCAGTTTAAACGTCAGCAAGTCGTCCTCACCATGTTTAGATTCCTAAATGAATTGAGTTGCTGCCGTGTAATTGGCTGATTAGCAATTTGTGTTACCAAGCAATGGTACAGGTGTACCTAATAATGTGTCCAGTGAGTGTATATGCCAGGTTTTAAATTCAGATAGTTCTATCTGAGATTTCCTTAGCCAAGCACAACCAAGCTTAAACATAATTGTTATAAGTGAACAAAAATTTTAGCTATAACATAACTCCATGATATGCTGGTGGTATTCAAACACAGAACTCCCAAACTGCAATGTAAGAGCGAGCTACTAAGTGAGCTACTAACCCACCATGCTGTGCCTTCAAAACCAGGACCTAGACTCCATGGAGTTGGTTGAGTAGGAAACAATAAACTTGAAATTTGGCAGGTGTGATGTTTGGAACCTGTTCTCTGAGTACAAGAACAATCAAGTATGCTACAAGGGTGGCTTAGTGCCTTGCATATGTTGACTCCATAATACCTCCAATGACTGACATTTGGTGGCAGGTCACACACATCACTCAGTTACTGGTGCCCATGAATTTGGCTGACCAGGGCAGATCAAGAAGAAAGGCTGGAATGGCTTTCAAACCTCTAAGAAATCTGCATATGTGATGAGCAGGTGTCAGCTAATCTTATAGACTGCAGCTCGTTCCTGTTGGCCCCATTGACTGTTAAATCCAAAGTGACGGGGCCCAAACAAACTAAAGAAACTTGTCAAACCGGAACCCTAAGAAAGGAGGCACCCTCAGCATGCCATTTCTCTCCTGCACAAAAACATCAAAGAGGTAAAGGAATACTTCAGCATAAGAAACGTCAAACGCCTGTCTTGGAAATGTTTAATCCTCGTGTTAAAGATGTCCCCAAAGGGGCTCAGATTCTGATTACACATAATCTCTTTTGTGTCAATCACATAACTGTTGGCAGGGCTGCTCCCAGTTAGCACTTGAGGTTTTCTTTACATGCAGAGCTTGAGACCAGTAAGTAAATAGCATAATGCAGTAAACTCCCATAAAGTCAATATATCAAGGGCATATTGGGGAGAGCAGCATTTATGTGACAGATGTATATTTAACAGTGGTTCTTGGTTTCAAGCTGAGATATAGACAGTCTAAAAGCATGTCCCTACACCGAAATGAGCACAGGAGACCTCTAGGAAAAGTTTTTGCCTAGAACTTGGTATAGAGGGATATTGAAGACACAGCCATAAATTTAAAGTGTTTTGTTTATAGGCACATTTGAGTCAAACTTGAAAAATTTGCATTGAAATAAACACAAGGCAGACAGCACAGGGCTTAGGACTATCATTCTGGAATATCTTGAGTTCAATAGGCCACACTGGATCCATCTAATCCCAATTCTGTCATTCTGAATTCTCTGTACAGTATATACTACTGCTCCGTGAGTCTTTCCACAATATAATCCCCCCACTACCCCAGACCATTCATAAATAATAACTCCCCATTGCTTTAAAGTAGATGTTGTGAAAGTGTGAGACCCTGCCACTATGTAAATGGGCATAAAAGTGACACTGGATTATCAAAGCTGTAGTTTGAGAAGCTCTTGCTGGTTGATTGTGAATGGAGAAAGCGGTGTTCTATGCTTCCTCCAGATTTGGTAGTTCTGGATCGGGGCCAGAAGCTTGAAGGTTGCAAAGAGTATTGGGTGGGACAGAACCCTTAATCTGGTGTCCAGGCTTTGATAAATGCCAGCAGCCTGTGTGAGTACACAGATGTGCAGGGGCGATATAAGCTTGATGAGAGTTACTGCAGTTGCAGTTTTTTTTTGGAATTGTTTCTGTTGCTGCAGCCAGGTGGGAGATGTGCTCCTAATTGGAGATCAAGGCAATATCCTCGAGACAGTTCCATGTGGGAGAAGTTCCAGGTCATTGGATCGAGAGAGTTAGGCCAGCTGAAAGAGTTGGACCAACTGAGAGGGTCTGGGAGACTAGAGCTGAGCCAACCTGGTTGAGAGTCCAGGAGAGCCAGAGGAATGTGTGAGTCTTGAAGGAGTACAAGTGCCTGGGGTATCAGGAGAACCTCTACCCAGGGGCTAAGAGTGGCCCTGTACACCAGGGTACTGCAATTAAAGATGAGCGAGTTTAAAGCAGAACTTTGGCCCAAATAGGGAAGTTATGCTTGTTTGCATCCTCCCCCTCTCCACTGCAACATTTGTCAATTTTTCAGGGGGGAGAAGGTACCTGGTTTAGACAGAAACTAGATATGCGTGGCGGCATCTACCACAAGAGCTAACATTCCCCCATATCACAATGTAAACCCTAAATTATACCAGTCTATTGTTTCTTATTTGGAGTGACTGTCCCACTTTTATAACCAATCTCTGTGTCCCTCTTTCCTCCTCAGTTGTTGCTCTTTGTGTTCTACCAAAAGTGCTATACTAAACAAATCCTTTAAGCCATCCTCTAATTTATTGCATTTGTTATGTCGAATAGCCAGTAAAGGAAAAGTGTCGTAAAAAAGCACTTAGTTGGTTTAACCTATCTTTTTATTTTTAATCTTAATTCTTCCTGGGGGCTTGGCAGGGATGACCATTGCCTATACACTTTGTACTTAAAGGTTCCCCTCATTACCATCTCAGAAAGTTGGGAGGTATGCCTAAAGTTGGCAAAGCCAATTTCTGTCTATATGCATGCAACCCAGGGGTGGCTGCATGGCATAGTTCAGAGAAGGGAAGTCTTCCTGTTGGTGACAATGGCAGAACATGCTTGCACAAAGAGAGTTGGCCTGGCTACTTATAGTCCTTACTGGAAGCATATCAGTGTCAAATTAGGTAGGAGCCTAGGGAGCAGTGGATGTCCAGAGGGCCCAGTTATACCCTACATGCACCTGCAGTAAACCAGATGCATAGGGCAATTGGTCAAGGATGTGCAACTGCTGCACTTGCAGGCAGTTGGTGCTCCATGTGGCTATGCCAGTACAGACCAATGTGATGGCTTCTCTCTGCCTATTGCAATCCTTACCAATGTCAACAGATGGAATAGGTGGTCAAAGCTCATGCCTTTCCTAGTAAGGAGGACCTCATCCTCCTTAGAGTGAGATCCCAGGGAAGGCTGAATATACTAAATCTTGTGAGAACACAATCCACTACCATGCTGGAGTATTTTCTTTTAATATTTGTCATACTCAGAATTTCCTGGGGTCTTGCTGGAAGCCAGGGGTAAACTTTATAGCTGCTGTAGCAGAGTACCCATTTACTCACCATGTTCAGATGCACACCCCTTTACTCCATTTCCCACAACTCCCAGGATTCCTGAACACATTCGGGGAAGATAACTTCCTTAGCTATCCTCCCTCAGCAGCCCAGAAAGGCCACACCTGATGAGGTAAAGGTAGCTGGGCAAGTGATCTGCAGCCAGGTGACAGGCCTTTCACTGTCAGACAGGAGCCTAATAGCACAGAGCTTCTCTGGGAGACCCAGCCACTGTGAGATCCCTTCCCCAATAGCTACCAGAGTATTACAGTTGTGATGGGGTGGCCCTTGCATCCTTGGATCCATCCAGCTGGTCACCTGTGTTACTGGATTTCATTGAGAGGAATGTGGTTTATAAGGATAATCATTAGTAGCTGTTTGTGTTCTGTACTGTTTGAAGTAATAATTCTTAGGTGGACTCTGTTGTTTTAGACTCGAGTCTCGAAAAACTATATTATACACCATATGTTACACTGATTTAGCCTCAAAAGAACTGATGTGAAGATTCCATGTTTGTGAAGCTTTCAAAATCTGTTTTGTTTTATTCTGTGGTGTATGCATGCTCTTTGTCATCCTGAACCTGTTTTGCCGTATTGCTGCTAGCTTTGTACCTGTTTAGCAAACTGAAAGTTAATGTTACTCCCTGTCGGAGCATTCCACTGATTACCTACTGACATGAGAAGGTGGCGCAATGTAATAAGCTGAATTTGTATCCTACTACAAGGTCTGCTTAAATGAAAGCTGGAGATTTGACTGGAAATTGTTGCAGTCTATAATAAGAGAGAAACAGATCTGAACCTAGGAGACTCATTGCACAGAATTACTGAAAGGAAGATGCAGGGATAATCAGAGGAATTTAGAAAGCCATACTCAATTTGGGAGAAAGGAATAATGGATAATGTATATACAATTAGGGCAGGCAAAGTGTATTCAAGGTATAAAATAGGGGTAGGCAAAGTGGATTCAAGGTATAAAATTAAGGTAGGCAAAGTGGATTCAAGATATAAAATTAAGGTAGGCAAAGTAGAATCAAGGTGTTAAATTAAGTTAGGCAAAGTGGATTCAAGGTATAAAATTTAAGTAGGCAAAGTGGATTCAAGATGTAAACAAAAAGTAGGCAAAGTGTATTCAAGGTATAAAATTAAGGTAGGCAAAGTAGATTCAAGCTATAAAATTAAGGTCGGCATAGTGGATTTAAGGTATAAAATTAAGGTAGGCAAATTGGATTCAAGGCATAAAATTAAGGTAGGCAAAGTGGATTCAAGATATAAAATTAAGGTAGGCAAAGTGTATTCAAGGTGTAAAGTTAAGGTATGTAAAGTGGATTCAAGGTATAAAATTAAGGTAGGCAAAGTGGATTCAAGGTGTAAAATTACGGTAGGCAAAGCAGATTCAAGGTGTACAATTAAGGTAGGCAAAGTGGATTCAAGGTATAAAATTAAGGTAGGCAAAGTGGATTTAAGGTATAAAATTAAGGTAGGCAAAGTGGTTTTAAGGTGTAAAATTAGGGTAGGCAAAGTAGATTCAAGGTGTAAAATTAAGGTAGGCAAATTGGATTCAAGGTATAAAATTGAGGTAGGCAAAGTGGATCCAAGGTGTAAAATTGAGGTAGGCAAAGTGGATTCAAGGTGTAAAATTAAGGTAGGGAAAGTGGATTCAAGGTATAAAATTAAGGTAGGCAAAGTGGATTTAAGTTATAAAATTAAGGTAGGCAAAGTGGATTTAAGATATAAAATTAAGGTAGGCAAAGTGGATTTAAGGTATAAAATTAAGGTAGGCAAAGTGGATTCAAGGTATAAAATTAGGGTAGGCAAAGTGGATTCAAGGCATAAAATTAAGGTAGGCAATGTGGATTCAAGGTGTAAAATTAGGGTAGGCAAAGTGGATTCAAAGTGTAAAATTAAGGAAAAAGTGGATTCAAGGTGTAAAATTAAGGTAGGCAAAGTGGATTCAAGGTGTAAAATTACAGTAGGCAAAGTGGATTCAAGGTATAAAATTAAGTTAAGCAAAGTGGATTCAAGGTATAAAATTAAGGTAGGCAAAGTGGATTCAAGGTGTAAAATTAGGGTAGGCAAAGTGGATTCAAGGTGTAAAATTTAGGTAGGCAAAGGGGATTCAAAGTGTAAAATTAAGGTAGGCAAAGGGGATTCAAAGTGTAAAATTAAAGTAGGAAAAGTGGATTCAAGATATAAAATTAAAGTAGACAAAGTGGATTTAGGGTATAAAATTAAGGTAGGCAAAATGGATTCAAAGTGTAAAATTAAGGTAGGCAAAGCGAATTCAAGGTGTAAAATTAAGGTAGGCAAAGTGGATTCAAGGTGTAAAATTAAGGTAGGAAAAGTGGATTCAAGGTGTAAAATTAAGGTAGGAAAAGTGGATTCAAGGTATAAAATTAAGGTAGGCAAACTGGATTTAAGGTATAAAATTAAGTTAGGCAAAGTAGATTCAAGGTATAAAATTAGGGTAGGCAAAGTGGATTCAAGATATAGAAAATTAAAGTAGGCAAAGTGGATTCAAGGTGTAAAATTTAGGTAGGCAAAGGGGATTCAAAGTGTAAAATTAAGGTAGGCAAAGGGGATTCAAAGTGTAAAATTAAAGTAGGAAAAGTGGATTCAAGATATAAAATTAAAGTAGACAAAGTGGATTTAGGGTATAAAATTAGGGTAGGCAAAATGGATTCAAAGTGTAAAATTAAGGTAGGCAAAGCGAATTCAAGGTGTAAAATTAAGGTAGGCAAAGTGGATTCAAGGTGTAAAATTAAGTTAGGCAAAGTGGATTCAAAGTATAAAATTAGGTAGGCAAAGTGAATTCAAGATATAAAATTAAGGTAGGCAAAGTGGATTCAAAATAAAAAATTAAGGTAGGCAAAGTGATTGAAGGTGTAAAATTAAGGTAAACAAAGTGGATTCAAGGTGTAAAATTAAGGTAGGCAAAGTGGATTCAAGATATAAAATTAAGGTTTGCAAAGGGGAGGGGAGTCAAGGTAAAAAAATTAAGGTAGGCAAAGTTAAACACAACTGAAAGCTTTGCAGACTTGCATTAACAGTTCGCCAACAATTCTAAACAAGTTATAAAACTAGTCAAGGAACAGATATTCAAAATGCACTTTTCCAATTGATAGCTCTTTGCACGCTGCTCTTTGCCCTGTGACATAAATGCCCTAATAAATACAAGTTACTGTATTGACCCTATTGACCCACAAACACTTCTTTGGTGCTATTGCTGAATTCAGCGGTAAGGGAATGGGTGAAGGGACATCACAATTCCTCAAGGCTTATCTGTACATAAATAACACAAATTTTGCTGACACCTCGATAAAAAAATAAAAATAAAAAAAAGCAACATAGATATAAGGATGCACAGAGGAATTTGAGTCCAAAAAAGGGACACTTGGGAGTTAAGTGCTCACCCTCTCCCCACCTCCTGTCATCTAGACCTTCCATTTAGAATTGATTGCAATTATGCACCCTGTAATCTCCATAACATTTAGAGCCCCAATTTTCAGATACGTCCTCCCATATACTGTTCTTAAATCCCTTTCAAAAAAATAGACCAGGGCCCAGGAGAAAAAGAATTTATAGGACTGCAGTGAGAGCATTTGACAAGTTTCAAGCTGGTGTTGAGCTTCTCTCTTGCTGGGAAGGCTCGGTTCACCAAAAGGCTCATTCTAAGGGCATATGATAATGCAATTAAGTAATTGTTATGCAGTCACATAAAACTGTGCATAGCCCATGGTGCAAATCTACTTGTCATTATAATATTTGAGGACCATTTGCTAATGACTGTGTTGCACATCAATCTAAATTAGGAATTAATTCCAGAAATAAGCATAGCTGGGAGTAAAATATTCTAGGGCAAAGCTGTCATTTTTCGAATAAAACTGGAACATGCTTACAACGATCACATATATAGCCAAGGTCTAAAATTGTAAAATGGAACATGTTATTACCACTGCATGCAGACTTTAAGGTTTTATATTTCATCATGAATGCTGCTGCCAGACTCACCCACCTTACAAACCGCTCAGCGTCTGCTACCCCTCTCTGCAATCCCTCCACTGGCTTCCACTCACCCAACAAATTACTAACAACAACTTACAAAGCCATCCAAAACATGGCCCCCAGCTACATATCACTAACCTGGTCTCAAAATACCAACCAAATCGTCCTCTTCGTTCCTCCCAAGACCTCCTGCTCTCTAGCTCCCTCATCACCAACTCCCGTACTCGCCTCCAGGACTTTTCCCGAGCCTCTCCCATCCTTTGGCAATCCCTACCCCAATCTGTGCGACTATCTCCAACTCTATCCACTTTTAGACGATCCCTGAAAACTTTTCTCTTCAGAGAAGCCTATCCTGCCCCTCCACCTAACAACTGTACTTTTATTTTCTCCATCAGCCCATTCCCCAAAATTATTAACTTTTGTATCACTTGACCCTCCCTCTTAGAATGTAAGCTCTAATGAGCAGGGCTCTCTGATTCCTCCTGTATTGAATTGCATTGTAACTGTACTGTCTGCCCTCATGTAAAGCGATGCGTAAACTGTGCTTTATAAATCCTGTATAATAATAATAATAATATTTCATCTGCTGTCACAAACTCCAGGCTTCCTTTCACCTTTGGCAAACACATATTTTTAGGGCCTAGAGTTCTATGTATGTATGCAACTTGGAGTCCAGTAAGGTTGTAGGCAGGTGCAGTTTGGACTCCCCACTGTAGGTGGCGCTCGAACGAGCGGCAATGCAGAAGTATAGCTGTCCGATTGGATGCTGGCACCCCACATGGCCTCAACAGTCATCATGGGTGAAAAAAATAGTCTATTTAAGACTCTGGCTCCTGGGTTTGGCGCGCTTTGTGCGAGTGGCTAGTGTAGGGACAGGTTACCCGTCTGACAGTGACAGTGCTAAACAGCAGGGAGAGGTCCCAGAGCAGTAGGTAATACAGTGCCTTGCCAAAATATTCACCCCCCTTGGCATTTTTCGTGTTTTATTGCCTCACAACCTGGAAATACAATGGATTGTTTGAGGATTTGCATCATTTAATTTACAGAACATGCCCACAACTTTAAAGATTTTTTTTTTATTGTGAAGCAAACAAAAAATAGGACAAAATAACAGAAAAAGTCAATATGCATAACTTTTCACCCCCCTAAAGTCAATACTTTGTAGAGCCACCTTTTGCGGCTATCACAGCTCCAAGTCGCTTTGGATAAGTCTCTATGAACTTGCCACATCTTACCACTGGGATTTTTGCCCATTCCTCCTTGGAAAACTGCTCTAGCTCCTTCAAGTTGGATGGTTTGCGCTTGTGAACAGCAATCTTTAATTCTGACCACAGATTTTCTATTGGATTGAGATCTGGGCTTTGACTAGGCCATTCCAACACATTTACATGTTTCCCCTTAAACCACTCAAGTGTTGCTTTAGCAGTGTGTTTGGGGTCATTGTCCTGCTGGAAGGTGAACCTCCATCCTAGCCTCAAATCACACACAGGGTGGTACAGGTTTTGCTCAATAATATCCCTCTATTTAGCACCATCTATCTTTTCCTCAACTCTGACCAATTTCCCAGTCCCGACTACTGAAAAAACATCCCCACAGCATGATGCTGCCACCACCATGTTTCACAGTGGGGATGGTGTTCTTTGGGTGATGTGATATGTTGGGTTTGCTCCAGACATAGCGTTTTCTTTGATTGCCAAAAAGTTAAATTTTAGTCTCATCAGACGAGAGCACCTTTCCCCATACATTGGGGAGTCTCCTACATGCCTTTTCGCAAACGTGCCATTTTGTTTTTTGCTGAAAGTAATGTCTTTCTTCTGGCCATTCTGCCATAAAGCCCAACTCTATGGAGCGTACGGCTTATTGTGGTCCTATGTACAGATACTCCAGTCTCTGCTGTGGAACTCTGCAGCTCCTCCAGGGTTACCTTAGGTCTCTGTGCCACCTCTCTGATTAATGCCCTCCTTGCCCGGTCCGTGAGTGTTGGTGTGCGGCCGTCACTTGGCAGGTTTGCTGTCGTGCCATGTTCTTTCCATTTGGTTATGATGGATTTGATGGTGCTCCTAGGGATCATCAAAGATCTGGATATTTTTTTATAACCTAACCCTGACTTGTACTTCTCAACAACATTGTCCCTTACTTGTTTGGAGAGTTCCTTGGTGTTCATTGCAGTGTTTGCTTAGGTGTTGCAGCCTCTGGGGCCTTTTAAAAAGGTGTGTATATGTAATGACAGATCATGTGACACTTAGATTGCACACAGATGGACATCATTTCACTAATTATGTGACTTCTGAAGGTTATTGGTTGCACCAGAGCTTTTTATGGGCTTCATAACAAAGGGGGTGAATACATACACACATGCCAATTATCATTTTTTTATTTCTGAAAAATAGTTTTATGTATATATTTTTCTAATTTTACTTCACCAACTTAGACTATTGTGTTCTGATCCATCACATATAATTCAAATTTTAAAAAAACATTGAACTAAAGGCTGTAATGTAACAAAATAGGTAAAAAGCCAAGGGGGGGAAAACTTTTGCAAGGCACTGTATACAGGGACTACACTATCTCCACTTAGGAAGAGTCTTATTTGGATGTGGACTGGCCAGGCCACATTTCTGCTCCTCATTTCAGAAGCTGCCAGCATTATTTCAGGATACACTTCTCTGCTAAGGTTTCATAAGTGGCTCCAGTCGGCAGTGCCTACCACTGGGCATTGGGCCTAGTTGTACATTGTTGGGACTTTATTAATACATTGTTCTCTTCCATCAAGCCTCTGTGTGATCTCTGCTCACCAACAAACTACGCTGCACCCTACCTACATTGTTCTTGGCTACATCTACACAAAAGAAACATGCCAACATCTCACACATCAAAATTGCACCATAACACCACAGCGCTAAGGGATTCTTGAGACACCAAACAGACTGCTGTAGGTGGTGACCATCGGCTCTTAACCAGAACAGAGATGTTAAACAACGATGCCACCCTCTTTAGACTGGGTACACACTAACAAGTTTTTTTTTTTGGGCAACCCTGTGGGTTGCCCAAAAAAAACTGACAGCCCCGGTTGGAGACACTGTATTAACCATGCAAGGTTAGTCCAGTGATCTCCCCCGCTGAGCTGTGTGTTTTGACAGGGGACGCCCCTCACCAGAACACTCCGATCAGTGCTCTCTACCATTGGTAGAGAGCGCTGATTGGGAGTCGGTCGGCTGCTGGTTTTCCAGCATGCACGTTCAACAGAAGCTGGCTGAATGTCAGGCTGCGGTTGGACAGACTGACATACACACAGGCAGAATGTCGGTCATTTTTTTTTGAACCGGCAAATGTCTCCTGACATTTAAGACTGGGGAATCATGGAACTGTTAAAGACAAAGCAAAACAAAAGGCCTAGTGCATTACCATCAACACTTTATTATGCACTCTTTTGTTTTGCCTTGTATGTGCTACGTTTGTCTAAAGTGGACCCTCACCTGAAATTGCTTTCTTTTATTTGTTTTGGACACTTTGCGCCTAGGCGAGAATGACATTGGTCTCCCTGAGCAGTGAAAGTGCTTAAGATTCTGCACATGTGCTGATGTGAAACAGGATTTCAGAACCTAGCAGAGACCTGTAGAATATCTGCGCGTTACTTTTTCTTCCCCCATGATGAAGTCATGAGGGTTGTGACGAAATGCGTAGGTGTAAAGCTACATGACATCATCACACAATACCGGAAGTTTACAAGGTTACTATGGTGAATGTGGTGCAGAAGTTACCTCTTAAGGGGGCAATGGTGTTTAAAGACAGCTATTATTTCCAGTGCACAGGATGATTGTGCCCTTCACTGTGTGACTGTATTTCCATGGGTTTTAAGCTTTTTGGAGGCAAATAAAGTTTATTACGGTTAAAAATACTACATGATGATGGTCTTTAATATTCTTTCCATTTGAACGGTTTGCAGTTAGGTCCAAACCTAAAATATGGAGTGATGAATAGACACGACTGTACTAATATTGAAACCTACAGTGCAATCTAAGGTGCTCTGATTTAAACTTCACCTAGAAGACCGGTGCTTGACCCCACCTATGGAATCACCTTATTGGAGCAGAAATGTAAAATAAATCCTACCTGAAAATAAGAAGGCGTAGGAGGCAGGGACAATAGCAATTATCTTAGGTGAAGTGAAGATTTGCTTACTAATGCTTCCCAAGTTTCGGGGCTCCTGGAGTGCCCTAAAGAAAAGCTGGAGGTGACTTCAATTGCAAATAAGTTATAGATTATTATACAGTATCAGCACGTTTGTATACTCACTTGCTGTCTACCCCATAGCAGATTTACCACTACAGGGCTCTCCTGTGCAGAATCATGTATATACACATGATTTTGCACTTCCCCCTAGGGGGCGTGTGCTGGCGGCAGCCCACTTCTACTGTGATTAACAGCAGAAACCAATCTGTGAGTGCCGGGCCCTGGATGTCCACCGGCAGCTGCTGATCGTGTGTAAAGCACACAGAGCAGAGATGTGCCTATGTAAACAAGTCAGCTCTTTGTTCTGACAGGGGAGAAGGGATGGATTCTGTGTAACTGCAAAGCAGGTAATAAAGTCCATCTCTTTCCTTAGTAAAAGCACCTCACACATGTCACATAAACACTGGTTAGGCACACAGTTAACCCTTTGATCGCCCTAGATATTTAACCCTTTTCCAGCCAGTGTCATTAGTACTGTGACAGAGCATATTTTTGGCACTGATCACTGTATTAGTGTCACTGGTTCCTCCAAAGAGTCAAAAGTGTCCGATTGTCCGCTGCAGTTTCGAAATCCCGGTATAAGTCGCTGATCGCTGTCATTACTAGTATAAAAGAAACAAAATCCATAGATATATATACTATAGATTGTAGATGCTATAACGTTCGTGTAAACCAATCAATATACACTTGTTGGGATTTTTATTTACCAAAAAAAAAAAATCTAGCAGAATACATATTGGCCTAAATTTATGAAGAAATTCGATTTTTTCATTTTTTTATTGGATAGGTTTTATAGCAGAAAGTAAAAGATATTGTTTTGTTTTTTTTCAAAATTGTCGGTATTTTTTAGTTTATAGATGAAAAAAAAGTAAAAAAAATGAAAAAACGCAGAGATGATCAAATACCAGCAAAAGAAAGCTCTATTTGTGGGGAAAAAAATATATACATTTTATTTGACGACCGCGCAATTGTCAGTTAAAGTAACACAGGTCCGTATCGCAAAAAAATGTCCTGGTCACGAAAGGGGGGGGGAGGTAAATATTCCGGAGGTCAAGTGGTTTTAGAAAAAAAATATTGAGCATATAATATATATATATGAAAAGGAAAGGAAATATATTCCCAAACCACTTGAAGATAGATGTGAAGCTCGTTCGCCTCGCACATTGGGTACCTCCAGGTTAAAAGGGTAAGAAACCCCCAAATACACGTCACATTGTTCTTTTATAAATGACAGCAGGTTCACTTAACCAGTGTTAAAATATGTATGGATTCAGTTTAAGTCTATTCATCAATATTCAGTAATTTTCTACCAATAGTTGTTTGATCATTATAAAAAGTCAGGGACTGAACTCTAATCAATACACATACAGGCTAAATCTGTAATACTCTGTCTTATCAAATTAGCAGCTACCGAAACAGCTCTATAAAAAAATCAATCTTCTGCGCCTAAAACACGGACCAATTTCCACACAGACATTAATATACGGTGCTGCGCACGCACACACACACACACACACACACACACGCACACACACACACGTGTTTTTACATGCTTGTGCGAACGCCTGGTGCCAAAATAAAAGCTGAAGACATGTGGTGCCACAGACTTATCAACACCGGCTAAAGACCATGATAAATAATAATTGTCACCATACAGCAGAAGTCCATATGACACCCAGATCTCATCCCGGCTGTCACAATGCTAAATGCCGCTGACAAACTGTAGACATGACAAGTCACAGATCTTACAAAGCAGACGGAGTGCTGGTTCAAAAACATGTGCAGAGCAATAGAGGGGTTGGCACTTGTTTGCGGTGAGACTAGACAAGTGAAAAGAGATTTAAAGCTTGCATACATCTGCTGAGGACCAGCCAGAGGATTTATAGGGCCCTTTGCTAAATTAAAGCACCCCCCCCAAAAAAGAAAATATTTAACCACCCCCCTCCTCACTCCCACCTTTTAGTAATTATCATTGAGGTTGACATCTAGAAAAGTAGCCTTACTCCTCAACTCACAGCACAGTGTAACGCCGGACATCCAACAGGCAGCACAACACACAGACCGGAGGCCTAACTAGAACCTTCAGGGCCCCAGTGCAAGAAACCATAAAGGGCCCCCCCTGCTGGGGAGCCCCCATGGTGACAGAATGCCAGAGCCCAGTCGCAAGTGTGACCTTTGCGATCCTGGTAGTTCCACCACTGGTGTCAGTATTTTTTTTATTTTTGCTATTTTATTTATTTTATTTTTTTTACCATTTATTTAAATTATATTTTTTTTTACACTTTTTTATTTTTTACATGTTTTTTTAAATTATTTTTTACAATTTTTTTAAAAATTATTATTATTTTTTACAATTTTTTTAAGGAAGCCCCATTGGGGGCTTTGGTGAATTATCAGGTGTCTAAAAAGACCTCAGATGGTCCACCTTTGGGACAGAGAAAGGAGATTGAGGACACGGCCCTCGATCTCCTTCTCT
Source organism: Lithobates clamitans (assembly GCA_037952925.1). NCBI lineage: Eukaryota > Metazoa > Chordata > Amphibia > Anura > Ranidae > Lithobates > Lithobates clamitans. The sequence goes on from JBBGZY010002473.1 coordinate 278,695, forward strand.
GCAGCCTCAGCTGCATAGAATGAATGGACAGGAATGGCTCTGTACACACAGTTTACTATGCCTCAGTTATAAAGGAACAGAGTCAGTGATCATGTGTAGATCACTGGCTTTATTCATTAAGAGAAGGAAGGGGCCAGTAAATTAAACATTTACTGGCCCTTCCCTGCTCTCTATCCTTCTATCCTGAAACATCCCCCGCAGCAGCTGGCGGGGGACACCCGGCAAGGCTGCGGGGAATGAGGGGGAGCTGGGGGAGTACACAGGAGACTGAACAACACAGCAGGAGGTGAATAGGAGGGAAGGCGGGGTAGTGTGTAGAGCAGGGGTAGGCAACCAGTAGCCCTCCAGCTGTTGTGGAACCACATTTCCCATGAGGCATTGCAAGGCTGGCAGTTACAATTACTCCCAGAGGCATGATGAGACTTGTAGCTCTGCAACAGCTGGAGGGCCCCAGGTTGCCTACTCCTGATGTAGAGGAACCATTCCCTTCCGTTTTCCTCCTGCAGCTGCTGACACCCTGCAGAAGGAAAATAGAGGGGATCGGTTCCTCTGTGTGCCACCTCCGCTGCCCCTCCCATCCAGGTGTACAGGGGGCCACACGGGCTCCCTGGAGCATGGGGCTAAGTCGCAATTGCGACCCCTGTATATACGCCCCTGACACTGACTATGGTTTAAAATACCCAGCAAAATATTAGCAATATATAAGATGACAATTGTTAGGGCAAAGCTCTTGCCTTGTTCAGCAGGGAAGTTTGCAAATACATTGAATATTTTCTTCCATATCCTGATTTCCCATATATCAAGCTACCAAAGCAACAGAGGTGACACCAAAGTCAAAACAATAAAATGTTAACGTAAGATGGCCATACACTAAACATGTTTTTCCTTTGTGGGTGGCACCCTCCTGCCCGGCATTCTTCAATTTAAAAACACAAAATAGCTGGGTGGAAAATTGATGGCCAACCAGCGGCTGCATTCAATCAAATGCAGCCGCTGGTCGGGTCTCATGACAGCCTCAGGAGCCCACTGTCAGAATACAACACCAGGCCTTATATGTAAGGGGGTGTTAATACAATTCCTAGGTCAGACACTAGGTGGCACCCTCCGCAATGATAAATAGTGGGTGACGTTAGAGAGTAGGAGGAGTTCTGGCTGAGAGTCGAAAGGAGAGGAGTGGGATTCCCTAGCTAGCCCCCATGGTACTAGGTGGTGCCCATCCTGCAAAGATATAATGCTCCCAGTGATTAGTATTTCCCATCTTGGGATTACCTAAAGAGGCCCTGGTGGCCTGAATAGGAGAGAGTTGGGGAAAGGACATGCTTGGGAGAGGGAAGCAGGGAAACTGAGCTGCTGAGGCAATGCTAAGAGGGGGGAGCTGGGGGTGGCTGAACTGTGGATTACAGTTGTAAAGGGAAGCAGTGGAACCTGAGCTGTTAAGTTACTGCTGGGAATGGGGAGCGGAGAGGGGGGAGGGTACTGTGCTACCGAGTCGCTGTTGGGAGAAGGAGCACAGGGAGCCAAGCTACTAAGTAAAAGTGAGACCTGGAGAAGAAAAATGGCCGAAGGGTCTACATGACTAGGGGAGGAACTGGGTCAGGGAAGGGTCAGCTAGGTCAGTCGGGCAGGGGGGCGTGTAGACTTACCTGATTGGAGGCAGCAGGCCAGAGGGGTGGGGTGCTGTAGGGGGTATGTGGCAGACAGGCAGTCTAGGCATTCTGGCATTTTCAGGCAGAGAAGAAACTTCCCTCCCACCCGTCCTTATGTCGAAGTTTTTTCTGAGGTGTCAAGTTTGGGGAGTATATGTCTTGTTTTTGTGTTTCTGTTCGTAATCAATTAAAAAAAACAAAAACCAGCGGACACTTATGTTGGTGGGGTTTTGTTACGGCGGGTCAGGGAGTCTTAGGGGGGTCAGTGATTATTGACATTGTTGCTAAATTGTGGGGTACATCTAAGGTATGGCGCCCCCCAGGTGGTTGGTTAGTGGAACCAGGAGCTAGGTCCCCTGGGGGGGAGAATGGAAGTACGGTGAGGTCGTAACGTCCTAGAGCCAGTTGGGGTGCGGCTGAAGACGATTTCAGTAAAATTGTGCCTTATGGACACCCAAAGACCCCTTGTTTACATTGTTAGAATTACATTGTTGAATGGTATTTTTGTTATGTTATTTATTCATTGTTAACAAATTGGCTGCTGTGGCCGTATTAAAACGCATGCTGCCCAGTCTGTTTCTTTATTTTAGAGCAGGTTTTAGGACCAGGTTGACAAATCCATTAGTCAATGTTGGGTGGACCTCGGTGCTTTTACTGTGAAGTTTTAGGATGAACTGCTCCACAGTACCTGCAGCTACTTAGATCAGTTAGGGATTGGTATAATGCCCACTTACTGCTTGTTAACAGTATAGAAAATGCTTGTGTGTCTACGTGGTCTGCACGGTTACTGTAAACTCAATTATTTAAAAGGTAAAGCTAGGCATACTATTTTTTGTAATAAAAATAACACCTATTTGATCAGATGGATAATGCTTAAAATTTAAGTTTTTTTTCCACTTGATGGCACATTTGTAACTTTCATGTGCATTTTTGCAATTCTAGACCCGGAAAGTAGGAGGACCCCCTTTGAAGATAAGGGCAGAGGATGATGGCTTTATGATAATGAGTCATATTTTTAATCCTGAAACAAATATAGATATCTTAAATATGGTCCAATGGAAACAGGATTCTGTTTAGAAGACACGCTTCCTTCATGTTGCATATGGATCCCTCCCACTTTCTGTAGTATGAATGATACTCCTATTTCTTAGAACCACATCTCCTCCCCTTAATATCAAAGACTCCTTTTATCCCTTCAGAATATACAGCTATGTTTCATCATCAAATATACTGTGTTCTCCTGTAGTTACATCTTCTACAGCATTTTCTATGTTCTTTTTCCTGTGATAGTTGCTTTCAGTTCTGAATTTTACAAGGATTTATGTTGAAGCATAAGGGTTTAAATTAAAGGGAAACTCCTTTTTTTAATGAGGGATTAAAAAAAAAAAAAAAAGAAAATAATTCCCTCCAGGACAATAATATAAATTGCAAGAATTGATTTACCTATACCTTCTTCCTTTCTATACCAACTGTGGTGTTGAGGTAATTATGCTCATGTGGTAGGTGCTTTTCCAATGAGTTGCACCAGTTCCCACTGTATTTTTGGGCATGGCAGCCCACTTTTATTGAACAAAATGGAAAGTTCACATAAACATCAGCGGCCCATGTAGGAGTTATTGCAGATCAACATGAATGGTCAACTGAAAACCCAGAGCCACCTGGCAGCACCACTGTTCTTCTTACTACTCCCTATAACTGTATGGTCCAGCTCTTCTGGTTCTCTTGGCTCACTTAGGCTTTAGTTGCAGCGCCCTGCTGCATGGTCCAATCCTGGCCTCTGGATAGGAGCCCACCTGACTCTTGAGATGAAACCTCCTGTCTCCTGGCTGGGGCACCTCTTACCCTTGGTTGAGACCTCCTGTCTCTCGACTCCTGGCTTGAACCCTTTGACCTCTGAGAGAAACCTCCTGTCTCCTGGCTGGGGAAACCCTGACTCTTGGATGAGACCTCCTGTCCTCCTGGCTGCTGTCTGGGGCATACCTGACCTTCGGGTGAGACCTCCTGTCCTCATGCTGCTGGTTGGGGCAACTCTGACCCCTGGTTGAGACCTCCTGTCTCTTGACTCCTTAATGGGGCACCTCTGACCCCTGGGTAACACCTCCTGTCCTCCTGGCTGTTGGCTGAGGCACTGCTGACCCCTGGGAGAGACCTCTTGTCTCCTGGCTGCTGACTGGGGCACCTCTGTCTCCAATATAGGAGTTGTCTCCAAACTGGGAGGCCTGAGCTATCCTCAAGCTTCGGTATATAACGACCTACACCTGTACTCATGCAGGCTTCAGGCACCCAGTAAGATCCAAACACAGGATTGAAGGTTCTGTCCCACCCAATGCACTTTGGAACCTTCAAGCTGCAGGCCCCAATCCAGGACTATAAAATCTGGAGTAAAACACAAACACTGCTTTCTCTGAGTAGGGAGATGGGATTTCCAGCGTGCCATGGCTGGAGGAAATGTAAATTACTTGAGCGGTTGTAGAAAAGCCACAATTGGCTGCAGCTTAAAATAAAAATGTAATTTTTTGCTTGCTAGATCTATTACTATACCAGGTCCATGCCCGGAGCGGACAGAACAAGCTCTTCTTCTATCTGCCTGCTCTGGAAAATCCATCTAATACTGTATAGTCTTCAGATAATGGATGTTTTAGATAATAAACTGATAAGAAGAAGAGATACTACATGATTACACTGTATAGTATTTGTATAGGCCTGCATTTCCCGAAGAGTGAAATGTATACCATTGCCATCACTTTAAAGGGTTTTGGATTGTCAGCTACCAAGGGGCAATAGAGCGGGAAGTATAGAGGTGGGTTTACTAAAGGCAAAAAGACTGTGCACTTTGAAAGTGCCATTGCACTAATTTTCCCCAGAGCTTAGTAAATGTGGAAAGGTCTCACTTTGTAAAGAATACCCAATCAGGTGTCAGAAAAATAAAAAATAAACATTTTTGCTTACACGTGTTAGGATAATGAAATCAACAGAGCTTCACCACATTTGCTAAGCTCTGGGAAAAATTAGTTCAACTGCACTTGCAAAGTGCACAGTCTATTTGCCTTTATTAAATCCACCTCTTGGTGCATGGGCATGTACCAGCCACTTTATTAGGTACACCTGTTCAATTGCTTGGTAACACAAATTGCTAATCAGCCAATCACATGGCAGTAACTCATTTAGGCATTTAGGTATCCAGGCGTGGTGAAGACGGCTTGCTGAAGTTCAAACTGAGCATCAGAATGGGGGAAGAAAGGGAATTGAAGTGACTTTGAAAGTGGCATGGTTGTTGGTGCCAGACGGGCTGCTCTGAGTTTTTCTGGGATTTTTGCACACAACCATCTCTCGGGATTACAGAGAATGGTGGGGAAAAAAGAAAATATCCAGTGAGTGGCAGTTGTGTGCAGGAAAATGCCTTGTTGATGTCAAAGGTCAGAGGAGAATGGGCAGACTGGTTACAGATCATAGAAAGACAATAGAAGATTGGAAAAACGTTGCCTGGTCTGATGAGTCTGGATTTCAGCCGCGACATTCAGATGGTGGGGTCAGAATGGTGTGGGGGGATATTTTCTTGGCACCCTTTGGGCCCCTTAGTACCAATTGGGCATGGTTTAATCACCACGGCCTACCTGAGTATTGTTGCTGACCATGTCCATCCCTTTATGACTACAGTGTCCCCATCTTCTGATGGCTCCTTCCAGCAGGATAATGCTCCATGTCACAAAGCTCCAATCATCTCACCACTGGACAATGAGGTCACTGTCCTCCAATGGCCTCCACACTCACCACATCTCATCCAATAGAGCACCTTTGGGATGTGGTATAACAGGAGATTGGCATCAGGGATGTGCAGCCGACAAATCTGCAGCAACTGCGTGATGCTATCGTGTCACTATGGAGCAAAATCTCTGAGGAACGTTTCCAACACCTTGTTGTATCTATGCCACCAAGAATGAAAGCAAAAGGGGGTCCAACCCGCTACTAGCAAGGTGTACCTAATAAAGTGGCCAGTGAGTGTATATATCCCATTAGACAGCTTGGAGAAGACAACATCCTACTTGAATGCTGGAAACACTGGGGTTGATTTACGAAAGGCATTTGCAAATTCAGTTGCTCCAGAGGTTAGAAAAAAAAATAATAAAAAATGAAAAAAATTGCATTTTTGCTTGCACATGATTGGATAATGGAAATCAGCAGAGCTTTCCCTCATTTACTAAGCACTGGAACAACCGCACTTGCAAAGTGCACAGTCTATTTCCCTTTAGTAAATCAACACCATTGATATATTTTTTATACCCATGAAAACAGTCTGAAATTACATGATATAAAAATAACATTCCACCCCTTTATATGTTTATTATAAGGGCAGAAAATAATTTTTTTACATGTAACTACAAAAAAATACCCAATTCTGTATGATTACTAGTTTCTTGAAATCTGCTGCACGGTGCTGTTCATATATATATATATATATATATATATATATATATATATATATATATATATATCTATATATATATATATATATAGATATATCTATATATATCTATATATTTTCAAGTGTGTATCTAGCAGTCTGCCTGCCTGCAGTTCCCCTTTAAAGCGAAATGTCATTTTATTTATTTATGTATTTATTTTTGAGAGAGCAAAATTTCCTCTGGACAGCACTCCATAACCGCGTCCATCTAAATCACCCTAATCACTAAATGGAGATTTCATTATGCATATCCTATATTAAAAATGCAGCAAAATCAATATACATAAAAAAAAAGAAAACAAACAACTATGCAAGGTGTAAAATCAGAAACGTGTGCTACTGGGGGTGTCATCATCATCATCTAGACTGAGATGTCATTAGCATTAAAAATATTTTTATTAAAAACGAATATATGCATTTTTTGCACTTATTATATTTTCCCAAAATAACGAAAATAAAGGATAATAAAAAGAACAAGCAATGTGCAAGATTACCCGATTCTAAAGCAGGGTTCAGACTAAGGTTCTAAGGTGCAGATTGAAGTATGAATAGATACCCTCAGAAGGGACTAAAACTTGTTGTGGACCAACTTTTGACAATTTTTCTCTTTTGAAGACAGTGCTTTTTACATTTTGCAAGGCCGTCTATACCCATATCAAAACAAATCCCCTGACCTGATTTTGTGATCAAAAAGAGATTTGAATTTAAACACGCATTGTAAAAACCAAATGCTTGAGGTTTAAAATATTCTCTGCCAAAAAAAAAGGCCTATAACGGTGCTTAAAATTAAAATGTGGATATTAGAATACTTACATATTTTAACACGCATTAAATAGGCTTTAAAATAAGTCTTCACTGACCTCTATAGTTGCAGGCACTGTGGAATAATTCATACTAAACAACTGACATGTGTGCTTCTGCTCTGAACTTTGAGGATGAACTTCTCCACAGTGCTTGCGGCTTCAAAGATCTTGAGGCTTTGGAGTTGATTTCCTAAAGGCTAAAAAAACTGTGCACTTTGCGGGTGCAGTTGCACTCATTTTCTTTAGAACTTAGTGAATACGGTTTACCACATGCTGGTTTCCATCACCCAATCATGTGAAGAAATGCTATTTTTTTTTTATTTTCCCTGCACCTGATTGGATATTTTTTACTAAGTGAAACTTTACTACATTGTCTAAGCTTTGGGGAAAATGGGTGCAACTGCACCTGCAAAGTGCACAGTCTATTTGTCTAGTAAATCAACCCCCAGTGTCTTAAAGCTCATTTACTTCTTGCTAAGTAGTTAAAGTTGAAGTCCAAATAAAAAAAAAATATTGTGGTGCATGGATCTACCGCACTATTAGCATACAACGATAATTATTATAGTAAATACTTCAACCTTTCACCATGTAGCATCAACAACGTGGCGCAGTCCATGCGACCACAAAAACTGCATATTTATGAAAAAAAGGAAAGGGCAAGGCCTTCCAAACTGGTCGTAGTAACTGAATACTACAATTGAATATAAAGAGGAGGTCCACCCAAGGTCCAGTAAAAAAAAAAATTAAAAGTCAGCAGCTACAAATACTGCAGCTGCTGACTTTTAATTGGACACTTACATGTCCCAGGGTCCAGCGATGCGGGGGATCGAAGCCCCGATCGTCTCCCCCTCCGTTCAGCGGTGCCGGCATTGCAACTGTGGGCGCCGGGCTGTGGCTTCACAGCCTGGCACCCACTGCGCATGCGCGAGCGGTGCCGTGCGCCGTGATTGGCCGCTCAGTCACCTGGGACCTGTAATGGGTCCCAGATGATTGTCAGGAGGGAGGGAGCAGAGCTGAGCCCTTCCTGTGCCGAGGGGGAAGTGAGTGATGTCACCAGCCCAGGCACTGGAAGAGGCAAACTACGAGGGACCGCCTAGCAACAGGCATTTAGAGGTAAGTTAAAAAAAATATATATATCCAAATTGCATTTCTTTTTAGGATTTTTCATGTATTTTTTTTTTTTGGGTGGAACCCCACTTTAATTACATTTTATTTAGAAAAGACACACCATAATATCAAATATGACAAAATACCAAAAAGAGCGGTCTGAGTATAACAGTTATTGACAGTTATACTCAGACCGCTATTTTTGGTATTTTGTCATATTTAATATTATGGTTTGTTTTTTCTCAATAAAATTTTATTAAATTCAACCGTAGTGTTCAGTTACTGTGACTCCTTTGGAATGCCTTGACCTTTCCTTTTTTTCGTAAAGGAGAAGTCCAGCCTGAGCTTTTTAGGCTGGGCTTCTCCTCTGGGTCACAGGAGTGCCATTCATTTGGCACTCCTGTGACCTGTTTTCAGTGTCGAGCGGTCTGAAGTCCGCTCTCCGCTGACTACAAAGTATCAGTCGAGGAAGCGCATCATCCTGGCTTCTGAAGTCTGGATCCGCCAGGTGCCTTTACTGATGGCAGTCTCTTCGTCTCCTCAAACCGCTAAGGCGGCCGCTCCCCACCCCTCCACAGCTCAGCGCTCCAGTGAGCGTGGAGAAGCAGAGCAGGAGAAATGCTGACTGACAGACAGCATCGCTCTGCTCAGGAAGGAGTGAGAACCGAGGCGGATCAGTGCATGTGACACCGATGTCCGCCGGCGACCCGTGATCGCGGTACACAGAGGCAGAACGAGGAAAATAAGGCGGATCCTCATTCTGACAGGAGACATCATGGAGATTTGCTGTTACCTATGATCAGGAACAGTGATCTCTGTGGTGTACCAGTGAGCCCATCCCCCACACAGTTAGAACACATCCAGGGAGCACAGTTAACCCCTTGATCGCCCTCTAGTGTTAACCCATTCCCTGCCAGTGTAATTTATACATTGATCCGTGCATTTTTATAACATTGATCAATGTAATAATGTCACTGGTCCCCAAAAAGTGTCATTTGGGGTCAGATTTGTCCGCCGCAATGTCGCAGTCCCGTTAAAAAATTGCTGGTCACCGCCATTACCAGTAAAAACAGTAAAAATAAAAGAAAGTCCCTAAATCTATACCATAGTTTATAGACGTGATAACTTTTGCGCAAACCAATCAATATACGCCTATTGCGATTTTTTTTTTACCAAAAATATGTTGCAGAATACATACTGGCCTAAACTGATGAATAAATTCGTTTTTATATATAATTTTTTTGGCTATGTATTATAGCCGATTCCTATTGAAAAAAACGTTCGTCTGTATGCTAGTCCGACGGACCGAAAATGACGCAAGGGCAACTATTGGCTATTGAATTTGCTTTTCTAGTCCGGTCGCACATCATCACGTTCAAAACAATCGGACTTTGGTGGGATCGTGTGTAGGCAAGTCTGTTTCGTCTGAACTCCATCAGAACTCCATCGAAAAGTCCTTCGGAGTTCAGTCCGACGAGAAGTCCGCTCGTGTGTACGCGGCATAAGAGACATATAATGAGTTGCAGTAAATTACAGGGAGTGGGACAAAGATTGACATTTAGAACTGTAAATTTGTATAATCGAGGGGCCAAGAGGGAGCATCATCAGCGATCCCTCAATGGAGTTGATTTACTAAAGGCAAATAGACTGTACACTTTACAAGTGCAGTTGCCCCAGAGCTTAGTAAATGAGGGGAAGCTCTGCTGACTTCCATCATCCAATCAAGTGCAAGCCAAAGTTTGTTTGTTTTTTATTCTCCTTGCAGGTTATTGGGTATTCTTTGTAAGATAAAGCTTTACCTCATTTACTAAGCTCTGGAGCAACAGCACTTGCAAAGGGCAGTCTATTGGCAGTTAGTAAATTAACCCCAATATGTCTCCTGCAGATTCCAGATATAATCCTCTGTTGTTAGCTTCATTAGTGTATGTTCATGGCAGGTATGAAAAGAATTCTAGGCAAGAAGAAATTAATAATTTAAGCACGATGCTGTTGCATCTTGTATTTACAAGCTTTGTTTGTAGAAAAAAGAAATGCAAAAACATGAAGTCCATAAATCCAACTAGTGATCATTTATTTATATCAGTGTGTAGATCCGCTTACTTGCTTTTGGCTGACCATGCATAGCTGTAGAACAACACCCTTTCAGCCAACATTACAGATATTGGGGTTGGTCTACTAAAAATGGAGAGTGCAAAATCTAGCTCTGCATAGAAACCAATCAGCTTGCATTTTTTTTGTCAAAGCTTAGTTGAACAAGCTGAAGTTACCATGGCTGGCTACCATGCGCAGCTGCACCAGAATCTGCACCCTTCCAATTTTAGTAAATCGACCTCATTGCATATGAAGTTTCAACCTTGTCCTTTAACAACCAAGCCCTAGAGCCTACAAAATGAGGTAGTACTGAGTATTACCAGGGAGGCGGACTTTTTAGGCTAAGAAACAGTGGAGAAGATATAGCAGTATAAAAAATATAAATTTATTGAAAAATACAAAAATCTAAAAAACAATGACAATTGTAACATATAGCATCTATGATTATTGTGCAGTGAGCCCTTGCATGTCTACGCGTTTCACCGTTAGGCTTCCTCAGGACACGGCCAAGGTTCACAGATGAGACAGAGAAGGGAATATATCTCTCTATCTTAAATTGGAATGCAAAATCATGCAAGTCACGGTAGCATGAAAAAGTTCAATCAGCAATAAGAAAGTATATTAGATATAGCTAAATATCTCAGCAGGGGCATGAAAACAATATTCCTAATTAAGGGAGCAGCCATTATCGTCTAATGGTCTAACGCCACGTACACGCGATCGGACATTCCGACAACAAAATCCATGAATTTATTTCCGACGGATGTTGGCACAAACTTGTCTTGCATGCACACGGTCGCACAAGTGTTGTCAGAAATTCCCGAATGTCAAGAACGCGGTGACGTACAACACGTACGACGAGCCGAGAAAAATGAAGTTCAATAGCCATTGCGGCTCTTCTGCTTGAGTCCGAGCATGCGTGGAATTTTGTGCGTTGGAATTGTGTACACACGCTCGGAATTTATGACAACGGATTTTGTTGTCGAAAAATTTGAGAACCAGCTCTCAAATTTTTGTTGACGGAAATTCCGACAACAAATGCCCGATGGAGCCTACACGCGGTCGGAATTTCCGACAACAAGCTCACATCGAACATTTGTTGTCGGAAATTCCGACCGCGTGTACGTGGCATTAAAGTGCCCACAGACATTACAATTATTGCCCAACATCTAATGTCTATGAATAAGATTTGGACATGGCAGCAACGACTGGATTTGATGGTGAAAAAAAACAAAAAAAAAAAGAAAAAAAACTCTTCTTACGAGGGAACAAATGGCCTCTAATTTCTTGGAATGAAAAGAACAAAGATATCTATCAGATCATCTCACGATCTCTGATTAGGTAACAGAATTTTCTCTGACTGAGAGATGTCCTCAAGCATTGGAGATATTTTTATTGCTGTTAAATATCTGCTACTCCAATTGAATTTGTGACATCTAGAGTAAGTTCTTGACTCCCCCGAGACAGAACTGATCAACCTACAGGAGACAAGATCTGAATACTGATATTGGAGCAAGGGAGGTCGGGAAGGACGTAGACGAGACACAGAAAGACAAAGACAAACAAGACTCAATGAGAATGGCAATAAACAAGTCACACAGGAGGTGGCAAAATTATTATAGGAAATAAAAAGTCTTTATAGAAGTGTGTCGGTAAGTATCTGTGAAAGCTTTGTCCTAATAGTTTGCTTTCTGAGTGACGCCATGTTATAAATGTTCATATTCATACAGTATATGGACTGAATTGCACTGAAAAATGAAAACATGAAATGTTTTTGCTCTTTTGCCCAGCAGGTAGTATAGGCGAGAATATGAAAGCTTACCACTTCTTACTTCTAAAATCCATATGCTACATGCAAATAAGTTGGTTGCACTGTCCATTATAAGGAAACAGGTGATGGAAGGATTTTTCTTCTTGCCCAAATACTGTAATAATGGCCTAACAGGCATCTACTCCCTCGTCTTAAAGTGGTTGTAAAGTGGTTGTAAACCTCAGTCATGCAATCTGAGCAAAGCACATACAGGTGCATCTCATAAAATTAGAATATCAACAAAAAGTTAATTTGTTTCAGTAATTCAATTCAAAAAGTGAAACTCGTATATTTCAAGCATTTATTTCTTTTAGTCTTGATGATTATGGCTTACAGCTAGTGAAAACCCAAAATTCAGTATCTCAGAAAATTTGAATATTACATAAGACCAATAAAAAAAAAAAAAGGATTTTTAATACAGAAATGGCTTGCTGAAAAGTATGTCCATGTACAGTATAGTATAAACTCATACTTGGTCGGGGCTCCTTTTGCATGAATTACGGGATCAATGCGGCGTGGCATGGAGGAGATCAGCCTGTGGCACTGCTGAGGTGTTATGGAAGCCCAGGTTGCTTTGATAGCGGCCTTCAGCTCATCTGCATTGTTGGGTCTGGTGTCTCCCATCTTCTCTTGACAATACCCCACGGATTCTCGCTTCTCGGCCTTTTGGCTAAGATCAAGTGTAGCATCTGTTCTTATCAGTTTCCAGAGTAGGCGCTGTGCAACTCCCGAGAGTGGGGAGGGCACATGCAAATCCAATGGTGTCATTGGACCTGGAAGGGCGGTTCGGCAGTGCCGGTGTTTGGACGTCCTTTGCTGGCGTCAGCGGGGCCGAGTCCGAATCGTCCAGAAGGGTACTCCTGGTGAGGATGGGTGCTGCATCTGGGTCTGATCCAGAGGGTCGGGTCCCTGGCCTTCTGGCCTAGATTGGGGTAGTTCTAGCTCCGGACAGTTTTTCGTAAGAGAACGCTTGCTCGCCTATAGCACTGGGGCGGATCGGTTAGTACTTCCCGAATGTGATTAGGTAGGAGTGATGGGAGCGAGGGTAGAGCTTGTTGAGGTCCAGGCTCTCCCCAAGCTTCCAGAACTTCAGGCCTTCTTGCCTGGGGAGGGGGCTGCTGTGGTCTGGGTCGTTGGTCAGGGTTGGTCACGAAAGCCTATGGTGCATGTGCCCCTGGAGTGGCAGTCCAGGGGTGCCTGAAGATCACTGCGAGGGTCACTTTGATTTAAGGCACCACGGTCACTGCACCATTACACACCTTTTTTGCACCTGCCTCCTGGGCCGGGCCTTTTGGCTGGGACCTGACCAACACCAGCAGATGACATAGCTTGCCAAATTATCACAGACCGTGGAAACTTCACACTGCAACTTGGATTCGGTGCCTCTCCACTCTTCCTCCAGACTCTGGGACCTTTATTTCCAAATTGAATGCATCATTTTCCATAGTCCGTGATGAAGAGGGGTGGGAGAGCTCAGCAGGGAGCTTGTCTATTCAGAACACGGTTCTTCTGCTGTGTGGAGTGGGATGTGTTCCTTTCCTCCAATCAGCTCTCACACACTGTAACTGCAGTCTCTCTGCCCCCTTCTCTGTGACCCTGACAGATGAAGAAAGATTTTTAACATGGTTTGCCCTTGTGAAGGGGCGTAGAGAGGAGAAGACTGCAAATAAACAAGTAAAACCTATGTAGGAGGATTTGTTTCAACTCTGTGTATCATCCGAGGCTGTTCACTTCACTGGGTATATGTGAGGATTTACAACCACTTTAAACCTCAGGTAACATTAGCATGGATGAAAATGATCAGCTAGTTCATTGGGGACATTTATCAATTCTGTTACACATCAAGGAAATGCTAACCACTCGCCCCTGATGATGTGGTAGGAAACCACGAAACGTGCGTCTCGCCAATTCTGATGCACCATTTTCTTTTTAGATGGTTTTATTTCACCCACTCCCAAGTTACCCCACCATGTTGCTTTTCAAGCCATTTTTTATGATGGACAATTGTCTTCTACCTCAATATGTCATCTCTAAGTTGCTATGATTGCTTTTATGAATATCTGGTTAATAATATGCGATTGATATGCTTGTTTACCATGCATGTACTTATTTTGCGATGTCATGTTTTTTAATGTATTGAATAAAACATGTCTTATTACATTGACTCATCTTTTAGCCACCTACCTCATTTAAAGTCCCAAACCCACGTTAACCAGGAGCAGTGAGACAAATTGTACAGAAAATCTTCTGTGAGGTTACAAATTGATTCAAATAATTCCTCCCTCAGCAGCTCTCAAGGGCCGTACATACAGGCCGAATATCAGGCGGAATCAGCCGATTCAATAGCAACATTCGGCCTGTGTGTACGGCAGCTGAACCTCTGGAACTCTCTACCTCAATCTGTCTGGTAATATTCGACTCTGGCTGCCTTTAGGCGATACCTGAAAACTCATCTCTTCAGGGAAGGCTATCACGCCTCCCACTAATCTTTTATGACTTTCATCAGCTCATCCCCCACAGTTACAACCTTTTTGCACCACTTGCCCCACCCTACTAGATTGTAAGCTCGTATGAGCAGGGCCCTCTTATATTTCATTGTATTGTAACTGTACTGTCTCCCTTTTATATTGTAAAGTGCTGCGTAAACTGTTGGTGCTATATAAATCCTGTATATTAATAATAACAATACACGAATCGGGGCTATACATACCCCTTTGTCAAGCCAAATACCAAATCTATTATTTATTTTCTTTGTAAAGTTTTGCTCATTCAGTCAAAAGATAATACGTGAGGTCAGGTACTGATGTTGGAGGAGAAGACTCAACTTTCCAATCATCCCAAAGGTCTTCAATAGGGTTGAGGTCAGGGCTGTGTGTAGGCCACCTACGTTTCTCCACATCACACCTTGTTTTTATCAAATTGGTTTTTGTGCACAGGGTACAGTCACAGGCCTTCCCCAAATTATTTCCAGAAGGTTGGAAGAGCACCAACAATTGTTTAAAATGTCTACGTATGATGTAGCGTTAGCAAAAATCCTTCACTGAAAATACCGGAACTCAATAATTTTGCGGGATGTCCACCTATTTATGGCCAGATAGTAGGTATGACAATCGGGTGTCCACAAACATTTAGCCATGTGTTGTATCTACTGCCAGCTTACGCTATTGATTAACAGCGAGCCACTGGAAAAAGAGCAATCGAGTGATATGCAACAAACAAAACTACAAGCTTGATTGGCCTCTTTTCGATCTTCTCATCTCCACATTTACCAGATATAAGGTAGGCTGCTAAATATATTTTTTTTAATTTGGAAAGCTATAAACAACAATTACCTAATCAAACCAACTTGGCTAGAGCCATTCAGAGCATTGAGATTAGTGATTAGCGCCCCTGCTTAGTTCCCTTCTCTATGGAGGGGGGGGGGGAGGAGGGGGGGAGAGAAAGACGACTCAATGAGCTCTCATTTCGTAGTAACGAGCTCCAATTTACCATGATCATTATGTCTGACATTAAAGGTTTGTGAACACTGTCACATGCCCAGAAGCTATTTTTTTTTTTTTTTTTACCTTCTAAAGTCAGAAATAACAAGCTGGAGCCCAGAGATTCAATTCTATCTTTAAATCTGTGCATCAAATGCAAAACACACCGCTACACGATGCACAACATGACCAGAAGGCTGTCTGTCTTCCAGGAGGTTCTGCAAACTCAGATAATTGTATCGTGATCCTGTCCAAAACCATGCCACCCTCATTATGTGTCTAAGGTGCTTAGCATGCGTACTACCAGCCTATTAGCAAATTTGCTTAACTAATACGAGAAGGAAACTCTTAATTCTGTTCTTCGAGTGTAATTAATTGCCATTTTAGAATTGAGTGGAATTGCCTGTTGGTGAAAACAGCTTTTTTTATATTCCCTGTGTTAACGGAAACCACAGCTCTCTGTGGCCCTATGAATGTCAGATCTGCAGTGGAAATCGGCTGGTGTAACAGAGGCCCAGCTGTACCAGAAGAGGTTGTTGAGCGGTAAGATGCCGGTTGGGTTAATGCCGGGCCCTGTGTCTCATTGTGGATGGATACTAGAGGGAGCAGAATTTGTCTGATCCTTTATGGGATGACTGCAGCTGTTGAAGCCGTGGAATCAGAAATGCTTTTATTTTTTAGCTATTTTTATAAAGGTGCAAATGGCCTGATGAGTTTGTTCCAGGTTACTGGAAACCCGTGATGCACTGGAGCATTCATGAGGTCTTATAGCATGCTTGGATGGTCAGCCATGGCTCTGGACTGTGTCTAACAGCAATTGTCACAGTGTGGAGCGCTCTTTTGCCTACTGATGATACAGTATATATATATATAAAAAAAAAAAAAAACACAAAAAGAAACCCACACCATCCTTACATACATATAAAACAGGATTCAATGAAAGTGTCTAAATCTAAACCCAAGAACAAAAATTGTATATACTACATTGCAGCTTGTCAGTCCTTAGATGTAGTGGCTGCATTTGTTTTTACTTTGAGGCTTTTTCCCATTTATTTTTTGCCAGTAACACACGTCCTGCCTTATGATCAGGGCTGGGACACGGAAGGGGGGTGGGGGGGGGGCAGAAAGGGCAGCTCCCCTAGGCACTGCTGTATCATGTGAGGTGGGGGAGGGGGGCATGAGGAGATTGAGTGAGGAGGGGATTTAGGGGGAGGCAGGGGCTAAGAATTTGAGGGGGGTGTGCTAGGAGTGGTGATTTGGGGGGATTTGTGTTGGGAAGGGGGGATGAGAGATGAGGATTTGTGCTAGGAGAAGGGGGGTGGGGGGTTTGGGAGGTTTGTGCTAGAAGAGGTGATATGGTAGAGGGGGGAGAGGATTTGTGCTAGGAATTAAAATTTTATTTTGGGGGAGTGTATTTGTGCTAGCAGGGATGATTGGGGGCTAGGAGGGGAAATTTGGGTAGGATTAGTGCTAGGAGGGGGAAATGTGTGCTGGGAACGGGGGATTTGGAGTGTGGAGGGGGAGGGGGATGTGTACACATATATGGGGCATAATTTTAAACGGGACCCTTCCTCTGGGATGCTGTGACCATAGCAAGTTTTGAAGGGTTCTACTAGTAAAACGTGTTTTAAAGGCCTAGACCAGTTATGGCAAACCTTGGAATCCCAGATGTTTTGGAACTACAATTCCCATGATGCTCATGCTCACTGTAGTGTAGTTGAGCATCATGGGAAATGTAGTTCCAAAACATCTGGGGTGCCAAGGTTTGCCATCACTGGTCTAGACCATACTTTGGAGGTTCTGATTCTGGTTTGAGCCTGTGACTCCTGTCCGCTGGTGCTCTTGATTTAGGCTGGGTACGCACAGGCCATAAACTGGCCGGTACAGCAGGAACCGGCCGACTTTCGGTCAATGTGTACAGCTGTCTATGCAACAGGAGGAATCTAACACTGTCAAAGGGACATGCTGGAAAACCAGCATCTGATCAGTGCTCGCAGCCAATAGCTTCGATTGCTGATCTGTGAATTCTGGTGGGGTGGGGGACAGGAGAGCCTTCCTGCTGTCACAATTCAATAGAACAGCAAGAGAGATCGCCACACCAACATCACTTGTGTTGGTACTGCAATCTGCCAGTGAGTGTGTACCCAGGTTTACTTTGGGGTATACTTGTCCCCCATGTGTTGATGGGTCATTGCCTAACATCCTTGGTACCCCACATCTGAAGAAGCAGCAAGCGAAACATGCCAGAAGGCCTCATCCCTAACTAATATCGCAGTATGTATTCAGCGTGTATCTACATAAGGTGCATTTGAAACCTGATTTTCTAGGTGGTTATAGGATGCTGAGCACTTTAGGTGTCACGTTTTGATTTATGGATGGGTCACTAGGAGGAATGTGCACACAGTATAAATATATATATACAGTGCCTTGAAAAAGTATTCATACCCCTTGAAATATTCCACATTTTGTCATATTACAACCAAAGACGTAAATGTATTTTATTAGGATTTTATGTGATAGACCAACACAAAGTGAGATACAGAGAGAGAGAGATACATCAGTAAAGTCTCATATTTATATACCATGTTCTTATGAACAAACAATTTGATGAGGTTCTAATGTGACCCGCCCAATGATGTCCTGTCTGTGGTCATGTTCACCTTACCAAACACCTCTGACATCCTCCGCTAACACCCCCCTAATGCTAGCTGATTTTTTTCAAGAGGCTGTATGTCCAACATAGAAATCAGCATTGAAAAAACAGGCAGATGTTGTAGAAGTATCTTTCAAGTACCCTCAACCCTAAAGTGTTACTTTTATCTTGTAGTAACAGAATTATGAATGGGTAAAGTGAGAGCAATAACATTCATTTAGTGTCCCTGGTTGGAGTTTAATGCAGGGCTCTAGTATTGCAAGGCAAAGGCACCGCACCGCCCCCCCCCCCCCGCCTAAAAAAAAATGCTTATATGCGTGTCCGCTAAAAATCCTCAGATGGGTTCAACTTCATAAATATTTTGTATGGAGACACAGATGTGACATCCAGTCCTGTTGAGTTCCATTTCATGCCAGGACAAATATTGGTTTGGCTTATTATAGGGACTTTGCTAGTCCCTGCCACCTAAGGCATGTGACAAGTTCTTCTACTGAGTGCCCATTTCCCTTTTGCGGTAATTATTTCCATAATACCAATTATAATTCTGCAGACGAATATATTTCACTCTGCTGAAAGATGATTCTTGTACATCCATTCTTGTGTAGAGCACCCCATAGAGCTGCTGGTGAACTGAAGGGATACTAAAGTCTTGTTTTTTTTTTTTTTTTTCGTTAAAAATAACAAACATGTTACACTTACCTGCTCTGTGCAGTGAATTTGCACAGAGCAAACCAGATCCTCCTTTTCTCCGGTCACTCATTGGTGCTTCTGGCCCTCCCTCCTGTTAAGTGCCCCCACAGCAAGCAGTTTGCTATGGGTGCACCGGAGCCGAGCCACAGCTCTGTGTGTCCATTCAGACACGGAGCCACGATTCGGCCCCGCCCTCTCTCTCCTCACAGCTGAGTCTCTCGTGCAACATCGCTGGATCTAGATGGGGCTCAGGTAAGCATTAGAAGAGGCTGAGGGGGCTGCTGCACACAGAAGGTTTTTTATCTTAAAGCATAGAATGCATTAAGATAAAAAAAAAAACACCTGACTTTACAACCACTTTAGCCTTATTCTCCCATTTAGGACACACACAGCCAAGCACATAACAGTTTCTTCACACTTCCACTGGCTCAAAGGAACAGTCTCAGGTTGTAAATTATTTTATTTTTTGTAACATAGAATTTGGATGGGGTGCAGGTGCATGGAATACCCCAGAACTGAAGAACTGAACACTTTGAGGACTCTGCTCTAGCTTGCTGACCTGAACAAAAATGTCCCACAGAATCTCTATTGTTGGCAGTAGACTAGGACTTTTCTCAATGGATCAAAAAAACTGAACACAGTCCTTAACTTCCAGCAAAAGGGTCATTTACTCACACAGGATTATCGGTTCCCTACTTCTAATATCCACCAGGTACTCTCAAGACATGAACTCACATTGCCATAGGACAGCTGGACACCTTTCCCCCAACCTCCTCCTGGTACTCCATCTCCAGGACTGAATTTTTGGGAATAGGCCCTCCAGCTGAAACCTCAGCTGGGACCTTGTTGTCTTCTAGATGGCAGCTTCAGAAGTCCTGCCGAAGGGGCAGAGCCCCTACACAGGTGTCTTCTCTAATAGGACTGGACCCAGGAACTCTGAACTTTCTGCCTCAGGCCCCAGACTATTTTTGGGATCTTTCATCACCTTCTGGGCACACCTCCATTGGCTCGAGACCAATAAGTATTCAGGCTGCTTACTCTGTTCTTCCTTCCACTATAATTCTAGGATCCTCTAAAATGCAGGGGTAAGCAATCAGAGCAGCAGCATGTGAGACACTGAGCAGGCCTAAACAATCAACCTCTGCTTCACTGATTACAGAGAAGCTAACTAAATTTACCTAACATCCTTCACTACTCTAGGAGGGTGCTACACCTGCTTCCATCAACTTCTGTATTTCCCCTTACAATTCTTTAGCATTATATTAAGTAGATAATAAGATAGATGATTTACTACTTCACTACGCATATTTATTTTTCACTATACAGATGAAGGCCCGTTGATTGTCAATCATAAACAGAGCTACCTGAATACCAGGAGTGCAAAGTCCTGGGGCGTTACACACAAAGTGCCGAGTTTAGGAGTGTGCTATGTGCAGAGTTTAGGGGTGCACTACGTACATAGTGCAGAATTCTGGGGTAAGCTAACAGAGCTACCTGAATATCAGGAGTACAAAGTCCTGGGGCGTTACACACAAAGTGCTGAGTTTAGGAGTGTGCTATGTGCAGAGTTTAGGGGTGCACTACGTACATAGTGCAGAATTCCGGGGTGTGCTGCAAACAGAGTGCAGAGTTCAGCCTTGTTCTACAGCTGCTTACCTCTGCATCCCAAGTCCACATCTCACTTCCACCCCTTCTTCAGCTCTGACCTCAGCATTCAACTCCCCGTCCATTGCCCCATCTTTCCCCCTCCTCCGTAAAAGCTCTGCCAGCTTATTTTTGTTGCTGTATTAGGCTGAAGCACCCATCTGGCTCTAGTACCTCCCTGCACACTGTAGGTTGCTCCACTTTTCTCACTAGCAGGGAGATCATCCAGTGGCGGTGTCAGCATCTGCACTGCATCCCGGGCACCTGAATCTCCCTTGTTCCCACCCTGCACTCAGTTGGAGTCGCTCAGGAGATGAGACCTGTTGGAGAAGACCTTGAGGCGATTCAGTTCGCATTTGCTGCGCTTTACAAATCATTCATTCATTCATTCATTCAGAACAAGCTGTAACTTGTGATCACCGACGCCAGCTTCAGTGTTTACAAGTGATAGCGATGAGTAGGGAGCAGAGGACCCGAGCCAGAGGTGGTGGAACCAAGTTCCAGCTGAAAAAAAGTCCTCAAATATAATATATTTTTTGTACATTACTGTTTTGGAATATCATAGAGTGTTTAAACCTTTCAATTGTTTTTAGGTAAATATACATTTGATTATTTAGTGATGTCATCATAGTTACAAAAAATTATCATCATAGTTAATAAATTTCAGATTGGATCCAAGGAAGATCTTTTTTAAATATAGAGAAGAGAAGCAATGCGGGAAGATTAACAGTATTATGTCACATACACACGATCAGAATTTCGGGCCGCAAAAGGCCGATGAGAGTTTTTCGTTGGAAAATGCGACCGTGTATGCTCCATCGGACTTTTGCTGGCCGAATTCCAGCCAGCAAAAGATTGAGAGCATGCTCTCAATTTTTTCGGTCGGCAAAAGTTCCTATCCGAAAATGCGATCGTCTGTGGCAATTCCAACGCGCAAAGTTCCTACACATGCTCGGAAACAATTCGCCGCATGCTCGGAAGCATTGAACTTCATTTTCACGGCTCGTCGCATTGTACATCACCGCGTTCTTGAGGGTCGTAAGTTCAGCAAACTTTTGCGTGACCGTGTGTATGCAAGGCAAACTTAGGCGGAATCCCGTCGCAAAAGCCGTCATATCTTTTTCCGACGAGAAGTCCGATCGCGTGTACGCGGCATTAGTATTTATCGAAGTATACTGCAAACCCAAGGACATCAGAGTCTAGGTGCCCTACATCAATTAGAACCCTAGAAATGTCCGTGGTTCATTGTACCAAACGTATCTCTTTTGTACAACCCATGACCACGATTTATATAATAACCTTCTCCAGATCTTCATGTTTTTATTTTTAATCTTTCTTTTTTGCAGTTCTCCTCCTTTGCTTCAGTCGCTCTTTGTTTCGTCTTCCTCTCCACATCCGCCCACCATTATCCCACAGTGAATTCCTTCTCATAAAGCACCTTACGCCACCTCTAGATCTCCCCGGTCTGACATCCCTCCTTTAATTAAACGCAGAGTGGCCTGCATAGGAACCTATATAAATCTGGGTCTTCTTTGCAGACAAAAAAAAGAGAGGATGCTGGATAGTGAAGCGTTTTTAATCTGTGTCTGAATTGAGGGGAGGATGGTGATTGTGCCGGGTGATGGAAAGGCTGAAGGAGCGTCTACGGGAAGAAGTTCCAATTTGTTTCTTACCCTCTAATTGGTTGTTTGTGTGGAGGAAGAATGGAGGGTTAAGGCAAACAGCACAGGCTAAGATTTCCTTGTCTTGATGATGGGAAGAGAAATTGTTAGTAACCAGAGCTGGTCCCGCAGGGGTTCATTAAGTCACTGGACTCTGCACTGTCCTATTTTCACCTATCCTGGATACTAGCTGCATCTGTGTCATTTAGGGCACGCAAATGTCCGCTACAATCCATGTTCCAGAAGGCGGCTAAGTTCACAACGGCCCCTCTGCTCACATCTTATTAGTCATGCAATTAAACTCAACTTAAAAAAAAAGGTAATACCCTTCATTTTGGCAGCACACACAAAACCTAAGGCTTGCCTGCATTAAAATTGTATGCTGCGTGCGTGTGCCCTTGCTTTTTAGCAACACAATGGGTTTTTTTTTCCTTTCCTAATAAAGCCTAGGAAATCACACAGCCAATGTGCCTGATAATTAAGGTAGATTTAAAGTAAGCCTGCCATGAAGAGATAGTGGAAGTGGTCATTTTTTTATCCAGATCCATTAATCAGCTTATCCATTGACTAGGAACTAGGGTCATGACTGAAGAGGTGGCGGCCCCTTTAATATTCATCCGGCCATCAAAATGGTGATGATAAACTTTACAGGACCAGGAAACATAAATGACAAATTTGGTTAAACATTTTAAAGATGTTTCAAGTTGATATTGTGCAGTGGCAAAAAACAATACAAAAAACAATCCCCTCCACTGGTCAATGGTTGCCCATTTATTTTACTTTTTGTGGCATTTGTATATGTTAAATTATTCATATTATGAAACAAAAAAACTAAATAAAATTCATAGATGTGGAGGCCCTAGTTCAGCTTCACGTCTCTCATCATTGGGGAGGTGCTCACAGGTTACAGTTTAGTGATGTACACACTGCTCAGGGACTAGATATCCGTGCCACTTATTAGTGTAATAACTGGGGGTATCCCAACATATCCGTAACTGCTTCAATACCGGGCACTTTCACCCCCCTTCCTGCCCAGGCCAATTTTCAGCTTTCAGCGCTCTCACACTTTGAATGAAATTTGTGCGGTCATGCAACTCTGTACCCAAATGACATTTTTATCATTTTTTTCACACAAATAGAGCTTTCTTTTGGTGGTATTTAATCACTGCTTTTTTACTTTTTGCCCAAACAAAATGAAAAAAGACAATTTTGAAAATATATTTTTCTTTGTTTCTGTCAGTAAATTTTGTAAATAAGTCATTTTTCTCCTTCACTGATGTGCACTGATAAGGCGGCACTGATGGGCACTGATAGGCTGCACTGATGAGCACCAATAGGTGGCACTGATGGGCACTAATAGGTGGCACTGATCAATGGCGTCCCTAGGAGGGGGGCCAGAGGGGGCCCTGACCCCCCAAAATTATGCTGTGCACCATGTGCCCCCCCAATTAAAAAAAAAAATGATTTATTTTTTTTACAAAAAGGGAGAGCGTCCCCAGTCAGCTCCTGCGGGTGATTCCTCCCCCCTCCCTCTGCTCGCTGACACTGCATAATGTGAGCGCTCACACAACCACGGCCGCATGATCTGCTCCTTCCCCTGAATCCTCATTGGCAGGGAGAAGAGCGAGTTGCAGGAAGGACTCCCCCAGGACTCTCAGTTGCTCAGTTACATGTGCCCCCCTAAATATGAAAACTGGAGACGCCACTGGCACTGATAGGTGGCACTGATGGGTACTGAAAGGCAGCACTGACTGGCATTACTGATGGGCACTGATTGGTGTCACTGATGGGCACTGCTGGTGCTGCACTGATTACCTTACAGGTCTCTCCTGCAAGGAGATGGCACTGTTCGGCTCTCCTCGCCTCACACTCTGTCAGCGTGAGGCGAGAAGAGCCGATAAACGGCACTTCCGTGTTTACATGTGATCGGCTGTGATTCGACACAGCCGATCACATGGGTAAAGAGCCACATCATCAGTTATTTACCGAGATCGGGGTCTCGTCGTGCCCGTGTGCCCCCTGTGGGCGTGCAAGAGCGGTGAGACTGAGGCAACATCATATGACGTTGTCCCAGAATGAGAGGGGATCCCACCTGCTGTCATTTTACTACATGGTGGGCGGGAGGTGATTATAGAACTTCACTCTCTCAATCAACTGTGACTATTCTTAATCATTATGCTAGTATTAGTAAATAGATAGGAAGGTATATTATATTACCTTGTTTTAACCTTTTATTTAATTTTTTTTTTACATTTCTTCAGTTACTTTCTGGTTTCCATGCCAAGGCATATAATGGCATACATCCCAGGAGTCTTCAGGAGGGGAGGAGGGGCTTCCTCAGCTAAGCTCATTCTCCAGCTTTCATCCTGAGCTAAGGGAAGATGGATTCTTTGAAAATGTACCATGGTGGGGTAGATACTAAAAGTTTGTACGAGTTTACATTTTATGACCAGTTTAGATGCAAAGAGCGCTTTGTCATTTTTGTGTTTCTCCCTCGCTCTCTTTTTATTCTGGATAATAGGCCACTTGACACAACATCATATAATGCGTAATATTTATATATCTCTTAATATAAAAAATTCTGGGTGTCTGTGGGCTGAGAAAAAAAAAACAAAAAAATAAACTATGTGCACACTTTACATTGTAAAATAATGAATACACAGGCTTTAAAGCAATTAGGTAATCGTTACTAATACAGACTGGAGGTGGAGTGGGGCAGTTTATAATAGACAATGTGCTGTGTGATCCTATAAACACAGACATAAACATGCAACAAAAGAGCTTTGTGTGGCCCTTGGGTCCAAAGTGCCTTTTTATAGACGTGCCAAGTGGTGCTGTGAATGGCGGTAGTAGACCCTTGTGTCGCGGTGAGGAATGCAGGCACAATTAGGAGGAATGTATAGCGGCAGAACAGCGCTAAACCCGTCCCCCCCCCCCTTCAGATGAAGGGTTAAAAGCATTACCGCTCAACGGGGTCATGTTTGTACTGGGAGGATGCAACAACAGTAATTGTTGGATCGCATCACTGCTAATTACCGTGTTCCTCAAAACATTGCCTATAACCTTGCCTAATGAGACAGAATGCCTTTCTGAAAGAGTTAATCGCTGCCAGGCTGGCGATGAGGAAAGGTATACAAGGCTAGACGTTAACTCATACCTGGATCTTTAGAGAGCAGTGGTAGTTGAAGGCCCCAAAGCCTAGCGGGAGGGCTGTAGGCCTCATCGCCGGGTGCCGTCTGTTACTTGGACTTTTAAATGTGTTCTCTTCTTCTTCTTTTTTTTTTTTTTTGCGTGTTTGTTAAACATTCTGTACATGCCGTGGAAAGCAAAGGAAATAAAACAGGCTTGCACATTAAGCTGTCTTTGATCTCTCCTTCCTACATGAGGACTTGTTGCGGGGAGACATGGAGACAAGCAACAGCAGAAGGTTATGTAGGCTTTGCTAGACCTTCATTTCAAGGACACAGCCTGGGGAATAGGAGAACTGCCCTCCTTTTGCCCTCTTCATTCTTCTTTTTTTTTTTACGGCAAAATGCTTGCTTTTATCAGAAGCAGCAACATGCCCCCCCCCCCCCCCCCCCCAACCAACCCAATCCTTAGATACTCAAGGAGAATGAAGAACTGAAAGGCAACCCTTCCACCTGAATGGAACTGGACACCACTCTGCTGGAAAGAGTCTGAGGGCTTGTGTAAAAAGCAGCTCCGAAAGCAAATGTAGTCACTTTCTTCTGCTTGGGTGGAAAGATTTAGCCCGAGCTGGAAGTGTAGATGCTCTTTTCCAAGCTCCCGTAGGCACCGCTGCATTATATTGTGTGGCGTAAGTTCTTCAGATTGAAAAAAGAAACGGAGGTACTTTTGGCTGCTGCTTCCATCTAAAAAAAAAAAAAAAAAAGCAATGGCAAAGGAAAGGGATTCTATAAGTGATCTTGATTCATTAGTAAAGAGGGCGGAAAGATTACTGGGGCTTCTCTCTGTGTGGCCTGCTGTTAAATTAGCTATAAACCCAACCTGAATGGAGTTTATTTTTCCTAAAGCACTGCGGATAATAACCAATTGCCACCGATTTACCTTCAGAGAACAATGTTTTCGCTTTTTATAACCTTTGTTGCATTTCAGCAATGATGATCTCCTCTTTGCAGACACTTCCTATTTCCAATCATTTATTGGTATTGTTCTAAAAGCCTTTCTGGGGGTCAAAGCAACCCCCCCCTTCATCAGAGGCTTCAGTTAAAAATGAACAGAACCTTGAATGGCCTTAAAATAAGGCTTTTCTGGGTGAATTTGTACAGGGAACGCAGTTGCTGGACAGGAAGTGTAGCGGTGAACCCCCATAAGGAGCCGCAGTTAAACTGGGATCCCCCCACCCTGCATAGCCAGGCACACCGAATTTCGGCAGCCACTCAAGGGACAGAGAACATTCTGTGACATTTGTGGTTCATTGAGGGTTATAATGGGATGGGGGATTATGGGATGCCCACTTGACTTCAGCAACAGCATATTGGCAACATCTTCAGGGTCATCTTCCTCAACACAGTCTACATACCGCCTATATACAGCTTCCAAGACACTCTTCCTGCACTTTACTTGCTTGCAGACTCCAGCTGACCACTGAAATGGACCTAATAGGCACATACAGATTTAGCAATGGCCCGTTGTAGGCAGGAATTTGAAGCCCCTTATTGTGTCGTAGACCACAGTGATCAGCTTGTAGTCTCCCTCCTGTGGCTACCGATCCCAGCACCACCTTTTTAGGCACTGCCAACCCACCTGGCTGCAGCTGCCCTTTTCACTAGCCCTCCAGGCTAACTTCACACAGAAGTTCTCCAGTCAGACTCTCTCTTTCTCTCACCAGCTCTCCCAAGTGACTCTGCGGGAGATCTCCCAGGGAAGGGATGAAGACTTGGAATTACGCGGCCTTCAAGGAGAACGGGCTACATGTGGCAGTCTCCCCCCACCCTTGTAAGTCCCCAGAGCTGACCTAGGGTTGTCATCTATCCGGGATTCACCCAGACAGTCCGGGTTTTGAATCATGTGTCCAGGTTTCACTCCTCCTGAAACACAGACACATTATTCAGATAGGAATGTGGTTCAGAACAGAGCCTAACAGGAGGGTGAGGGGGCAATATGCGCGCCACATTACTATTCTCTTTGGAGCGCCCAAAGGTGTCCCAGGTCTGTTACAATCCTATAAGGTATACTAGAAAATTATTTTTTTGCTGTGCGCTGCAAAAGTGTTCCGGTTTGGCTTAAAGATAAAGTGGCAACCCTAAGCTGATCTACTCACACTGTCCTCCACTTGCTCCCGTGACTCCAGGAAGGGCTTCCTCCATGTGTTGTGACAGGATCCTTCCAGCACCCGAGCCCCAGCCCAAAGTCACCCTCCCAGTCTAGGGGGCACCCTTAAGGGTCACTGACAATCTCCACAGCACTTTATCTCTATATTCCACCGACTGCCCTGCTGGCTTGGCCCATGCCTAATCACCCCCTCCCAGCACAAATCCCCCCCCCCCCAATCCCCCCTCCTAGCACAAATCTTCTTCTCTCCATCCCCCTCCCAACACAAATCCCCCTAAATCACCACTCTTAGCAAACTTTCCCCCAGATTCCTGATCCTAGAACAATACTTACCCCCCGGTGCCCCTAAAATTCCCCCTTTCAACACAAATCCCTCCCCCCAATCTCCATGCAGTGCCCCCCCCCTCCCCCACACACATCACTTGCTACCATGCTACCACACTGCCTGCCCACCCCTTGTCCCGGCCCAGATTAGAGTGCCCCCACTCTGGATAAGGGAGCACAGGGGGCAACTTGCTTTAGAGCTTAGTAAATGTGATACTCCAAAGGCATGCTGGTAGGTTAATTGGCTTCTGTCTAAATTGGCCCCTAGTATATAAATGGGTGTTAGGGACCTTAGATTGTAAGCTCCTTGAGGGTAGGGACCCGATGTGAATGTACAATGTATATGTAAAGCGCTGCGTAAATTGATGGTGCTATATAAGTACCTGAAATAATAATGAGGTAAGGCTTCACTTTCCAAAGAATACTCAATCACATGCAAGGAAAATAAAAAAACTGCATTTTTGCTTGCACATGATTGGATGATCAAAGTCAGCAGAGCTTCCCCTCATTTACTAAAATCTGGAGCAACTGCACTTGCACAGTCTACACTCACTGGCTACTTTATTAGGTCCCCCTTGCTAGTAGCTGGTTGGACCTCCCTTTGCCTTCTTTCTTGGTAGCATAGATACAACAAGGTGTTGGAAACGTTCCTCAGAGATTTTGGTCCATAGTGACATGATGACATCACACAGTTGCTGCAGATTTGTTGGCTGCACATCCATGATGCCAATTTCCTGTTCCACCACATCCCAAAGGTGCTCTATTGGATGAGATGTGGTGAGTGTGGAGGCCATTGGAGGACAGTGACCTCATTGTCCAGTGGTGAGATGATTGGAGCTTTGTGACATGGAGCATTATCCTGCTGGAAGGAGCCATCAGAAGATGGGGACACTGTAGTCATAAAGTAATGGACATGGTCAGCAACAAAACTCAGGTAGGCCGTGGGGTTTGAACCATGTTAAATTGGTACTAAGGGGCCCAAAGTGTGGCAAGAAAATATCCCCCACACCATTACACCCCCACCACCAGCCTGAACCGGTGATATCCCATCCCCCACACCATTACACCCCCCACCACCAGCCTGAACCGGTGATACCCCATCCCCCACACCATTACACCCCCACCACCAGCCTGAACCGGTGATATCCCATCCCCCACACCATTACACCCCCCACCACCAGCCTGAACCGGTGATACAAGGCAGGATGGATCCATGCTTTCATGTTATTTACGCCAAATTCTGACCCCACCATCTGAATGTCGCAGCTGAAATCCAAACTCATCAGACCAGGCAACGTTTGTCCAATTTTGGTGATCCTGTGTGAATTGTAGCCTCAGTTTCTTGTTCTTATCTGACAGGAGTGGCACCCGGTGTGGTCTTCTGCTGCTGTAGACCATCTGCTTCAAGGTTGGAAGTGTTGTGCGTTCAGAGATGGTATTCTGCATACCTTGGGTGTAACGAGTGTTTTTTGAAGTTACTGTTGCCTTTCTATAATCTGGAACCAGTCGGCCCATTCTCCTCTGACCTCTGACATCAACAAGGCATTTTCCTCCACACAACTGCCGTTCACTGGATATTTTCTCTTTTTTCCCACCATTCTCTGTAAACCCGAGAGATGGTTGTGTGTGAAAATTCTAGAAAATACTCAGACCAGCCCATCTGGCACCAACAACCATGCCACATTCAAGGTAACTTAAATCTCCTTTCTTCCCCCATTCTGATGCTCGGTTTCAACTTCAGCAAGTCGTCTTCACAGCGTCTAGAGTTGCTGCCATATGATTGGCTGATTAGCAATTTGTGTTACTGAGTGATTGAGCAGGTGTACCTAATAAAGTGGCTGGTGAGTCTATTTGCCTTCAGTAGATCCACCCCAATGATTAGTAAAGTGGGATGCAGCTACACTTCTATTGTGGAAGGGACTCCTATATTGAACCTCTCAGTCTGATCTGCGTCGATTGACTTTGCAATCCTTCCCTCTCACCCGTTCCTCTCCAGCTCTCAGTAAATCTCCTTGACTCTCATTTCTCTGCCACTTTCCTTCCACTCTTTGATCCCTGCCTATTCTTTATCCATCCTCTCCTTTCTCTGCATCTATCTCTAGCCAAGGCGGTCCATTGTCAAAGCAAGTTCACTTCCATCAGGAGGTCAAAGGGTTTCTGCCTCCCCCCCCCCAACACCACCATCACCAGCGCATGCATATGCAGAGAGACGGAAAAAGAAAATTTGATTAATTGAAGTGGCCAGATTGCAAGCACAGCTTAACAGCCGTGCTGAATTCATCCTCCAAACTACATCTTGGGCTGATGCAGGCTGAACACTAGCCAGCTGCTCCATGACCCCGGCTCATGGCTATGGAGCAGCCCCGTGGTGGCTAAACTGTTTGTCTATAGGGGTCTGATGTAGATAAACGGCTTGGTTCAATAATTACCAGACCATGTCGGAGAAAGCGGCATTCACGTACAATTGTCTGAGTTATTTTAGCATATTAATAAGAGGGGGTGAGTGTCGGACGCTGGAGGACTGTTTCGTACCGGGGGTATAGGGGGTATGTTCTGTTTGACGTTGTAGCCTTGGGCATAGTGCCGTCTATAGTTCACTTACGTGTTCATTGAGCCACGGGCAAACATGACTCCACCAGGACAGATGTTTCCATCGATTAATGTACACGACAAGAGCCGTAGCATGCTGGCAAATATTATCTCAGCTGTATGCCCCACATTGACAGCGAGGCCTGCTAGCCGGTCTGGTGATGAATTTAGCTGATTAATAAACTGCAGAAGGGCTTATGGGGGGGTTTTCTACATTACCCATCGATTTATCTAATCCCCCTCTTGAATTTCTCGATTGTTTAAGGCTGGGTTCACACTAGTGTGAATTGGATGTGGCTTCCCCTCACCCAATTTGCAAATGCAGGAGATTTTGACCGGCTCTCTATGGAGCCGGTTCACATATTTCCGCTGCGGCTCCGGTGCGAATTTGCACAGGAGCCCTGTGTGCGTTTTTTGGTCTGTTTCAGGTCAGAATTCAGCCCAAAAATTCGGGCTGAAATCGGACATGAAATGGTGAACCGGGAAGCACCTGACCTCCTGCTGGGAGCCGCATGTGGCTCATATGTGAACCAAGCTTTAAAGCAAGGGTCTCAAACTGGCGGCCCTCCAGCTGTTGCGAAACTACAAGTCCCATCATGCCTCTGCCTGTGGGAGTCAGGCTTGTAACCGTCAACCTTGCAATGCCTAATGAGGCTTGTAGTTTCGCAACAGCTGGGGGGGCGCCAGTTTGAGACCCCTGCTTTAAAGGAAGGATATCATTTCCTGTAGGATTCGGGTATTCATGTTATCTCTCACCTGAAAGAGGTGAAATTTTAGGATGGAGGCTACCATCAAAGTGGTTGTAAACCTCAGACATAAAATCCAAATGGGGGGGGCCCTCTAATACAGGAGGTGTGTTACCCAAAACATAACGCCAAGGCAACAAAGGAGAGGCTCAAGAAGAAGCACATTAGGGTCATGGAGTGGTCTAGCCAGTCTCCAGACCTTAATCCTATAGAAAATGTATGGAGGGAGCTGAAACTTGCCAAGAAACCTCAATGATTTAGAGAAGATCTGTAAAGAAGAAGCTCTAATACAGGAGGTGTGTTACTGGCCAGATGCACAGGTGAAAACGGGGGGAGACTAAAAAACGAATGCAGCCACCACATCTAATGATTGGTAAGCTACAATGTATGATATTTTTGGTTTTTGGTTTAATACCGCTTTAAAGATGTTGTAAACCTCCATGGGGAAGTTGTACCTATAGGTAAGCCTATAATAATTAATAAGGCTTATCTATAGGTACAGTAAATATCTCCTAAACGTGCGCCGTGTAGGAGATATTTACTTTGTACTTCACCGATGATGTCATCAGTGCATGCGCTGTGAAGAAACAGCCCTCCGTGCCGTTTCTTCACCAGTGAGTGACGTGAATAGCAGCTCCCGCGCGCATGCACGACAGTGACGTCACGCGACTTCGGCCAGTCACAGAGCTGGAGGCCGCGGTCCCGGAAGGAAGAGGGGCAAACATGGATGTGGCCTCCAGCGGGGGACAGCGCAAGCTGCGTTTGCAAGTAAGTGTCACATAAAGTGCTAGTATGCAATGCGATGCATACTAGTCCATTATGCTTTTACTTTGCAGGGAACAAAAAAGGAAGTAAAACCTATCAGGGTTTACTTCCTCTTTAAGGTCAGAGACTTTAGAGGGCATCACATGCATTGTGCCAGCCAGGCAAACTGATGTAGCACCCTGATGTTTAGGCAGGGTTGCTATTAAATTTAGTGATGGTTGTCCTGGCCAATTTTTAGGAGGTCAATTGATTTCGCCCTAATTCTGGAATTGCTGCACTTCTCTCTTCTGTCGCTAGATGGCCGGGTATCTGGTGACATTAGACAAGACAAGGACATTGCAATGAATGGGGTGTCTCAGCCAATGGGCAGGGATTTTCTTCGGTCCCTTGACAGCCTATTTATTTGGGTGGAGTCAGGTGAGTTCTGTGCCACCTGGACGGCTGTCTGGGTGGACGTGTGTTGTATCGCCCCGGGCTGCTAGGCCAAATTAACCATGAGGCCTATCCCGGGGACATCTAGCTGCTAGGCTGTCTGAGGGCCTATCCAGAAGCAGGAAAGCAGCGTAGGGTTGGTACTGCAGGCTTGTAGTCCAACCAGAAGTAACGGTTCAGCCGGCCGGGGAACCAGTCGTGGTCAGAGGTAGAAGGTAGGCTGTTGCCACTAAAGTACCATCCAGTTTGCTACCGGAGACCATTGTGAGTAAGCTCAGGCCAGTACCAGAGCAGATGTCTCGCCAACCGGAAATGGTGAAGAAGTGGGAAAACGTTAGCAAAGTGCCAAGTCAGGGACCCAGCGGGACAGCAGAGGTGACGCTTGTGGAGTGCTAAGCTAGGGACCTAACGTGTCAGCAGGGGTGAAGCTTGAAGAGTATCTGTGTGTGCCAAGCCAGTGGCCCAGCGGGGAATCGGGGGTGACACTTGAGGAAGATACTGAGTGCTACAGTGAAAGCGCTCAGGGGATCCAGTGGCTATTGGATCTGAAGTCTAGTGAGAAAGACTGGGAGCTCATTGAGTGAAGACCCACAGTGAGTGAGTGTAGGGTAAAGAGAACTGTTCGTGTTGCAGATATACAGAAGTGGTGTCCTGTTGGAGACCTTCACCTGTATAGCTGTCTACCTATAGAAGTATGAGTCTGCTAATTATCTTTGCATCTACCTAAGGGTGTCCTGGCCCTAACCCTCTCTCCCACAGTTCTGTTTAAAAGACAATAAATCTCTTTGCATTCAAAAAGTGACTGGCGCCCACCTGTTTATCTTGCATTACAGCCACCATGCCTTGTAACCCACTCTACGCTGAAGGATATCAGCTCTCCCTAACTCTGGAGGTAACCATTAAGCCAAAAGAGGCCCAGGACTTTGCTACACTAGCATTTTCCAAAGCAGTTCACAAATGCCTGCCTAGTTCAGTCATTACAGACTCCGTGTTCTATATATTCTTTAACTGTGTGCTGTCCGCCCTATAGCAGTTTTACTGCTACAGGGCGGCAGGTGTGTATCATGGATATATATGGGATCCCACACGCCCAGGTAGGGGGTGTGCTTGCCTGCCACCGCCGGATTGCTTCCGCTGTGGTTACACACAGTGTAAGCCGATTGGCAGGTACCAGGTACTCGATGTCCACCGGCGCCCGCCAATCATCAGGCAGAGACACAGAACTGCGATCGGCCTATGTAAACAAGGCAGATCATCGTTCTGACAGGGAAGAAGAGATGGAGTTTGTGTTCCTGCAAAGGAGAGAATTCATTCCAGTTCTTCCTCTTGTAAAATCACCTCACACAGTACACATAAACACTGGCTAGGCACACATTTAACCCTTTGATCACCCCTGATGTTAACCCCTTCCGAGCCAGATTTATTTTGCATATGCATATTTTTAGCACTGATTGGTTTCCACAAAGTGTCAGTGTCAGATTGTCCGCCGCAATATCGCAGTCACTCTATAGGTTGCTGATTGCCGCCATTACTAGTAAAATAAATGAATAAATAAAAATAAATAAAAATATCCCATATTTTGTAGATGCTATAACTTTTGTGTAAACCAATCAATATACGCTTATTGGGATTTTTTTTTTTTAACCAAAAACATGTAGCAGAATATAATTTATGAGGAAATTAGATTTTCTTTCAATTTTTTATGGGATATGTTTCATAGTAGAAAATAAAAAATATTGGGTGTTTTTTTCAAAACTGTCTGCATTTTTTTGTTTGTAGCACAAAAAAATAAAAACCGCAGAGCTGATCAAATACCACCAAAAGAAAGCTCTATTTGTGTGGAAAAAGTGAGACAAACTGTATTTGGGTACAGCGTCGCATAACCGCGCAATTGTCAGTTAAAGTAACGCAGTAGTGCCGTATCGCAAAAAATGGCCTAGTCATTGAGGGAGGTCAAGTGGTTAACGCTGAAATCTACTAAAGGTACAGGCCGACTTTGCCCTATTGAGAGTCCAGTGGACGGGGCCATGTATTGTAAAATCTTGGATGAGAACCTTCTTCCCTCAGCCAGAACACTGAAGATGGGTCGTGGATGGGTCTTCCAGCATGACAATGACCCAAAACATATCACCAAGGCAACAAAGGAGTGGCTCAAGAAGAAGCACGTTCAGGTCATGGAGTGGCCTAGCCAGTCTCCAGGCCTTAATGCTATAGAACTCTGTTGAGTTGCCAAGAGACAGCCAAGAAACCTCAAGGATTTAGAGAAGATCTGTAAAGAAGAGTGGACCAAAATCCCTCCTGAGATGTGTGCAAACCTGGCCACCAACTACAAGAAACGTCTGACCTCTGTGATCGCCAACAAGGGTTTCTCCACCAACTACTAAGTCATGTTCTGCTTCGGGATCAAATATTTATTTTACTCACTGAACTCCAACTCCATTTATAACATTTGTATCGTGTTTTTTCTGGATTTTTGGTTGATATTCTGTCTCTACCATTTAAAATACACCTATGATAAAAATCATAGACCCTTCATTTCTTTGTAAGTGGGCAAACTTACACAATCTGCAGGGGGTCAGATTATTTTCCCCACTGTAGATATTCTTTGGCTTTACACCCTTCTAGACTAAACAGGCATTGAACCCTTACTGTATGAAATGGGGATCTTTTAGTTGACAGAAGTTCAGCTTTAAGAACTACTACCATGCTACATATATATAATAAAGTCATCAATACAAGAAGTGTGGGCTGTGTTTAGGCAATTGATAATCACACTAAATGTGGGGCTTGTTTATATAATGTATTCCGGACATATGTGAGTTTGTGTGTTTCAGGGCCCATCTGTCACCTTCTGGAGGCATGCTAATTTTTAAAGTGTGTTAGTCACCATTGATATAGCCCTAGATATCAGCGTTGAATGCCCCCCCCCTCCCCCGGCCATGCAAACTACATATAAATATATATACAATAAACACTAATTTACACTAATTGATATAACAGTGCCTCATTAGCAATTCTAATTTACAATGATACCAGCAATAAACATCAAATTCTACATTAACGTCTACAAATACGTTTCCTTCACGGATGGAAGATAATACTTATCAACCTCAAGCCACATCTAGTCAATGGAGGGTGGAGGGTAACGGTACAGACTCCAGGTAGTAACTATGTAATAGGTGGAATTAAGGTGTAAGGAGAAAGGCCCTAAGATTTATGTGAACTCTTTACGTGGAACAACCATGGGTGCTTGTTTTCAAGATCAGCATATTTAGAAAGTCACTAGCACAAGCCTATCCTCCGAGGCTTCAACATCTCTAATGATGGGAAGTTCTCCTGCCCTCCACAGGGGTGAAGGAGACCCTATGGGCTCTCCAGAAACAGGACTGGTCGCAACTGTGACCCTTGTTGCAATTCCACATTTTTTTCTTTACTGGACGTACTCATTCCCTCTCCTGATTGTGACCAGTGATATTCTCTTTCCTGCCATAAAATAGGGGTCTCCAAACTGTAGCCCAGGGACCAGATGTGGCCCTTTTCTTGCCTTGGGGCATTATTTTTCCCACTGACACGAGCTGCTATTCTTCCCACTGACACCAACAATTGGGCATAATTCCTCCTACTGACACCAATGATGGGGTGCTATTCCTTTTACTGACACCAACAATTGGGCATAATTGCTCCCACTGACACCAGTGATGGGGCACTATTCCTCCCACTGATGCCAACAATAGGGCATAATCCCTCTCACTGACACCAATGATGGGGCACTATTCCTCCCACTGACACCAATGATGGAACACTATTATTCCCACTGATGCCAAGGATTGGGGTATAATTCCTCCCACTGAGGCCAATGATGGGGCACTATTCCTCCCGCTGACACCAGCAATGGGGCATATTTCCTCCTATTGACAGCAATGATGGGGTGCTATTCCTTGCACTGACACCAACAATTGTGCATAGAGGAGAGCCGAGTGTAATCTGAGATCTCAGTGGAAGGAAGGGACTCATTTCCTTCCACACAGTCTCAGAAGGAAACTACAGCATTGAGGCTCTCAATCACAGGCTGTGTGCTGGAACCCACCTCCCCATTCCCCTGGATGCCTTGGAGTTGGCACAGGAATGACTAATGAAGATAGATGAGGAACAAGACTTCAGACAGAAATCACACAGTGCTTTGAATTAAGGCACACCGGGGCCGCTGATAAGGCAGTAAAGGCAGCTCTCCTGTACCGGGCCCGGGCCCCATTAGTTCAAAAGTTGGCCCCAGGCACCTGCTGAACACTAGGACCAGCTGTACTGCCTTATTACAGACACAAGCTTTTTCTGCCTCCCCATGCAGCGCTTCCAGCTTCTCCTCTTTATTCCTCCAGCTGCACTGCAGGGAGCGTGGTTCTAGCACATGCGTCCCCTCCATCTGCTGTCTGGTTCCCCTGTTTGCCCTTTTCCCCCCACAGCGCTGCCAGTTTCCCATCTCTCCCGCTGGCAGCTTCTGCGGGCACAAGGGGGGATGTTTCAGGATGAAGAGCAGGGGAAAGAGCCAGTAAATATGTAATTTACTGGTCCCTTCCTTTCCTGAATGAACACAGCGAGCGATTGGTACCATTTACTCCTGTGTCCATTCATCACTGAAGCATAGTAAACTGTGCTGAGCTGGAAGCCTCAGAGCGCTGCATATTCATTCATCTGTGCAGCTGAAGCACCGGGAAACACTTTTTGACTTTTGCATTTTGCATTTTATATACAACTGTATAGATCAGACCAAAATGAGGGACAAATGAGGGGGAAAGAGGGACAGAGGAACATTGCTCCAAATCAGGGACAGTCCCTCGAAATACGGGACAGTCCCTCAAAATACGGGACAGTCCCTCGAAATCAGGGGCAGTCCCTCGAAATACGGGACAGTCCCTTGAAATACGGGACAGTCCCTTGAAATCAGGGACAGTCCTTCGACATTAGGGATCAAAATGAGGGACAGTTGGGAGATATGGTGGAGATGGGGTAAGTATTGCAGCCCGGAGTTGCTCTTTTAGTTTAAACGCCCGAAGGGTTATTCATTTTATAGAACAATTTCATGAGCCGGAGTTGGGTTTCAATGCTTCATGTATTTGCGCACCGTTTCATATAAACGTGATGCATTCCTTTAAATATTGTTTGTTAATTCTTTTAAATTTAGCCAGAATATGTCTGATTTGACATACAAGTGATGATGTAAGATGAAATAAAAATATGTCATTACATTCACAAGCTTGTCTGGACTAGACAGCGGCTGTCTGCTATTGCTTTATGTAATCTTGTGTAATCTGTTTGTAACGTGATTCCTTTATTGTAAAGTTTAGAAATGAAGGTACAAAAAAAAAAAAAGAAAAGAATGTAAAAGTTAAAATAAAATATTTGTGTTTAAAAGGATCTATAAGCACATAGGAGGGATTTACTAGTCAAGTCAAATAGACTGTGCACTTTGCAGGTGCAGTTGCTCTAGTCTAGAGCTTAGTAAATGAGGGAAGCTCTGCTGACTTCCATCAGCCAATCATGTGTTGTTGTTTTTTTTTTCCTTGCATGTGATTGGGTATTCTTTGCAAAGTGAAGCTTTACCTCATTTACTAAGCTGTGGAGCAACTGCACTTTGCAAAGTCTATTTGCCTTTAGTAAATTCACCCCTATGTCTTATCCTGTTCTAATTTGCTTGAGAACAAACACATCCAGAGATGAAAAGGCGCGGATTGAATCATGCAGGGGTTCAAATGTAAAGGCCGACTTTAAGCAAAATAAGCAGGAAAGGATTAGAGCCTCTGTTAGGCTGTTTTTTATTGCCACCTGTGTCCCTAAAGCTGGATACACACTATACAATTTTCTTTCGATTTTTTTCCTTAGATTTACCAAAACCATATAACATGAGGTCACACCTTAATGCCGCGTACACACGGTTGGACTTTCCGACGGGAAATGTTCAATGTGAGCTTGTTGTCGGAAAGTCGGACCGTGTGTATGCTTCATCGAACATTTGGTGTCGGAATTTTCGCACACAAATGTTTGAGAGCAGGTTCTCAAATTTTCCACCAACAAAACTTGTTGTCGGAAAGTCCGATCGTGTGTACACAAGTCCGTCGCACAAAAGTTCACACATGCTCGGAATCAAGCAGAAGGAGCCGCACTGGCTATTGAACTCCCTTTTTCTCGGCTCGTCGTACAAGACGTACAACCGCGTTCCCACGTTCGTAATTTTGGGCCAACATTTGTGTGACTGTATGTATGCAAGACAAGTTTGAGCCAACAATCTTTGGAAAAAAATCCACGGTTTTGTTGTCGGAAAATCCGATCGTGTGTACGCGGCATTAAGAGTTCCAATTTGTATGTAATCAGGCAGGCCCTTGCACTACATGGTTTTGGTAAATCTAAAGGAAATCAGACAACAAAAGTTGTATAGTGTGTATAGGGGTCTTAGACTAAGTTTACATTTGCAGTTTGGGGTGGGGGGGTGGTAATAACAAGCGGTTGAGCCTCCCCCCTCCCATCCATTCCTGTACCCCCCCACTGAATATGACCCATTCAAGTAAATGGGGCTGAGCAGCAACCACCCTGCAGCTGTGGCCTGCTGGGGTTAAAACATATGTCGTCTTTTCACTGCCTGTAAAACAGGATCTACCATTCATCACCCTTCAGAAGGCAATACCAAAGGCGCCAGGCAGCCATATAGTACAGTACGTTTTATTGAATTAGCCTAAAAACAATATTGGTGCACTCACAAGCACATTGGAGATCAAAGTTTGTCATTGCAGAGCTGGTTCCTAGCCAAGGGTGGAAGGGGCTTGACTCTGGGAGCAGGACCGTTGAACCAGGAGAGGGAAACCACCGCTACTGGGACCGCTGAAGCTGCCGGGAGCTTACAGATTCCACCAGAGTGGAAGCCGCTGGAACCGATGCAGAGATGACACAACAGGACACCTCCGTGTGATCTGTCAAAGGCGCAAAGAATTCCAGGTTACGTGTTTCGGGAGCTATCACGCCCCCTTCCTCAGTCCAAGGTAAATGAGCCCTAATAGAGAAATTTCCCCTCACTTCCTTTCAGAGCAGGAAGTAATGGGAGATCTATCCAACAAAAATGCAGGGACATATTTTAGTAGAGGTAGGGAGAGATAACATTTCTGGAATTTTTATTGGTGTCCGCGTCTTGCTGACAACAACTGTCATTTCTTGTATGATGAGCATCACAGGGAGATACGGGGAGAAATAAGCACCTGCTTGAAGTTTACCCTCTCCTCCACTCTACACAAAACTTTAAATAAATATGTGGAGTTATAATATAGAAGGGAAATAAATAGGAAAATTGTAATGATACCATTTATTGGAACTTTTATACGTCATGCTTTGTCCTCAGACAATGGTTGAAAATGGATGCACAATTCAACCACCTTATGATGTCCTCTGGCTCAACCTCTGGCCTAATAGGACACCCTGAGGTATCGCAAATGTTCCTGTTTATTAGAGCTTTTATCCTTCATGTACTGCCATAGACCTTGGAGAATGGTCAGAAATGCATGCACAGCCCAACCACCTTATAACCTCTTTCGCTCAACTTCTGGCCTGAAGACAAATCCTAAAATGCCACAAAGGTTCCTGTTGATTGGAACTTTTATACTGGCTGTAGACATTGGAGAACGGTTGAAGGCAGAGGCACAATCCAACCACCATGGCACAATCCAACCACTTCTGGCCTAATAGGAAACCCTGTGGTGTCACAAAGTCTCCTGTTTCCTTTTATACCTCATGTACTGCCATAGACATTGGAGGATAGTCAAAAATGCATGCACAACCCAACCACCTTATGACCTCTTTCGCGTAACTTTTGGCCTGAAGAGAAACCCTAAGGTGTCGCAAAGGTTCCTGAAGAATGGTCAGAAATGTATACAAAATCCAACTGCCATATATTTTTTTTGGATCAGCTTCTGGCCTAAAAAGAAACCCTGTGGTGTCACAAACGTTCCTGTTTATTGGAGCTTTTATCCCTCGTGTACTGGCCGTAGACAATTGTCAGAAATGCATGCACAACCCAACCACCTTATGATATCTTTCACTCACCTTCCGGCCTGAGGAGAAACCCTAAGGTGTCATAAAGGTTACTGTTTATTGGACCTTTGATACTGTCCATAGACATTGGAGAATGATCAGAAGTGCATGCACAACCCAACCACCTTATGATCTCCTTCACTCACTTTCTGGCCTGCAAAGAAACCCTAAGGTGTCACACAAGTTGCTGGAGAATGGTCAGAAGTGTATGCAAAATCCAACTGCCATATGATGTTTTCTTGGATCAGCTTCTGGTCTAAAAAGAAACACTGTGGTGTCACAAAAGTTCCTGTTTATTGGTGCTTTTATACGACATGTACTGTCCATAGAAACTGAAGAATGGTCAGAAATGCATGCACAACCTGAACCCAACCACCTTATGATCTCCTACACTCAATTTTTGTCCTGAAGAGAAACTGTAAGGTGTCACACATATTCTAGTTTAGGAAT
Source organism: Lithobates clamitans (assembly GCA_037952925.1). Taxonomy (NCBI): domain Eukaryota; kingdom Metazoa; phylum Chordata; class Amphibia; order Anura; family Ranidae; genus Lithobates; species Lithobates clamitans. Next base: position 319,412 of record JBBGZY010002473.1, read on the forward strand.
AGGGGAGGGAGGGGATAAAGTGCAGATAGTCTTGGTTGCACATTTTATCAGTAGAAGTTTAACCTGTTCTATTGCTTGGTTTCCGGGCTCACCGAGAGACATTAGATTGAAGGTCGATCTGCATTAAATTGTGTATTAAAACTAACTAAATGCTTTGATGTTTAGTGCAGATAACATTTCAAGTTGATTCATGCACAATCAATGTTTTACAGATGAAAGCATACTTTTTGCTCACCCCATTATAGTATACACTTGGCTATGATTTCTATCTTTTGTTCAAACTTTTGAGGAATACAAACAGTAGTAGAAGTGGTGAGACCTGATAGAGAACACTGATCTCTGGACATAAAATGCTGGAAGCCAGTGCCACCACTGCCAGAGCATACTGAGGTTTGACTTGTTATAATATCCATATCTCCCAAATGTATGTGATGGCAATGAGGGACACCTATTAGCAAAAGTATGTAAGCATAGGACACACCCCCTGCCACGTCTCCTTTAAAGGAGAATTGTACAAAAAAATGAATTGGTTAAACCCACAAGTACTTTTTTACCACTACTCTCCCTTTATATTGGCTTTTGGAATTTACAGATGCAGCAATTTAGAAATTGGATGAAAGATTGAAGGTGAAACACTTTTTGATAGATGAGTAGTGCATTTTTTATACAACTATATAGATAAGAGCGAAATGAGGGACAAATGAGGAGGAAAGAGGGACAGAGGGACTTTGTTCCAAATGGGGGACAGTCCCTCGAAATCAGGGACAGTTGGGAGCTATATAATATCTATCCATTGTTGGCAGCCACAGAGGCATATGTGGCGCCCCCTAGTGGTGGGCTGAACAGCTAGTTCCCGCTCTAGGACCCAAAGGAGAATTTCTGTAGAAATAGTTGGTTGGTGACCCAAATAACTATTCCTTTGGTCCTGCACTTATTAATTATTGCAAACAAGAGCTGTGGTTACCCTTACCTACTAGCTGTTATAAAAGTGCAAATGTGTCAGGAAAGTGCAACTAAAGGTGCATCTAAAACATTAATGTGCATAAAGTCCAGCAAAGTTGTCAACTCCAAAGTGTCTGTGCAGCTCTTTATATTTGTGTGAAGATGCCTTTAAACAAAAGCGGTCCGAGCATCCACAACTACTCCACACCAGACCAAATGGATGGATCATACAAAATGGGTAAAAAACTAAAAGTACCAAATAAGAAAGAAAATTGTTAAAAAAAAAAATATTGGTAAATGACAATACTAATCGTATGTACCAACAGCATTAAAAGGTTGGCTGATGAAGAAGCCAACAAATCGTGTGTCTACAGCGACTTTGGGGACTCCGGTCCTGGGCTGAACATCAAATGCAGTTGCAGAGACAGCAGCTTCCTCTAACTTCAGCGCGCTTCATCCCCAGCCAGTGGACAAGGCTGGTGGTTCCCTGCTGCCCATTTGACATTTTTGGCTCGCAGGTCACCTTTATGCAATGCCCTACACATGCGTACTTTTGTGATTGCATTTCTATATTTCAATATGGAGGGCTGGCAAGGCCTGAAAAGGTGGTACTGGGAGCAGTAGCCGCATGTGGGACAGCTAGCACTAAGGACTACCTACTATTCCTACATCATAGGGGCCCACGGTCCCTGCCTGCAAAGGGCATTTGCTTTGGGTCTGGCTGAGCCAATGTCAGACTCTTTATAACAGTGTTAGCTGGTCCTGGGATTGATAGTCTGCAAGCAAGTGTATGTATGGAGGTGAAAGAGAAGAGGTTGTATATATACCAGAGTGTATATAGTTCAGTCCCTATATATTTCTTCAATCAAGTGGGCATCCCAAATGCACCCTATTCCCAACCAAGTTCTATTCCCCTAATAAAACAAAAACAAAACAAAGTGCAAGGACTGTTTCTTGACTAAGTGTGTCTGGAAATTTGCATTCCTGGCTGTGCAAGGTGGGAGACGGGCCACAATCACCAGGAGCCCCTACGGGGTTACCGCTACAATAATATTACACCAAATCAAAATTCAGTGCAGGTGTCCCGTGGCCTGACCACATCGGCAAGCTGATGCATTTCGGGGGGGACAAACTCTCTTTCTCAGATACGTTCAGCTGTATACAAAAGAGTGGTGGTCAGGTTTTGACAACATTTTGGCTACATAGTATAATCTAATATGGAAAGGCAAGCATAACAATATATTGCCTCAAAAATTACCTTCATGTAAACCTAAACCCAAAATGTGTACTGCACTAAAGTTCCATTTCAAAAGAAAGCAAACAGCGCCAAGGTTCTGGCAGGAAGGCCTTGGTAAATCTGTGATGTTAAGGGAAAAGAAAATCAGCCACGAGCTCTCAGACAGGTATGAAGGACGCTGACCCGCACATTTCTCGTGCTTTGTGCCGAGCTGAAGAGCGTCGCAATGAAAAGGATCGCGGCTCTCCCGTCCTCAGAAGTGAGACGCACAATACGCAATGAAAGAGATACGATTCAGGCAATGTGACAAGCCGGTGCTCCCTGTGACTGAACGTGCACAGAGAAGCCTCCTGACACTGAATGGCTCACAAAGCTCTTTTTGATTGTGTGCCGAGTAAAGGGAGCAACTGAACAGAGGCCGCGCGCAGGACTCTGCAACTTGATTTGCTCTCAGTGCAGCAGATTGGAGCTGTGAATCCATAATGCAAGGTAGCTCATTGTCTTCTAAGTGCTATAGATGCAGCTTTTCTCTGCCCAACCAACCCCCCACACCCCCACCTCATCCTGTTTCACTTGACCCGGAGGTCAGAGGCGCCCATGCTGGCCTTGAACCCTCCGTCTGTCTCCTCATCGTCTTCTTGCCATATTAATTATCATTCTCCTCAGTCAGGGCAAGAGAACAACCTTCATAGCATTAGTGCTAATTAGGGGGAAAAAGCAGAAGCCCGTTCCTGCAACATTACTGGCCCCTTGCTCCTTAGACGTTCAACACTGAGCGGTAACAAAGCAAAGCAGGACAAGGAGGATCTTGTTATAGAAGTGTCAGTTTTTCTGGCACAATGCACCACTCGCAGCCCTAACGTTTCCACTAGAACACTGATATAATGTACAACAAGGAGCCGTAAACCATCGAGGGAGGTTTGCGGTAGACGTAGACCTAATAGATAGACCTGTGAGCTCGATCAAATGACTCTACGACAAGAACATTCCATGCATTACTTAAGCACTTTGAGTGAGATGCATCAATAATTGATCTTATGTAGCCACTGTTCGTGCCTAGATTGCTGCAAAAGTGATGCAGGTGCCTATCGGAACACACACATATACTGTGTATATATATATATATATATATATATATATATATATATATATATATATATATATATTATATCAGTCTTTGCTAAATATACATTCAACGGATGCTTAGGCACTTAGGTACACCTTGCTAGCACCGGGTTGGACCCCCCTTTTGCTTTCAAAACTGCCTTAATTCTTCATGCTTCCACTGTGGAGCCTCTTAAAAATCAGAGGTAGGGACTACAGGTAACAGGGTGCCTTGCTGGGGCCTGTAGTTTACACATATATTTGCAAATGTGTGCCGACTAAACCCCTATTTTTAACGCATACTGTTATGCCGCGTAACACACGAGCAGACTTTTCAGCATCAAAGGTCCGACGGTCTTTCCGACAGACTTTCGACGGAGTCACGACGGACTTTTGAACGACTGGACTTGACCACACACGAACGGACTAAAGTCCGTTCGAAAGTCCGTTGGTATGAACGTGATGACGTACGAAGGGGCTAGAATAAGGAAGTTCATAGCCAGTAGCTGCCCTTGCGTCCTATTTTGTCCGTCGGACTAGCATACAGACGAACGGATTTTTAGACCAGACTCGAGTCCGGCGGAAAGACTTGAAACATGTTCCAAATCTAAAGTCCGTCTGATTTTCGCCAGAAAAAGTCAGCTGAAGGTCCGATGAAGCCCACACATGGTCGGATTGTCCGATGGATTAGTTCCGTCGGACCAGTCCGGTCGAAAAGTCCGGTCGTGTGTACATGGCTTTAGACAGGATAATTTGGTTGGTGGCAGGCTGGTCGGTAAGCAGAGCTTGGAATTTTCCTTGGATTTTTCCTTTCCTTTTTTTTTTTACATATGTTGCCCTCCAATGCTCCTTGCTGCAAAGGCCAGTTATAGGTGGGGGCAGTGGCTAACTTTTTTTACTTAATTCTTCGTGGCATAGATTCAACAAGGCGTTGGAAACATTCCTCAGAGATTTTGGTCCATAGTGACTTGATAGCATCATGTGGTTGCTGCAGATTTGTCGGCGGCACATCCAAGATGCCAATGTCCTGTTCCACCACATCCCAAAGGTGGTCTATTGGATTGAGATCTGGTGGGTGTGGAGGCAAATTGGAGTACAGTGACCTCATTGTCCAGTAGTGAGATGATTGGAGATTTGTGACATGGTGCATTATCCTACCAGTCTGCCCATTCTCCTCTGACCTGTGACATTAACAAGGCATTTTTCCTCCACACAACTGCCGCTCACTGGATATTTTCTCTTTTTCGGACTATTCTCTGTAAACCTGAGAGATGGTTGTACGTGGAAATCTCAGTAGATCAGCAGTTTTTCAAATACTCAGACCAGCCCGTCTGGCACCAATAACCATGCCACGTTCAAAGTCACTTAAATCCCCTTTTTTTCCCCATTCTGATGCTCAGTTTGAACTTAGTTTGCAAGTCATCTTTAGCACATCTAGATGCCTAAATGCATTAAGTTGCTGCCATGTGATTGGCTCATTAGTAATTTCTGTTACCAAGCAATTGAACAGGTGTACCTAATAAAGTGGCCGGTGAGTGTATATTGATGAGATATACGATTGTTTCAGATATGCTCAAACCAGCTGGTTTTTAGCAGCGAAGTGTACTCGTGTGCCACTTTTTTCTATACCGGCTTAAAGAGATGGAGTGTATTCATTTTTTTTTTTTAAGCGTCATTATTACATCTAAAAATCCTAATAATGTTACAGCAAACTATTAATGTCGTTTCTGGAAGAGCTAAAGCAAATGTCACAATGTTGACAGTCCCTGGCAATGTAGACTAAAATTCAATGAAATTCATTTATGCTTAAGTGTTACGCTGGAAATTGAGTCATTTTTTTGTGTAACTCTGATCGAACATACGGTTGAAGCCCAATTGAACTTTCAGTTTAAAATAGAGCTATAATACGTTCCATGTGCATGAAAAACACAAGATGTGCAAAAAAGTCATTTTCTTTAGAAAGCAGCCACAGTCTGAGTAGAACAGCCTTTCCCTGCCGGCCTGCTGCCAAGAAGGACCGTTGCCAACTCGGTGGAAGCAGTGGTCTTATTGCAAAGGTCTGACACACCCACTTTTGAGTCAGAGCGAGAGCTCTCCAATCAGCAGGGAGCATGAGCTTTGCTGATTGTGGTATTATAGGTTTGACTCAGCAGAAGGTGTGTCAGACCTCTGTAGAAAGACCACTGCTAGAGAGGATCCTTCTCTGTTGCAAGCTGGCAGTTAACAGGCCTTTTATTTGGCTGTGGCTTCTTTCTTAAAGGAGAAGTATAGCCAAAGCTTTTTTTGGCTGCACTGCTCCTGTGAATCACAGAAGTGCAGTTCGCTCTGCACTCCTGTGACCCGCTAAAGCCTGTTGTCACCTAACACCACAGAGCCGCTCCAGGCTCTGAGAAGATCCCGGCCATATGGTTAGATCTACCCAGATGCCTGGACCAGCAATTGGCTCAGCTCCTCAGCAAGCTGCTGAGAGCCTGAGCCAGCTGCGCCCACCCCCTCCACAGCCCAGCGCTCCAGTGAGGGTGGGCAGAGCAGAGAGCCGGTGACCAACAGTCACCAGCACGCTGCATCCTGAAAGCAGAGAGCTGAGTGATCAGCAGTCTTTGATCGCTCAGTTATTGGTCCGGAGCCAGCAGGGATCCTGAACTTTCTTTTAAGTAAACAAACTGTAAGATTTTGCACAGCTATTGTTTTGCTGCACCTGAATACATTATTTAGCTTACAGTATATAATATAAACATCCTATTTGGGTTTAAAGGAGCCCTTTGGAAAGCTAAATTGTTAGTGTCATGTTACTATAGCAGCAAATTTGTTGGTTTACCCATTACAGTAGAGCACGAGGATTCAAAGAAATCTATGAAGCAGCCATTTTAGAAACTTTAGAAGAATCATTGGCCAGACTATAGACATTCCAGTTTTTACATGTACTTATTAGGCACTAAAAGACCTTTAAAACAAGTCCTCACTGACCTCTGTAGCTGTAGACACTATGGAGCAATGCAGCCTCAAAATTCATTGCAACACTGAAGTCATCCAAGCAATAATTTTAGCACCTCAGCCTGCTCCCCCCATCAAGAGCTCCTGCTCTGTGTTAACATTAGAGCAGTGGTTCTCAACCTGGGGGTCGAATGACGATTTGCCAGGGGGCACCGAATCCCCGGCTGTTCCTAAAGCCCACGACCCTCTCCCAGCCTTTTCACGGGCACCCAGCAGGGCTGTTCCTGGAGCCTGTGGCCCCCAGCTGGGCTGTTCCTTGAGCCAGCACCCGCCCACTCAGCCTCTTCACAGCCACCCATTCAGTTCACGGCATGGCTGGGGGTGGAGACTAGAGATCAGCTGACTGGTGAGGAATGTGAAGTGGGAGGGGCTGGAGGAGACCCTATCTTCTGATTTTTGCCATAGGTGTAACTGCTACGAGGAACCACAAAGCCAGATACACAGTGAGTAACACTGCCTGCGATTATAGTTGCCATTAAAAGTCCCCACTACAGTTCTCAGATCAGCAGATGACCTTGATCAAGAGCACCTAAGTTGGCTGATCAGAACTTCCCCCCATCACTGCCACTCATCCCACCCCCCACCAGCACTGTCACTCATCCCAACTCCCCACCAACACTGCTACTCATCACAACTCCCCACCAGCACACTCACTCATCCCAACTCCCCACAAACACCAACACAACATGGGGACTTTAACACCAACCTAGATCATACCAAGGACACTACTAACCACCTTAGATCTGCCTCCCCTGATTTAGCCCTCTGGGCAGACACTTTTGGTCTTCAGGAAATTTGGAGGTGATAGCATCCGGAGGATAGGATATAGTCACATATCTCAACATTGCATAGATCGGGGTCTCGCAAAGACGTATTATTTGGGTCTGCTTCTGCTCTGTTCTCGGGTTGGGGTGGTCTCTTATCTTCCGGCAGGTCTTTCAGACAACTCACCGCTGGAGCTGGGCTTGGTACCTCCTACGAGCTGGGATGCTGGAAGCTAGTGTCCCACTGGATAGATAATCCCCAAATCCAGGAGTTAGTAGGGCCAAAACTCACAGAATACTGGACGCTTAATGTGGGGTCATCTTTCCTTGATGTGGTTTGGGAGGCAGGTAAGGCTCATGCCCAAGGAGAATATGTCTCCTCTATCAAGGCATTGAGATCCGGCTTTGTGTCACAGACCACTCAATTGGAACAGCATGAAAAGACGGCATTGGAACTTTTCACGGGGCATCCAACACCCAAAAATTATTCTACTCTAGCCCAAGCAAGAAGAGATTTGAAGCTCCACTACACCTCGCTGGTACAATCTGATGCGCGGAAGTTTGTTGCCAAGCTTTTCTAATCAGGGGACAAGAATGGCAAACTACTAGCCAACCTGGTGGCGGAACCTGCGCTCCAAACAGCATTTCCTAGAGTTCAGACTTTCACTGGCTGCCAGGTTACAAATCCCAAAGGTATACTGAGGGAATTTCATCTCTTTTATTTCAAATTGTACGATGATCCATCCTCCATCTCAGTTGACGCCATGTTGGAGGAATTAGGGGGAATCACCTTACCTTTTCTTTCTGAGGACAAGGATGCACTAGATAAGCCCTTAACACAACAGGAGATAGAAGAAATGGTAGGCTCACGCCCTCCTTTCCAATTGGGAGGGGGACAAGACAGGGGTGTCCTCTTTCCCTCTTTCCCCTGCGCTGTTTGCTCTGGTGATGGAGCCTCTGGCTGAGGCCTTGCGGAGCTCAGGTGAGGTGTCTGGAATTCGGGTCGGCTGGGTAGTCGAGAAACTAGCATTATACGCGGATAATCTAATCCTCTTCCTCCGGCACCCGGGTCCCTCGCTCTCTGGGGCGCTCCGGCTTCTGGACCTGGAGCAAATCACTTATTCTACCCATAGATCCCGGGTTAAGAGGCTGAGTGATCCTGCATCACCTCTACAATGGGCAAGCACCATTAGATACCTAGGGATCAATATTTCTACCAATACCCAGGACTTTAGCCAACTTAATTTATCCCCAGTGCTGCAGCGGTGTAAACTGAAGCTGAAGGCCTGGTCGAACCTCCCATTATCTCTTATTGGGAAAATTAACTTAATAAAAATTAAACTACTCCCGGTCTTGCTGTATATTCTACGACACTCCCCGGTTTGGATACCTAAGACTCTTTTCCGGCAGTTGGATTCCACAGTGGCCTTCTTCCTGTGTCAATCACAACCAGATAGATTCAGTAGAAAAAACTTGCGTAGGCCCTGAATACAGGGGGGACTTGCCTGCCTAGACTTTAACACCTACTATTTAGCGGCAATGCTCACTTATGCGCATAAGTGGCTGGTCTCGGACGACAATAATGCATCAGTCCTCCTAGAGGCAGCACATTTGGGATCCTTTAAGGGCCTTCGCAATGCCCTTTATAGGGGTCGGGGGGCCCTCCAGTACCTTTAACACAGGTTATGAAAGCGATTATCAAGGCATGGCACACAGTAGTGATTAAACCTAGTTTGGTAAAAGCCAGATGGTCCCCTAATACACCACTCTGGTGTAATACATGGTGTGGGAATTCCACTCTCTGCAAGACCCAGGCTTGTGGGCCAGTTAGGGCATCAAGTATTTGAGGGATATTTGAGATGAGTCAGGGATATTTACATTTGATAGGCTGAAAAACAAATTCCAACTTCCGAACTCTTTCTTTTTCATGTTCCTGCAGCTGCACCACGCCTTTGATAAACAATTTAAAACAGTTCAGCTTTGGCTGAAACATGATGATCTGGAGACCCTTCTAGACGATGCTGATCTCTCAAAACCACTATCCCAAATTTACAGAGCACTTCTATCATCCATCCAGGTTGGACTAGATGGTCTGCGTAGTCTGTGGCGGGCGGAGCTGCAAGAACTGGACGGTGAAGACTGGGAAGACATGTGGGACTACCCACTCCAGCCGTTGGTTGCTACCAGGGACAAACTGATCCAATTCAAAATCCTACACAGGATCTACTATACGCCCCAACGCCTCCACCGCATATACCCAGCCTTATCAGCCAGCTGCTGGAGATGCTCTGGTACTCCCACAGGCTTCACACATATATTCTGGGATTGCCCACAGATTCAGGACTATTGGCAGGAGGTAACTCAATTTATTCATAGTTTAACCACCATTCCTATTCCCCTGACAGTTAGTGCCTGCCTCCTTGGCCTAGTGGAACAACTGGCATTCGCTAAGGCAACACGCACCCTAATGAGTGTCCTTCTTTTTTATTCGAGAAAAGCCATAGTACTAAAGTGGAAGTCACCCATCCCCCCCCACCCTGTCCTTATGGAAGCAGTTAGTTAACACAACGGTACCCCTCTATAAAGCAACGTATCTGTCTCGAGGATGCCCCAAAAAATATTAAAAAGTCTGGCATTTGTGGTCAGACTCAGAGTCCACAACAGACGATCAGCCCTCAGGGGATTAACCCAGATAGATTTCCTCGGTATCTACCTGATATGCTAAGAGCTAAGGTCCATACGCCAGATAGATGAATAGAGGTGTAAGCCTAGAAACAAAAATAACCAGATTTACTCTTAAATGTTCCTGTAGCGTCCAGTGCAGACAACTAGGAATGAGATCCTCCAAGAAACAATATTTCCTATTATAATCCTATCATGTGTAACCTGAGAGATGGCTATGTTGTGTTTAGTTAGGCACGTGTAGTTTAGGATGTACTGTTAGTTGTACCTTGTTATGCACGTGGCTACGTGCAACGGTTGGCCGGGGAATGCCCCAATGGCCCCGTTTCTTACCTCAACTGTAAAAAAGTTTTAATAAAGAGAATTTTTAAAAACAAAACAAAGACTTCAGTGCTTCTACTGCACATTTGAGGATGAATTGCTCCAGAGTGCCTGCAGCTAAAGAGGTCAGTGAGAGCTAAGTTATTTTAAAGCTCATTTACTGAAACTTGAATCTCCATAGCCTGGTAACAGCTGCACTTTATAAAGTTTGTAAACCTAAACAATAAACATTATTTGTTATTAAATATACAATTAGACGCAATTTGATAGCTCTGCAAACCACTGTTGATCCCACCAGAAATCATGTCAGCTTACATTTGCCTGTGCTCACTGCCTGTGCTGCAGTCTTATCAGTTACATTGTATCCAGATTTTCTGATGACTACAGAACCCCCACCCCCATATTATGGGGAGGGGCAGGTTTCTCTAGTCCTGTCCTAGGATGACAATGCTCCTTCTTCATAGATTCAGCAAGGTGAGTGAGAATTGTCCTCCTAAGACAGGAAGTTTGTTACTGGCAGAATCACCAGATAAAAAGGAAAAAAAAAGCCTTAAAAAATAAAACGAATTCAGCCAACACATCTAAGGACTGGTGAGCTGAAATATATAACATTTTCGTTCTTGGGTTTAGGAAAATCCTTATGGATTGCAAGCATCCTACCAACTGCCAATGCCACTAGCAAGACAACTAGTATCTATCAAAAAACCAGAAACCTTGATAAGCTAGGCAAGCATTTTGAAAACCCAGTTTCACCACAAGCCGGTAACACCATTCTGGTCGCTATTTGCTATTTCATAGATCTGAACTTAAGCCAATGGCTTCTTGGTGACAACTATTTTTCGAGCAGAATCATTGGAGCAGCTCATCAGCAGCTTGTGACATCATAGCCCCAACCATTTTGTGGGCCATTATATATCAAGTCATTGAAGCTGGTGACACCAATAAGTTAGGCGTGTTATGGACTGATATACCATCTAACCTCTGTTATGAATGTGTTCATTGTTTAGAAAAAAAAACCTGCCAGCACAATCTGGAAGAAATTACTAGCCACTGGTTTCAGAATGACAAGGCCAAGAGCCGGACAATTACTCAATTCCTTTTGGTTTTCAACACAACAAAATGTAAAAATGGATATCTGAAGCAAATAGTTACTTCAAACACATGGAAATCAAGAACAAGGTAATTAATACAATCTGTGACGTATAAAAAAAACGCTGTTCCACCTCGCCACATCGGACTCATCAGAAAATTGGAAAAAGGTGGCGTGAAATGTTAATATCGATGAGATGTTGAAGTGCTGTCATTTTTTTGGTAATTTGGTGCTCTTTTAATTTTGAGAAGTAAGTGACTTACAGTTAGGGCACTGTTTTTTTGCCTTTTTTTATGAAGAATAGTTTCAGAGAGAAAACAATTCTTGATGTCTCCCTGCCCAACTGGCCGAATTACGATCAATGTATGGCCAACCTTAGACAGAAAAGCTGGCCATAGATGGCTTGAAATTAGACCAGTTCAGCAGGAACCATCTAAATTTCAATCTATGGGCAGGCTGATTGTACTATCTACTGATAGACTTCATTATAACCAGTTTGTCAGACTTTTTTCATGTGATCACTGTCGGTGGCTATAGCCGCCAGCAGTGATCTTTGTATTCTGCCTGTGGGGAAGGCTCCCTTCCGGGACTCCACCATCAATGCTGACTGTTTTGAAGGAAAATCGAGAAATTCTCTTTTTTTTCTTCCATCTGTGTGTGTGAACAGGTTGAAAACTGCTTAGTTAGCTAGCTACCAGCCCAGGCTGGGTTGGGTGAGGGTTCAAATCTTTGCAACAGGTTTTTTAAGATTCAGCAGGCCCACCTGTAGTAGAAATTTCGGGGGAAGGCTGAAGCCAAGGGTTTGGGCTCTGGTTCCCCCCATGCGTTCCAGTGAGTCACTGTGTTGCTGCTGTCCCCATATCCAGAGAAGAACCACTAGTACTGAGAATCAGCAATGGACTATGCCATCAGCTATGGACTATGCCATCAGCTATGGACTCTAATGTGCTGAAAAGGTATGCCTGGGCCATCGTATAGTTAGTGTTATGAAAAGAACTATTTACACTTTATCCTGTTATGTTCACACTGAGGAGGGTCAGTAAAGACTGTTGAACTTTTCCTTAAGCCTGGTTTGAAGTTATTCAAAGGGGTGCATAATGGGGCTGGAGTATACAAAGAACCTGGACCTGTTTAAGCACTAGAGGGGTATGAAGTACATGACATTACAGAGTTAAGCAAGCACATTAAAGAAGAACAAGGCTGTTACTAAGGGCAATCAAGTTTGCAATGAGAAGTCACAAGCAACCAGTCGAGGCGTGGTACCTCGATTAGGTGGGGTATGCTCTGGGAGCAAGGGGGCAGCATTGGAGCTCCCTCTCTAGCAGTTTATCTTCCATGGCAACCGGGAGCAGACCAGCGTTACAGAGGCCCTCACCCTGACCAACACGTATGAGACCCACGCTGTGTATCAGGTGGGATTTCATTCTGTTGCCGGGAGGAAGGTAACAGAGGTACGCTGACTGGTGGGTGCAGTGTGGTCAGATCTGCTGCCCCTAATGCAACACATGACTGGTGTGAATGGTTTAGTGTGCTATGATACTTTCAATAGATAAACATTCCTTTTTTCTGAATAGGCCTATACAGTGGCTTGAAAAAGTATTCATACCCCTTGAAATTTTTCACATTTTGTCATGTTACAACCAAAAATGTAAATGGATTTTATTGGGATTTTATGTAATAGACCAACACAAAGTGGCACATAATTGTGAAGTAGAAGGAAAATGATAAATGGTTTTCCAAATTTTTTACAAATAAATATGTGAAAAGTGTGGCGCACATTTGTATTCAACCCCCCTCACTCTGATACCCCTAACTAACATCTAGTGGAACCAATTGTCTTCAGAAGTCACCTAATTAGTAAATAGAGTCCACCTCAGAGGTTTGTTAGAGAACCTCAGTTAACAAACAACATCTTGAAGGCCAAGGAACAAACACACCAGACAGGTCAGGGATAAAGTTGTGGAGAAGTATAAAGCAGGGTTAGGTTATAAAAAAATGTCCCAAGCTTTGAACATCTCACGGAGCTCTGTTCAATCCATCATCCGAAAATGGAAAGAGTATGGCACAACATCAAACCTACCAAGACATGGCTGTCCACCTAAACTGACAGGCCGAGCAAGGAGAGCATTCATCAGAGAAGCAGCCAAGAGGCCCATGGTAACTCTGGAGCAGCTGCAAAGATCCACAGCTCAGCTGGAAGAACTTGTCCACAGGACAACTATTAGTCGTGCTCTCCACAAATCTGGCCTTTATGGAAGAGTAGCAAGAAGAAAGACATTGGTGAAAGTCATAAGAAGTCCCGTTTGTGAGAAGCCATGTGGGGGACACAGAAAACATGTGGAAGAAGGTGCTCTGGTCCGATGAGACCAACATTTTACCTTTTGGCCTAAAGGCAAAACACTATTTGTGGTGGAAAACTAACACTGCACATCACCCTGAACACACCATCCCCACCGTGAAACATGGTGGTTGCAACATCATGTTGTGGGGATGCTTTTCAGCAGGGACAGGGAAGCTGGTCAGAGTTGATTGAAAGATAAATGGAGCCAAATACAGGGCAATCTTAGAAGAAAACCTGTTAGAGTCTGCAAAAGACATGAGACTGGGGGTGGAGGTTCACCTTCCAGCAGGACAACGACCTTAAACATACAGCCAGAGCTACAGGGTCTCCAAACTATGGCCCTCCAGTTGTTCAGGAGCTACAATTCCCATCATGCCTAGTCATGTCTGTTAATGTCAGAGTTTTTCAATGCGTCATGGAACGTGTATTTCCGCAACTGTTTGGAGATCCCTAATTTAGATCAAAGCATGTATTAGAATGGCCCAGTCAAAGTCCAGGCCTAAATCCAACTGAGAATCTGTGGTTTGAAGACTTGAAAATTGCTGTTGACTGACGCTCTCCATCCAATCTGACAGAGCTTGAGCTATTTTGCAAAGAAGAGAGGACAAAAATGTCCCTCTTTAGATGTGCAAAGCTGGTAGAGGCATCCCCAAAAAGACTTGCAGCTGCAATTTCAGTGAAAGGGGGTTCTACAAAGTATTGACTCAGCGGGGCTGAATACAAATGCACCCCACACTTTTCACATATTTATTTGTAAAAAAATGTTGAAAACCATTTATCATTTGCCTTCCACTTATCAATTATGAGCCACTTTGTGTTGGTCTATCACATAAAATCCCAATAAAATACACTAACGTCTTTGGTTGTAACATGACAAAATGCGGAACATTTCAAGGGGTGTGAATACTTTTTCAAGGCACTGCACATCAGATGGGCAACTGAGGGGCAACAGAGGAGGAAAGGACAGAGAGATTTTATTCCAAAAGAGGGACAGTCCCTCCAAATGACAAGAAGTTGAGGACTTGTATGTATCTCTGAGCCATGGCTGCCAGGGTACGATGGGCAAGCTTAAGTATAAGCCTTTCCAGAAATGTGTACTGACAGCCTCCCGTTGACAATAAAACCAAACGGTGGTTCTGCAGTCCACGTTCTGCTATTACGAGTGTATACAGTGAGATGGTGCACCTTCTTGTATTTCGGTGGGGGCTTCCTGTGTCCGCATGTGTTTTATGTTTAGCCGCCCATGGCAGAGCTTTATGAAATGGAATCGCCGCAGCACAAAGTCTGCAGAATCAGCCTAATAAAAGTAACACTAATTTGTGCCAAGCTTGAATGGCAGTTTAGAATTTGCACTCTGAAGGCACCTAATTCCTTTGATCCTGTGTTTTCCCCACAATGGTGAGATGCTCTCAAGGGAGAACGGCTCTTTTACTGAGCTCTGGATGTTCAAAGCTTATTACGGGAAGGTTTTTTTCCCCTCCTGCTTCTAAATCACCTTCTATACAACAGACACAGCGAAAAGGAAACCGTAGCTTTAAGAAGAAAAGTGGGGCCTTGTTCTGGGGTCAGAGCTTTGCGTTCTAACACAACTGCCAAGCTGACATATAGGGAGCCATTAAAGCATCTGGAAGTAGTTTGCACTTAGTATGGCTACGAAATAGCGGCATGAAATCCATAATTTGGGAGTTTATTGAATAGCCGGGATGAATGTCAGCCATTTGATAGGTTGTGTTACCTCACAATGGTTCACACTCGTCTGATGAATCCGCCGTTCTTAGGTTACACCTGTTTGGCTGTGGCTTAATATCTGATCTTTCAACACCACGTGGGCTAGATTTACTAAATGGTGCAGGAGTGGTGGTGGTAGGGTTACACAAAGGCGGGGCTGCTGTTACCAGCCAAGTTTGCTGGAGGATTGAATGTAAATTTATTTTTATCTTCGAACTTCATACGGGGATGTGGTTAACCGTTCAGACTCAGTCGGATAGCCCCCCCCCCCCCCCCCCCGGCATTCGCCAACTCAGCTAAATACCCCTGTTTATGGCAGTGGAGAGGGAAGGGGGAGGAGTTAGGTGGTACAGGCAGACACGGTTGGATACACTTACCTTTGGCTGAAGGATTGGCAATAGGTGCGTGTTTTCTGACCCGCCCTAACAGTTGTTTTATTGTTTATTCAGCATATGGTAGTACTTTAATCTGCAAAGGTTCGCTTGAAAATATTTTATACAGATGTTTTTGATACTGATTGTGGTAATCATTTATTTAAATAAAGGAGCTGCTGTGGCCAGTTACAGGGTTACTACACCCAGGAGCCTGCAGTCACTATATCTGGTCCCCCACAGTACACAGAACATGGAAATGAAATTATTTTAGTAAATATAAACTGCTAAATACCTTTTCTCATCAGTAGTTAGAGCAGTCTTGTGACTTCTATCAGTGTCTGGTTAAAGCTTGTAGGAGGAGTTTTCATTCTCCCCTGACTGACCTATGAGGCTGCATGACCCCTGACCCTGTGTCTGGACAGTGCTGATTGGCCCTGTTCTGATCACATGCACTCCCCCAAGAAAAAAAAAACTCTCTAGCAATACACTGAGCGTGTGCAGCTTGTCCCCAATGCTCTGTTCTATCAGTAGATGGATTGGGGACAGTGGAAGAAAAGGGGGGGGGGGGTCAGATCAGAGAAGACAGGATTGACCAGCATTTTTACACAATGCAGAGGATTAACCCCTTAGTTTCCACAGTGAGTATAACAAGCATGCTTTACTGCATATAAAACCTGATTTTACTGTTGTGGGCTTAGTAACACTTTAAGGGGTTTTTCATACGTTCGGCTATAACGCTGCCCCTTCTGAGGGCATTTAACAGGTGGTGAGGTGGCAATGTGTTGCCTGTTTTAACCCACAAAAATGCTGACTCCACACCGTGCCTTGCATATTGCAGGGCAGTTGTTGCATGATTTCTTTCACTTAAAGTGATTGTAAATGCTCACATAAATGCTAAAAAAATAACAAACGTGTAATACTTACCTGCTCTGTGTAATGGCTTTACACAGAGTAGTCCAGATCCTCCTCTGTTCCAGTCCCTCGCTAACGCTTCTGTCCCCCCCTCCCCCCGCTGAGTGCTCCCATAGCAAGCAGTTTACTATGGGGACACTTGTGTGCATTAATACTCAAATCCAGCTCTGTGTATCCATTGATACACAGAGCGCGGCTTGACCCCACCCCCCACTCCCTCCTTACTGGCTGTGATTGACAGCAGTAGGCTCAGAGACAGCAGCCAATGGCTCCCGCTGCTGTCTCTGAGCCAATGAGGAGGGAGAGAGCCAAGAGAAAGCCGCTGCTCTCATGCACATTGCTGGATCGAGATAGGGGGGGGGGAGATATATACTGAAGGTTTTTTATCTTAATGGAGAGAATGCATTAAGGTAAAAAACCTTCTACCATTTTAACCACTTAAAGACTGCCCACAGTTATATATACTGTGGGCGGGAGGACCCCGCTGGATCACATACATGTCCCACTGGGGCTTGATCTCTGTGACCGAAGGGCATGGGTGGTGGGGCATGGTTAGGGGAGCAGGGCTGGCTGAGGCCATTCTACACTACTGTGCACACTCCGGTCAGGCTAGGTGTGCAACATTTTCTACTTACACATACGCTGTCGCTGTTGGATGAGTGACTCACTACATCAGCACCCCACTCCTGAGGACCAGGGGGATCACATCTTCTCCTGCTTAGAGCGGCTCTTCAAGCTAGTTTATGAGGTTATAATGTTTATCTAGACAGCTACATATTGCTAGTGGGCCATGATCCATCATCAGCTGCATCGGATAACAGAAATAACTACCAAACTTGGGCATTCTGTAGCTCTAAATTCTGCAAAAATGTAACTGCTCAGCAACATTAACTGCCTTCATGTTATTTCTAGCAACACAAATGTAAAGGAGAGTAAATCTCTAGCGGCAAAAAAACGCTGCAGTGATGTTCTTCATGTGACATGGGGTCTAATGATGGAATTTTCCATATGGAATGACAGGTCCTCTTGGATAAAAGTGACAACGTTCCTTGGCACTGACAGCCATCCCACTCAGCTCGCCATTCAAATAACTTTAACGTAATCCACCAAAATAACAGTGTGCACCACGCTTATTGCTGGCAATTAGAGGCGCGTGTCGAGAGTTCATCTGTAGGCTTGGAGAAAGAAAGGAGCTTCCCTTGCTGCCATGATGGTGTCACAGCAGCTTCTGCCAACCGGCATCTCAAACTGATTATCATCACGTCACATTGTGCCAGAACAGCCTGCAATTATACAATTACATTGATACAAGCTTTCAGCGAGTGTTTATTTCGTCTGCCAGTCAAGGGACTTACTTGAAAACAAAAGCTGGGACCGCCCAAACTCAAGAGTTTCTCTCGTCTGTCATTCTTCATCATATTGCCATATTCCTCTGAATCTTTAATGTACATAAAGATTTCACTTGTTATAAAAAAAAAGAAAAAAAAGTTTCCAATCTGTAGGATACGATGTTTGGGTGTAGCAAGATAGAGCTATTTACAACGGGGTCACATGACCGAGGCATTTTGTATAGAACCACCAGTCTAGGCCCCTGGTGCCCAACCTGAGGCCTCGGGGCCCCTGTAGACACCAATTTATTTTCCCTATTGCCGTGTTATAGCTGTTTTAACAGTCTCTTCAATGCCTCCAATCAATGATGGTCTCCTGAAGCATGTCTCCAGCCTCTAATAACTCCTATAGCATACAGTCTCTCAAAGTCTTCTGCAGCATGTCTGCAGTCTCTGACCATATCTTGTATCATGTCTGCAATCTCTCACCATCTCCTGTACCATGTACCATCTCCTGTACCATTGTATTATGTCTGCAGTCTCTGACCATCTCTCGTATCAGGTCTGCAGTCTCTGACCGTCTCTTGTATCCTGTCTGCAGTCTCTGACCATCTCTTGTATCCTATCTGCAGTCTCTGACCATCTCTTGTATCAGGTCTGCAGTCTCTGACCATCTCTTGTATCCTATCTGCAGTCTCTGACCATCTCTTGTGCCACGTCTGCAGTCTTTGACCATCTCTTGTATCATGTCTGAAGTCTCTGACCATCTTTTGTATGATGCCTGCAGTCTCCGACCATCTCTTGTGCCATGTCTGCAGTCTATGACCATCTCTTGTATCACGTCTGCAGTCTCTGACCATCTCCTGTACTTCGTCTGCAGTCTCTGACCATCTCCTGTATCATGTCTGCAGTCTCTGACCATCTCCTGTATTATATCTGTAGTCTTTGACCATCTCCTGTATCATATCTGCAGTCCCTGACCATCTCCTGTATCATATCTGCGGTCTCTGACCATCTCCTGTATCATGTCTGCAGTCTCTGACCATCTCCTGTATCATATCTGCGGTCTCTGAGCATGTCCTGTATCATGTCTGCATTCTCTGACCATCTCCTGTACCATGTCTGCAGTCTCTGACCATCTCCTGTATCATGTCTGCAGTCTCTGACCATCTCCTGTACCATGTCTGCAGCCTCTTACACTGAATTTTATGTACGGCCCTTTGGTGGTGTCGACTGCCACACTTGAGGCCCCCCATATCAAGAACATTGACCATCATTGGACTAGGCTGTTGGTATTTTCTATAGCCACTGAGGACTTACTCACACAGATGTGTTGCGGAAATGTCCAGTAATGATAACCATGTTAACACGCGCAACAAACTGTTGCATTTTGAATGGTGCACTAACACAATAGAGGCCGAGAGGGGGCGGGACCAGGATCAGCGAACACATTGACCTGCCTTGCGCTCGCAGGGAAACTCGCTGCAGAAGATGGATCTCGGGATGAGAATGACAGCCGTTCAGCAGATAGATTTCTCCCAAGACAGATAAAATGTTAATTGTTAATATTTGAGTGGAGCATCCCTCTAAATCTATCTCTTATTTTTTGGAGAGGCTCACTAGGTCATATGTGAAAAGGAAAGAAACAAAGTAAAATATTCTGAAGGACAGATAAACATCAAAAGCAGACGTTATAACTTCCAAGGCATGAAGATAAAACGGTAAGTTCGCTTTTATCAGTACAATTCATGTCGCTACATTAAAAATTAAAGTTTAATTACTCCCCCCCTCCCCCCCGGATATGTACAAAAACTACAATGTACGACTTTAAATAGCAGATGCAAAGGAAAACCTCCTGTGAAATCCGCTGCCGAGCACTTTGTCATTCTACCAGCTTATAGCTTCTACAGATCGTTTCTGTTACTTAGGGGACTGCAGGACAATACCTCTGACTTCCACATCCAGACCAGAACAATGCGGGAACAGTACTAATCCGATGATCAGACTGGCTGCCATCCGAGCACTCTGGTCAGACAGAAGGACCCTAATTATAAAGCCACATATGAAGCAACAGATGGACAGCTGACCAACGTGAGCCCCATGAATGTTTAAAGTGACTGTAAAGCTCAGACTAAATATGAACAAAGCATATCCCTCTATAGTGTGTACTTGTCTCAATCCACAGCACTAAGTGTCATTCCTGTCTGCTGCCTGCTTCTTCTGCTATCTGCACGGGACACTTCTGACAAGTTTTCCTGAAAAAAAAGAAAAAAGGTGACAGGGGAGGAAGCTCCTGCACACAGCCTGTGATTGACAGCCACATCTTTGTTACTGCATTCTGTATAAAGGGGGGAGGGGGAGAGGTCTCCCTTGCCTCCAAATAGCTCACAGAGCTCTATTCACTGAGCTATGTAGGGTGTAACTTCAGCTCTCTGCCCCCTGTTTTCTGACAGCTCAGACAAGCTGTATAAAAGCTGGAAAGAGAAGAGAAGAGAAGAGAAGAGAAGAGAAGAGAAGAGAAGAGAAGAGAAGAGAAGAGAAGAGAAGAGAAGAGAAGAGAAGAGAAGAGAAGAGAAGAGAAGACTGCAGATACAGGTACAACTTATGTAGGGGGATTTGTTTCATCTCTGTGTATCACCTGAGGCCAGTCACTTCACTGAGTTTATATAAGGGCTTACAGCCACTTTAATTTACAACTGAAGCCTATGAAGCTCAGGACAGCAATATGGAAGCCGCCAACAACATTTTTATAAGGAACGCTGGCTCCAAAGCCATCATACTGATTCTAGCTTTACTACACAGTGACCGGAGCAAGCACATAGTAAATATGTGGAATTTGAACCTTTGAGCTGCATATGTAGCGTTCCCTTACCCCCTCCAAGGTGGTTAGGGACCCCCAGGGGGCTTAGTGGTCCAGCATTTCACCCTAAACCTCGATTCATCTAAAGAAATTTGGCACCAGATATATTATAACCACTCCAACCCTAGCATGTACCACTGGCAATAAACCTCCTACTGATTAAACATTGAACCTAATGGAAGTGCTAATTGCCACATTAATCAAGCTGCTAGCAGGCTTTCAACAAGCTTCAGGAAGTTCTGAAGCCTGCTAGCAGCATGCTTACAGTGGTAATCAGCACTCCCATTAGGATCGGTGTTCAATATATTACTTTAAAAGCTTCAACAAAACTTTCTGAAAGCTCTTTAAATACTTTGCCAAAGCTTGCTGTTCACACTGCTCTTATACAAGATGAAGCCCGTGTGAAACAGGCCTTAGGTTACTGTATCCTCATACATCTCCAGGGACAAGCCCCAACAACAGGCAGAAGCAGTCAATAACAATGAGCTTAGGAAAGCCTGAAGAAATCAGAACTATCATTTAGAGCTAAGACTGACTATGGCCATCACACTAATGCCCCGTAAACACGGTCGGACATTGATCGGACATTCCTACAGCAAAACCCATGTATTTTATCCGACGGATGTTGGCTCAAACTTGTCTTGCATACACACGGTCGCACAAAGTTGTCAGAAAATGCGATCGTTCTGAACGCAGTGATGTAAAACGCGTACGTCGGGACCATAAATGGGGCAGTAGCCAATATCTTTTGTGTCTTAATTTATTCTGAGCATGCGTGGCACTTTGTGCGTCGGAATTGTCCACACATGGATCGGAATTTACGCGAACGGATTTTGTTGTCGGAAAATTTTATATCCTGCTCTCAAATTTTGTGTGTCGGAAATTCCGATGGAAAAAGTCAGGTCGGAATTTCTGACAACAAGCTCCGATCGCGCATATTCCATCAGAAAGTCCGACAGTGTGTACAGGGCATTACACCACTGCTTATGACAGGGTCCTTAAAGAGGTTCTTCATCCTGTTTGAAAAAAAGAAAAAAAAAATACTGTATCTGCTGACTTTTACCAAAAGGACACTTACCTGTCCAAGGATCCAGTGCCGTCCTCATCCGGGTCGGTTCTTCACCAGTCTTCGGGTCCCTGGCATGTTAACTTTGGAAAGCCGGCTGTGACTCCTGGCAGCTTCACAGGCGGCTTCCCATTGTGCATGCAGGAGCCACGCTGAGCTTTGTGAATGGTCCTATGACGTGTCCCAGAAGGTTGCGAGTGGTGAGGGAGAGAACTTCTGCTTAAATCACCTAGGCGATCTGACCGAAAGTGGCAGCGGGTATCTGTTAAAACCAGGTACCTGCCACCCCACCCCCCCCCCCCTAAAAAAAAAAGTTCCAAGAGAAGAAGAGGAGGGGTGAGGAAGGCATAAAGAGGAACTTCCCCTTTAGGGTCAAGATCCTCTTTAACTGCCTCCCACCTGCCATATTGTCAAATAACAGTGAACAGCAGCTCTCTTGTTCTGGGAGGACACCATATGATGTCCTTCCACTCTCGCCGTGCAAGCATGTCTGCGGGGGAGCGCAGCGTGGCGATCAATGGTGTGCCCTCCCCCTGGGGCACGGCGCATCACCGATCCTGGTAAAGAGCCTATGACGAGGCTCTTTACCCATGTGATCAGCTGTGTCCAATCACAGCTGATCACATGCAAACAAGGAAATGCTGGTTATCGGCATTCCTCTCCTCAAGCTGACAACGTGTGAGGCGAGGAGAGCCGATCAGCGGCATTTCCTCTCAGGGGAGATCTGCACAAATAATCAGGGCATTGTATATCAGTGCAGCTCAACTCTTCATCAGTGCCCTTCAGTGCTGCCTCATCAGCACACATCACTGAAGTAGAAAAATTACCTTTTTTTACAAAATTTTATAAAATAAAAAAACTTTTATTTTCAAAATTCAAAAAAATTTTTTTTAGCAAAATATTAAAAACACATTGGTGATTAAATACCACCAAAATAAATCTCTATCTGTCTCAAAAAAAAAAAGATAACAATTTTATTTGGGTACAGTGTTGCATGACCGCGCAGTTGTCATTCAAAGTGCAACAACTGTGGACACTGAAAGTTGGCCTGGGGCAAGAAGGGGGTAAAAGTGCCCAGTAGGCAAGTGGTTAAACATGATTGGTCCAGATCAGTAACTTAGTAGCTGATCAGGATGATCCTGAAGCCTGTGTTTTTAAATAAAAAATAATCAATAGCAGCCAACCAATTCTCCACCTTCACAGGTCCCCAAATCCTCTTTAAAACACACACAGATGTGCCACTAAAAAAATAGGCTTTTGGCATTTCGTCTATCTGTTTCACACTAGGAAGATCTCCCCTCCCTCCCTAGGAAATCCTCTCTTTTTGCCTTGGCCGCCATTGTCTTCAGAACAGAAAGATATGGGAAAGAAAAATGTTACATTTGTAACCATTTCCATGGGGACAATTGTTCCATTTTGGAGAGATTTGTTCTCACTTCCTGTTTTGTCGCACCGATCTGAACAGGGCCTCATAAAAACAATGAGCTGCGACTCGCCATGCGACTTTATGTGTCCAAGTTTATTTGACAAGTTGCACAAGTGTGAATGGAGTCTAATTGATTTTGATGTTGCATATAAATAAACATTGTATACTAGGGGTGCAACGGATCGTCACCGATCCGTGATCCGAACGGGCCAGGCTGTTCGGATCGGCACACCCGCGATCCGCGGAGCGCTCCGCGGCCTTGGGTTTTAGGAAAGGCCGCGGCTTCGGCCTAGCTCCGGAGCCGCGGCCATCTTGGTACACCCGGCGGCGCTCAGCTGCATGCCTCAACTCGTGGGTCCGGCGGCTGGCTTGGCGGCGCCGGCTTCTCTTGACAGGTCAGACTAACAGCACTGTAATGTATACAGTGCGGGGGGCGTGTGGCTGTATTACAGTGGAGGGGGGGGCGTGTGGCTTTATTACAGTGGAGGGGGGGCGTGTGGCTGTATTACAGTGGAGGGGGGGCGTGTGGATGTATTACAGTGGGGGGGACATGTGGATGTATTACAGTGGGGGGGACATGTGGATGTATTACAGTGGGGGGACATGTGGATTATTACAGTGGGGGGGACATGTGGATGTATTACAGTGGGGGGGGACATGTGGATGTATTACAGTGGGGGGGACATGTGGATGTATTACAGTGGGGGGGGCATGTGGATGTATTACAGTGGGGGGGACATGTGGATGTATTACAGTGGGGGGGACATGTGGATGTATTACAGTGGGGGGGACATGTGGATGTATTACAGTGGGGGGGACATGTGGATGTATTACAGTGGGGGAGATGTGGATATATTACAGTGGGGGGGAGATGTGGATATATTATAGTGGGGGGAGATGTGGATATATTACAGTGGGGAACATGTGGATATATTACAGTGGGGGAGATGTGGATATATATTTTTTTTGTTGATCCGAAAATGATCCGAAAACGATCCGATCCGTGACTCTGATCCGAGGAACGATCCGAACCGTGATTTTTTTGATCCGTTGCACCCCTATTGTATACCATAGACATGGAACCCTAGGGACCCCATCATTTTTTGCTATAGGGCTCTCCTCATTCAATTACCTTCTCAGCCTTGTAGAAGACAGTATAGTATAGTTAGACATACAATGGGGAAAATAATGATTTATCCCCTGCAGATTTTGTAAGTTTGCCCACTTACAAAGAAATGAAGGATCTATCATTTTTATCATAGGTGTATTTTATATGATAGAGACGGAATAGCAACCAAAAATCCAGAGAAAAACACATAAAACAAATACTATAAATGGAGTTGCAGTTCAGTGACTAAAATAAGTATTTGATCCCCAAGCAAAACATGACTTAGTAGTTGGTGGAGAAACCCTTGTTGGGAAGCACAGAGGTCAGACGTTTCTTGTAGTTGGTGACCAGGTTTGCACACATCTCAGGAGGGATTTTGGTCCTCTCTTCTTTACAGATCTTCTCTAAATCATTAAGGTTTCTTGGCTGTCTCTTGACAACTCGTAGTTTCAGCTCCCTCCATACATTTTCTATAGGATTAAGGTCTGGAGACTGGCAGACTGGCAATGTGCTTCGTCTTGAGCCACTCCTTTGCTGCCTTGGGGATATATTTTGGGTCATTGTCATGCTGGAAGACCCATCCACAACCCATCTTCAGTGTTCTGGCTGTGGGCAGAAAGGTTCTTATCCAAGATTTTACAATACATGGCTCCGTCCTTTGGCCCCTCAATGTGGCAAAGTCGGCCTGCACCTTTAGCAGAGAAACAGTCCCAAAGCATTATGTTTTCACCTCTGTTCTCGACTGTAGGGATGGTGTTCTTAGGGTCATAGTCAGCATTTTTCTTCCTCCAAACACGGCGAGTCGAATTAATGCCAAAGAGCTCAATTTTTTGTCTCATCTGACCACAGCACTTTCTCCCAATCCTTCTCTGAATCATTTAGATGTTCATTGGCATGACTGTACATGTGCCTTCTTGAGGATGGGGACTCACAGTGTTTGGAGGAAGAAAAATGCTGACTGTGAACCTAAGAACACCATCCCTACAGTCGAGGTGGAAACATTATGCTTTGGGGCTGTTTCTCCACTAAAGGTACAGACCGACTTTGCAGCATTGAGGGGCCAATGGATGGGGCCATGTATTGTTATATCTTGGATGAAATTCTTCTTCCCTCAGCCAGAACACTGAAGATGGGTTGTGGATGGGTCTTTCAGCATGACAATGACCCAAAACATACCACCAAGGCAACAAAGGAGGGGCTCAAGAAGAAGTAGATTAAGGTCATGGAGTGGCCTAGCCAGTCTCCAGACCTTAATCCTATAGAAAATTTATGGAGGGAGCCGAAACTTCGAGTTGCCAAGAGACAGCCAAGAAACCTTAAGGATTTAGAGAAGATCTGTAAAGAAGAGTGGACCAAAATCCCTCCTGAGATGTGTGCAAACCTGGTCACCAACTACAAGAAACACCTTACCCCTGTGCTTGACAACAAGGGTTTCTCCACCAACTACTAAGTCATGTTTTGCTTGGGGATCAAAAAGGTATTTTACTCAATGAACTGCAATTCAATTTATAACATTTGTATCGTGTGTTTTTTCTGGATTTTTGGTTGATATTCTGTCTCTATCATTTAAAATATACCTATGATAAAAATTATAGACCCTTCATTTATTTGTAAGTGGGCAAACTTACAAAATCTGCAGGGGATCAAATCATTATTTTCCCCACTGTATAGATCAGCCATTCTCAACCAGGGTTCCGTGGAACCCTGGGGTTCCCCCAGAAGTTGCTAGGGGCTCCTTGAGCTGTGGCTGATGAGCCACCTATTTGATGATGCCTACAGAGTTTAAGGTTCAGCATCACTTGGCAAAGCCAGCAGCATGACACCAAATATCTTTTTAGCTGTCTTTAAGGGTGGAATTCTGAACAGCAGAGGGCTTTTTTTCTGAGAGGATAGGTGTATGATAAGGTGACCAGATTTTCAAAATGAAATCCGGGGACATTTTTTTTTTTTGGCAAATGGTAAACGATTTTATAAGCATATATTCCTCAAATTATATATTCAGTGTATGTGGTATATGTTTATGGAAGGATTATATGATATATACGTTATTTCTCACATTTCGTCCATGAGATAAAAAAAAAAAGAAGATTCTTACAATTTTTTGGAATACGACTACCAAATGTTAAGACGATAAGATGGAGATAAAACTTTTCATATTTTGTATTTTATTCTTGCCAAAGAATTTTGGTTCAACAATAACAATAAATTAACAATTCAGAACAGTAAAAGATTGCATGGTAACAACACGTAGGATACCTTCAAACATATATAGATATCTATATATCTCTCTCTATATATACCATAGCAGCACCAGGATTTGCTGCTACAAAGTTTACCACTTACCTCAGTTTCTCCTCCCTGGCACCACTTTCCCTTCCTGTCCCCGCCCTTAAATGACGTCATGTCAGAGGCCGGTGTAGAAGAAGAATGTAATCTGTGTACGGTAGTTTAGACTGCTGCCGGGTGCAGGAGCGCACTCGGCACCCCGCTGCAGCTCTGCTTTTGTCTGTCAATCTTCAGCCGGGAGACATTAGCCCCGGCGCTGCCTGCACACCAACACTTCACTTCAAAGGGGTTTCTGCTCCTTCTGCACACTCTAGTCCCGGTCCTGCTGCCTGTCACTGTGCTCCGCCAGTGGCATCACTAGGGTTGGTGTCACCCGGTGCCGAAAAAATTGGTGTCACCCCTCCTCCACCAACTACCTCAGTACAGACCCCCCTCCACTAACTACAGACCCCACTCCATCAATATAGCCCCCTCCCTCAGTACAGACCCCCTTAAATCAATATAACCCCCCTCCCTCAGTACAGACCCCCTTAAATCAATATAGACCCCCCACAAAGTACAGACTCCCCTCCCTCAGTACAGACCCCCGCTCAGTGCAGACCCCCTTTCCTCAGTATAGACCCCCCACTAAGTACTAACCCCCTCCCTCAGTACAGACCCCCCCATCAGTACAGAAACCCTCCCTCAGTGCAGAGTCTGCAGACCCCCCTCCATCAGTATCAACCTCCCACCTCAGTGCAGACCGCCCCATCAGTACATACACCCCCCCCCCAGTGCTGACCCCCATCAGTATAGAATCCCCCTTCAGTGCAGAGCCCCCATTAGTATAGAATCCCCCCAGTGCAGAGCTCCCATTAGTATAGACACCCCCTCAGTGCAGAACCCCCATTAGTATAGAATCCCCCCAGTGCAGAGCCCCCCCCCATTAGTATAGAATCCCCCCAGTGCAGAGCCCCCCCATTAGTATAGAATCCCCCCAGTGCAGAGCCCCCATTAGTATAGAATCCCCCCAGTGCAGAGCCTCCCATTAGTATAGAATCCCCCCAGTGCAGAGCCCCCCATTAGTATAGAATCCCCCCAGTGCACAGCCCCCCCCATTAGTATAGAATCCCCCCAGTGCAGAGCCCCCCCATTAGTATAGAATCCCCCCAGTGCAGAGCCCCCAATAGTATAGACACCCCCTCAGTGCAGAGCCCCCAATAGTATAGACACCCCCTCAGTGCAGAGCCCCCAATAGTATAGACACCCCCTCAGTGCAGAGCCCCCATTAGTATAGAATCCCCCCAGTGCAGAGCCCCCCCATTAGTATAGAATCCCCCCAGTGCAGAGCCCCCCCCCCCCATTAGTATAGAATCCCCCCAGTGCAGAGCCCCCATTAGTGTAGAATCCCCCCAGTGCAGAGCCCCCATTAGTATAGAATCCCCCCAGTGCAGAGCCCCCCCCATTAGTATAGAATCCCCCAGTGCAGAGCCCCCCCATTAGTATAGAATCCCCCCCAGTGCAGAGCCCCCATTAGTATAGAATCCCCCAGTGCAGAGCCCCCATTAGTACAGAATCCCCCCAGTGCAGAGCCCCCCATTAGTATAGAATCCCCCCAGTGCAGAGCCCCCCCATTAGTATAGAATCCCCCCAGTGCAGAGCCCCCCCCCCATTAGTATAGAATCCCCCCAGTGCAGAGCCCCCATTAGTATAGAATCCCCCCAGTGCAGAGCCCCCCCATTAGTATAGAATCCCCCCAGTGCAGAGCCCCCATTAGTATAGAATCCCCCCAGTGCAGAGCCCCCATTAGTACAGAATCCCCCCAGTGCAGAGCCCCCCATTAGTATAGAATCCCCCCAGTGCAGAGCCCCCAGTAGTATAGAATCCCCCCCAGTGCAGAGCCCCCCCCATTAGTATAGAATCCCCCAGTGCAGAGCCCCCATTAGTATAGAATCCCCCCAGTGCAGAGCCCCCATTAGTATAGAATCCCCCCAGTGCAGAGCCCCCCCATTAGTATAGAATCCCCCCAGTGCAGAGCCCCCCCCCATTAGTATAGAATCCCCCCAGTGCAGAGCCCCCCCATTAGTATAGAATCCCCCCAGTGCAGAGCCCCCCCCATTAGTATAGAATCCCCCCAGTGCAGAGCCCCCATTAGTATAGAATCCCCCCAGTGCAGAGCCCCCCCCATTAGTATAGAATCCCCCCAGTGCAGAGCCCCCCCATTAGTATAGAATCCCCCAGTGCAGAGCCCCCCCCCATTAGTATTGAATCCCCACAGTGCAGAGCCCCCCCATTAGTATAGAATCCCCCCAGTGCAGAGCCCCCCCATTAGTATAGAATCCCCCCAGTGCAGAGCCCCCATTAGTATAGAATCCCCCCAGTGCAGAGCCCCCCCCCATTAGTATAGAATCCCCCCAGTGCAGAGCCCCCCCATTAGTATAGAATCCCCCCAGTGCAGAGCCCCCCCCATTAGTATTGAATCCCCACAGTGCAGAGCCCCCCCATTAGTATAGAATCCCCCCAGTGCAGAGCCCCCCCATTAGTATAGAATCCCCCCAGTGCAGAGCCCCCCCCCCATTAGTATAGAATCCCCCCAGTGCAGAGCCCCCCCATTAGTATAGAATCCCCCCAGTGCAGAGCCCCCCCATTAGTATAGAATCCCCCCAGTGCAGAGCCCCCCCATTAGTATAGAATCCCCCCAGTGCAGAGCCCCCCCATTAGTATAGAATCCCCCCAGTGCAGAGCCCCCCCATTAGTATAGAATCCCCCCCAGTGCAGAGCCCCCCCCCCCCCCCATTAGTATAGAATCCCCCCAGTGCAGAGCCCCCCCATTAGTATAGAATCCCCCCAGTGCAGAGCCCCCCCCCCCATTAGTATAGAATCCCCCCAGTGCAGAGCCCCCCCATTAGTATAGAATCCCCCCCAGTGCAGAGCCCCCCCCCCATTAGTATAGAATCCCCCCAGTGCAGAGCCCCCCCATTAGTATAGAATCCCCCCAGTGCAGAGCCCCCCCATTAGTATAGAATCCCCCCAGTGCAGAGCCCCCCATTAGTATAGAATCCCCCCAGTGCAGAGCCCCCCATTAGTATAGAATCCCCCCAGTGCAGAGCCCCCCCATTAGTATAGAATCCCCCCAGTGCAGAGCCCCCCCATTAGTATAGAATCCCCCCAGTGCAGAGCCCCCCCATTAGTATAGAATCCCCCCAGTGCAGAGCCCCCCCATTAGTATAGAATCCCCCCAGTGCAGAGCCCCCCCATTAGTATAGAATCCCCCTGCACATGTCCACCACACACTGTAAATAAATGAAGTTTACAGACCTCAGAACAGCGCGGATGATACACACAGCCGTGTGTGTCCCTCGGGCTCCTCCTCCTCCTGTGTGAATGTAAACAGAGAGGAGGGGGAGGCGGCTTCAGTCCGCTGTGCTGCGGGACACAGCGCAAGTCCCGTGGCACAGATCAGGGCGAGGGCCAGTGTTAGCGGTACGTGCCGCTACGTTCCTGAGTGCCGCCCCTGCAATCCGGGGACAAATCCGGGGACAGACGGGCTCCGGGGAGAGTGTCCTCAATCCGGGGACTGTCCCCGGAAAACGGGGACGTCTGGTCACCCTAGTGTATGAACTCCCTCTTTCTGAGTCACTTCGCTGCCCCCTACCTACTTCCGAGCACCATTCCTCAGTGCCATCCATCTACCGACCTCCCAGCACTGCCCTTTTAAACAATACAGAACCAAGTATCATTTTGTGGTGCTAAGTAATTTGTATGTAATTTGGTAATTACAACTAACCCACCAATAATATAAGACCCACCCCCAGCAACAATAGACCTCCTCAGCAACAATAGACCTCCTCAGCAACAATAGACCCCCCTGAAAAGAAAGATAGATACAATAGATAGATAGATAGATAGATAGATAGATAGATAGATAGATAGATAGATAGATAGATGGATGCAGGAACTCTTCCCTTCACTTCTGGAGCCCCATTCCTTATGCCGCGTACACACGAGCGGACTTTACAGCAGACTTTGCCCGGCGGACTTTTCAACGGACTTTACGACAGACTTTCTGAATGAACGGACTTGCCTACACACAATCAACCAAAGTCCGTCGAATTCGTACGTGATGACGAACGACCGGACTAAAACAAGGAAGTTCATAGCCAGTAGCCAATAGCTGCCCTAGCGTGGCTTTTTGTCAGTCGAACTAGCATACAGATGAGCGGACTTTTCGACCGGACTCGAGTCCGTCAGATAGATTTGAAACATGTTTCAAATCTAATTTCCGTCCAACTTTTGAGAAAACAGAGTCCGCTGGAGCCCACACATGATCGAATTGTCCGACGAAATCCCGTCCGCCGGGCAAAGTCTGCCGTAAAGTCCGCTCGTGTGTACGCGGCATTAGTTGCATGCCCTACCCACCTCCCAGTACTGCCTTTTTTAGACTGTACAGAATCAAGTACCATTTTGTGCCCCTGCCAGCAACAATAGATCCCCCCAACAACAACGAACCACCCGCCTCAAAATCCCCCCAGCAACAATAGAGTCCTGGCAGCAGCAACAGATATCCTCACACCCAAGATCAATAGACTCTCCAGCAGCCAGCAACAATAGATCCCTCCCTCAACAGTAGATCTATCCCAGCAACAACTAACCCCCCCCCCAGAAATATAAGACCCACCCCCCCAGCAACAATAGGTGCCCCACCAGCAACAACAGACCTTCTCAGCGACAATAAACCCCCATGCAAAAATAGATCCCCTCTAGCTAGAATAGATCCCCCCAGTATCAAGCATCAGTAGACCCTCCTGCACACCCCAGCACCACTTACCATTACATATAGTCAGTGCTGGAGGTGCCGGAACTGCGTTCCCCCGCGTTCCCGCTGAAAAAAAAGCCCTAGATAGATAGATGAGAAGGAATAGATTGTAGTAGTAAATCCTCATGTAGAACACATGGAAAGGTGTAAATCAGTGTCACCAGACATGCCTAATGAATATCTATTGTGATCTTTACTCAGGAGGAGTGTAAACTGGAGACAACCAATTACAAAATTCAGTCACACTTTTACATTTTCTGCTACAGTAATTCACTTTATGTACAATTATTTTGGCTGATTGAACACTCGTGCCATAATTCACGTGTAATTACTCCATAGTGAACAGACAC
Source organism: Lithobates clamitans (assembly GCA_037952925.1). Lineage (NCBI taxonomy): Eukaryota > Metazoa > Chordata > Amphibia > Anura > Ranidae > Lithobates > Lithobates clamitans. The sequence goes on from JBBGZY010002473.1 coordinate 351,120, forward strand.
CCCCCCTCCCCCCCCCATACTACCTCCCGCTGTGAACCTTAAACCATAGGGCAGAAATGCAGATGAAACAGATATAATCACCAAATATTATCCATGAAATATTAATGAGAATTTAATTCAGTGCTTTCCAATGTACCTCTTGCATTGTCGACATCCATATATATGTATATAGTTTTGTGATTAAAGCTGAACTCCAGGCAGATATAAAAGATACAAATTAATGCAGCTCTGTAATATTTAATACATCCTGAAATGTGTAAATGTGAGTAACTCCTCTCCTCTGGGTGATCTCCGTACATTGCAGGGATTTGAACCTCTTCCCGCTGGCTGGATGCGTATATAGTATCTCACAAAAGTGAGTACACCCCTCACATTTTTGTAAATATTTTATTATATCTTTTCATGTGACAGCACTGAAGAAATGATTCCAACATGATGACGACCCCAAACACACCTCCAAGACCACCACTGCTTTGCTAAAGAAGCTGAGGGTAAAGGTGATGGACTGGCCAAGCATGTCTCCAGACCTAAACCCTATTGATCATCTGTGGGACATCCTCAAACGGAAGATGGAGGAGCGCAAGGTCTCTAACATCCACAAGCTCCGTGATGTCATCTTGGAGGAGGGGAAGAGGACTCCAGTGGCAAACCTGTGAAGCTCTGGTGAACTCCATGCCCAAGGTGGTTAAGGCAGTGCTGGAAAATAATGGTGGCCACACAAAATATTGACACTTTGGGCTCCATTTGGACATTTTCACTTAGTGATGTACTCACATTTGTTGCCAGCGGTTGAGACATGCGGAAGTTAAATCTTCCCAGCTGTGAATGCTGGGTCTTTTGCCTCTCTCCTCCTCGTTACGTCACTGGTTGCTAGACGCCAGGCGGGCAGTGGCTAGCAACCATTTGGGCACTCAGCCAGCGGCTCATGTAAAAGGGGTCTCATCAGCCAGGGGTCCACCACAAGCTGTCAGTGAGTGACAGCAGCGTTGTGAGGGATATTTTAGGGGGCATCAGATCGGTCCAGGGTCAGGGGGCAATTCCGGGACACTGTTTTGTCCCGGAATGAGGGTGCCCGGGACCTGGGACAGAGCTGCCAATTGTGGGAATGTTCCACCAAATCAAAGACGGTTGGGAGGTATGCATTAGGACATTGCCTTGCAGGGAATTTTTTTTTTCTTTTTTCAACAACTGAGGTTTACTACCGCTTTAAAGGAAAGTGAAACTATGGCAAAGAAAGGTCCCCAGTGCTGTGTGGTAGAGCTGTGTAAATATCTTTACTGGATGGACAGAGACACAAAAGCATGAGCAGGTAAATCAGCTCCTTTACATTTGTATTTCATTTGTGCATTTAGCTGTCTGCCGGGCTTTTAACTTTGAATGAAAAGGTTTGGGATTCAGGATAAATGAATATAATCAAATCTGACTACGTGACAGCAGACAAACGAAGTCTATGTAGCACCCTCCAAGTTAGTGTAGGTTGATAGGTAAATTTTGTTTGGCTCCTCTGTAATTGGCAGAGCAGGAGTTGATTATTCTAGCCTGCTCGGTGTATCATAGGCTGCTGCTCTGATTACTTCCCCCCTGCATTCTAGATGATTCTAGAATCACAGTGGGAGAAAAACAGGGCATACAGTCTGAAAATGTATGGAGCTCCAGCCAATTCCTGGGGAGGTGTGTCCAGTAGGTGGCTGGAGAGTGCATCAATAGTCTGAGACCTGAGACAGGGGGAGAGTTCCTGGCTGTAGGATACCCCTGTGCAGGAGCTTTGCCTCGGGTAGGATTACTGGATGTGCAAGTTAGAAGACATTGAGGTCACAGCTGGAGATTTACCCGGGGAGGGGGGGCCTTTTCGCAAAGTCTAATCCTGTAATAGATTTGGGTCTGGAGAAGCTCACTGGAGAATGTCAGGAGGAAGTTAGGGGAAGAGTGTCCAGCTGTCCTATGGTAATGTGAGTCTATATCTCCTTCACTGGTTGAAACTGTGGATGTTGGAAGGGGTCAACCGATAATCCTGCAGCATTGTGTGTAGATGGCTATAGTGCTGGCTGTTAGTGACTATGTGTAGCTCTTGTTTTTGTGGAAGGAGACATAGTCACCCATCAGTAGCAGAGATTCTGTGGGACTTTTTGTGCAGCTTAGTGAGATAGAGAAGAGTCCTCAATGAGTCCAGTTCGCCAGTTTAGGGTATCCCATGCTCCATTCACCCATCCAAGTTCACTGTTCCAATAAACCATCAAAAAAACACCTCTAGACTGTTCTATCCGAGCCAGTGGGAGAATGGAGAAAATGCTGTGTGCCTGGCTGTTTGTTCTCTCTAATGCCGCGTACACACGATCGGAAATTTCACCAGCAAAAGTCCGATGAGAGCTTTTGGTCGGAAAATGCGACCGTGTGTATGCTCCATTGGACTTTTGCTGGCGGAATTCCAGCCAGCAAAAGATTGAGAGCAGGTTCTCAATTTTTCGGTCGGAAAAAGTTTCAATGGGAAATTCTGATCGTCTGTACCAATTCCAATGCGCAAAATTTCTTTTACTTTCGAGTTTTCATATGATAAACATTAAATACGAAAATATTGTTAATCTTATCAATGTGGTGATACTACTTCTTTGTCCAATCAGCAAGCTGGGTCAGGGATCAAACTGTTTTGTTTGGCTACAGCTGAGAAAAGTGAGATCAAGGACCCAGCTGTAATGTCGGGTAGGTGCGCCTGCAGTACAAGACTGGCTGTACAAATCTTTTGGCAGGTGAAACAGTTAACATGCAGTTTATGTATTTCTTCAGTTGTGTATTCAACTATTTGCTAGGAGTTTAACTAAAAGCCCTTGTAACCAACATAATGCTAGAATAGAGAAAATTGTACCAATTAAAATGTCACAAAAATAACAAAATTTTAAAATAAGACTTATAAAAACAAAATACTAACACGCTGAACACATCATTTCTTTTTTATTTTCTTTAGTGAAAATATGGTTCATTTTAAGATTATAAGACAAGGGTAAGATCCTGTCACGATGTGTTTGAAGCCACACATTATTCTAATCCTGGTGGACATACAGTATTGATTTTGTATTCCTAACAACTGATCCTTTTAATTTGGGTTACGTCACTGTCCGGGACAATTCTAGGCATGATGGTTAATGCAGACAAGACAGCTCATTACTGGGCATCCCAGGTCCAGTTTTCCATCTGTTAATGATGATTGGAAATGCAAAGAATGTGTTAATCACTTGTTAGGAGGTTGTTATCCAGATGGCCGACCCACCTCAAACCTGGACACTAAGAGCCTCACCTGCTGGTGCATTCATTAGGGACCTCCGCTGATCTCTTAGCCATTACTTATTGTTTTATTATGGTGTGTGGTCATCCGTCTCGCTTCCTTCTTTCATTGTGTGTCTAACTCTGATATATCCCAATGGCTATTGTCGAAAAACAGGAGAAAACAACAAAAAAGGAATGCCAGAAGCAAGAGAAAAAGAGTGTAGGCCAGGCATGACAGTGTGCATGGGGGGTCAACGCTGTAAAGGGTTAAAAAATGGGGCAGATTGGTAGTGGCAAAAAAGTTGGGAGTGGTGAGCTGCAAGGGTTCTGTTGGTGTGCATCGGGAGAGGAAGAAACCCCCCACCCTACCTGTTTTTTGTTCCTGGTTTTGTGGTCATCATGGCAGCCTGCTGGTTGTTGGTCTTTGGAGGAGGTAAATAGGGAACCGCTAATAGAATGGTTTGGGAACCATCAGTGGCATGGTGTCCTCGGGTACATTTCTGTTAATGAGAGTTTTACTAGGAATATGGAAAATGGAGGTCAATGTGGATAGTGAGAACTATACCCCGAACCGGTGTGTTGCGGCTGGGAGCCTAGTATAAGCAAAGGTCTTCCACAGTGAAATAATTGGTGCCCTCAAAGACCAGCAAACTTGGGGACATTTGTTCTACACTAGTCATGGTCTACTTGGTGATACTGTAATAAAAACCATTGGCAACACATTTTCTGTGGCTGTTCAATCTGACATACCCATTGTCACCCATCTAAACACAACAGTCCTAAACAGCTACTCAGTTACGTCTTTCCAAATAATTGTTAGGCTTTGCTGAAGAACTGGCTGGTCCTATCCTCCTATATTAAAATAAAAGCTCCAGATGCTGGGGTACACAAAGTCATGGGAGCTTAGTAATCGTGAGCGAAACAAAAAGTTTTCATATCCCCAAAAATTTATTGAAAATTTTGATACTGTAGGTACATAACAGCCTTGAGGTTGAGGTACATAACAGCCAAGCACACAACAGCTCCACAGTCTCACAACTCAAGAAACAGACAGTACATGTCTTTTTGTAGTTTAATGCTGGTTTAACTTGGTTAGAGTGATTAGAGTGTAGGGTGTAGGGTGAGCCTTGGGATACTCTAAATGAAGGGCAAAGTACAACAGAGGACAGTCTTTTCATAACTGAACTCTTCAGGGTGAACTAACCCCCCTCCCCCCACCTTGTGAGTAGTGGTAGGTGAACATACAGCTCAGGAAACTCCAATTCATAAGCAATCCTAAGCCAGCAAGTCTGGAACAGTCTCTCCAAAGGTTAATCAAAAACTACTACGGTCTCTCTCATTCTGGCCCTTATTGACTGTGAATTGTGTACTTGGATATCCTCCTCCAGTACCAGCCAGATTCTATACTGTGAGCCTCCAGACCAGATACTCAGAGGGCTTCTTCCAAACTGCTCTCAGCAACTTTAGGAGCTGGGACCTTGTTAGCCTCTTGTGGAGTTCAGCTAAGTGACCCACAGGGCCACAGCCCTCTAGGCTGGGTCTTCTCCACAAGGACAAGGACCCTGCTGTTCCTGGCCCCAAATTATTTATCCACACTTCAGCCCCTTACTGGCCATTCTCATTCCCAGGGATTGACTGAGGCTGTATGAATATGCAAGTCCAGGGTCTACTTCCTTCAACCCACTAAATTCTAAAACTTACTAGAATGCAGGGGGAAGTAGTTCAGCCTGCAACCAGCACCATCCAGAATAGCCAAAAGCAATCAAACTTTGCTCGACTGGCTAAATTTGCCTTAGCCCACTGCACAGTTTCAAAGTTGTGGGACTTCCAAGTGACTTTGAATCTGAATCCCAGCGCGACTTCAGCACGACTTGCATGCGATTTCCTTAACTGAAATCAATGCAAGTCATACTGAAGTCGGACCAAATGTAGTGCAGGAACCTTTTTCTAAGTCGGAGTGACTCAAGTAGCTCCTATTAGAATGGTTCCATTGCACTGAATGGGGTGGCATCGGTATGAACCGAAAGCACATCCTACTAGCAACCTGACTAGGAGGGTTCTACACAAGGGTGCAATGGCTTAAAATGGCTCCTGAGGGTTCAGTAAGCACCTTTCAACCATCCTGGACCCGATCCCCCCCCCCCCCAAAAAAAAAGCCTTCATTGGTCTTATGCATGTCTTTTATAAGTCTATTCATTTTTAAAGCGTCAGTATAGTAGTAATGAAAAAAAAATTCAAAGAACACTAAATAAAACAAACTAAACTACCGTAAATACAATCTCCTTTATATAAATGAAAAAAACGTGTAGATCTTATTTTTTAATGCAAATTCCACTGACGTAGCTCAGTGAATAAAACAGTAAAACTGAGAATAAAATTTCACTGTCAGTAAAATCAGTAAGGCTAAGTTTATACTTGTTATTGGGGATGAGAGGGTGATAAAAAGGGGCAGTTGAGCAGTGTTTTTACAGACCCCACAGCTGCAAAGGCAGCTAGAAGGGGTTGTAAACTTGTTGCAGCAATAATTATACCTCCTGTTGTGTTACCCAACTCAAATGAATAAATTGCAGCTGCTGCAAGGTGGTGTGAGCTTTTAGGGGTTAAAACAGGCGGTCAGGAGGCAGCATAACATTTCCCAACTGCCTGTCAAATGCCCTCTGAAAAGCAATCCACAGTTGATCCCTCTTCAGAGAGCAACACTAATATAGCCCTAATTTTGCAGCAAAAGCAATTTCACCCATATCCCTCTGTTCATCCTTAGATCTTAGTTCCTATAGTTTAAGGGTGTAACCATAGCAGAGCGAGCAACTGCTATGGGGCCCAGAGTTATTTACAGTATGCAGATAGTAACAGTGCTTGTCAAAAAATGAATTCATAAAGTTTGGGAATCGTCATAAAATTGCAATTAATGCAATTAGTATTCTGTATCACTAAAGCAGTTGCTTTTGGAATGTAGTGTAAACAGGCAGAGGGGTCTCTAATTGTGTTGCTATGGGGCCCCATCACACTTAAAGTGTTTGTTAACCTAAAGATAAAAAAAAAAAAAGATCCTGCTCCTTTAAAGCATGTTATACAGCACAGTGCTTGTGCTGTGTCATTTGGCCCCTTTCTATCACCTGAAATACCTCGGTGATCCTGCCTGGTTCTGCCCTCCCCTCTGTAAACTGACCACGGTATATCATGGCTGCTGAGCCCTGACGCTGTGGTCAGTTTACGTGTCTCCGTCATCCGCTCTCTCCTCTGTCCTCCTCTGTGCTCTCCTCCGTCCTCTCCCCCCTCCCCTCCCTGCCTGTCAGCTCTGTGTCTGTGTCCTCCCCCCTCCCCTCCTGCTACTCAAATTAGGGTTAAAAGTATACTATCCTCTCTGTGTATTCATGTAATGTGCCCTGTGACTGTGCCGGGGTTAAAAGTGCCACGCTAGCGGCCGAAAAGTGCAGCTTAAACAGCGGCAAAGCGCCGCTAAAATGAGCATAAGTTTCTTTCAGCAACCAATCAATATCAAACCTGTCTTGAAATCTGAATGTGATTGGTAATTAAAGTGTAGTACTACACTTGTAGGATTTTAACTGCTTCTTTCCCAGACAGGGAATCCAGCAGGACAAGAACAAGGCCTACTCCAGGGCCCCAGACTATTTATGCTCTCCCCAGCCACCTACCGGGGCACACCTCCCCAGGGATTTGCTGAAGCACACTAAATAATCAAGCTACCCATTTGACTCTCCCACCCCCCTATGTTCTGGAAGCCTCCAGAATGCAGGGGGGGGGGGAGCAATCAAACCTGCAGCTTGTGAGATCTAGAACAGCCCAAATAAATCAATAGCTGCTTCAATGATTACAGAGAAGTAAAAAAAGAACAAGATTGACCTATCATCCTAGCAACCTAACTAGGAGTGTGCTACAAAAGAAGCAGAGAGACAGAGGAAATGTGTTACACATTACAGTCCTCAGTCAGGAAGCACATTCCCACTAAACCTCTAGGGAGCTGCATGAAGGCTGCCTGCCAGTATTATAGATATTTAATTAAGTGAATCTGATTTTAGCCCAGCTATATTATTTGCTTGATAGCATTTTCAGCTCACTGATTGGTTCCACTTGTTGCCTGCATTTGTTATTTAAACTTGGATATTTGTGCATGTGTCCTGGCTGACCTGTTTTATTTACCTTAAGCCAAAAAATGAAGCCGTCTGTATTTCCAACAAAGTTATAAAAAGTGATTTTTATTTTTTTTGCTTAGCCGTCATTAAGTCAGCGAAAGGTGTTAATAGTAATAAAAGTGCATAAAATGGATTTACATTAAATGAGGCCTCCGGACTGAGGATCTGCTCGGAGTCCCAGAGCATTAAATCACAGTAAGAGGAAACCGCACCTGTGTGACTTTCTGCACTTTGATGTTTTCAAGCGCCAAGAATGATCTGGAAAATAATATTTGGCACATGCAGTTTTATTGCTGCTGAGATCCATATGTTAACAATATGTATTAATTTAATTGGTGACTGTTGAGGGTGGAGCCGAGGAAACTGTTGTGCAATCTTACGCATGACTGTAATTCAAAGCACGTTTGGCTCGAGTCTTACTGCCAACATTATTAATTTTTAACTACTGCAATCCCAAAAGGCAAATGGTAGTCCTTTATATTCAGTGTTCAGATATATATATCGGAATGGCATCAGCGTGCTATAAATAATATTATTGCTGCGTATTGTTTTATTAATCTTGTTTATATGTATAGTTCATAATTATTTACAGCCATCTGCCTGGTACATATACACGCTCTTCCAGGTTTGTAGTACTATGCAATCATTGTTTTTTTTAAACACTTGGTCCAGGTTCTCCAGGCTCCTTTCCAAGTTCACCCCCTTACCCTGCACTGGAGCACTTCTCCACACTTACAGTCTTTATAAATAACCACAGCATACTTGTGTGAAACGCGTCAACTCCTGTATCTCCGTCTGTCCTGTGAGATTTATGTTGGACTTCTCTTGGGATGTTGCAATAAAAGGACTTTGAATAATCATGGTGTGCAGCCACTTCTTTGGATATATGCCATTTCTGTCTGCTTCTTCCTTCCTCTGCTACCTGCATAAGTCACTCCTGACTTCCTGATGACTCTGTCAGCCCCTCCCACCTGACATTGTTCAATTTAAATGAGTAGAACAGCCAAACCTTGCTTGGCTGTACTTCTCCTGTGGATCACAGGAGTGCAGTGTGTTCTGTACTCCTGTGACTCATTTTCAGCAGACAAGCCCGCTGTTGGCTGACGTCACAGAGCCAGCCGGTCCAGGCTGGGGAAAGAAGAATTCCCCATGGGGACTATGGGGAAAGAGCTATAATAAAGGAAGGACTTTAGAGGGATAATACTGGTCTAAAGTTAGACTTGCTCGTGTGTAGTTCATCGCGACCATATGGTCGGGATCCACCCAGATGGCTGGAATGGCTGTTGAGAGCCTGAGCCAGCCACTCCCGCCCCCTCCACAGCCAAGCACTCCAGTAAGCATGGAGGGGCAGAGCAGAGAGCTGGTGACTAACAGTCACCAGCTCTCTGCTCACTGAGCTCTGAGAACTGAGTATTTAATTGCTTGGTTCTCAGTGTTAGAGCTGGCGGGGGACAGATGCAGCATCCATCTAGGTAAGTATTATTTAAAAAAATGAAAGTAAACCAAACTTCTCTTTAACGAAGTTGGGCAGAAAATTGTCGGATGAACACCGATTGCATCTAGTCATATACAATAGCTCATCAAGGGGGATTGGTCCATGCAGGCTGTTAGCTTCGATGAAGGAATCTGGTAGATTTTTTTTTTTTTGGTAAACTCCCATGCCGAACGAAAAAAGTACGGTCAGCTTGACAGTCAGAACCATATCTCAAGGTCATCTAAATGGATGTGTCTCTCCAAACAACACTCAATGTTGACTCAATTGGGAACTATTGGGGACAATAGGGAAAGAGCTATAATAAAGGAATGACTTTGGAGGAATAATACTGGTGAAAAGTTAGACTTACTGTGTGTAGTTCATCTTCATCTGCCCAAAGCTGTACAAAAGGACAGCATATATACAAGGTCTGTCCAGAAAAAGTCTATCCTTTGTTACTAGAACGAGAATGGTTTGCATGACATAGATGTAACCTGGCTGCCAAGGAGAGTGGACTGGAATGCGCATACGTGAACAATGACAACTTTACTGTACCAGTCAATGATGCCGCTCAATGCCATCGAGTGAGCATGTGTACTGTGTGGCCGTTGCATTCAAAATGACTTAGCGAGCAGATCAGTCTTTCTCAACCTTTTCAACACAGAGGAACCCTTGCCATAACGTTCCGGTCTCAGGGAACCCATGCTAAAATTACTATATCTACAGCTCATGATACATTAGTGCAGGGGTAGGCAACCTTTTAGGCACAGTGTGCCGAAAAAGGTTTTCAAAGAAATTGAGCGTGCCGATTTTATAACCAAAAAATGTAAACTTCACATTCTCAATCACAAAAATGATTTTTTATAAAGTAAATGCTGTAAACTACTTTAGTAGTGAGAAATTAACATCCTGCACTCTCACACCTCAGATCAGCCCCCAATTCATGCACCTTGACACCTCAGATCACTGTTCCCCCTGCAAATCTGTTTCACCACTGTACCCCCCCCCCCGTTCATCTGCCCCACCACTGTAACCCCCTGCACATCTGCCCCACCACTGTACCACCCTGCGCATCTGCCCCACCACTGTTCTACCATGTACATCTGCCCCACCAATGTACAACCCTGCACATCTGCCCCACCACTGTACCACCCTGCACATCTGCCCCACCACTGTACCACCCTGCACATCTGCCCCACCACTGTTCTACCATGTACATCTGCCCCACCATTGTACAATCCTGCACATCTGCCCCACCACTGTGGTACCCTGCACATCTGCCACACCATTGTACTACCCAGCACATCTACCCCACCATTGTACCCCCTGCTCATCTGGCCCACTACTGTACCCCCATGCCCATATGCCCCAGCACTGTAACCCCCTGCTCATCTTCCCCACCACTGTAACCCCCTGCTCATCTTCCCCACCACTGTAACCCTCTGCTCATCTGCCCCACCACTGTAACCCCCTGTACATCTGCGCCACCACTGTACTACCCTGCTCTTCTGTCCCACCACTGTAACCCCCTGTTCATCTGCCCCACCAATGTACCCCCTTTCTCATCTGCCCCACCACTGTAACCCCCTGCTTGTCTGCCCCACCACTGTAACTCGCTTTCTCATTTGCCCCAACACTAAACCCCCCTGTTCATCTGGCCCACCCCAAACCCCCCTGCTCATCTGCCCCAACACTGTACCCCCCTGCTCATCTGCCCCAACACTGTACCCCCCTGCTCTTTTGTCCCACTGCTGAACCCCCTTCTCATCTCTTCCACCACTGTATCTCCCTGCACATCTGCCCCACCGTTGTAGCCTCCTGCTCTTCTGTCCCACCTCTGAACCCCTCCTGCTCATTTTCCCCACCGCTTTAACCTCTTCTCATCTATGATATGTGTGATATGCAGAGTGGTGAAAGGAAGCGGAGGTGAGACATCTACCTGTCCTGGCACACTCATCCTGTTGATCCACCTCTTGCATCCAACCCATGTGCTTGTATGTGACATCTGTGATATATGTGATGTATGTGACGTCACATACAAGCATATGGAATGGATGCATAATTATGAGGTCAGGGGCATTTTCTGAAAGCAGTAGGCCTGTGTGCATGATCTTAAGTTGCCCCCCCCCCCCCCCCTGCAGCTGAGAAAAAGTGGTTGGGTGTATACTGAATAGTGGCTGTGGCTTAAAGGGACACAGAGTGTTGGGGTTCAGTAGTGACGCAAAGGTTCTTCAGGAATAATTTAAACAAAGTTCCCAGAAGCTCAACAGTAATTCAAAAAACTGTCACCTGATTGTGGTTTTCTCAGTGAAATCCCTTCTTTCTGAGATTGGTAGTGGCAACCAAGAGAGTCATCTTCCTCCAGATGGTGGGCGGGGCTAGCAGGACTGGGACTGGCTTTAGCAGTGGCCAATGACAGTCGTCCTCCTCCTGGAAACAGGGACAGCCCCCCCCCCCCAGCAGAACTGCACCCAATCTCTTCCCCATCACAAAAGCTGACGATCGCAGCTACAGCAAAGTTAGAGAACCAAACAATGTTTCCCATCTTTTACAATGTGTGGGGGCGCAGTGCCTCCCTCTCAGTGCAGGGGCGGCGTGGGAAATTCTGAAATTGGAATGTATTAGTTTCTCACTGACACTTCCCTGCACTTCTCTGCTAATGGAGAGGGAGTCGAGTTCCAGCAAAAGAGGCTTTGTGTGCTGCTAGCGGCACCAGTGCCGGGGGTTGCCTACCCCTGCATTAGTGTGATGGTCATTGGGAAGAATATTCCTTACACTTGTGGTCCATGGTTAAGAATTACCCTCTTACAGATAGCTAAAAAAATCATTGATGTCAGCGGAAACTTATCTAAAAGGCAGAAATTGCTCATTGCTCTAGGAACCCCTAACAACCTTTGGAGGAACCCTGGTTGAGAAACCCCTTAGTAGAGCAATGAATGTGCATCAAATTTATGCGTTGAGCTTGAACATTTCTCTGTGGAAACTATCCAGATGATTCAGAAGGCTTTCAGGATGATGCAATGAGCGCAGTGCAAATAAAAATGTGGCACAAACGCTTCAAAGATGGTGGAGAAACTCTTGAAAGTGATTCACATTCCAGAAGGCCTCCAACAAGCAGAACACCTGAGAATGTTGAACGTGTATGGGTTGCCATCAACAACGATCAACAACTGACAGTGCGACAACTAGAAGCTGATCTGGGGATTCTCCACCATTGGTTAGAGGGAAATTGATATTATATAAAAATGTAACTGCACTGATCATAAAGTGCTTATACAATATTGCCACTAAAAACAGTATCCATGAAATGTGCCCAAACATCAAAACTATATAACTTTATGGTGCAAGTTTACAGTGCAAATTATTAATTTATCAAGTGCAAAATTGCAAAGTTCTAAAAACTACAGGACACAGGTTTTTAACAATATTTCCCAAAGTCCACTTCACAATTATATCATTTAAATCTCATGTGCGTAGTGTGTCACATCCGTGCTATTTTGGAAGCCTTTTCACCTCCATGCATCACCACCACCTTCTGAAATGGTCACTCACCAGAGCCTAGAAAAAACTTTGCCTTTGGTTCATATTGGGATAACCACTCCACTCTCCTGGCGTTTCTCCAGCTAGATTGCCACTAGTTACTCCTCGAATCTTGATATCTCATAAGAAGAAAATAGCCATCTTTGCGCAATATGCTTTTGTAAAATTTATTTAAACCCAACAAGGTAAACATCCCCAATAATAAAAATGTGCACTCACAATTCAGGTGCCTTTAGACCGGCACTGAGTCATTCCAGCAGTGTATTTTTTGGGTTAGTTCCGCCGCTTCATCTCCCGGGATCGGCGTGCGTTCCAAGCCTCGATCTGGTACGGGTTGGGACAGGAAGTGACATCAGTGATTACCTCCTCAAATCTTGATATCTCATAAGAAGTAAATAGCCATCTTTGCGCAATATGCTTTTGTAAAATGTATTTACACCAACAAGGTGAACATCCCCAATTATAAAAATGTGCACTCACAATTCAGGTGCCTTTAGACCGGCACTGAGTCATTCCAGCAGTGTATTTTTTGGGTTAGTTCCGCCGCTTCATCTCCCGGGATCGGCGTGCGTTCCAAGCCTCGATCTGGTACAGGTTGGGACAGGAAGTGAAGTCAGCGATTACCCAGAAGCCTCTACGCTTCTGGGTAATCAGGAGAGTGGGGTGGTTATCCCAATATGAACCAAAGGCAAAGTTTTTTCTAGGCTCTGGTGAGTGACCATTTCAGAAGGTGGTGGTGATCAAGGTGGTGAAAAGGCTTCCAAAATACCACGGATGTGATTTTGAGCACACGACGGAACATGAGATTTAAATGATATAATTGTGAAGTGGATTTTGGGAAATATTGTTAAAAACCTGTGTCCTGTCGTTTTTTATAACTTTGCAATTTTGCATTTGATAAATTTTTAATTTGCACTATAACCTTGCACCATAAAGTTATATAGTTTTGATGTTTGTGCACATTTCACCGATACTGTTTTTAGTGGCAATATTGTATAAGCACTTTATGATCACCACAGTTACATTTTTATATAATATGTGCTACTACATACCAACTTACTTTAACAATAAATGACAAAACAAACACCAATCTGGAGAAAAATTTGGCCATATTGGCCATTTATTAGCAAACAACCAAAGATAACAGAAACAATAATCCTAATCAAGTAACGAAAGATTGCCAATCTTGGGAGGCACCAAAGAACCAATGTCTGGTTGTATATCTGTACTAGTACTTAACGAAACCCCAGCCGCACAACACTAGCTCGGGGACAAACCCACTTCTCTGAAGATACCTCCTTGTTACCACTTCCCAGTCAACCCACATTAGCCGGGATGCAACAGGGGACGCCATACCTTAGATGGGTCCTTACTAAGAACTGTTACTAAAAAAATGTTATGCTTCCGAAGACCCCAATCGCAAAAGGTCCCATGGCCCTCAGTAGAACAGATCCAATGCTGGGCGGGAGGACAGGAAGATTCCTCTACCTACTCTCAATAAACTAGCCAATCAAGGTAAATAACCACCCTCCCTGCTATTGCTAGTTTAATCCTATCCTTCCATGTGTCCACTGTCCCCCTAGTCATGCAGCCCCTCGACTATTTTTTTTGGACCTCGTATGTTTATAGCATATTTGATGCCCTTTGTATTACAAGTTGCAGGGCCCTTTCGCACTTCTTCACCCTTTTGCAGTATTGCGCATGTTTACGTTCATAGCGTTAAGGCAGCTTAATTGTTTCCAATGGGCTGCCAATGCACCACAGCAGATTCAGAAATTTACCCACACCATCTCTGAAAGGCACATCATGTGAGCCGTAATGCACTTCTATGAAGTTTTGTTGGCAGTTACTGTACTTTTGGTGCTATTCTGAACAAGCATTATTGTATATTTAAGAAAAATACATGGTAAAATGTACAGTGTACTGAGTGATACGCCATTCTAAAGGGGACCTGCCACAGAATTAAGTAGATGGCTTCAAACCCATAAAAGCAGATTTCACATGATGCCTTCTGAGCAAAACTTTTGCTGAGCACATACAGGGCACAATTCTAGAGCTCCCAGCCAGATTACTCCCCCCCCCTCCGGGTATCCCACTGTGCAATGTGCCAACTTCTCTACTGGGTGCTAAGACACTCGCACTGTGAGATGCCGGAGATCAATCCAAGGGACTGCATGCTGTGTATGCCGGAGAAGATTAAAGGTATGTGGAGGTGGCTGTTCTTATATTAGTTGCATGCTTTTTTGTGACAAGTTTACTTTATAGTATTTGTCAAGAAATTTGTAAGGTTTGGCTTTTAATTTTTAACCCTTTTGTATCAAAATGGGCATTCTCCTTCCACCAGCCCCATCACCAAAGTTCCCATTATAAACAGGTGGAATTTGAAAACAACATACTGGTCACAAAGGATATGCAGACTGCTTGCAACATGATGCAGGACTACTGCAGTGTTAGCCGGGATAATCTGAGCACTGCTCAAGTTCTGTGCGAGCATCTTCCCCTCTGTACACAGAACACAGGGAGGTTGGGCCCTTGGCACTTCAGCCATTTATAGGACGCCTTGTATTTTTTTGCAGAGACTGCAAGGCATTCTCTGGTTGGACACGGTGGAGAGGAGGGGGGGTGACATCAGCATTTCCACATCATTCAATCAGAAAACCCCTTGTGTTCATTGAAAAAAAATAGGCATTTTATGAATGGCACCAATGCTGGGCAATGTGTAAAAATGAATCCCAATGAAAATAAAAAACAATAAAATGCGTGAAACACTCAAAAATTATATCCCGCTTGTGACCCTTTTCACACACCACCGCTCCCACTATATCTTAAGGTGTTCCACAAACTTCATACCAATATCAATCCAGGGATTGGTAAGCTGCAATATCTTAAAGGTTTGTTTTTTTAGTTTGAATACATTTTAAACCAAACATGCAATCCATAAAAAAGATTCAAAAAAGTTTCCAGTAGACATCAGCCTTTTTACAACTTCTTCTACATGTTTCACCAACATGGCTTCTTCAGGAAGTATGTGTGTGCATATAGGATACTAATAAAGATACAAAAACATTCATATGAGATATAAATGAACAAAGCTCACCACTCCATTACTCTCCTCTCTGCTTTATTTTTTTAGGATACGGCAAGTGTACCTTTTTTCAGCATTTTTTCTTTGGTCTCATGACTCGAGGGGTCCTCTTCTTCCCTCCAGCGGTGGGTGGTCCTTTTGAATGCTGTTCTATAAAGCAATACTGTAAGCTTAGAACGGTGTTAGGACTAGAACCCCAGAATCTGGCACACTTTCACGTGTGTTGGGTGCCTGGTTCCCCAGAAGTGAGCTGTGCTTCCTTTCGCTGTATAGGGGTTGACAGATGAAACCACAGAGCTTAGCAGGGGACAACGACATCTGACACTCCTAGAAGTGTCTGATGCAGAAGAATTTTTTATTATAATCATCTCTTGAAGACAGCGGAGTTCAAAGGCATGAGTTGCAGGGCAGACAAGTATTTAGGCTAGTCTGATTTTTATTTTTAAGTTATTTTAAAGGAAAACTAAAGGGGAAATTTTCCCCCTTGACTGGAGGTTGTCTTTAAAGTGGTTGTGGGCAGTGGGGTATTCCTCCCTGTTGTTCCATCCGGTGATGCTCCTTGTGGTTTGAATCCGAGGTGTGCGGGGTCGGCATTTGGATGATTGTGTCTTTGTCTATCCACGCATGGATATATGTTGTCTCCAGTCATACATTTTGGTCATTTACAGTACATCTTATATGAATGTTTTTGTATCTTTATTAGTATCCTATATACACACACATACTTCCTGAAGAAGCCATGTTGGCGAAACATGTAGAAGAAGTTGTAAAAAGGCAGATGTCTACTAGAAAATTTTTTGAATCTTTTTATGGATTGTATGTACCATTTGTAATAAAAATTTAAAAATGGTAACTGTTATTTTGGTTAGATTATAATTCAAGCAGCCTAAAAATGCCAATCCTACTATCGGTACAACTCTTTATGCAAGGGATGTGGTGCAACTGAAACACACACCTTCCACCTTATTCTTCTAAGTGGTTGTAAACCTCAGATATGAAATATGAACGAAGCATATCCCTCTATAGTGTGTACTTGTCTCAATCCAGAGCACTAAGTGTAATTTCTGTCTGCTGCCTCCTTCCTCTGCTATCTGCATGAGTCACTTCTGACAAGTTTTCCCGACACCAAGAGAAAAAATGGTGACAGGGAAGGGAGTTCCAGCAGATTGACAGCCTCAGCTCCATTTCTGTTAGCTGTGTAAAGGGGGGGAGGGGGGTCTTTTCTCTCCAATCAGCTCTCAGAGCTCTCCTCACTGAGCTCTGCAGAGTGTAATTCAGCTCTCCCCCTTTGTTTGTTTTTTTTAATAGAGAAGTAAGGGTATTTTTTTTTTTAGATCCATACTTACCTAGGTGGATGCAGCATCGCTCTGATGCTGCATCTGTCCCCTGGCGCCTCTAAAACTGAGAACTTAGCGATCGTACACCGTCAATCACCCGGTTCTCACAGCTCCATGAGCAGAGAGGTGGTGACTGTTAGTCACCACCTCTCTGCTCTGCCCCCTCTTCGCTCACTGGAGCGCTGGGCTGTGGAAGGGGCGGGAGCGTCCGGCTCCGGCTCTCAGCAGCTCGCTGAGAGGCTGAGCCAGGTTCCGCTCCAGGGATCTGGGCAGTTCGCAACTCTATGGTCGTGATGATGCCTGAACCTGGACCGACTCTGTGACGTCAGCAGAGGACTTCAGCCCGCTGTCTGCTAAAAACGGGTCACAGGAGTGCAAAACAAACTGCAAAACAAACTGCACTCCTGTGATCCACAGGAGAAGTACAGCCAAATGAGCTTTGGTTGTACTTTTCCTTTTACTTTCACACAGGCTTTAAAAAAACTGGCCTTTGAATGGATGTTGAGAGGAGAAGACTGCAGATAAACATGTACAACTTATGTAGGAGGATCTGTTTTATTACCTGAGGCCAGTCACTTCAACTGGGTATATGAAAGGGTAAAACTTTTTTTTAAAAACAACATTTTTTTAAAAACTATTTTCTATTATTCTATGTTTTAACCATTTACTATGTTTCCTTTTAACATGGATTTTCCTTGAGTGTTTTCCTGCCTCCGGTAACCCTTCTCCAAACAAAAAACGAAATAATCCACAGACTTTTTCTTTTTTTCCCATTGTAAATTGTAAAAACCATGCAACGCGTTGAAATTTCTGCAAATCGTTTAACATAAGCATACTCTGAGAAGAGTAACTGCTGTGCAATAACATGAATAAAGGTATTATACCTACCACAGGGCTTTGGTATTGTCACACAGACATAATCATGCAGTAAGAAGCTCTTGACATAATGAGGGCTTAACAACAAAGAAGCAACGATTCCACTTCCAGTCTTTATTTTATGAACAATGCAATATTACTCAATAAATCGTTAATAATATGTTATTATATAAAGAAAGTCCAGTGCGTTCTATTGTTATAATCTGCGAATAGTGATGTCATCGAACCTGTGACATATAATTTTTTTTATGCTGGTCACTTGAAAGGTTCTAATTATTTACACATGGAGGGAGAGCATGGAGGGGGATATTGTGGAAAGTGTGGCATTAAAAAAAAAATCACAGCTAACTGAGTACTGAAAATATAATTGACAAGTACCCTGTTAAGAGGTTGGATCACTATCTGCTTATTGTGTCTTATCTGACATCTATATGGTGCAAAGAAATTGCATTTTTAGGCCTATTTGTAGCTTATTTTTTCAAATAGCCTTCACCCCAAAAAGTGCTGCCCCACGCACCCATCTCCATGGTTCTGTCCTAATCTAGGGTTGACCACCATCATTCAGCCTACTTCCAGTGAGAACCTGAAGGTGCGTCATCATACCACCATGGGCTTGCAGGAGAATACTGAAAAGAACAGCAATGATGTCACCTTGTGATGACGCTCAAGCTTGCCCAAGGCAGGAAGAAGAGGAGGAGGATTCGAGAACTACCTCTAGTGAGAACCTGAAGGTGTGTCATTATCATACCAGCCTGGGCTCACAAGAGAATACTGAAAAGAACAGCAATGATGTCACCTTGTGATGATGCTCAAGCTTGCCCAAGGCAGGAAGAAGAGGAGGAGGACTCGAGGACTACTTCCAGTGAGAACCTGAAGGTGCGTCATCATACCACCCTGGGCTCGCAGAAGAATACTGAAAAGAACAGCAATGGTTTCACCTTGTGATGACACTCAAGCTTGCCCAAGGAGGGAAGAAGAGGAGGAGGACTCGAGGACTACCTCCAGTGAGAACCTGAAGGTGCGTCATCATACCACCCTGGGCTGCCAGGAGAATACTAAAAGAACAGCAATGATGTCACCTTGTGATGACGCTCAAGCTTGCCCAAGGCAGGAAGAAGAGGAGGAGGACTTGAGGACATCATGTGACTGGACAAAAGTGGGGAGATAAACTCCAGGGTAGGGAGTTCTGGGTGGCATGATGGATGTTAGAAACAAGAATTGTGCTTTGACCTTGACCCAGTCTCCATTTTATTGAGTATCTGCCCTGGACTTCTGAGAAACGATTGTCACTGTTGCCGAAAAGATTGACTGTGGCAAACGCATTCATTGCACAACTTTTTTCTACCTCCACCACGTTTCCTTTGTTGGCTGACCTAGCACTGCCTGTAGTACTAATTAGTGAGGCCAGCTTCACCCACAATTTAAATTATTGTAAACATAAACTGCATGACATTTCATTTGCTAAAGTACCACTTAGCATACCTAATTGCCTTTTTTTTTGTTAAGGAAAATACTGTTTTATCATTTTTTTTCCCTCAATCTTTTGACATCGCCAACAACATGGGGATTATATGAGCTTTTAATGAATAGATTTTAGATCTGCTTTAGGTTTTTGAATGGCTCTTGACAGGAGCGTCTTAATAACATCATGGGCTCCTGAGCAAAGTAATTCACTGGGGCTCTGATCTCCGCCAGCCGTCCTCTCCTATTCATCCCATGTGATCGGAGCAGTACACATCCTGCCCACACAAGGAACAGCAGTAGTAAGATGCTCCGCCTTGGGGGTTCTTCTTTAACCTCTGCCAGAAGTGCGCCGGAAACTGCTGGAGGAAAGTAGCAGGGGGAGATCTCATTTCAATTGTAGATTTAGCCCAGTGATGGGCTGCTGCTGTGCACACAGCTCAGATTCCTCAGATTCATCCCCGGAGAGCTTAGTAAAAAGCGTGATTGTCCCGGAAAATCCGGGACAGTTGGCAAGTATGATGTAATGAAAGATTACCATGCAACTGGGGCCTTTGGGCATTACCCAGAGGTGCTCATGTATTAAGAAGGCCCTGATTCTTGAGAGTTCTAAAGGTGTAATATCTCAACCAAATTTTTACCTTGCTACAAAACCCAACTGACTTGGCCATTGCAAGATTACCATGCACCTGGCCCCCCTGGGCATTGCCCAGAGGTGCCCATGTGTTAAGAACGCCCTGGCTCTTGAGAGCTCCAGAGGTGAAATATATGAACCAAATACCTCACTACAAAACCCGACTCGGCCATTACAAAGCCAAGTGATGGTGTCACTCTTTCCTGATGAAGTTTCTATTATGTAGCAAAGAGGGAGAATGGTTGTTCGGACTTTAAATATACCCCTGTGTGCACAATTACATATAAACAAATATTAGTAACATATAACATGTCTAAAAGAATTTTGTCTTTATGTTACACAATATAAAAAGATATATGTTGCTATCAATATAGTACATTACAAACAAGTCTGTGCATAAGGTCTTCTAAAAGGGTCAACGTGTTTCTCAGATCATCAGGACCAGTAGAATTAGACCCATTAAGATTGATAAATCAAACAATATAAAAACAGATCCAAAATGGATGTAGTATAGTATACTCAGTGTCCATGGAAGGAAAAGAGTCAGTGATCTCAAAAAAATTGCCTGCCAGCCCATGGGAGAGCAACCATCAGGTTAACGTTTCAAGGCCAGGTAAACCAAAATCTATGTTGATATGTGTATAATATCGTAATGAGTCAAAGATGAAGTCCAAGTAGATTATAGTGCATGTCCTGCGATTGATGGGCTCTCCACATCTCAGGTGTGAAAGGTGGACAAATGACGCATAAAGCAGCAATAATTCAAAATCCCAATAAGGGCCCAATTGGCTCAGAAAAATAGGTGCAAGCCACAGTCAAATGAAATTCATCTTCACAGGGGGATAACCTGCACACAGTCTTGTGTAGAGATCGGAAATAGTATGTCTCACCCCCTCCTTCCAGGATAGCAGCACCACTATCTATTGTGTAGAATAGGCTGTCGATCCCACCTGCAAATGAGGTACCTATTGGGATTGAGGACATAAACTACCAACACTGGGTCGCTTTAGGAACCGATAGATAAAGGCCTTGACATCTGTGTGGCCTGAGTTACACCATGCTCTTGGGGTATATGTCACTGCATAGATCAGCGTGTTTTCCACGGCGCACCGACACTTTTATCAAATCAGACAGCATCTCTCCTGAAGACAGATACTGGGGGCCCCGGCTATGGCTAAAAACGAGACCTTTATTTTACAGCTCATTCATTTCAGCTTATTTGAAACTTCTGATTGCCTGCCTGTCCACTGCTTAGAATTTCAAATGAAAGCCGTGCAATCTGCTGAATTTAAATCAGCTGGCAGGAAAATAAACAGGTGATTTTCAATCTCTGTCTGTGATGGGAAGCATTCTGATGTCCCTTCTCCAACGAGCTGCACGCTGATGAAATCTCTGACGCATAGATCAGCCCGTACATAATGACACCGCCGTATTGTGATGTGCAGCTTGTTTGAGCATTGCTAGGGATGTCCTAACACACTACCCTGCTGGACGGAGGCGACCGGAATGGCACTATTAATCAACTGTACTTATGTCATACATATATACACTATATGGTCGGAAGCCTGTAGACACCTGACCACTACAGCTATATGAGCTTTTGGAAATACAATTCCAAAACCATTGTCATTAATATGGAGTCCCCCCCCCCCTTCCCCCTTCCATTCGCCTACACAAACATTGCAGCTATAAGGCCCCTTTCACACCAGAGGACCGTTTTTCAGACGGACCCTATCGGACCACCTATTGTTCTCTATGGAGCGGCAGATCCGCTGATACCCCGCCAGCATCGGATCCGGTCCACTAAAAACAGACGGGTGGGGATACGTTCCCACATCCGTCCAGCGGATCAGATTGGATGACAGTCAAATGGAAACGGACATTCAGTCTGTCCGCCCCATAGAGAACAGCAGGCTCTATGCAGAGCGGACACAGAACTGTCATCCACCTGTTCAGCAGGGATCAGCGGACAGATTCCCCGCTGAGCAGGCAGATCCGCTTGACGGAGTCCGCCCCCTGTCTGAAAGAGGCATTACAGTCTTCTTTTGATAAGTCTTTCCACAATATTTTGTTACATAGTTACATAGTTAGATTGAAAAAAGACACAAGTCCATCCAATTTAAGCACAAAAAAAAAATAAAATAAAACAATCCCATATACACAATCCTATACCCACAGTTGATCCAGAGGAAGGCGAAAAACCCCAGCAGAGCATGATCCAATTTGCTACAGCAGGGGAAAAAATTTGTTCCTAACCCCCAAGAGGCAATCGGATTTATCCTGGATCAACTTTATCTATAAATGTCAGTACCCAGTTAAATTATGTACATTTAGGAAAGAACCCAGGCCTTTTTATAGCAATCTACTGAGCTGGCCAGAACCACCTCTGGAGGGAGTCTATTCCACATTTTCACAGCTCTAATGCCGCGTACACACAAGTCCGTCAGAAATGCCGACATAGAAAGTCCAATGGAGCATACACACGGTCGTAATGTCCGACCAAATGCTCCCATCAGACTTTTTCTGTTGGGAAGTCCGGCCGTGTGTACGCAGCATTACTGTGAAGAAAACTTTCCGTATTTGGAGATGAAATCTTTTTTGCTCTAGACCTAAAGAGTGCCCCCTTGTCCTCTGTGATGACCCTAAAGTGAATAACTCAACACCAAGTTCACTATATGGACCTCTTATGTGTTTGTACATGGTGATCATATCCCCCCTTAATCTCCTCTTCTCAAGAGGGAATAGATTCAGTTCCTCTAATCTTTCCTCATAGCTGAGCTCCTCCATACCTCTTATCAGTTTGGTTGCCCCTTTCTGCACTTTCTCCAGTTCCCCGATATCCTTTTTGAGAACTGGAGCCCAAAACTGAACTGCATATTCCAGGTGAGGTCTTACTAATGATTTGTACAGGGGGGGGGTAAAATTATATCTCTCTCTCTGGAGTCCATACCTCTCCTAATACAAGAAAGGACTTTGCTCGCTTTGAAAAACCGCAGCTAGGCATTGCATGTTATTATTGAGCTTATGATCTACCAAAACCCCCAGATCCTTCTCCACTATGGAATGTGTCATTAGCAGTACACTTTACTGATGGCGGGGTCCCATCAGGCTTCAGAAGACAGCATTATGATTTCAAGAACTGCTGATTGGTCTGCACAGCCACTGACTATGGAGCTAGTCATCCAAAAATCAGAATAGGACTGACAACATATCGGTCTTATACTGATAAAAGCGTGAATTTCGCTTTTAAATTAGCATTTTGGTTACACATTATACAGCAGGGTATTCAACAGTGCAGTTAAAAAATAGGGAGCCTGCAAAAATCAGCTGGAAAGGGCAATCATCATCCATATATTTTCACAACAACCTTGAGCTAATATATATATATATATATATATATATATATATATATATATATATATATATATATATATACACACATTATATTACCAGAACTATTGGTACGCCTGCCTTTACACACACTTGAACTTTAATGGCATCCCAGTCTTAGTCCGTAGGGTTCAATATTGTTTAAAACATTTCACAGTTCAAAAAAAAAAAAATTATCAAAATGTGTTCATTACCTTTAGCGACATGAAGGTTGTTCTGGGCGGTCTCGCTGCAAACAACTGTGCGTCTTGAAAGTTTTCAAGTGTCAATGATGTGACCAGATCAAGTACAGGAGAAGGTTCCTGGTGAAGACAAATATTTTTGTCATGATTACAATAACATTTTCTGTTGGGTTTATTTAAACTTGAGAGATTTGATGTATTATATAATATAATTAATATAATTCGGAGGCCAATTTAAAGAGTTTGTTACCCTAAAAAATAAAAATAAAAAAATGTTAATTTAAAACATGTTAAACCGCATAGTGCTTGTGCGGTGTTATTTTTCCCTTTGTATGCTGTAAAAAAACTGGTTGATCCTGCCTGTTCCTATGTCCCCCCTGTGTGTGCTGACCACGGTAATCATGGAGGCTGAACCATGATACCGTGGTCAGGTTACGTGCCTCTGTCATCCCACAGTCTCTCCCCCTCCCTTCCTCCCTGTCAGCTCCTGTGTGTGAGCCGCCCCCCCCCTCCTGCTGCTACTCCGTGTGTCAATAAAGTTAGTGTAATCAATTACTAACAGCCCCTCTGTTATAACAAGAAATACAACTCACTGTATGTGTTTTTTTATTCTAATCCTAAATACCTTAATCCACATAGCTGATGTGCGGTCACGTTACTGACCGGCTGACGTCAGGCCGGATCCCCAGTGCACCCCCTTGACTTGGCTCACAAAAACTGCTTTGAGGAACAACAGCCCCCCCCCCCTCCCCCAGCTCCTCCTGAGCTGAGATCTCAATGATCTCTCTGCAATAGGCCCCCCAACTCCCACTGAGCTGGGACCTTGGTGAATTCTCTGCAATAGGCCCCCCAACCCCCACTGAGCTGGGACCTTGGTGAATTCTCTGCAATAGGCCCCCCCAACTCCCTCTGAGCTGGGACCTCGTTGAATTTTCTGTGACAGGTCCCCAATAGAGTTGCCACCTCATCCCTTTAAACCCGAACACATATGAGTTACACAGGTTCTGAGGCTAATTAAATACAGATAAGGCACCAAGTGAGTTTAATTACCACCTTAATCAGCCTCAGAACCTGTGTAATTCATATGTGTTCGGGTTTGAAGGGATGAGGTGGCAACCCTAGTCCCCAAGCTTCCACTGAGCTGGAACCTTGTTGAGCTCTCTGTAGGCTTCAGCTAACCTGCCCAGAAGGGCAGCAGCCCTTCAGGCTGGGATCTCCTCCTTCAGGACAAGAAACCTGCTGCTCCCAGCCTCAGGCTATTTATCAACTTTTCAGCCACCTACTGGGCACTCCCCCAGGGATTGGCTGAGGCCGCATAAATATTTAGATCCTTCCAGCCCACCACATTCTAGAACCTACTAGAAGGCATAGAGAAGTAATTGGACCTGCAGCGTGTGAAACCCAGAGAAGCCAAAACGAATCACATGCTGCTCCACTGTTTACAGAGGAGCCAAACAGGCTAAATTTACCTAAACCTGTCCAGCAACCTATTCAAGGAGGGGGCTACACGTGTAAAATGTGTTAAAACAGCCAGTTGTAGTCTCTCCATCAGAGGTCCGTGTGAAAGGCTGACCATGCAGAATGCAGAAGCACAATAGGGAGCCAGAAACAGAGCGTTGACACCCTTTAACAGGAAGTGCCTTGACAAAGACCTTCATGGCAGGATCAACGGGGATTTTTTTAATGAAATCTTCAGATTTACACTTTTGTAATCACCTTAACCATACCTCTCAACTTTTTGAGATGAGAACGAGGGACACCTATTAGCAAAAGGGAATTCTACAAAAAAAGTGCTGCTTTTTTTACCACTATTATTCCTTTATACTGGTTTTTGACAATTACAAATGCAACAATTTAGAAATCGGATGAAAGGTTTAGCACTGGGAAAACTTTTTGAAAGATAAATAGTGCATTTTCTATACAACTATATACAGTAGATCAGACCAAAATGAGGGACAAATGAGGAGAAAAGAGGGATAGAGGGACAATGCTCCAAATCAGGGACAGTCCCTCGAAATCAGGAACAGTTGGGTGCTATGCCTTAACATAGCTAAAGTGTATGGGATTCTTGTGATTGGGTTTACATCTACTTTAAATGTAGTCCCCTTCACTAGCTGGATAACTGAGTGCTAAGAAAAAAAAAAAAATATATTTGTGCATCAATTAAAATTAGAAAAAACATATAAACAGATGCAAGACCAAAACTGCAAGGTGATAAATAAATGTCGTCTCAAAGTGGACATCTCCTTTAAATATATTCTGGTTACTAGTAGGAGTCACACAAAATGTGGCAGAGGTCACGCGGCCCGTATGAAAATGTCTATCTTTTTTTTAAATCAGAAATTAAATCCCGCACTGGGTCTGGATATGCAGAAAACCAGAAAGCCAGGTCAAGGTCTTAAGCTGGACAAATGTAATAGTCTTTTAAAGGCAGGACCTAAGAGTGAGCCGCCGAAGCCCCTTCATTTTCATTCTATCTTTTAAGCACCACTGCTTAATAAAAGCCATCAAATATCATTGGGAAATATCACTATTTTCTTAACTGCGCCGAAGAATTAAACCAAGAGCAAAAAGGGAGCAAAAAAAAAAAAAAAAACGGAGAAAAAGAGAGGGAGAGAGAAAGAGAGTCAGGTTAAGCTCAAAGACAGAGAGAGCGAAATGGACCAGATTATACAAAATTAAAAAGCAAATTCAGCCAGACAATTTGTGCCGAGTGATTGCAAGCAATTACAGCCCAGCTTTTCTGGGAGGAAGGGTGCATTATTTCAGCTTAAAAGGAGACTTTATTCATTCCCAATCAGCTTCTACTGCCATTCTCTTTTATTCTTGGCTATCAATTTAAAAATAAATAAATAAATCTTTACATTTTCAACCTGGCTGAATGAGACCCTCCGGCAGTGGGGAGGATTTAGGCTTCCCGGCCGCTCTTGTTATGGTCCCAGGAAAACAAATTTGCTTTTTAAAAAGCATAACACACACTCATACATACACATGCGCATACACATACACATACACATACATACATTTATACATACACACATTTATACACACACATACACACACACACACACACACACACAAACACACATACATACACTCACATATACACACACACACACACGCATACATACACTCACATATACACACACAAAGATTCATAGACATATACACGTACAGGCATGCACATTTACATACAGACATACACACACACACACACACACACATACACTCACATATACACACACACACAAACATTTATAGACATATACATGTACAAGCGCGCACACTTACATACAGACATACACACACACGTACATACACTCACTTACACACACTCACATACATACACACACACACACACTGTACATACACACACTCACATACACACACACACACACATACATACACACACACACATACACACACAAACACATATGTACATACATACACACACTCACACACATACATACATGCACGCATACTCACATACACACACACACGCACACACACACACAAATGCACAAACATACAGGGTGTGATTTCTCCAGTGTCGGTGTCACTGGTACAGGGCTGCTTTGAAGTGAAGAATTATTACAACAATCACAGTGCTGGCCTGTAGCACATCTACGGTTTAGCAAACAAGGAATTACAAACAGTGTCATGAATATAGCTTGTAGGCTACAATGGAAAACTGTCCTGTAACGGAAAAACATATATAACTGTATATGCTTCTAGGGCAGGGGTCTCCAAACTTTCTAAAGGTCCAGGTTACTTTCCTTCAGACATTAGGGGGGCCGGACTGTGCCCAGTGGGAGTAAACAATGCCCGATCTTTAGTATTAGGGGGATCTCAGTTGCATATCAGTGGCCTGAGCGAAATCTGAAGTGCTGAATTTGGAGGCGCCGACAGCCAGAGTCACCTGGGTGCAGAGCAAAGATAGGACTAATCGCTGTGTGTGACCAGATGGTGAGCTGCAGGATCCCTGGGACTGGTGAGCTGCTGCTGTGGGGATTTACTGTCTGCTGCTAGAGAGACTAGGCACTTTAGGGACTGACCATACAGCCTTCTAGTAGCCCTATTGCTGTCTGCAGGCTTGACTGGGACTAGTCTTGTGTGTTACAACGGTACAACTTGGCCCCAACGCTAGCCGGCTGGAGAGTTAGGACTAAAGACTGCTCTTTTACAGCTGCTATACAGAAACCTTCACCTATTGCTTATGCTAAGCGTCAATCCCAGTCTAGTGGTACAGTACTCTATTCTAAGTTACCTTGGCATAGTAATTATACTGTCTAGCGGACTGTGTCTGAACCTACCTTCTGTGTGCTCATTTGGGCTCAAATCACCATTTATTCTAACCCTTGCCAATACATTGAGTTAATTTACCACTAAACTGTCTTGTGTCTGTTTTCTAGTACTAATTCAGAACCCAGTTAAAGGTATATGTACTTGTGTTCTTATAAGTGCTTGCAATAACTTTCAATCAACCAGGTGTGTCAGAGCGGCTTAGAACCCAAATTTATAGCAGCTCCTTCAAGGGTAGTGCTGCACTTACTGCCATGGATGAGGAGCAGTCAGTGCCCATGCTGCTGGTGTAGTGGGTGGTCTGGGGATTTGAATTCCCTGTTCTTCTTACCCTTCTCTCTGCAGATTAATTGACCAGCTCTGGCACAGTACATTGCTTTACTACATCCCGAAAGAGCTGCAGAGAGAAGAGGGAGAAGAGCGGGAATTTCAAATCCTCAGACCGCTACACCAGAAGCGTGGGCACTGACAGCTCATTACCCACGGAGGTAAGTACAGGGGGGACTGGGAGGTATGGGCACGGCGTTAGTTCCCTTTTTCTTTTTTTCTGAAAAGGTGAATCAACTCTTTAATGCGCAAAAAAAAACAATGACCTTTCTTGACCTCTTGGCGCCACCGCCTCCTGGCGGTGGCGCCAAGCTCCCAAACACTACTTGTTTTAGCTGTTGGTAACTGTGGCGGGAGCGCACTCAATCTACACAGATGTATTTACACTAATTCACGCAAATATGCAGCCGCTCGGCGCCGTATTTGCGTATGGCCAGGGCCAAGGGATTAATACAGCGCACTAAACGCTTGCCATGGGTGCTGTAATGTGCTGCAGTGTAGGCAGGGCTGGACTGGGACAAATTTGGCCCTGGACTTCATCCAGACCGGCCCACTTTAATTTTGAGTGTCCCCAGCAGCACCCCCTTACATCAGAGTGTCCCCAACAGCAGTCCCCTTACATCAGTGTCCCCAACGGCAGCCCCCATACATCAGTGTCCCCATCGGCAGTCCCCTTACATCAGTGTCCCCATCGGCAGCTCCCTTACATCAGTGTCCCCATCGGCAGCCCCCTTACATTAGTGTCCCCGTCTGCAACCCCTTACATCAGTGTCCCCATCGGCAGTCCCCTTCACATCAGAGTGTCCCCATAAGCAGTCCCCTTCACATCAGAGTGTCCCCATAAGCAGTCCCTTCACATCAGAGTGTCCCCATCAGCAGTCCCCTTCACATCAGAGTGTCCCCATCAGCAATCCCCATTCACATTATTGTCCCCATCAGCAGTTCCCTTCACATCAGAGTGTCCCCATCAGCAGTTCCCTTCACATCAGTGTCCTCATCAGCAGTCCCCTTCACATTAGTGTCCCCATCAGCAGTCCCCTTCACATCAGTATCCCCATCAGCAGTCCCATAACATCAGTGTCCCCATCAGCAGTCCCCTAACATCATGGTCTCCATCAGCAGCCCCCTTACATCAGTTTGTCCCCATCAGCAGCCCCCTTACATCAGTGTCCCCATCAGCAGCCCCCATATATCAGTGTCTCCATCAGCAGCCCCCGTACATCAGTGTCTTCGTCAGCAGCCCCCTTACATCAGGTGTCCCCATCAGCAGCCCCTTTACATCAGTGTCTTCATCAGCAGCCCCCTTACATCAGTGTCTCCATCAGCAGCCCCCTCACATCAGTGTCCCCATCAGCAGCCCCCTTACATCAGTGTCCCCATCAGCAGTCCCCTGACATCGGTGTCTCCCCATCAGCAGTCCCCTTACATCAGTGTGTCCTCCCTCTCCTCCCCCTCCAACATGTACTCACAGTTCTGAAGGCAACTTCTTGTTCCTCTCTCCAGTCATGTGATAAGTTATAAAGGGAGAGAGGCAGGAAAGTCTGCCAGCTGTCTATCTCCCCCTGCAGGCTGGAGGAAGCAGAAAGTCTAATCCTCTCTCCAGCAAGTGTCGGCAGCTGCTCCTTGGTGACAGGAGTGAAATCACGATCACTCACTGTCAGGGAGGAGTGGCTCCAGGACTGCACCGGACCGGCACACTGAGCCACCGGCCCACAGGGAAACTCCCGTTAGTCCCGATGGCCAGTACATGCCTGACCCCAACGCACCATGGTTCACAGTTTTATGTGTTGTGGTAAAATGTGCATCTTTAGCACACAATACCCCGTGCAATTATGTGAATGGGCCCTTTTTTTCTTGTATTTAATGTCTTCCATGCCCCCTATTGTTATCTGTTAAACACGTCACATTTAATTCTTTGGTCTATCTTATTATGGCCATTCTTACGTCAGCCATTAAGAGATGTGACAGTTCCTTCCCTTCAGTCTTATCTGTCCCACCCGCTTTATCCAGGGAAAACATTACTGTAAAGAATTTTTAAGAGAAAAACATTTGAAATCTGTCTGGAATGTGTCTTTAATCCATTCTATTCATTACCAAAAAAAAAAACTGAATGCGTTGAAGTAACTTTTTTTTTTCAAATAAACAGTTCGCTTTAGACTGTTTTCATGTCACTGGTTATCACGTAAGAAACAAAATATTCCCGAACAATGGCTGTCTACACGGAGCAATTTTGGACTAGTGAAATTGGCATTTAGATTTTCTGGACTGCTTTTCCTATAACAACAATAATAACACAATAAAAATAGATTTCCATAAACAGATGCTCAATAGGAGAAAATGGGGATTATCAGAGGACCGTTGGTGATGGATGGAGGACGGAAAGAAAGGTTCAGGTTCAATTCACACACAATTCTGATGTTTCCGTTAGCTGGATTTCTCATTCTCATATCACTCTGTTTGCAATGCTTAAAGGGGAAATCTGAATCCTTTTATTTAATATGATGAAGGTAATGAAAATATATATGCATTACTGTGTATGTACACTATAGGGGGGATTTACTAAAATTGGCGCACACAGAATCTGGTGCAGCTGTGCATGGTAGCCAATCAGCTTCTAACTTCAGCTTGTTCAATTCAGCCCCTTTCAGACGGGGGGTGAAGTCGGACAAGCGGATCCGCCTGCTCAGCGGGAAATCTGTCTGCTGATCCCCGCTGAGCAGGCGGATGACAGGTCTATGCAGAGAGGATAGGGACACAGCCCTCTGTTCTCTATGGAACCTTTGCATGGAAATGGACCGCTTGTCAGTTTCCATCCGACTGTCATGCGATCCGATCCGCTGGACTGATGGGAAACGGGTCCCCAGCCATCTACTTTTGGTGGTCTGGATCAGGTCGGATGCAGACGGGTATAAATAGACACATGTCTGAAAAATGGATCGGTCCACTGATGTCAAAGGGACCTTAAAAGAGATGTATGGGATTTTCTTTTGTTCAGAATCATACTTACCTAGGTGGATGCGGTATCGGTCTGATGCTGCATCTGTCCCCCCGGCGGCTCTGACACTGAGAACAGAGCGATCTAACACTGCTGATCGCTCAGTTCTCCAGGCTCCATGAGCAGAGAGCCGATGACTTGCTCACTGGAGTGCTGGGCTGTAGAGGGGGCAGGAGTGGCCGGCTCAGGCTCTCAGCGGTTCACTGAGAGGCTGAACCGGGTGCCGGTACAGGCATGTGGGTGGATCCCGACTCCATTGTTGCGATCTTGCCCGAGCCTGGACTAACTCTGTGACCTCAGCCAACAGCGGGCCTAGGCCCGTTGTCTGCTGAAAACGGGTACAATGGAACAATGCACAAACGTTTGCTGCTACGATTTAGCCCTGAAAGGAGTTCTCTACGGGTAGAGAACAGGAGCTGAAGCCATATTGTACCCATCTTGTTCATATTTATGCAACAGGGAGCCATGTCAGTGTGCAGACAGCCACAGTTTCAGCCCAGGTGGGCTTTAGGCATATGGGTTGGGCTTTATGACTAAAGCCCACTGTCAGGGCTGGGCTCAACCCTTCCTTCTCAAAGCTGGTTGCTCAGCTGTCGGCTAATTGCCAGCTATTATCTCTCCACAGTGACTCACCTGTTGATGATATCCTGTTCGTCAGTCCTGC
Source organism: Lithobates clamitans (assembly GCA_037952925.1). Classification (NCBI taxonomy): domain Eukaryota; kingdom Metazoa; phylum Chordata; class Amphibia; order Anura; family Ranidae; genus Lithobates; species Lithobates clamitans. The sequence continues at coordinate 382,799 of JBBGZY010002473.1, forward strand.
CTACTTAAACCGTCCAGTCCAGATGATCTCTGCCTTCGCCTTGGTCACATCTCTTCTGTGTTCCTGTCAAAGACTTGCTTGGCTGACATTCCTTCTGGCTCCAGATCCTGCTTGCTGTTCAACTATGCTCATCTCTGGCTCCCTGACGTTTGGGCTTGTTTGACTATCCGTTCCGGTCCCTGAACTCTGGCGATGTTTTGACTACGTTTACTCTGTTTACCTTTTTTTTATTATTCTTAAACAAGTGTGATTTAACTGTACTTCTGTCTCAGTCTGATTCATGGTTTCTGACACCCACACAGGCTGAAACGCGTCAACATTTGTGCATTGTGCAACCCCCTTGTCTGGATGGATTTAAAGTGAATGAAGATTTTTTTGCAGATGTCATGCCTCGTTGCCGACCTACTTCTGGAAGATAGTTTGCCAGTGTATGTGGCTGTGATCTGAGCACAAGCAAAAGGGTAGTAGCATCACACTTTCATCTCATAAACTCAGTTTTTTCATTTCCCTGGAGTTCAGCATTATGTGTGCATGTGTGTGTGTGCGTGTGATTTTTTCTTCATTACATAAGCAGGCTATGCTTCCTGTTCAGCTGTGTTTTATTTCTCTTCTTTTCCTAATGCTGCTCATATAGACAATGACTTGTCATGAACCTGACTTTTCGATCAGATTGTTTAACCACTTCCCGCCCAGCCTATAGCAAAAGGACGGTCAGGCGGTGGTTTAATTGTTCTTAATGGATGTCAAATGACATCCTTCAGAACAACCTGCTCGTGCGCACCCCCGGGGGCTCATGACCTAGGCTCTTTACCATGTGCTCAGTTGTGTCCAATCACAGCTGATCACAGTGTAAATAGGAAGTGTCGGTTATCAGCATTACTCTACTCAGTGCAATGATTACCCTACCCCTACCCTGTCCACCTTTAGGAGATCCTTGAAAACTCATTTATTCAGGGAAGCCTATCCCACACCCACATAACTGTCCCTGAGCCAACCCCATCAAATCATTCTTTGCAGCTATTACCTTTTGTACCACCACCCCCTCCCTTTAGAATGTAAGCTCTACGAGCAGGGCCCTCCTGTACCTTTTGTATTGAACTGTACTGTAATTGTGTTGTCCCCCTTATACATTGCAAAGCGCTGAGAAAACTGTTGGCGCTATATAAATCTCGTATAATAATAATAATAATAATAATAATTATCAGTGCAGCCCCATCAGCGATGCCCACCAGTGATGCCAATCAGTGTCCATCAGTGCTGCCTTTCAGTGCCCATCAGTGATACCTGTCAGTGTCTCCTCTTCAGTGCTGCCTATCAGTGGCGTCTATCAGTGTCGTCCATCAGCACCCATCATTGCTGCCTATCAGTGCCCTTAAAAGCTGCCCATCGGTGCCTATCAGTGCCCATCAGTGCTGCATAACAGCGCCCATCAGTGCTATATATCAGTGCCGCCTATCAGTGCCCAGCAGTGCTGCCTATTAGCGCCCATCAGTGCTGCATATCAGTGCCGCCTATCAATGCCCAGCAGTGCTGCCTATCAGTGCCAATCAGTGCTGAATAACAGTGCCGCCCATCAGTGCCCATTATAGATGCCTATCAGTGCTGCATATCAGTGTCCATCATTGCTGCCTATCAGTGCCCTTAAAGGCTGCCCATCAGTGCCTATCAGTGCTGCATAACAGCGTCACCTATCAGTGCCCATCAGTGCTGCATATCAGTGCCCATTAGAGCCACTTATCAGTGCCCATAATTGCTGCCTATCAGTGCCCTTAAAGGCTGCCCATCAGTGCCTATCAGTGCCCATCAGTGCCACCTATCAGTGCCCATCAGTGCAGTGTCACCCATCAGTGCTGTCTATCAATGCCCATCAGTGCTGCATATCAGTGCCGCCTATCAGTGCCCATCAGTGCTACATATCAGTGCCCATCAGTGCTGCATATCAGTGCCGCCTCATCAGTGCAGCCTATCAGTGTTGAAAGTTGAAAATTTGCCTTGGCAGGAAGGGGGTAAAAGTGCCCGGTATTGAAGTGGTCAATCAATTCAACATCAGAAATGATTGTTCCGATGCAACTCAGAACAGTAAATTTACTACTAGCACCAACCCAATTGCTTTCTATATCCAATATAACAATGTAAACAGAGAGAGAGGGATTAAACTAGAGTGTGCAAAATGGCACCCCGTCATTGCAATCATTTGTGCTTTTTTTATGATTTACTGAACAGCATGCAGTTTAAAGCTCATTTAGAAACAGTTGCTATGGCTTCCTGCACAACAGCCTCCTATTAAGGGATGTAAATATTCAGTAAACTTTTACTAGAAAATTGATGCAGCCAAACACAGCCATGAAAAGCCTCTTCATACATTGTGCTCAAAGTATATCTACTCATTTAAATCAAAGTGTGAAAACCTTGTGAGACTCACTTCCCTTGTCTCCACTTTCCCTTTTTTTTAAATTTAGGACAGCTTGTCTCTTAACTGTCACTGAGCATATGCAGACATGACAGTTACTGACACAATGCATTGCTGGACCTAATGTCAGATTTAAGTATTTCTGACAAGGCGGTAGTGCTTTGCTGTTCTACATACGAGGGGTCTCATGTGTCTCTATGTAACATTCAAATCATTTGAAGGATAGGCACATGTAGGGAAAGATGTGAACATGCAGTACATTACATTGATGGGCAGCTGGTATCTCCACCCTGAAAATTCATTCCAGGCCAGAGGTCTCCAAATTACGGCCTGCGGACCACATCTGGCCCCCGAGACAGTGGTGTGTCCTCAATGTGCACTGGTTGAGGATTAGGGTCAGCAGAGGCTTCCTATGGTCTCCCCCTGCTGATGTAATGGGCGCTCTGATGGGGACCTTGATGTAAGATGGGACTCTGATTATGAACCTGATGTCATGGAGGACTCTAAAGGGGAACCCGATGGAGGGGGCAACTCTGATGGGAATCCTGATGTAAGGGGCAAATCTGATGGGGGCTCAGATAGGGACCGTGATGTAAGGGGGGCATCTGATGGGGATCTGATGTAAGGGGGGGACTCTGATGGGGAATCTGATGTAAGGGGAGCATCTGATGGGAAACCTGATGTAAGAGGGGACTCCGATGGGGAACTTGATGTAAGGGGCGGTCCTGATGGGGACCCTGATGAAAGAGGTAACTCTTATGGGGACCCTGATGTAAGAGGCCATTCTGATGGGTACCCTACTTTAAGGGGCGACTCTGATGGGGTTCCTGATGTGAGAGGGGACTCTGATGGGGTCCCCGAAGTAAAGAGGGTCTCTTATTGGGTCCCTGACACAAATGGGAGGACTCTGATGGGTCCCTGATGTAGAAGGGGACTTTGATGAGGAACCTGGTGTAAAGAGCGACTCTGATGGGGAACCTGTTGTAAGGGGGGGACCCTGATGTAAGGGGCAACTCTGATGGGGACCTTGATGTAGCGGCACATCTGATGGGGACCCTGACGTAAGGGGTGACTGTGATGTAAGAGGTAACTGTGATGGGGACCCTGATGCAAGGAGCAACTCTGATGGTGGCCCTGATGCAAGGAGCAACTCTGATGGTGGCCCTGATGTAAGGGGAAATCTGATGAGGATTCTGATGTAAGGGGCAACTCTAATGAATACCCTGATGTAGGGGGGACTCTAAAGGGGGCCATGATATGGGGGGGGGGTAGGGATCCTGATGGGGATTTTTTATGGCCTACAAATATTTGTAAAATCTACAAAGTGCCCTCATACTGAAACATCTGGAGACCTTGTTCTAGGACAAGCTTACCAAAAGAGGTCTGTGGAAGAAGGCATGATACCAGAACCTACGTTGGTAACAATTGGGATACAACTTCTGAATGTGGTTTTATTTTGTGAGTGATTTTGCTAATGTTTTCCAACTGTAAATCTATGGTGCTGGCCTTCCTAATCTCCATGATTGCACAGGCTTCTATAGAAAACAGATGCCCTCAGTAAGGTTCAAAGCAGAAATCTGTTACCTTTACCGATTGAAGCAAAAGATGAGATCACAGGCTGTGTACAACCACTTGTGAATCTGCCAGTCCAAAAAATATGGGAGATCCTTCTGATCACTTGGACTGTCATCCCCACCCCCCTTCACTACTTGAGAATAAGTGACATCGGTGAGAAGAGGCGATTAAGTGAGAATAGGATCACCTTGTGTCTATCCATAAGTGGTCAATCCTATGAAGTTGGTGGAAAGCTTCTCACTTCAAAGAGTAACCCCACTTTTGCTGAGAAAAAAAAAAAAAGCCCTCCCCTCTGGGTGATCTATGTATATTGATTACGCTTATTGTTTTTTTTTGTTTTGTTTTTTTTACCAAAAATTTGTAGCAGAATACATATTGGCCTAAATTGATGTAGAAATGTAATGTTTGTGCCTTTTTGTTTTATTGGATATGTTTTATAGCAGAAAAAAAATTGTCGCTCTTTTTTTGTTTATAGCGCAAAAAATAAAAACCACAGAGGTGATCAAATACCACCAAAAGAAAGCTCTATTTGTGGGGGGAAAAAGACATACACTTTATTTGGGAGCAGAGTCGCACAACCGCGTAACTGTCAGTTAATGTAAAGCAGTGCCGTATCGCAAGAAATGGCCAGGTCATTAAGGGGGTAAACCTTTCGGAGTTCAAGTGGTTAAAGTATTATTAAACCCACAACAGTAAAATCAGTCTGTATATGCAGTAAAGCATGCTTGTTATACTCACTGTGGAACCTAAGGGGTTAATCCTCTGCACTGTTTGATCCCGTCTTCTCTGATCCTCCCCTTCTTCTTCCGCTGTCCCCAATCTATTTCCTGATAATACAGAGCCTTTGGAGTCACTCTGCACATGCTCAGTTTGGTGTGTATTGCTAGAGAGATTTTTTTTTTCCTTGGGAGGGTGCATGCGATCAGAACAGGGCCAATCAGCACTGTCCAGACAGAGGGTCAGGGGTCATGCAGCCTCATAGGACAGTCAGAGGAGAATGAAAACTCCTCCTACAAGCTTTAACCCAGACACCGATAGAAGTCACAAGACTGCTATATACTGCTGATGAGAAAAGGTATTTAGCAGTTTATAATTACTAAAATAATTGCATTTCCATGTTCTGTGTACTGTGGGAGATCAGATATAGTGACTGCAGGCTCCTAGGTTTAGTAACACTTTAAGTCTTCATGCACATGGCAGTATAGCGCCCATACAGCCTGTGTAATACCTCCTTGTACAGCTGCCCATTGAGATGAATAGAAAGAGGCGACTGTACAGGATTGTATGCCGGGGTTTGCGTAAAGCACCCAGACTAAGGTGTGCTCCACAATCGTATAGGGTGCGTACGGGGCATACGTCACGCAAAGCACAGCCGTGTACAGCCACCTCTTACCATTCACCTCAATGGGAACAGCCGCCTATTATAATGAATGGTAAGAGGTGGCTGTACACAGCAGTGAAACCCGTGGAAGGCATTGTGCAAGCTCTGCCTGCTGTACAGCCCCTAAAATCATGAAATATACTTTTTTTAATACAAGAAAAAAAAGGCCAAAAAAAAAAAAAAAAGATGAAGTACCTGAGTGTGAATTGGTATCAGCTTCTTGGTCGTACGCCACCCAGATCAGTGAATTCCTGCAGCAAGTACAGTCAGGAGTTTGCTCAGCTGGTAGAAATCAATGACAGGCTGATAGGTTCCTCAGCTGATGTAATCACACATGAAGCGATCACCTGTGATAAGAAGAGCAGCCCCCCCACCCCCCCACCCCCCGGGGGTAAACTGGGACCACAATCTGCACAGTTACTTATGAACAGTTGCAGGCCTGTCATTGATTTGTACAGGATTCTGCAGCTTAACCTCTTCAACTCCGGAAGATTTACCCCCCCGACCCCTTCATGACCATCCAATTTTTTGCCATATGGCACTGCGTTACTTTAACTGACAATTGCGCAGTCATGTGACGCTGTTCACAAACAAAATTGATGTCTTTTTTTTCCTTCAAATAGAGCTTTCTTTTGGTGGTATTTGATCACCTCTGCGCTTTTTTTTTTTTTTTTTTTTTGCACTATAAACAAAAAAAAGACCGACACTTTTTAAAAAAAAACCAAAACAATATTTTTTACTTTCTGCTATAAACCATGTCCAATAAAAAATCTAACTTTCTTCATCCATTTAGGCCAACATGTATTCTGCTACATATTTTTGGTAAAAAAAATAAGTGTATATTGTTTGCGCAAGTTATAGCGTCTACAATCTATGGGATATATTTTATTTTCACATTTTTTTTTTTTTACTAGTAATGGCGGCGATCAGTGACTTATAGCGGTACTGCGATATTGCGCCGGACAAATCGGACACTAACTGACACACATTTTGGGGACCAGTGACACTAATACAGTGCTCGGGGTTAAAAATATACACTGTCACTGTACTAATGACACTGGCTGGGAAGGGGTTAACATCAGGGGCGATCAAAGGGTTAAATGTGTGCCTAGGGAGTGCTTGCTAACTGTGGGGGAGGTTCTTTTACTGTGGGAAGGCAGAGATCCGTGTTCTTGCTTAGCAGAAACACAGGATCTCTACCTTCCCTACTAACAATCTGTTTACATAGGCAGACCGCCGTTCTGCCTGTCTCTCCCGAACGATCAGCGGGTCCCGGTGGACATTGCGAGCGCCCAGGCCTGGAAGAGTCAGATCATGTACTAGGTACATGATAAAAACTGCTCCAATTTTGTTGAAAAAAACCCCTCCCCCTCTGGGTGATCTCTGTACATTGCAGGGATTGTAACAGCTGTTTGTTTCTCTGTGTCCATGTGCTGGTCATTCTCCTTTCAGGGACTGGCTGTATGAATATTCAAGTCCAGGGTCTACTTCTTCCAACCCAATAAATTCTAGAACTTACTAGCATGCAGGGGGAAGTAGTTGAGCCTGCAACCAGCAGAACCCACAGGGCCACAGCCCTCCATGCTGGGTCTTCTCTACCAGGACCAGGATCCAGGTGTTCCAGACCCCCACCTATTTATACACACCTCAGCCCCCTACTGGTCATTCTCTTTCCCAGGGATTGGCTGAGGCTGTATGAATATTCAAGTCCAGGGTCTGCTTCTTCCAATCCACTAAATTCTGGAACTTACTAGCATGTAGGGGGTAGTAGTTGAACCTGCAACCAGCAGAACCCAAAACAGCTAAAAGCAATCAAACGTCACTCCACTGGCTATAAAGGAGCCAAAAACGAAATTTGCCCTAATTCTACCAACAACCTAACTAGGAGTACACCTCCCAACATTTTGAGATGGCAATGAGGGACACCTACTAGCAAACCTATGTAGGCACAGGCCTTCCCTTCTGCCACACCTCCTTAAAGGAGAATTAACCACAAAAAAAAAGGTTATCTAAATTCACAAGGGCTTTTTTTACCACTACTATTCCTTTATATTGGCTTTTAAAATTTACAAATGCAGCCATTTAGAAATTGGATGAAAGGTTTAATGCTGGGAAACACTTTTTTTACAGATAAAAAAAATGCATTTTATATACAGCTATATAGATCAGACCAAAATGAGGGACAAATGAGGAGGAATGAGGGACAGAGGGACTTTGCTCCAAATCAGGGACAGTCCCTCGAAATCCGGGACAGTTGGGAACTATGCTAGGAGGGTGCTACAGCAGTCACTATCGGGAAGCAGGTCCAGAGCGATGTTGTGCAGCTGACTCTTGAGGAAGTGCATGTAGGTAGGGAGAGTTTGATAAAGACTGGAGGAGGTCAGCAGCACAAAGATGCAATAAATAAATAATATTAACCACTTGGTGCTTGACGAATGGAGACTATATGGCCTCAGGGTGGCTCTCTGCTTCTGGGGGGGTCATTCCTGGACGTCCTCCCATGGGTGAGCATCGGTGAAACCTCTAGGACCGCTGTGTGCCTTGGACACAGCGTATCAGAGAATTGGATAAAGGGCCAATCATAGCAGCCCTTACCACTTAAACCCTGTGTCCAATCATAAGCGATCACACATGTAAACACAACAGGTCTTTTCTGGTTAACAGCTCTCCTTCCCTCACACAGAGATTGCATGTTAGGGAAGGAGAACCGGATCTGTGCTGGAGCAGTGAGTTGTGACAGTTTACAGTGCTACCCAGTGCCTTACATCAGTGCCCTGATCATCAGTGCAGCCTCATTAGTGCCTTGATTATTGGTGCAGCCTTGTCAATGCCCATCAGTGCAGCTTATCAGTGTCCATTAGTGTAGCTTATTAGTGCCAATCAGTGCTGCCTCATCAGTGCCAGTCAGTGCAGCTTTTCAGTGCCCATTAGTGTAGCTTATTAGTGGCAATCAGTGTTGCCTCATCAGTGCCCATCAGTGCCGCCTCATTGGTGCACATCAGTACAGCCTCAACAGTGCCCATCAGTGTACATCAGTGCAGCCTCATCAGTGCCCATCAGTTAGTGCCCATCAGTGTACATTAGTGCCGCCTCAACAGTGCCCATCAGTGCAACCTCATCAGTGCACATCAGTGCAGCCTCATCAGTGCCCATCAGTTAGTGCCCATCAGTGTACATTAGTGCTGCCTCATCATTGCTCATCAGTGCAACCTCATCAGTGCCCATCAGTGCAACCTCATCAGTGCCCATCAGTGTGCATTAGTGCTGTATAATTATTGCCCATTAGTGCAACCTCATCAGTGCACATCGGTGCAGCCTCATCAGTGCCCATCAGTTAGTGCCCATCAGTGTACATTAGTGTCACCTCATCAGTGCCCATCAGTGCAGCCTCAGCAGTGCCCATCAGTTAGTGCTCATCAGTGTACATTAGTGCTGCCTCATCAGTGCCCATCAGTGCAACCTCATCAGTGCCCATCAGTGCAACCTCATCCGTGCCCATCAGGGTACATTAGTGCTGCCTCATCAGTGCCCATCGGTGCAACCTCATCAGTGCCCATCAGTGCAACCTCATCCGTGCCCATCAGGGTACATTAGTGCTGCCTCATCAGTGCCCATCGGTGCAACCTCATCAGTGCCCATCGGTGCAACCTCATCAGTGCCCATCAGTTAATACCTATCAGTGTACATTAGTGCTGTCTCATCAGTGCCCATCAGTGCACATTAGTGAAGCCCCATCAGTGTCCATCTGTGCAGCCTTATTATCGCACATCAGTGAAGAAGAAAAATTACTTATTTGCAAAAAACTTTAACAGAAGCTAAGAAAATCAGGGTTTTTTTTTTAAATTTTCTGTCTTTTGTCTTTTTTTTGTGGAAAAAATAAAAAACCCAGTAATGATTAAATACTACCAGAAGAAAACTCTATCTGTCTCAAAAAAAATGATAAACATGTAGTTTGGGTACAGTGTTGCATGCCTGAGTAATTGTCATTCAAAGTGCTGAAATCTGAACATTGGCCTGGGCAGGAAGGTAGTGAAATTGTCTGGTACTGAAGAGGTTAGAACAGGTGAAAACAATATTTTATAAGAAAGAAAAAAAAATGTTTGCCTATTGTTTACCACACCCGGTGGTTCAGGAAACGAAATGTCATCTACTTAGGGTTTAGCTCTTGTGATTCCAGAAGGCCCCCCAGTCAAACCGCCCCAAATAAAAATGTCCCTGAACCCGCCAGCATTACAAAAGAATTTCTATGCAAAATGCGTAAATATAAGGGAAACTCAATTTTCCACTGGTGTTCGCAGTATTTTTATTTAACAATGCAAAGTCGCTTTTTTTTCAAAGGCCTCTGGTGGAATTAGCCGCATTTCATCTTCTTGTGCTCTGATCTCGGGTCGGCTGTGGATTTCTGATAAAGGTGATAGCACAGACGGTCTGAACACGGGAAGAAAGGAATGTCTTTTCACCTTTGCCCCCCCCCCCCCCCGGCACACTGCCACGGATTCCAGACAAATACGCTTAACCCGTTCGGCGCTCGGGGGGGGGACATCACAAACCGAACGTGGGTACGCCCGTGCCATGCGCGGTCGGCAGTTTCCAGACACTTGATGCATTGATCCCGCATGTGATTGAGTCAAATCTGTATATTTTTATTGCATGACAAAATGACGGCCGCCGTCTCTTTGTCTTGATCAGACATTAATTTCTTTAGCAGGTCATTGCTGAGATGAGGTCACGGGCCAAGCGGCCCACCTTTCGCTTTGCCGATACGCCGGGCCCCCTTTCTTTCCACCCGCTAATTAGAAATGCAATCTCACGAGGAGTGAGTCTGCCTGCCAATGTCCCTCACTCAAAATGATTTATTAGCAATTTGTACAAATGGAGAAAATGAAAAATTCTGCTTTCGCTGCCATTTCAGCAATGAGGTGATTGAAAGACAACGAGGTCTGGGTGAATATGTAGATTTTTTTTTTGTCCCCGATGTGCGCACTTGAAGCCGCGCTTCGCCGAGATGCATATTCCTCTGTTACTTGATGAGTTCACGGATGAGATGGTGAAGTCAGTGATATTAGCGAGTAATCCCGGGAATTAAATCCAAAATGAACTTTGGGGCTAACCTAGCCTTTAGAATAAAATGTAAACCTTTCATTACGGAGAACTTTGGTCAAGATACAAAAAAAATTCCTAATATCAGGCTGTGCGCCGCGGCTGATTCCTTGTCTGGATGAGAACTTTAAAAGTACCTGCGGTGATTGCGACAACGCACATCGCAATAGCTGGGCATCAGGATCTTATCAGAGAAAGGGGGTAATAATCACTGGGCAAGGTTAGATGGAAAGGCTCTACTCATTGAAGACCTGTCATTTTATTGCACTGACACCTCCAGACCTCGATAGGATACATAAAAGGGGTTAAAGTGGTATCAAACCCAAAAGCAAACATTTATTATATTGCAGCTTACCAATTCTTAGATGTGATGGCTGCATTTGTTTTCCTTTTTTAGGCTTTCTTTCCTTCCAGCCAGTCATGCCCTGTACACACGGGCGGACTTTTCGGCAACAAAGGTCCGACAGTCTTTCCGACGGACTTTCGAACGAACGGACTTGCCTACACACGATCACACCAAAGTCCGACGGATTCGAACGTGATGACATACGACCGGACTAAAATAAGGACGTTCATAGCCAGTAGCCAATAGCTGCCCTAGCGTTGGTTTTCGTCCGTCGGACTAGCATACAGACGAGCGGATTTTTCGATAGGAACTGGGTCCGGTGGAGTTCCGACGTAAAGATTTGAAACGTGTTCCAAATCAAAAGTCTGTCAGATTTTCGACAGAAACAGTCCGCTGAAGGTCCGATGAAGCCCACACACAGTCGGATTGTCCGCCGGATCCGGTCCGGTCAAAAAGTCAGCTCGTGTGTACAGGGCATAAGTCAATTTACGGCGCGACTTTCCCAGGCGACTTCCTGACGATTTTGCTGGCGACTTGAGTACTACTTTGATGCGACTTTAGAAGTGACTTTTGGGGGTGCCTGGGTAATCTTCCTGTAATGTCGCATTCAATACACCAATATAGATGAGGATCCGACTTGGAAGCGACTTTCATTAAAGTCTATGGGTACAGGTCGGATAGTAGTGGCATTGAAGTAGCACAGGAACCTTTTGTAAAGTCAGAGCAATTTCAGTAGTGCTAAGGCAGCTCTCATTGACTAATGAGATTTCACGTCATGCGACTTGGGGGTCTTATAAGTCGTATCCCAAGTTGCAGCGGTCTGAATGGTCAGGTGGCGGGGAAGGAGGAGGGGGTGGCGAACTTCCGAGTGGTCTCACTGCGGTGAGATCTCTCGGGTGGAGACGGGTACCCGTCAACAGGTACCCGCTCCCCCCCCCCCCCCCCGAAAGGTGGGGAGGAGGCAGATAAGCAGGGCTTCTCCTTTTGGGTGGAACTTCGCTTTAAGTGATTTTGAATGTGGCATGGTTGTTGGTGCCAGACGGGCTGGTCTGAGTATTTCAAAAACTGCTGATCTATCGGGATTTTCACACACAACCATCTCTCGGGGTTTACAGACAATTGTGGGGAAAAGAGAAAATATCCAGTGAGTGGCAAAGTTCAGAGGAGAATGGGCAGACTGATTTCAAATGATAGAAAGGCAACAGTAACTCAAATAACCACTCGTTACATCCAAGGTATGTAGAATACCATCTCTGAATGCACAACACATCGAACTTTGAAGCAGATGAGCTACAGCGGCAGAAGACCACACTTGTCAGCTAAGAACAGGAAACTGAGGCTACCATTCGCACAGGCTCACCAAAATTGTACAACCCCCACACCATAATCCCCCCTCCACCAAATGATTTTGATCAGTGCACAAAGCAAGGTTCATAAAGACATGGATGATTTTGGGTGGAGGAACTTGACTGGTCTGCACAGAGTCCTGGCCTCAACCCCGATAGAACACCTTTGGGATGAATTAGATTGGAGACTGTGAGCTAGGCCTTCTCATCCAACATCAGTGCCTGACCTCACAAATGCGTTTCTAGAAGAATGGTCAAACATTCCCATAGACACACTCCTAAACCTTGTGGACGGCCTTCCCAGAAGAGTTGAAGCTGTTATAGCTGCAAAGGGTGGACCAACTCAATATTGAACCCTACAGACTAAGACTGGGATGCCATTAAAGTTCATGTGCGTGTAAGGGCAGGTGTCCCAATACTTTTGAAAATAAAGTGTATGTGTGTATGCATGTGAGATAGGGACCATTAGATTGTAAGCTCCTTGGGGCAGGGACTGATGTGAATGCGCAGTATGTAGAGCTCTGTGTAAACTGCCAGCACTATTTAAATTCCTGTAATAAAATAAAAGCGGGGAGGGAGGGGTCCATCCTCGAGTTGCGCTTCAAGGTTCTTCTTGTTTGTGGCCTTGCACATTATTTTGTGATATCTAAAAAAGCAACAATGTTTGAAAAACATCTAGAAGAAGAATTGACCTCCATGTTAATTATTTGAAGGTTTGATAATCAACTGAGAAATTCCACCATTTCAGGCAACAATTGCAAGAATTTGTAGTATTACAATAAATATATATATATACATACAGTATCGCACCAAAGTGAGTACACCCCTCACATTTTTTAAAATATTTTCTTCTATCTTTTCATGTGACAACACTGAAGAAATGACACTTGTCTACAATGTAAAGTAGTGAGTGTACAGCTTGTATAACAGTGTAAATTTGCTGTCCCCTCAAAATAATTCAACACACAGCCATTAATGTCTAAACCGCTGGCAACAAAAGTGAAATGTCCAAATTAGGCCCAAAGTGTCAATATTTTGTGTGGCCACCATTATTTTCCAGCACTGCCTTAACCCTCTTGGGCATGGAGGTCACCAGAGCCTCACAGGTTGCCACTGGAGTCCTCTTCCCCTCCTCCATGATGACATCACGGAGATGGTGGATGTTAGAGACCTTGCGCTCCTCCGCCTTCCGTTTGAGGATGCCCCATAGATGATCAATAGGGTTTAGGTCTGGAGACATGCTTGGCCAGTCCGTCACCTTTACCCTCAGCTTCTTTAGCAAGGCAGTGGTGGTCTTGGAGGTGTGTTTGGGGTGGTTATCATGTTGGAATACTGCCCTGCGGTCCAGTCTCTGAAGGGAGGGGATCATGCTCTGCTTCAGTATGTCACAGTACATGTTGGCATTCATGGTTCCCTCAATGATCTGTAGCCCCCCAGTGCCAGTAGCACTTGCTTGACTGTAGACAAGACACACTTGTCTTTGTCCTCCTCACCTGGTTGCCGCCACACACGCTTGTCACCATCTGAACCAAATAAGTTTATCTTGGTCTCAGCAGACCACAGGACATGGTTCCAGTAATCCATGTCCTTAGTCTGCTTGTCTCTGGTTCAATATTGAGTTGGCCCGCCCTTTGCAGCTATAACAGCTTCACCTCTTCTGGGAAGACTGTACACAAGGTTTGGTTCCAGTAATCCATGCCCTTAAGCTTCGTACACACGATCGGATTTTCCAACCGGAATTGTGTGATGACAGGCGGAAAATTCGACCATTTGTACGCTCCATCAGACAATCGTTGGCCAACTATCTGCGGACAAATGTTGGACGGCAGGTTTATAAATTTTCCGCGGACAAATGTCTGTTGTGGGATTTTCCGAGCGTGTGTACACAAGTCAGTCGGACAAAAGTCCAAAGTACAAACACGCATTCTCGGAAGCAAGGACGAGCCGGAAGCGGTCGATCTTGTAAAGTAGCGTTCGTAATGGATAATTAACATTCGTGACGCGGCAAATTATGAAATCTGGAAATGCAGCGCACAATTCTCTTCTCCTTTAATGCGATAATAATGAAGCTGCTTTGCTGGTGATACTGATGGAGTTCTGCCAAACCTATTTTCAAAGGCTTTTTTTTTCTAGTGATATCAAGAATAATATTATTATGCTTTTTTTTGTTGTGTTGCAAGTTACCACAACACCATTATCCTGTTGTTTTCAAGATCAAAGATACAACTATGTTGGTGTCCCTTGTTAATGTTACATTGTATCTTTTAAAATGTAACTGCCGACTCCCAAACTGTCATTTGAAGTAAAACACATAGCCAAGTATTATTCTACACAATGCTTTTATTGTGCATAAAAAAAAAAGAAAACAAATAAAATTAGACATGCTATCTGCCAATAGAACTTAATCAAAAAGTGCATTCTATGCATCCAAAAATATAGAAAATATACCAAATCAAATCATTATTCAACCAAAAAATAAAATAAAAGCCTCATGCATGTGTCCTGCTTCTTAATATAGGGCAGGGATATGCAATTAGCGGACCTCCAACTGCTGCAAAACTACAAGTCCCATCTTGCCTCTGCCTCTGGGTGTCATGCTTGTGGCTGTCAGAGTCTTGCTATGCCTCATGGGACTTGTAGTTCTACAACAGCTGGAGGTCCGCTAATTGCATATCCCTGATATAGGGGGTCAACAATGCCAAGAGTTGGTGAAACTAGGGGTCCGTCATCCGGAGATAATTCCGAAAAACATCTGGATCATTCTCCTGGAGCTCCCGCAGCAAAGGCATATGACATAATTGGTCATGATTAATAAAGCAACCAATTTTTGGTCAAAGAACTCCTCCTGTTCCTGGATTGGACTTGGGTCAAAGCAATAACTCCAAGGCCAATAAAAAAAAACACGTTATCTCCTCCGATTTCGCAACTTGGCTAGTTGACGAACGGCCGTTCAGAAACTAAATGAAAAGCATGAAATGAAAAGCGCGAAATGAAAAGCGCAAATCAACACTCACCAACTTTTTACTAACAGGAAATTAAGAGAAGGAGCCCAAAGGGTGGCGCATGACAATTGAACTTCCTCTTTGTAGTCTCATAGTATGTCTAATATGTCACTACGTTCTTGTTTGTTGGCCGACAATTCCTTGACGTTTGTATGCAAGACAAGTTCCTGGCCAACAACCTTTGGACAAAAGTCTAATGTTTTGTCTGTGGAAAATCCACTTGTGTGTACGAGGCTTTAGTCTGCTTGTCTTCAGCAAACTGTTTGCGGGCTTTCTTGTGCATCATTTTGAGAAGAGGCTTCTTTCTAGGATGACAGCCATGCAGACCAATTTGATGCAGTGTGCGGCGTATGGTCTGAGCACTGACAGGCTGACCCCCCCACCCCTACAACTTCTGCAGCAATGCTGGCAGCACTCATACATCTATTTCACAAAGACAACCTCTGGATATGACGCGGAGCACGTGACCTCAACTTCTTTGGTGGACCATGGCGAGGTCTGTTCTGAGTGGAACCTCTCCTGTTATACCGCTGTATGGTCTTGGCCACTGTGCTGAAGCTCAGTTTCAGGCTCTTGGCAATCTTCTTATAGCCTAGGCCATCTTTATGTAGAGCAAGAATTCTTTTTTTCAGATCCTCAGAGAGTTCTTTGCCATGAGGTGCCATATTGAACTTCCAGTGACGAGAGTGAGAGCGATAACACCAAATTTAACACACCTGCTCCCCATTCACACCTGAGACCTTGTAACACTAACGAGTCACATGACACCGGGGAGAGAAAATGGCTAATTGGGACCAATTTGGACATTTTCACCTAGGGGTGTACTCACTTTTGTTGCCAGCGGTTTAGACATTAATGGCTGTGTGTTGAGTTATTTTGAGGGGACAGCAAATTTACACTGTTATACAAGCTGTACACTCACTACTTTACATTGTAGCAAAGTGTCATTTCTTCAGTGTTGTCACATGAAAAGATAGAAGAAAAGATTTACAAAAATGTGAGGGGGGTACTCACTTTTGTGAGACACTATATATATATGTATATATATATATATATAAATATATATACACACATATATACTGGATACACACACTGTATGAATAATCTCCATTGTAGAGCACAATCCAATTCCACAAGAAGTGTTTTTATCTCTCACAGATGGTTCAAATATAATGTTTTCTTATGGGAGCTGAACGTTTGATCTTTTACCATCCAGGGCCTTGTTATTCCTCATTAACAAATAATTAGCAGTTTATGACTTTACTAATCTCTCTAGAGATATGCAAAACATCAAACTGTTTAAACTACACCTGACGGATGGCACACACACGGAACAGTCTGGAATAACTGATGCAACAAAGTGTCATTTAATTGGCCGTTTGCCAAACCCGGGACTAATACAGACATAAGATGGTGCACGCCAGGCTGGTGGCTCATTCCTCGATCGTATCGTTTCACACAAAGATCATTACACTAAATGTCTTATCTTACTGAGAAAAAAAAAATGACACATTTACAAATGTGATGATGTCAGATTATACCAAAAAGACGCTTCTGGGTCCAAGAAATTTATTATCACAATTACATGCGTAAGTGTATTGTGTGCAACGATTAGATTCATTTATGAAGAAAAAAACAGACATGGGAAATATTTATC
This sequence comes from Lithobates clamitans, assembly GCA_037952925.1. Taxonomy (NCBI): domain Eukaryota; kingdom Metazoa; phylum Chordata; class Amphibia; order Anura; family Ranidae; genus Lithobates; species Lithobates clamitans. The sequence continues at coordinate 399,616 of JBBGZY010002473.1, forward strand.
CGTATGACAGAAAACATCCCAAACATTTCAGCTTCACATTTTAGATTTTCTGGGATTTCTAGTCTCGTACATAGGTCACGTTACAAAGGGCCCGATCACACTATACAAAAAGGTTGACTCTTCCGGCGGACACGGAGGGACCATCTAGGACTGGACCAGGATATGGGTTGTCATCAAGGAATCGCTTCTCGGCCTTTTGGCTAAGATCAAGTGTAGTATCTGTTCTTATCAGTTTCTAGGAGGTGGGGCTTGCTTCCGTCCCTGATCTATGGCGAAATAGTGAAGGGATGGCCGGTTGCTATGCAAAACCTGCTGGAGTAAAGGTGACCTGGAGCGGTTCGTAGCCAAAAGGGAAGCCTTCTGATGGGGATGGAGAACCACAGGGTCTGATCCGGAGAGTCGGGCCCCTGGCCTTCTGGCCTAGATTGGGGCTCTAGCTCCAGACAGTTTTTCTGGGAGAGAACGCTTACTCCTCCTTCGGGGGGGGGAGTGGTCAGTATTTCCCGAATATAATTAGGCAGGTGGGATGGAACGACGGTGGAGCCTGATGGTAAAGGGCTCTCACCAAGTTTCCTGAACTCCAGGCCATCCTGGTTTGGGGTGGGGGCTGCTGTGGTCTGGGCTGTGGGTCAGGGTTGCTTTGAAAAGCCAGTGGCGAATGTGCCCCTGAAGTGGCAGTTCAGGGGTGCCGTATAGTCACTGTGTTTAGCCACTTGATTTTATGGCACCATGGTCACTTCCCACTACACACGTTTTTCACACCTGCCTCTTGGGCTGAGCCTTTTGGCTAGGACCAGGGAAAATTTTTATGCCACTTTCACTCTCCCACCTCCCTATCTTCCCACTCTTTTTATTTATCCCTGTGTTTGTCACTTTTTTTGTTTGTAGTGTATACACGTTTTGTCACTGTGTGATGAGTAGGGTGTGGGTCCTCGGGCCTACTCTGAAAGTCTTGGGAAGGGGTGGACAAAGGCCTTCTGGCTTGGTTCGCCCTCTCCTTTTGGGGTCTCCCTTCGGGGGAGCCCCACCTAGTACTTGGGTGGGTCTGTTTCGGCAGACCTTCCAGAGAACGGGGGGTCCGCCTGGTTTCGGCCAGATGGACCCATTGTAAAGTACCTCAGTCCCTGTCTGGAGCCTAACGCCGCAGGGGATCAGGGTAAGGTCTTTCCCTAGTGGAGGACTCTGAACACCCGTTGCACATTTTTGTGTTTCACTCTCTATGTGTGGGCACTTTTTTTTGGCACCGGGTGGAAGTTTTTGGGTGTGTTTTGCACGCCACTGGCTTTTCAATAAAGAAAAAAAAAAAAATATGAAGATACAATCTTAAGCTTTATGGGCTTTTTATCTCCCAACCAAAAAACCAACGGTGGACAATTCCCAGTTTTTCTTGTGTCCAACTTGTTTTTTATCGCCATCTCCTTCTCTATGGATGGAGACCTCAAAGGCGCCCTAGCTCAGGCAGTCAGGACATCTCCCTTTGTCTATTATAACGAATGACCTCTCTGGAGTTTCAATCTTCAATTCCATCAAGGTATTACATTTTGCATTAATGCATTAATCAGCCTATGATGTCACAGGACAGCGATTGTGCTGGTGGAAGCAGATTCAGCTAATCCGGCAGAGATGGGAAAGTAATATCTTATCATAATGATGATGGCATGGAGGGTGTTAGCAGTGGAAAGCCCCCTGTTCTCTATTCATCACTAGTGCAAGTTTACAGCAAGAACTATATATAAACCATAATCAGTAATTCGCTGCCAGTGGTATACGGCAAGGTGAGTAAAGAGACACCCTGGCACGATTGGTTAATGTATATTTATACGCTTTACCTGCAGAAACCTTTTAAATTATTATTTTATAAAGAAAAGTAGGCCATCTAAGAATAATTTATTTAAAAAACATATATATTTAATATATGTGGTCTTTTAAAACTCATGAAATATTTTAGTGCAGTTTCTATGACCTGAAAACTGTCTTTATATCGTGTTCTCAAAATTCAACTTAAAGGGGAGCTCCACCCAAAAGGGGAAGCTTTGCTTATCTGCTTTGTCCCCCCCCCCCTCCAGTGTTACATTTGGCACCTTTCAGGGGGAGGGAGGGGTAAGGGGTACCTTTCCCCACACCCGGGAGACCCGGCTGCTGCAAGATGGGGCGAGGTCCCCTGGAAGTTCGGCCCCCTCCTCCTTCCCCCGCCGCCGAGCCAGTTAGAAAGCGCAGAGCGCTTCGTGTGTTCACAGTAGGGAATCGGCACAAATGGCGGCGGCAGCACCCGAGAGCCGATCAGAAAATCGGCTGGGGTGCCGACATCGAGGGATCCCTGGACAGGTAAGGGTCCTAATATTTAAAGTCAGCAGCTACAGTATTTGTAGCTGCTGACTTTTAATTTTTTGGTAGGTGGCCAAATTCCTCTTTAAATTTGGCAGGAGTTGGGGCAATGGCACTGAGCCTGCATTCTTATATTAGTCTTATACAGGGCTTCTTTTTAGCGGGAACGCAGTCCTGGCACCTCCAGCACTAAGGTGCCAGGACTGCACCTTAGAGGGTGTTAGAGGGTATATTGTTGCCAACTGCTGGGGAATCTATTATCGCTGGGGGGATCATTTGTTGTTGGTGGGGGATCTATTTTTTCTGGGAGATCTTATGTTGCCAGGGGTCAATTATTGCTGGGAGGGGCCTATTGTTGCTGGCAGTCGGGGAATCTACTGTATTGTTACTGGCGGGGGTTTAATGTTGCTAGGGAGATCTATTGTTGTTGGGGGGTCTATTGTTGCTGGTGGGGGGATCTCATTGTTGCTGGTGGGGGATCCCATTGTTGCTGGTGGGTGGGGGATCCCATTGTTGCTGGTGGGGATCCGATGTTGCTAGGGGTTCAATAGATGCTGGGAGGGATTTACTGATAAGGAAAGTTTCTGTTGATGTTGGGCTGCTAGAGGGTTTGTTGATGTTGGCTGCTGGGAGATCCACTCTATTGTTATATAGGCGATGTATTGCTGCTGGGGGAAATCTATTGTTGTTGGGGGATATTTTGTTGTGCATAGTTGCCAACATTCTGAAAAAAATTTTTAGGGACACTTTTTTCTCTGTAGGCAGAGTATTATTTTAATTAGGGGCGTGGCATTCTTTTGTGGGCGTGGCTTGGAAGAATTTTTAAAAATGTAGTGCACAGAGCGCGCTGCAGTGTAAAAGTGGGTGTGGTATATGTTATGTTAAATTGTGGGTGTGGCTTAAATGGGTGTGATTAGAGTCTGAGATGACTTACATAGTGGAAAATGTGGTAATATATAGGGAATGTAGGTAGGGCAGGAGGTTGGGGGGGATGGAGAAGAGGGGGGTGAGCAGAGTTGGGGTGGAGATGGAATAGAGGGGGATGAGCAGATTTGGGGTGGAGATGGAATAGAGGGGGGTGAGCAGAGTTGGGGGGGATGGAGAAGAGGGGGGTTGTGAGCAGAGTTAGGGTGGGGATGGAGAAGAGGGGGGTGAGCAGAGTTGGGGTTGAGATGGAGAAGGGGGGTGAGCAGAGTTAGGGTAGAGATGGAGAGGGGGAGGGGTGAGCAGAGTTGGGGTGGAGATGGAGAAGGGAGGGTGAGCAGAGTTAGGGTAGAGATGGAGAGGGGGAGGGGTGAGCAGAGTTGGGGTGGAGATGGAATAGAGGGGTGTGAGCAGAGTTGGGGGGATGGAGAAGAGGGGTTGTGAGCAGAGTTGGGGTAGAGATGGAATAGAGGGGGGTGAGCAGAGTTGGGTGGCTGGAGAAGAGGGGTGTAAATAGGGTTGGTGAACGGGGGAATTATGAGCAAAGCTGGGCGGTTCCGGGTTGCTGGGAGGGGAGACACTGGAACAGGACAGTGGGGGGGGGGCAAAGGCACACAAAAGTTTTCTATATGACTCACTGCTGTAGCTTTTCTGGCAGCAGGTATGGGTATTTCTCTCTCTGTTCAAGAAGCTAAGCAGAAAGTGGCGGTCCTGCAGAAAAGCTCCCTCGATCTGCTTCCCTTCAGAAGGCGGCCTGGGCACGATCTTAGAGGGTGGCCACATCCCCCGTGTCATAGCCAATTGGACACTGCAAGCCTCACAGGCTCCGTCTTCTGGGTGTTGTATAGGGAGTGCCTGCTCTGAGCTGCTGGGGGAGGAGGTAGGGGGAGGAATAGAACGGCAATTAATGCTTCTGATTCTCTGTCTCTTGGCACCCCGCCCTGCAGCACCTGAGCTCCGACCTCAGTCACTAGCATGGCTTTCTGTGACAGAGCCAAATTTTCGGGATTCTGCCCGGGACAGGAGCAGACCAGGACTTGGGTCTGATTTCCATGACTGTTGGCAAGTATGGTTGTAGGGGGGCGGGGTCTATTGTGTCTGTTGGGTTCTATTGTTGCTGGCTGCACAGGATTGTGTTTAGAAGTGGGTAAGGGGTGGGACAATGGGTGACTAGGAAGTGCTGGATGGTAAGGAGTGTAAAATGTGGGTGGAACTCCGCTTTAGAGGGGTTGTAAACCCTCAAGGTTTTTCACCTTAATGCATTCTATGCATTAAAGCGGAGTTCCACCCAAAAGTGGAACTTCCGCTCATTTGTCTCCTCTCCCCCTCCGGTGCCACAATTGGCACCTTTTAGGGGCATAGGAGGTACAGGATACCCGTCTTTGACAGGTATCCTGTCCCCACTTCCAGGAGTCCAGGCCGCGGCCCATGACATGACCCCAGGGCTCCCTCCTCCTCTCTCTGTCGCTGAGCCAGTAGGAGAGTGGGGCAGGACCTCGCGCATGCGCAGTAGCATTCCCGACGTGAAGCCGTAACGCTACACTGCCAGGTTCCCTTACCAGCAATGGTGGCGGCAGCACCCGACAGCTGATGCCGACATCACAGGACTCCAGGACAGGTTAGTGTCCTATTGTAAAAAGCCAGCAGCTGCAGTATGTGTAGCTGCTGGCTTTTAATTTTTTTTTGGGGGGCGGAACACCGCTTTAAGGTGAAAAACTTTCTGTGATGCAGCAGCCCCCCAGAGCCCCCATTTTACTTACCTGAAACTGCACAGAGGAGGTAAGTATGACATGTTTGTTTTTGTTTTTTTAAACAAGCCTTTACATGTCCTTTAAGTCCTAAAATCAACCTCAAAACTAACTCACACCATCATAGGGATAAAAAATGATCCCAAAGATACTAAAAATGAAGATGCTACAAGTCAAAAATATCATGAAACATCTTTGTTGCCTCAATTCAATGTGTGCCACAGCTTCGGCTCCAAAAACCCCAGGTCAGAAAAGCAATGTTCCATGACACAGGATACTTGTTCCCTAATAATGGTACAGGAAAAAACTAATAATAATGAAGAACAAGAGAATTTCAGAAGAACGGAGGTGAGAGGGGTAAAGTCTGAATCCTGCCTCTGCCTCTCTTTCTTAGAACAAAAAGATTCCCCGCTCCTCCCTTCTCCGCTCTCAGCTGCTCTGACCACGGTCCGAAATCTGGGAGGTGAAAACACACATAATAGGGCAGCCTAATCGCCCTTAATTAACCAGGAATAAGTTGAAGGCAGCTGTTTGCCATTCCTGGGATGTATAGTATGTAAATGTCCCCCATAGAAGCATCACACTTTTCTTTTTTTTTTTTTTTTTCCTGTGGACATTGAGGGTAACCAAATTAGCCGTTGGCAGCCATAGTAATTGGGAGGTACAGCTCCCATTAGGAGTCCAGCAAATTAGGAAGAATAATGGAGCAAGGGCTTTGTTACGAATAATAATAGAGGTACAAAAAAAAAAAAAAAGCGTGACCTTTTCTTTTGGCTGTGCAGAGCTGTTAACATCGCTCACCTGCAATCAGTACTCAAGTCACAGCCAAATCCAAGGAGACATAGGGGCAGCCGGCTTCCCCGGGAATCATTAGAAAACTATGGATGTCTGAGATGGCCAATCCAAACAGCTCCAAGACCACCGCTCTAATTGTATTCATGTAGATATGAACCCCACCGCTAACATCTCACATGGGCTTTAAGATGATCTTGTCATTTAAAAAATAATTTTCTTTTTTCTTTTTTTTTTTTTTTTTTTATCTGCAGCTTTCATTAAAGTAATACCTGGCTATGAAGACACTAAAGACTCTAAAGACATGAAGGCATCAGTAAAGTCACAGACAGTTTGTAAAAAAATTGTGATTTTTTTTTTAGATCTGTCCGTTAATGACCATTATAGACATGAAGTCTGAATTCTATGTACACATGTTAAAATTCTACATTTTTTACAAACTGTCAGTGAATTTAATGATGGTTGGCAGCCCTGGCTCTGTCCCTAGTTCTCCTGCATTGTCACCCTCGCTTCTACCGGAGACCACAAGTGTCAGCATAAATATAATAATTCCAGAAACCATATGGTTTATGGTGAAAGGGGACTAAAGGAATCAAAAAAGCCTTCCCATGAATCAATACTACAATGGAGATTTAATATCTTGCATACTCCCAGTCATGACTGGTGCTCTTTAACATTTACTGGGGGCGGGTGGCACAGGCAGGCTGGATGACTTACATGCAGGTAGGGTTGCACCGATACCTCTTTTTTAAGACCGAGTACAAGTGCCAATACTTTTTTTTTCAGGTACTCGCCGATACCAATTACTGATACTTTTTTTTAATGTCGTGTGACAGTGGCACTAATATGCAGCACTGATGAGGCCTGGACTGCGACAGTAGTTCTTTATTTTTATTTTATTCCTTTTTACAATTTTATTCAAAAAATTTTTTTTGTTATTATTTTTTTCAAGTTATATATTTTCTGTTATTATTTTTTTTTTTACAATGCTTTCTTTTTTTTGGGGGGGGGGGGGGGACGTGGACGGTATTAATGTTTCTCTATTTAATTTTTTTAATTATTTTTACAATTTAACCTTTAAATATTTATTTATTATAATTCTTTTTTTTTTTTTATCAGCCCTGTTGGGGGGGGATTGGCTTTGGTGAGATATCAGACCCCTGACATCTCCCCTTTGAGACAGGGAAAGGGACTGAGGACAGAGATTCCCCAGTCCCTTTCATGTGTAGCCTCAGCTGCACTGAAAATGAATGGACAGGAGACAGCGGCTCCTCTCCATTCATAAACTGAAGCATCATAAACACAGATTACGATGTTTCAGTTATGAATGGACAGAGTCAGTGATCACTGACTCTGTTCATTCAGAAAAGGAAGGAGCCAGTAAATGACATATTTACCGGCTCCTTCCTCCGCTCTCCATCCTGACAGATCCAGGATGAGGGGTGAGGGGGGACCGGAGGAGGACACGGGGAGTCGGGGACCCGGAGAGAGGGAGGAGGACACGGCTGAGAGGGAGGAGGACACCAGAGAGAGGGAGAAGGACCAGGAGAAAGACACGGGGACAGTCAGGGGGGTGATCAGTGCGGCGGTGGGGGCAATTAAGCACCAATCTCCCTGTATAGCATTCAATAAAGCACCTGACAGCCGTGGGAGGGAGAGGAGGAGAAGCGGCTGTCAGAAAAGCTATACAGGGAGATCGGTGCTTGTAACTGCCCCCACCGCCGCACCGATCACCTGTGAGGCTACCCAACCCCCCCTGCTAAGCTTGAGGACGCCTGGTCCAATACAACAGGCTTCGGATTAGGCATCGGAGCATTTGCACGAGTACCGATCCTCATGCAAATGATTGGTATTGGCACCGATACTGATACTAGTATCGGTGCATCCCTACATGCAGGGCATGCACCCGCCCCCTGCTAACCCAACGCTGCACTGGCTAAAGCAGGATTTTGTCAGCAGGTCTTGGCCAATGATTTATATCTGGGACCTGCTGATTAGCTGTAGCCCAATCACAGCACACACACATAGCTCTGTACACAGATCAGCGATCTAGCTGTTTCTTCTCCCTACAAAGCAGGGAGAAAAAGCAGCCAGATCTGTTTGTAAAAACAGCATATATTACACTTTTTAGGCACACATGTAGGCACACATTTAACACCTTCATTGCCTCTAGATGTTAACCCCTTCCCAGCCAGTGCCATTAGTACAGTATCAGTGTACAGTATTATCACCGATCACTGTATCATTGTCACTAGCGACATCAGAGTCAGTTAGGCAGTTAGTGTACCCCCCCCCCCGTGAGGGTCTGTTAACACCAGATAGCCCACCACACTATCACAGTCCCACTATAAGTTGCTGATCATCGCCATTACTAGTATACATACCTATAGCTGCGTAAATTATATACATCATAGTTTGTAGGCGCTATAACTAACAGACAAACCAATTAAAGAGGAAGTAAACTCTTGAAAAAAAAATCTTCTTCTCCCTCCTCTGCAAAGTAAAGTCATAATGTGCTAGTATGCATCGCATACTAGCACATTATAGGACACTTACCTGCAAACAAAGCCCGCATTGTCCCCACTGCAGGCCGCATCCATCTTCCCCTGTCTTCCTTCCGGGGCCGCGGATTCTGGCTCTGTGACTGGCCGGTGCCGCGTGACGTCACTCCTGCTGGTTACGGCACTGTCTTCTGAAGACACGGCACAGTATACAGTAAATAGCTCCTATACGGCGCACGTTTAGGAGATATTTACAGTACCTATAGGTAACCCTTATTCTAGGCTTACCTATAGGTATAAAGTATACATGGAGGTTTACAACCTCTTTAATAAACACTTATTTTTTTTCTACCTAAGACATGTAGCTGAATACATTATGGCCTCAATTTAAGAAGAAATGTGATTTTTTTCTAAATTTCTTCGTTGGATGTGTTTTATAACAGAATGTAGAAAACATTGTTTGATTTTTCTTTCAAAATTTCCTGTCTTTTTTTTCATCTATATGATTAAAATGTAAAAACCCAGTGGTGATCAAATACCACCAAAAGAAAGGTCTATTTGTGTAAAAACAATGATATAAATGTCATTTGGGTACAGTGTTGCATGACCGCGCAATTACCAGTTAAAGTAGCGCAGTGCTGAATATCAAAAAATATCCTGAAACTCATGGAACCTTCTGGAGGTCTGATAAACACAAACTACAAAGACCTATGAACTGTATAAACTCACTAGTGGGGTTAGCTTAGCACTATAGTGCACGGTTTCCAAATCACTGGATGTGATACCCCTTTAAGGACTTACACGGTCAAATTTCAGCCAATTCAGCAAGAATTGACTCCACCCAGCTTGCTAAACTTCAATTAAAGTGTTACTAAACCCACAACAGTAAAATCAGTCTGTATATGCAGTAAAGCATGCTTGTTCTACTCGCTGTGGAACATAAGGGGTTAATCCTCTGCATTGTGTATAAGGGCGGTTTGTTCCTGTCTTCTCTGATCCTCCCCTTCCTACACTGACTCCAAAACATGCCAGAGCCTTTGGAGTCAGGCTGCACATGCTCAGTTTGGTGTGTATTGCTAGAGAGGTTTTTTGTTTTTGTTTTTCTCAGAAAGGTGCATGTGATCAGCACAGGGCCAATCAGCACTGTCCAGACAGAGAGTCAGGAACCCTGCAGCCTCATATGAAAGCTCAGAGCAGAATGAAAACTCCTCCTACAACCTTTAACCAGACACTGATAGAAGTCACAAGACTGCTATATACTCCTGATGAGAAAAGGTATTTAGCAGTTTATATTTACTAAAATAATTGCATTTCCATGTTCTGTGTAGAACAGATCCTCCTCTTCTAGGGTGCCTCACCAGTGCTCCTGGCTCCGCCCTCCTTGCCGAGTGCCCCCACAGCAAGGGGGCACCCGGCAGGGGGTGCTCGAGCCGAGCCGCTGCTCTGTGTGTCCATTTAAACACAGAGCCGTGGCCCGGCCCCGCCCCTCTATCTCCTCATTGGATCACTGACTTTGATTAACAGCAGCAGGAGCCAATGGCGCACGCTGTGTATCTCAGCCAATGAGGAGGGTGAGTCCTGGACAGCCGAGCCTCTTTTGCAAATTGCTGGATCAATATGGGGTTCAGGTATTAGGGGGGCTGCTGCACACAGAAGGTTTTTTTTATCTTAAAGAGGAACTGCAGTCTGCTCACATAATTTGTAATAAAAACATCTTTGCCATTCTGAAGCTTCCCTCCAACCACTTTGCATATTATTTTATATATACTGTGATTCTGTACTTGCCAAATAGGCTGCAGAAATCTCCCTCCACTGAGTCTGGCTGCAGCCATTTTAACTGTGGGCAGCTGAAGCTGCTGGCTGTTCACTTCCTGAATTTACACAGACACACGGAAGCACACCTCCAGCTCTGCAGCTCTCATTGGCCTTCTTATGACTCCCCCGCTCCCCCCCTCTCCTGGCAAACTCTCACGAGAGTGAGAGAGAGAGCTGTGTATGATGTCATAATCCCAGGCTTTTTACCAGACAAGAAACAGGAAGTGGGCTGTATAAGGGATTTACTGGCAGAAAAAAAAATGTTTTACTATCCAAAGTTAAAACAAAAAGGGCAGAAAATTTAATAGATGGAAAGTTGAAAAAATGACTGAAGGTCCGCTTTAAGGCATATAATGCACCTTCTGCCTTTACAATTGGACAAAAAAAAGCAAAGTCTGGAAGTCCCCTCCCAAGTATAACCCTCCCTGCTAGGCAAGAGGAGCGAGATTCTGTGTCGCGTGATGGACTCACAAAAACAAAAAGGATTTTTACAAAAAAACGTTCTTTTTAATAAACATTCCCGGGACACAGAGCGTCTTTAAATTCATAAGGATAGGGACTTCCTAAAGCAATGAAAAGAGGGGAGGGCACACAGGAACCAACAACCAATCGCCATCCCCTAATGGGTAAGAACCTCACAATTCTGCGGACCAAAGGAAGCATCGGGGGTGATTCACTAAAGGCAAACAAACTGTGTGCTCTGCAAGCGCAGTTGCTCCAAAGCTTAGTAAATGAGGTAAAGCTTCACTTTGCAAAAAATAACCAATCACATGCAAGGAAAATAAAAATAAAAAAACAGCATTTTTGCTTGCACATGATTGGATGATGGAAGTCATCAGAGCTTCCCCTCATTTACAGTACCAAAGCTCTGGAGCAACTGCTCTTGCAGAGTGCACAGTATATTTGCCTTTAGTAAATCCACCCCATTGTGTCACGCCTACCCCTAGCATAGCTCCCAACTGTCCCTGATTTCAAGGGACTGTCCCTGATTTGGAGCAATGTCCCTCATTCCTCCTCATTTGTCCCTCATTTTGGTCTGATCTATATAGGTGTATATAAAATGCACTTTTTATCTATCAAAAAGTGTTTTCCAGCACAAAATCTTTCATCTGATTTCTAAATTGCTGCATTTGTAAATTCCAAAAGCCAATATAAAGGAATAGTAGTGGTAAAAAAGCACTTTTTGTGGGTTTAACCAGACTTGTTTTTTTTGTACAATTCTCCTTTAAGGGGACGTGGTAAAGGGTGTGTCCTATGACTGCATAGTTTTGCTGATAGGTGTCCCTCATTCCCATCTCAAAAAGTTGGGAGGTGTGCCCTAGTGTTGTTAGTCAGGCACTATATCTGGCCTCTGTGTTCTTTACCTATAGCAGCTCCCTTTCCCATAAGGCAAACAGGCCTACCGGTATTCAGTTGCCCCCGAGTCTTGTACACAATGCTTAAGTGCCTCACTACCATGCCGGAGCAGGTGTGCGCTAAACACAGCAAAAAGTACTTGTGATTGATAGACAGGCAGAGTGGTCCAATGGAAGTCCAGGTCCAGGCTACTTTCACACTGGGGCGGGGGGGCATTAGTGGTAAAGCAGTGCTAGTTTTTGCGGCGCTTTTCGGACACTTGCGGGGCGCTTTTAACCCCCCCGTGCTAGCGGTCGAGGAAAGGGTTAAAAGTGCCCAAAAAGCGCCGCTGTCAAAGCGCTCTGCAGGCGATTCGGCGCCGTTGCCCATTAATTTTCAATGGCAAGGGCGTTTTAGGAGTGCTGTATACAGCGCTCCCGCACCGCCCCAAAGATGCTGCTTGCAGGACTCTTTTTTCCCGTCCTGCAAGTGCACTGGCCCAGTGTGAAAGCACTCGGGGCATCACACCGGGGAGGCATGAGAGGTGCTTTTCAGACGCTATTTTTAGCGCTAAAATGACTGAAAAGTGCCCCGGTGTGAAAGGGGTCTAAAGGCAGGCAACGTTCAGAGAGTAGTCCGGGTCAAATCCATGGTCAAAAGAAGGCGTAGGAATGCAAAACTACTAAATGGGCTGTGTTCACTTGGTAAAGGGATGTGAAGGATTATTTGGGATGATAGTAGGGTATTTTATTCAGGTGATTCCACATCATTTTCACAAAGCAGCAGTCATCTTTATCAACTCATGAAATATTTTATCCTTTACAATTCTTCTCTTAATTTTTTTTTTAGCATAGCATGTGCTAAAAAAAAAAAAATTAAGAGAAGAATTGTAAAGGATAAAATATTTCACGAGTTGATGAAGATGACTGCTGCTTTGTGAAAATGATGTTTTACAATAAACCATGTTCCTTAAAGTGGATGTAAACTTTTTTTTTTTTTATATCATAATGTAGAGTATAAGATTTCCTATCATTTGAGCCCAGTCTTGTCACACAGAGTTAATCCATCTCTGAGCAATCCTCTTTTATTGTTCAGTGAGATAAATCTTGACAAACTGAGAAAAACTTTGTCAAATCCTCCCCCTTGCTGTGAGTGACAGCCTAAGACACATGCAGTATTTTTTTAATTCCCTCCCCCACTCCTTTCTTCAGCATCTCTGCAGGGATTGGTTGTTCCACACCTCACCATGATTTGGCATGCTGAAGTCATGTGGTTACTTTCCTGTCTTTTCACTGGATGTTAGAGATCATAGCAGAAGTTCAGTGTAAGAAATACACAGGAGAAAATGCATATTGACAAGGGGAGTGTAGAGGACTGACATCACGACTCCACCCACCGAGCTCCAGACAACAGACCCGCCCACAGGATATGCAGTTTTTCGGGTCTCATAACAGACAGAGGGGAGACATTTGACAAGTAAAGATACATGCAGGAGGCATGTATATCCTTATAGATAACCCCTATGGCAGTAGTTTAGAAAGGATGACATTGGGTTTACATCCACTTTAAGATAACATCTTTCACCATGGCCACCAATCACTGTAGCACACTTTGCGTGGTAAACATTAAAGTATAACTAAAGGCAAAACTTTTTTTTTTTTAGTTTTGGACATTGTAGAGATGGCTTAGACCCCCTGTCAGTTGTTATTGCTGTCTATTTCTCCATTAGAGAGATTCACCCTCTCTATTTGTTCTTTTTACCGTTATCGCTGAAAGTGAAAGTTAAAGAGAATCAAAATTTCGGGCTGTCCCCAGAAAAGTAATAGAGGGGAAATCTTCCATTGGGGACACTAGTTCTGGTGACCTGGAGGTCTCCAAGGAAGTCCCCTAATTTGCAGGGATTTCCTCTCACTTCCTGTTTGGCTATGGGACAGGAAGTGAAGGGAGATCTCCCCAGTGGAACACAGATGGCAAAAAAAAAAAAAACTGACAGGTGTTATGCCGCGTACACACAAATCTTGGATGGTTTTTCCGACGGAATTCCACTCAAGCTTGGCTTGCATACACACGGTCACACGAAAGTTCGCTGAACTTTCGACCGTCAAGAACGCGGTTACGTACAACACTATGACGAGACGAGAACATGAAGTTCAATGTTTCCGAGCATGTGTCAAATTGTTTCCGAGCATAGGAGGAGGAATTTTGCACGTCGGAATTGCTACAGACGATTGGAACTTTTTCCGACCAAAAAATTGAGAACATGCTCTCAATCTTTTGCTGGCTGGAATTCTGCCAACAAAAGTCCGATGGAGCGTACACATGGTCGCATTTTCTGTCCAAAAGCTCTCATCGGTCTTTTGCTGGCCAAATTTCCGATCGTGTGTATCGGGCATGATAGGTGTCCAAAAGCCCTCAGGATTCTGTCTCTACTATGAAAGATCCAGTTGCTTATGTTTGCCTACCAGGCCCAATGTTGCCAATTCTCCCTCAATCACTAGCTGGCAGCTTAAGGATGCTGCAGTCTGTTTATTCCTAAGGATGGGTGTTTACTGTGTGTGGAGTACAAATATAGACTCCCCCACCGGAAAGAACAAAGACCACAACACTTATGCAAGGCAGAAGCAGAGTCAACCAGGACTATTCTGAAGGACACGCTGTGCCGTTTTGGGCAAGGTTGCATAGAGAGGATCTCAGAAGTGGTGAGCATTTCCTCTGTCAAAGGATGCGTTAAAAAGGGGATTTTTTAAGTCTTTCACTTTCATACATGGAGAAGACATTGACCAGTCAACTGTATTAATTAGGACACTATGAGGGTATAGAACAATTAACAAGACAACCTGTTGAAAACCAGTCTAGCTATCGAGGATAGTGGTTGAATAAAGGATTGGTAGATAATGCTCTGGTAAAGAGAGCAAGAGATCATGTGTAATGGGTTCCTTCTTACAAACAGAATGACTATTAAACCTATCAAAGGATTCTTTGATGGGCCTTTGATCATTGTTGGACAACAGAATCTAGAAAAAAAATATTATGTGAAAATAGTGAAATACACATTTATGTAGATAGATCAATTTAGAACACAAGATATACAGCAATCCATGCACAAAAAATATTATTTGTGTTGTGTTGGTTGGCTACATGATAGAACTTATCGGTGGACTCTGCACACCCTACAACAATATTTATTAGCCCTACCTTCATTTATACCAGTGTCTCCAAACTGCGGCCCGGGGGCTGGATGTGGCCCTTTGCTTGCCTTTATCTGGCCCTTTTGAGACTTTCCCTCCCACTAAAACCAACAATGTGGCATAATTCCCGTTACTGACATCAACAACCGGACACCATTTCTCCCATTGACACCAGCCATGGGGCACAATTCCTCCCACTGATACCAACAATGGACCACTATTTGTCCCACCGACACCAACGATGGTGCACTATTCCTCCCCCTAATGCCAAAGATGCACTCACACCGACGCCAAGGCAATGTCTACTTCCAATGGCCACAGTCCGGCCCCGTAAATTCTGAAGGACAGTAAACTGGCCCTTTGTTTAGAAAGTCTGGAGAGACCCTGCTTTATACCAATCAACTGCATGACTGTAAAAGAATCTGATGACCCCCCCACCAAGGCAACACATTTTTGATTTAGGGTGCCAATGACAGATAGCAATGGTCTGTGGTCACAGGTGTAACCTGTAGAACTACGCAACCTCTGTTGGTAACATGAAGGACAGCCTACTGTATCTCCATAAAATGTACCTGTTCTTGGTACCTCAGGCTATCCGTAGCTCATCTAACTTAGAATGTGTTATTATTTTTACGCTGTAGAAATAACGTTTTCCCACGACTCCTGCTTAGATAGTCAAAAAAGACTCCCAGTATGACCGCGCTTACCTCTACAGTCAGTTCCCCTTCACCTCCTTTGAATGTACTTAAGAAAAAAAACCCACAGTGGTAGATAGGAGAAACATTCGTGATGTATGGGCAGAGATAAAAAAAGAAATGTCTTGGGAGGACAGAACCTGCTGGCGGAAAATACGAAGGAAATCGTTTTAACCCACCTGGAGAACATACACCAGGCCATCAAGCCTCTGTTAACCATTCACCTGGATGCAGCGACATGGAGGAAGATCGCAGCTAGCCTTAGAGGGACAGACGGCTGACGCCGGAATCAGGCTGCCCAAGACTGTGTGAGAGTGGGTTGGGGGGTGGGGAATGAATTTCATGGGGGGGGGAGAATTTCGCAGCCGTAAGGATGGTTAGCAATTTTTTTTTTTTTTTTTTATATCACTACCTATGATGAATGAAAAAAGAAGTGTTTACAGCTTTTGGGTCATGTGAAGGAGCCTCTAGTGAAGATTATAATATTCAAGGCAAGAGAATGACAGAAGCAGTGAGGGAGAAGCGAAAGGCTTTCTATTATTTGGGACATTGGTGATGCACACAGAGCCAGTCAGAAGATTAAATTAAGTATTATATCTGCTGACCCCATTGCCATGGTTACCGGACAGCAGAAAATATTAATCAAGCCAACCTTTTCAGCAGAAGGTACTAGAAATAAATCTGATAAATATAAAAATATAGGCCTATCGTGCACCTCCGCTGCAGCTGGGGGCTAGGGAACATTGTGATCCCTAATGCTTCATGTTGCTTCAATAAATGCATTCCAGATTCCTCTTGTTTTTTAGAAATAAGCATCTTGAGGGATCAGAGAGTCCAGGGAGGGCAGGCATATTTCTTTTCTTTCTTTTTTTTTATTTGTTTGTAATGAAATATCAAATCTGTCTGTTTCTGGGATTTTGACGGGTGGTAGGATTCTAATCTCCCGGTGACATGGAGGTCTTTAGTAGAAGTCAAATCCCCCATTGTCTGATCGGTCACCAATCGTCGTCATTTATAAAAATGAAACACCACACGTTTGCTAAAAAAAAAAAAAAAAAACACAGCAGGCGATAAATTTCGCAACTTGTGAAAATCACATTTATATTTTTTCTTGTTTACTAAATATATTCAAATTCTCTAAGACTTAAAACGTCTGAATAATTAAAGACCGCACTATTTTTCCATTCACTTTGGAAATTCCAAAATCCATCTGATAGTCATATTGTAATTAAAAACATTACCAAATAATATTTTGAATGTTCTACAATGTTGCACTAAATTTTTTTCTTTACATTTAGCTACATAAAACGCTTTCCAATCTTCAAGAACCAATGTAATATTGGAAGAGGCGTCCAGGAGAGGTAGTGAGTCAATAGTAAGTGGCTTCAAACATGCTTGTGACAAACATAGATCTAAAATTAATAAAAAATTAAAAACAACAAATACAAAAAGATGTATAAATGAAAAAAAAAAAATTGGCAGACATGATGGACCACTAGGTCTTTTTTATACTTTCACTTTTATATGTTTCTATGGGGTACTAAAATTGGAGAGTGCAAAATATGGAGCAGCTCTGCATAGAAACCAATCAGCTTCCGGGTTTTATTTTTCCCTTCCCTACTACCCAAGCAAACCATTTTATTGATAACCTATATATGGTAATGAGATGTTGCAATTGCAAATATATAGTTGATGAACATTTTCTATGACATGTATGTATCCTTTTTCTTTTGTTAGATATATCTAGGCAGAGCTTTATATGATATTCAATTCACATGGTCCTGAAGAAGAGGGGGGCTCCAGCGAAACGTGTAGAAACGCGTAGACTTGAATTCCGTTGATCAACGGTTGCATAATAAATGAAACGGAATTCAAGCTCTGTATTGGCTCTACATTTTAACTGTGCTCTGTATGGGATACCAAATTATGCCTTTTTAAATATGTAACCCAATAAAATTTTGAATATTTTTTTTAGACAAACCTAGTGTCAATTTAGCTTACATGAGCATATTTAAAGTCCCGTCATTCTCTTGCTCATTTTTGTTTTATTGTCAAAGTTTAATTGAACAAGCTGAAGTCAGAAGCTGATTGGCACAGCTCCACCAGAGGTTCTTATACAGAAATACAATAACTAGAAGGAAATATAAGAAACTTTTTTTCCATCATTAAGTTTTCTGCTGCTTTTTAAAAGCTCAATTTCTACAAATTACCACCCCAAAAAACAAGAGACAAAAAAAAATATATATTTTAGAATTTTGTAAAATTTTTGTCCAACATCAAGGTGGTGATGGATGATAATGGAGGACTTAAAGTATATGGAAATGACGCATCAAAATATCATATAACCTTTAACAAGTTATTTACATTTCAAAAAGAGTTTTCAATATTTTTGAGTCTGCAGCATTTAATAAAATAATACCTGGCGACCCTGCTATGGAGATCCTTGTTTAAGCACTTCCTTTTATAAGGAGACAACATTCAGTCCCTGCCTCTATTGTGCCTCTGTGTTGTCACCCTGGTGCATGCTTCGGTGGTGGGTTTATATCTACTTTTAAATACAGTAAAGCCTTGGATTGCGAGTAACTTGAACTGCGAGTGTTTTGCAAGACGAGCAACATTTTTTTTATAAATTGACTTGATAAACAAGCGATGTCTTGATATACAAGTAGCGGCACATCACAACTAAGCATAAAAGAGAGGAGAGGTGCCTCTTAGGGTACTTCCACACTGGGGCCGCGGCACGTTCGCGATAAAGCGCCACTTTACCGTTATTTTAGCGGCGCTTTTCGGCTGCTAGCGGGGTGTTTTTAAGCGGCTGAAGAAAGGGTTAAAACTGCCTGAAAAGAGGTTCGGAAGCAGTGCCCATGCATTCCAATCCTGTATACAGCACTCCCAAACCGCCCCAAAGATGCTGCTTGCAGGACTTCAGGAGGCGGTTTTCAGGTGCTTTACAGGCGCTATTTCTAGCGTTAAATGCCTGAAAACTGCCTTCAGTGTGAAAGGGGTCTAAGTGTAGCAATATGGTTACATTTAATGAAGGTACAACATTTAGTAAGGCACATCTAAGTATGTCCGGGGTAAAGCTATCCACATAGACCGTCCTCCTCACCGCCATCAAAGTCGTCCCTTCTATTCGGCGCTCCACGAGTGGTTCAAGCCTCACTTTCAGAACACTCTACTGCAGGGTGGTCTTCTCGGTCACGATTGCAGACTGACAGTGTTGAGAACTGGTGGTGCGGAGAACGGTCTATGTGGACAGCTTTTCCCCGGATACCTGCATACTTAGATGTTCCTCTTTTAATCATCAACCATGTGAGTTGCTAAATGTTGTACCCTCATCCCACTGGAGGCGTTTTTCAGGCGCTTTAGCGCTAAAAATAGCGCCTGTAAAGCTCCCCGAAAAAAAGCCTCAGCTGCAATCCCAGTGTGAAAACCCGAGTGCTTTCAGACTGGGGAGCTGCGCTTGCAGGACGTAAAAAAAAACATTCCTGCAAGCAGCTTCTTTGCAGCGCTGTAGGAATACACCGCTCCTTAAGCGCCCCTGCCCACTGAAATCAATGGGCAGCACCGCCGAACTGCCGCTGCAGCTGCGCTGCAGTCATGGTCTTAACCCTTTTTCTCAGCCAATAGCGGGGGTTAAAAGGGCACCGCCAAAAAGTGCTGCAAAAACGACGGTAAAGCGCCGCTAAAAATAGCAGCGCTTTACCGCCGACGCCCGGGCGTTGCCAGTGTAAAAGTAAAAGTGCCCTTAGAGGCGCCTCAATTCTCTTTTATACTCTGCAGCTCCTGCTGCATTCTGCTTCTAATCTTGTTATTATCCTCACAATCCAAGGTTTTACAGTACTAAAAATAGCGTAAAATCTAGGAGGAGCAGTCCTGATCAATCTACAGTACACTTTTCACTAAAGTAATACATGTGTTTCAATTGCTGGACATGTTCTGAAGTGGGGGGGGGGTTGATTTACTAAACATAAATAGACTGCACACTTTACAAGTGCAGTTGCTCCAGAGCTTAGTAAATGAGGCGAAGCTTCACTTTACAAAGAAAACCTAATTACATGCAAGGAAAAAAAAACAGCATTTTTGCTTGCACATGATTGGGTGATAGTAGTCAACAGAACTTCCCCTAATTTACTAAGCTCTGGAGTAACTGCACTTGCAAAGTGCACAGTCGATTTGTGTTTAGTAAATCAAACCCAGTGCTAAAGCAATAGCTGTAATCCCCGTTCGGGTTTATATGAATCTTAAATGAATTTCAGGAACAGGTCTCAAATGATAAAAGTCTTCTCCAAACAAGTCCATATCCTGGGGTTCCTGTATATCGAATACAAGTGGTGAAGGACAATTGAGAATTCTGCTAAAAGACAAAGAAGAGTAGAAATGGAAGCGGTGTTGGTGTAGAATCACGGGCTTCTTCTCACCTATTCTCTTGGCAGTAATATAAAACAAGTAAAGATTTGTCTGCCTAGTTTCAGGAAAGTGTACAGTTAGTTTACAACAAGGCATGCTGAAGTCCTTCTATAACAATACTTCAAGTTAATGATGCTATTATTTAAAATAAGTTTCCAAGACAAAAAAAAAAAAAAGGGCTTGTGCTTCATATTGCCTGGAGGTATAAATCCAGCTACATTTTTACAAGAAGTACGTTTGCCAGAAAAGATACATTGAACAGGGTTTTCTTTTTTAAAAAAAAGCCGTATGATCCCATGACTTAAATGGGAAGAATGAGATCAACTGAACTCTATTGGATCCATAAATTTCCCTTTTGACAGCCGGATACGTGATGGCAAGTATGATTTTTAATAACTCGAGTTCATCTCTTTTGCAATATCTTCATATATTCTCAGTTTCCCTCCCAACCCCCCCCTACCCTTACCCTCCTCCCGCCTCCAGACTTACTACCATCATTTCTGGATAGAGAAGTCATTAACAGACCCGGGTCTTGGCCGGCTGGGGCCAGCTGTGCCATAGAAATTGCAGGCAGTGACCAAAAGCACTCAGAGAAACAATTGAATTTCCAACACACCACCATCATGGCTGATATGTTTTTTTCAAGGTCATTACCCAAGGCTGAGAAGGTCACATGATTAACGAGTGACAGACCCAATGAGACCCCGTGTGCACGAGCGTCCTTCTTTTAATTAGAGAGAGGTTGGGAAAAGTGAGGCTTGCAAAAAAAGACCTATAGAGCGGGCTTCAAGTGCAAGTTTCTGATTAATAAAATATGCAGGAAGGCAATGGAAATTGCAGGTTCCACACGACATTTTTGGTTGGGGCAGCACGGTTATAGGACTCTAGAAATGAAAATGAAATCAGAAGACAAATTCTGAGAAAGGCCAAACTATATTTTTATGGTAAGTCAACAATCAGAATTTAAATTTGATCATTATGCTAAAAAGAGCTAAAAAAGTTAACCATTTTGTAGGTAGACATATTTCAGTAAAGAAACCTTAGAAGACCTAGAAAACGATAGTACAGTAAAACCTTGGATTGCGAGCCTAATTCGTTCCGGAAACATGCTTGTAATCCAAAGCACTCGTATATCAAAGTGAATTTCCCCATAAGAAATAATGGAAACTCAAATGATTCGTTCCACAACCCTTTATGCATAGGTCCTTCAGTTTATAGTCCATATAAAAAGATTATAGCGATGTGACCAGGTTGTGTAACCATAAAATGTCCATCCACAAATGGAAGCCTCCACAAGGGGATTAGAAGCAAAATCCAGCAGGTGCTACAGAGTATAAAAGAGAAGAGAGGCGCCTCTAATACCGTGTACACACGACAGGACTTTTTGACCGGACTGGTCCGATGGAACGGATTTTTGGTCGAAAATCTGACAGACTTTAGATTTGGAACATGTCGACTCGAGTCCGGTCGAAATGTCCGCTCGTCTGTATGCTAGTCCGACGGACAAAAACCCACGCTAGACAACTATTGGCTACTGGCTATCGACTTCCTTATTTTAGTCTGGTCGTACGTCATCACGTACGAATCCGTCTGACTTTGGTGTGATCGTGTGTAGGCAAGTCCATTCGTTCAAAAATCCGTCGGAAGTCCGTCAAAAGTCCGTTGGAAAGACCATCGGACCAGTCCGGTCGAAAAGGCCGCCAGTGTGTACGCGGCATTAGTGCAGCAATATGTTGCTAAATGTGCTAAATGTTGTACCTTTATTAACTGTAATCATATTGCTACACTTAAGGGCACCTCTCTTCTCTTTTATACCCAGTTGTGACGTGACGCTACTTGTATTTTAAGACATCGCTTGTATATTAAGTCAAAAAAATTTTCAAAAATTAGCTTGTCTTGCAAACCGCTCTCAAACCAAGTTACTCTCAAACCAAGGTTTTACTGTATATTTGTAAATTTCCCATCGGTGAAGAATTTTGGTTTACTCAACAAATTGGTGACTTTAAAATCTGTCATGACAGGGAATTTGTAGAGTCTAAAGGTGCTTCTGGAGTCCAAGTTTGGAGCATTGTCATCGCACTAAATACCTTACTTACTCTTTTCCTCCCCCCCCGCCCTTTTTATTTCTTTGACTACACCCCTAGAGTAGTAATTTGGAGTCTAGAAAGGGGGGAGGGAGGGTAGATATAAAGGCCTATTCTGAGGCTTCCTTCTGCTTTATATGTTATCATTGGTTGATTTAGTTGGATAATAACTCTCTCTATTACCAGCTTCAGGTCCCCCATAGCAGTTTTACTGCTACAGGGCGGCACCTGATAATGTATATCTACGTGATCTGACACTTCCGCGTAGAAGGGCACGCATGCCCGCTACGGGCGGCTCACTTCCGCTGTGATTACACACAGCAGAAGCCAATCGTCAGGTGCACGGTACCTGATGTCCTCTGACACCCAACGATCGTTAGGCAGAACTGCGATCTGCCTATGTAAACAAGGCAGATCACCATTCTGACAGGAGAGAAGGCATGGGCATTTGTTTCTCTGCAAAGCAGGGAATAAATTCCATCTCTTCCCCTAGTAAAAGCACCACACACAGTATAGTAAAACACTGGTCAGGCACGTAGTTATCCCTTTGATCGATGTTAACCCCTTCCCTGCCAGTGTCATTAGTACGGTAACAGTGCATATTTTTAGCACTGATCACTGTTGTGTTGGTGTCACTGGTCCCCAAAAAGTGTCAATTAGTGTCAGAATGTCCACCGCAATATTGCAGTCCCACTTTAAGTCGCTGATCGCCGCCATTACTAGTGAAAAAAAAACAAAAAACATACAAGTAAAAATAAATACAAATATCCCATAGTTTGTAGATGATGTAACTTTTGTGCAAACCAATCAATATACGCTTATTGGAATTTTTTTTTACCAAAAAATATGTAGCAGAATAAATATTGGCGTAAACTGATGAAGAAATTAGATCTTTTCAATTTTTTTATTGGATGTGTTTTATAGCAGAAAGTAAAATAATATTGTTATTGGTCGAATTTTTTTGTTTATATCACAAAAAAAAAAAACCGCAGAGGCGATCAAATACCACCAAAAGAAAGCTCTATTTGTGGGGATAAAAGGACATACATTTTATTTGGGTACAGCATCGCACGACCGCGCAGTTGTCAAATGTTAAAGTAACGCAGTGGCTGTATCGCAAAAAATAGCCTGGTCATGAAGGGGGGTAAATCTTCCGGAGGTCAAGTGGATAACCATTTGTACCTGTTTGATATGCAATACCTGAAATCTTTCAATAAAAACTATTGGAAAATCTCCCATGACAGGTGAACTTTAACTTGTAGAACAATAAAATGATAAGTCTGACACGTTTATGTGTAAATGACTCAGGGCCTGCAGTTATGTCACTAGTGCAAAGCCAGAAGCCGAAGATGTATCTATGCAGTTGTACTCCACCCAATAATAATGAACTAAGTTCTAACTAGAATTTGATGGACTGAGTGACTTGCAGAATGCCGGGGCTCAATAAACCCTGACCTAACTATCTTCATAGTGAGCTAGGCTCTGAAGTTCAACTCGAAAAACATGTGTGTTTCAAACTGCTTAGGTGGTCCGAGCGTACCAAGTTTTTATTGGTTGTGTTTTATTTTTTTCTATTTTTTGTTTTTTTATTTTTAGTTATGTCTGCTGTTTGTACGTTCAAACCTGGGTATGCCTAATAGGCTCTATTCTGTACCTTAATTAAAATACTGCAATAAAAATCATTTTTTAAAAACCCCTGACCTAGCAACCTAACTATAAAAAACCCTGCCCCCCCCTCCAATCCTAAAATAACCAGAGGACAATTCTCCATTTTGGAGTCAAATGGACATAGCAGCCCTTTATTTTACCGTAACAAACAAAATGACATGTAATATTAGAGAATCAATGCATAAAACGCATTCAATGTATTAATAGTAACAGTAATGATCCTTACCAGGCCCAAAGTCTTTGAGGGCACTGATAACCCCAACAAAACCTGGTTGCATTTGCCACCCAGGGAGAAGGCCCCCATGCCAGTACTACACTGCCTCAGGGACAAAGATCCACCTACGTACTCCCAGATACAACCCAATAAAGGCAACATTACCAACGTAATGCTACTGTTGGGAAGGGACATCCATACCTAAGATGGGCCCGACCCATAATCCTCCAAAATGTTAATACAACACCGCCTTCAAAGACCCAGAGACCCCTAGCCACTGCCATGACATGGGAACACAAAGAACAAAACACTGAAGCTGGAGTTACAAATAAAACAAAAGTAAAACACAAACCTGCAAGAAAATACACAAACAAAAAAAGGCACAAGAAACCAACTAATGACCAAACCAATAAGTCTGGGGAGGGAAGGCGGGAGAAACCTCTCCAGTGCTGGCAATGTTCCGACTGAAGCCCGACAAGATTCAGCCTCCTCTCCTTATACTGGGGACCACCCCCTAATTCCTCAAACTTCCAGTCAGGTAATGTCAGAAACAATGAAATCAGACCGAGACAGAAGTATAGTTAAATCTCA
Organism: Lithobates clamitans; assembly: GCA_037952925.1. Lineage (NCBI taxonomy): Eukaryota > Metazoa > Chordata > Amphibia > Anura > Ranidae > Lithobates > Lithobates clamitans. The sequence continues at coordinate 423,906 of JBBGZY010002473.1, forward strand.
CTTGTTTAATAACAAAAGTAAAAAGAACAAATGTATTCTAAATATAGCCAAAGTTCAGTAACTGGAACGGATAGTCAGCCAAGTCAGAAGTCAGGGATCAATGTAATGGAACAGCAAGCAGGATCTGGAGCCAGAAGGGATGTCAGCAAAGCAAGTCTTTAAACAGGAACGCAGGAGATAGTTTCTTGTGATGTTGACCAAGGCGAAGTCAGAGATCCACTGGGCTGAACGGCTTAAGTAGGCAGGACTGAGGAGCAGGATATCATCAACAGCTGAGTAACCGTGGAGAGATAGGAGCTGGCAATTAGCCGACAGCTGAGCGGCCAGCTCAGAGAAGGAAGGGCTGAGCCCAGCCCTGATAGGTAAGTAAAATTCCTTATTCATAAGTAAACACCTCAACCTTTACTGTACTACTCCGCCTCTTCTACATGCCCCAGTCATGCTGGCCCTCCTCTAAGCTAAGCTCAGTTCCAGGTCAAAGCTCAGAAAGAAAAATCCTGCTAGGGTTCTTAACCCAGAATATGGGAAAGAATTTTTGGGGTATGGGGCTGGATGTCTCCACAACGTAAAGTACAAAAAAAACAAAAAAAAACAAAAAAAAAACAGGGGGCTCTGCATTATGGAACCAGAAATAAAAGTGGAGAAACTTATGTGATGCATAGGATGACATGCAAATTATAATGCCAGGAAATGTACTGCCATTCCATGTTTTAATGCACAAAAATAAAAGCAAAAATCTTATGAGTTGTAGCGAATTTGTATATTTGTGGAGCACCTTTTATTTTTTCATAACTAAACATGATAAAAACCTTATTTTCTTCATTATCCAGCAGCTCCAAATACTTAATATTAGGACACTTACCTGCCCCTGGATCCAGCGATGTCCTCCCCCGAGCCGATTCTTCAATCAGGTTTGGGTGCTGGCGCCAGCATCTGAAGTAAGGGAAACAGGAAGTGAAGCCTTGAGGCTTCACAGACAGTTTTCTACTGCACATGTGCGAGCCGCGCTGCGCTTTGTGAATGGTCCTGCTGTCTTCTGGGACCTGTGATGTGCCCCAGAAGACTGCAGAGGAAGGAGGAGGGGGGGGGGGGGGCGAACTTCCGGCTCAGTTTTTTCGCGGCGATCTGGGCTGGAAGTAGGAATGGGTATCTGTCAAAACCAGGTACCCGCACCCCCCCGCCCAAAAGTGTGTGGGGGGTGTAAACAAGCAGAGCTTCTCCCCGTTTAGTTGGAGCGCTGCTTTAACTATCCATATGTAGAGTAAAACCAAGCTACTGACATTACGTCATACTGATATCTAATAGGAGTTGGGATATTGATGAATTTGACAGTCCAGCAAAGAGTGTTTGGGGACATATAGCCCAATCGTTTCGGGGTTCTCTAATTATAAAAAGGTTCAAAACCCCTGAATTAGTGCGTACATGATCCATAATATTCATTATTTTTTTTTTAGGAATTAATGTGATGCTTAATGGTAATGATACCAAAATGTTCAGCAAGCCCAAGACCTCTGGATTCTGACCAAAAGGGCAAAATAACAGGGATATGAAATACAGGACTGAATATTTGGGTGGGATTAGGAGCGGGGGGCAATTCCTTACATATCTATCTTTCCTGATTGTCTACCATGCACACAGGGCTGGTTGCAAGGATTTTTGACACCCTAGGCGAAACCTCATTTTGCTGCCCCCCATTGGCTCCACCCCCTTTGCCCTGCCCATGTGACAGAAGGTGCCGCTATACAGGAAGCATTGGCTCTGCTTCCTCTAGCGCTGGCTCCAGTGCTGCGCTGCACCCCTAATTGCACTACCGGTCAGACTGAGTTAGTTACATGCTGCAGCCTGCAAAGCATGCAGACGTGGAGGGAAACCAGCGGCCGGTTGCCCCTAGGCAGCAGTGCGCCCTAGGCGGCTGCCCAGTTTGCCTAGTGGTAGCACCGGCCCTGCATGCACAGTTGCACCAGATTTTGTTTTAGGCTCAGTTCACACCTTTGTGTTTTTTTTATGTACTTTTTGCAGAAACACACTAAAGTTCATTTAACATGGTTTCCTATGGCACACGTTCACATCTATGCTTTTTTTCAGCTGCCGCATTTTTTGGGGGGCAGGGACTTTTTAAAACACAAAACATTGCTTTTCTTGCTTTTTTTTTTGGTTTAATAGACATCAAAGGAGAAGCTGCAAAAAAACATGTAGTGCAATTTTGCCACGATTTTGCTGCAATTTGCATTTTTAATAGATGAATTTTAGGGTATGTGGTCAGGTTTAGGATGGGGGTAAATTATTTTATTTTAGGTTTTTTTAACCACTTGCCGACCAGCCGCCGTTGATCACTCCACAGAGAGCCAGAACGGGGATCTGTCAATGTAAACAGACAGATCCCCATTCTGTCAGGGAGGAGGAGAGAGAGATCTGCTGTTCCTAGTGATCAGGAACAGCGATCTCTCTCCTCCACCAGTCAGTCCCCTCCCCCCCACAGTTAGAAACACCTCCCTAGGGAACACATTTAACCCCTTGATCACCACTAGTGTTAACCCCTTCTCTGCCAGTGACATTTACACAGTAATCAGTGCATTTTTATAGCACTGATCGCTGTATAAATGTCACTGGTCCCAAAAAAGTGTCAAAAGTGTCCGATCCGTCCGCCGCAATGTCGCAGTCCTGCTAAAAATCAATGATCAGCACCATTACTGGTAAAAAAAATTATAATAATAAAAATTCCATAAAGCTATCTCGTAGTTTGTAGACGCTATAACTTTTGTGTAAACCAATCAATATAAGTTTATTGCGATTTTTTTTAACCAAAAATATGTAGAAGAATATATATTGGCCTAAACTGAGGAAGAAATGTGTTTTTTTAAATATATTTTTTGGGGGTATTTATTAACTATACTGCATAGGATTGTTTCTCAATTTATCACTTGATTATTTGGTTATTTTTTGGCTTTTGCCTTTATTTAATCATAGCATTCTGCATTAATCGCAGTAGTTATTTGCATAATTTTTTTTTACATATATAACAACATTTCTTTTTTTCTTTTTCGTTATTTTTGGTTGAGCATTTTTTCTTTTGTACATTTTCACGAGTTGGATATTCAGTTTTTTTTAGATGCTGCACCATTTTGTTTAATATTAATTTTTTTATATGTATCATTTATATATATATATAGACATATATATATATATTTATATATATATATATATATATATATATATATATATATATATATATATATATATATATATATATATATAGATAGATAGATAGATATATGTATATATCTATATATATATATCTATATATATATATATATATATATGGATATATATATATATCTATATATATATATATATTGTTGGGGTTTAGCGCAGATTTTTTCCTATATCTACTACGAAATGTATTATAGCAAAAGGTAAAAAATATTTATTTTTTTTCAAAATTGTTTTTTTTTTGTTTATAGCGCAAAAAATAAAAACCGCAGAGGTGATCAAATACCACCAAAAGAAAGCTCTATTTAAGGGGGAAAAAATGACATAAATTTTATTCGGGTACTGCGTTGCACAACCGCGCAATTGTCAGTTAAAGCGACGCAGTGCCGTATCCCCAAAAACGGCCTGGTTTTTAAAGGGGTAAAACCTTTCCGGTCCTTAAGTGGTTAACTACTTACTCTTGCAATGGCAAAATATGACATTCGCTATAAACACCAGCACCGCATACTGGCAATGAAAATGTACTCCTCTCCAGTTTAACGGTAGCAAAACTTCATGAGCCAAAAAATTCAAGTGCTGCTCCCAAAACAGCCGCAGCAGTTTGCAGTAGCTGAAAATCAACATTCCGGCTAATTTCATACAGCGAGCCCGAAAACGCCCTTAGTGGCGCCTTCAGAGGGAAAGTGCATTCTGAGAAGGTTCTCTGGTGCGTACATCTGCATGCGGTCTGTACGTCGCGATGGCTCAGGTCATACATTGCAGCCATATGAACTGACTCCAGGTGTGCGTTTATCTTGGAAGTCACAAAATTGACTAAATAAAGAAAAGTTTCACAGCGTTTGACCCCAAAAAAACACGTGCAAAGGAAAAGAGCTCCCAGGGAATACGCGGCCAGCTGTGTATCCGAAGTCCGAGGCTCTTGATTCATGCCATCTTCTCCCAGCACATTCTTTTATGTTTCCTAGTATTGCACAAATCTCTCCCCGGTGTCTACTCTCCGTTGATAAATATCCAGGCTTCTCCAGCATTTTCTTCTTTCTTTCCCTTGATATTAGAGATCATGGTCTGGTCAGTTGCAGAAAGCCATCTATCTATCTATCTATCTATCTATCTATCTATCTATCTATCTATCTATCTATCTATCTATCTATCTATCTATCTATCTATCTATCTATCTATCTATCTATCTATCTATCTATCTATCTATCTATCTATCTATCTATCTATCTATTGTATCTATCTATCTATCTATCTATCTATCTATCTATCTATCTATCTATCTATCTATCTATCTATCTATCTATCTATCTATCTATCTATCTATCTATCTATCTATCTATCTATTGTATCTATCTATCTATTGTATCTATCTATCTATCTATCTATCTATCTATCTATCTATCTATCTATCTATCTATCTATCTATCTATCTATCTATCTATTGTATCTATCTATCTATTGTATCTATCTATCTATTGTATCTATCTATCTATCTATCTATCTATCTATCTATCTATCTATCTATCTATCTATCTATCTATCTATCTATCTATCTATCTATCTATCTATCTATCTATCTGTCTATCTATCTATATCTGAAATTTTGGTGCCGAAACTGAAAATGTAGGATGCGCTTGGCCGAAAACCGAAACCGGAAATATTTATATTTTTATATATAATTGTATTATATTCGACTTTTTAATTAATATCGTGAATTTAAATGAATATGAATTTGTCGGCCATTATTGGCACCTTTAGCGCAAGAAAAATGCATCCCATTTAAATTCTATGTATGTCTTTACACTGGTCCATTGAGCTTCTGTTGTGGAGTTAAAAAATCCTGCTTGTTGCATTTTTGGTCAGTTAAAAAAACGCACCTCCCTGTTGAAATGCATTAAAAACGCAGCAAGATTGCATCAATAACGCACCCTCATGTTACGCTTTTGATGCAGGATTTTGAGTCACACGACCTATGAAAAACAAACCATAAGCACAGTAAAATCAGGGTAAGATCATGGTGAAATCGTGCAAGTTTGCGGTAAATTCAGCACAAATTCGCTGTAAAATTGCAGCGAAATCACCACGAATTTGCGGTAAAATTGCCGTGAATTCACGTGCATTTTTGGTGCCATTGTCGGCACCTTTTTGTCTTACTGGCAAAATGGCGAGAACATTTTTGCCGGATATGTTTCAGTGGCCGAAGTTTCGGTGCATCTCTAGCCAAAAGTATGTGGACAACCTCTAAATTATTGAGTATAGATGTTTCCAGTAAAGAGTACTGTTAATGCTGCAGCCATTTTCTGTACCAGCATGACTGCACCCCTGTTCACAAGGCCAGCTCTGTAATGTCATGGTTTGTTCCAATGGGTGTGGAGCAACTAGAATGTTCTGCACAGAGCCCTGTGATATTAAAAGGCTTTCCTTTAAAAAAAAAATAACATACATGTTATACATACCTGCTCTGTGTAATGGATTTGCACAGAGCAGCCCCGATCCTCCTCTTCTGCGGTCCCTCGCCGACGCCAGGTGCCCCCGGAGCAAGTAGCTTGCAATGGGGGCACCCAAGCAGGCTAGTTTATGGCCCCGCCTCCCCTCTCTCCTCATTGGCTCACTGGTTGTGATTGACAGCCAATGGCTTCCGCTGCAGTCTCAGCCAATGAGGAGGGAGAGTCACCGGTAAGCCAAGGCTCTCGTGCTGGAGGATGATCAGGCAAGTATTAAGGGGGGCTGGGGAGGCTGCTGCACAGAGGAGGTTTTTTTACCTTCATGCATAGGGCTGCTACCCAATTAGTGTGAATACAATATTGCTTCAGTGGCAACAGTATTTAGATGAGAAAGACACACATATACAGATCAAGCCAACGCGTTTCAAGGGAATATGCCCCCCCCCCACCTGGGGCTGTTGGTATGTATCAACGGAGATCGGTGAGGTAGCTGTGTCTCTTATGACAGCAGATGTTGGTTCTACTGGTGCCTCTGCATGAAGATTTGCTATCTTATCTAGAAAAGGTAATTGTATCTAAGCAGTATCCAGAAATACCTCTGCTTTGAATTTCTCCTGCAGTGCACTTCTTGTGCCTAGGCACTCTTCTTCATATCTGGAGTGTGAGATCATTTAAAGTGGAAATAAACTTCCATCGATTGTTTGTACCTATAGGTAAGCCTATAATAAGGATTACCTATAGCTACTGTAAATGTCTCCTAAACGTGCGCTGTTTAGAAGATATTTACTGTATATGCAGTTGATTACATCATCGGCGCATGCGCTCTGAAGGAACGGCCGCCCTTGCCATTTCTTCAGAGCGCTGTGGCGTGACCCATGGCTCCTGCGTGCATGCGTGGGAGTGACGTCATGCGGCTCCAGCCAGTCACACAGCCCGGAAGGAAGAAGGGCAGGCATGGATGCGGCCTCCATCGGTGACAACGAGGACTGCGTTTGCAGGTAAGTTTCACATAATGTGCTAATATGCATTGCATACTAGTACATTATGCCTTTACTTTGCAAGTGAGAAAAAAGAAAAGAGAAAAAAAAAAAAAGAGGCAGCGGTTTACTCCTTCTTTTAAGGCACTGCTGCCTCTGACTGTTAGGCTTCATGTACATGGGACGTTTGAAAACCTCTTCTGAACGCTGGAATTTGGCAGCTAGTAACCGACGGTTAAAAAAACGCCCGTTTTGCCACTTTTGCATGCCGCGTTTATGTGCGTTTAGCTGTGTTTTTTTTAAAGATAACCTCAGTAGACCCTCCAAAATGCCCACAATGCAGGAAAAACAAGAATCTCTCTCTCCCTCCCTCTCCATCCTGAACACAATTTCTCTGCTTTAAAAAAAATTAATAACAACTGAGTGTACATGTACTTACAAGATAAAATTGAGGAGGGCTTCTAAAAAACACCCAACTGCTCCTAAACGTCTGTTTACCAGCTGCAGAGTACATGAGGCCTTATTCTCATCAGATGTAATGATATAACCACTTATCTGCTTACTGTTCTTGCTGGAGAGAAAGTCGTACACGAGGATCTGCAGTGCAAGGATCTACCTGCTTTTGCATTATTGATTCTGTGGACCTGAGTCATCTCTTCTGCTGCTTCCAGAATATTACCCCACCAGTCAGCTAGGGATAGCAAGAAGCAAAGCCTTGGCTGCCCTCTGATGACTGCTGGGCTCCGTACAGATACACAGTAGAGAACAATGCATGGTAAGTCAGTACTAGAGAAAAGATCAGCTGCAGGGAGTCTATAAGCAATACTGGTGACTATTCCTTTGTCTTCTGCTTGCCCTTTTTTGGGCACAGCTTTAACAGTCCAGGTTCTCTTTAACAAGCTTAGGCATGCTCATGTGTGTTTGACCCTGATAAAGGACATAGACAAATGTTGGAATTTCTTTAAATGTTTCAAGATAGAATCAAAGTATGTTTTATGTTTCTTTTGCTTACACTCCATCCCACCTAACTCCATCCTACCCAATAGCTTTTTTTCCCCAAGGCTTGTTAATGTTGTCTTCATTGTTGTGTGTACTCCACAGATAGCGTGTTGTCTAAATCAGCCTTTTTTAACCTGGGTTGCCTTGAGGTTTCCTCAGGGGTGCCTTGGCAAAATGCCTAAAAATTGCCCAGAAATGTATACAAGCCAGTAGGTGGATCAAACCTGCCTTTTAGTTACACAAAGCCACCAGTTTTTATTGTGCACCAATTCAACCTTCCAGCCACCGGCATCCTAACAACCACTGATGTCATCAGTGTTGATAAGAAAGGTGTTGATCCTTGTTTGACCCTCCCCTGCCCCTCCCCATCAACCTTGGGGTCACATTAGCTGAGTGATGGAGAGAAACTGAGGGAGAGGAGAAACACTGGAATACTAGTCAGTACCAGTGTGTAAAAGTGTATTTGCTTTGTAAGACTAAATCACCTCTAATGCTGGGTGTCCTACGTGTGTCGCATTATGTAAAACTATTAGAATATTGTTTTTACATTTTAGAATGGGGTGCCTTGAGACTGTCCATAATTTTAAAGAGCACCTTGACTGAAAAAAGGTTGAGAAACATTGGTCTAAAGTTGCCAAAAATTCAAGTACCCTTTCATGCATACAACTACATTTATAGCCAAAAGTATGTGGCCACCTGACCATCACACCTATATAAGCTTGTTGGAGCTTCCATTCTCAAATCACAGGCATCCTCCTTGATGGCGGTAACAGTCTTCACTCTTCTGGGAAGACTTTCCACAAGATTTTGGACGGTGTCTGTAAGAATTGTGGGTTATTGTGCAGAACCCCCCTCCTTTTAACATGGAACCTCCCCCCTTGGTGGCGGTAACAGTCTTCACTCTTCTGGGAAGACTTTCCACAAGATTTTGGAGGGTGTCTGTAAGAATTGTGGTCATTGTGAAGAACAACCCTCCCCCTTTAACATGGAACCCTCCCCCTTGGTGGCGGTAACAGTCATCACTCTTCTGGAAAGACTTTCCACAAAATTTTGGAGGGTGTTTGTAAGAATTGTGGTCATTGTGAAGAACACTCCCCCTTTAACATGGAACTTCCCCCCTTGGTGGCGGTAACAGTCTTCACTCTTCTGGGAAGACTTTCCACAAGATTTTGGAGGGTGTCTGTAAGAACTGTGGATTAGTGTGCAGAACCCTCCCCCCCTTTTAACATGGATCTTCCCCCCTTGGTGGCGGTAACAGTCTTCACTCTTCTGGGAAGACTTTCCACAAGATTTTGGAGGGTGTCTGTAAGAATTGTGGTCATTGTGAAGAACACCCCCCCTTTAACATGGAATCCTCCCCCTTGGGGGCGGTAACAGTCTTCACTCTTCTGGGAAGACTTTCCACAAGATTTTGGAGGGTGTCTGTAAGAATTGTGGTCATTGTGAAGAACACCCCCCCTTTAACATGGAACCCTGCCCCTTGGGGGTGGTAACAGTCTTCACTTTTCTGGGAAGACTTTCCACAAGATTTTGGAGGGTGTCTGTAAGAATTGTGGTCATTGTGAAGAGCACCCCCCCTTTAACATGGAACCCTGCCCCTTGGGGGTGGTAACAGTCTTTACTCTTCTGGGAAGACTTTCCACAAGATTTTGGAGGGTGTCTGTAAGAATTGTGGTCATTGTGAAGAACACCCCCCCCCCCTTTAACATGGAACCTTCCCCCTTGGTGGATGTAACAGTCTTTACTCTTCTGGGAAGACTTTCCAAAAGATTTTGAAGGGTGTCTGTAAGAATTGTAGTCATTGTGAAGAACCCCCCCCCCCCCTTTAACATGGAACCTTATCCCTTGGTGGATGTAACAGCCTTCACTCTTCTGGGAATACTTTCCACAAGATTCTGGAGAATGTTTGTAAGAACCTTTTAAGATAGCTAAAAAGATTATTGTGGTCAGTGGGAACTTATCTGAGAGGCAGAATTTGTCCATTGCTTAAGAAAACCCCTAGCAACCTCTGGAGGAACCCTGGTTGAGAAACCCTGCCTTAGACAATTGTGTGCTTCCAAACTCAACAGTTTGGAGAAGGCCCCTTTTCTGTTCTAGCAACCTCTGGAAAGAACCCTGGATGAGAAGGCCTGGTCTAAAATGTCTTTGTATGCATTACCAATACCCTTCACTGGAAAAGAAAACTCTAAATTTTGTGAAGGTGTCAACGTATTTTTGGGTTATATAGGTGGGTATAATGGTCAGGTGTACATTTTGGCCATGCAGGGTATCCTTATTCCTCCCTTTATTATTTGTTTTTGCAGACATTTCTAATCTTTTGGAAAATCCTGGTCCTTGGTGGATAATGACCTCTAAATACTAATCCAAAATTTAAAAAGACATACAATACAAATTGTTTCATGTCCGTACACAAATGCAGCCTTCCCAAGGCACATGTGCGCTTTTTGTTCTAAGACTAATTTCCAGCGTAACCATGAAAATGCCATTTATCTGGAATTGTGTCAGTTATTCAAGGATATAGATTAAATTTTTCTTTTTTTTTTTTTGCCCTAAAACACAGAGTACTGCTATTAATTTTCCTAAATAAATCAGTCTTTCATTTAAAGAGCTATCTGCGTCTAACCATCTCATTAACTATTAAAAGGAAAAACATTAATTTCAAATTGTTTTCCCACTGGGGAGATGCCCAATGCAGCACCTTTTGCACACATTGTTGAATTTGCGATTAGCTGAACATTTAATGTGGAGCTACCAGTGGCTCAAATTAACAATGGCCTCGCTCGCTTTAATGGAGGGCTTTAAATCCTAAATTGTGTCAGGCTCAGCACAGTGCTCTCCTTCCCTATTATCTCTCTCCAGGTCAGCTTTCTGTCTATCCATCTATGTGTATTATTTCGGAGATTGCGTTTGCGGACTCCTACACTTTGCTGTATTGTCTCGGCACACTGGATCTCCCTGGGTTCTCCAAGGTCCTGGTGGGCTGTTTTTCAGCTATAGGTAATTAACACAATGAAAGAGTTAGATAAGAAGAAAAGGGGACAGAGCATGTGCCGCTGGACTGCTGTGAGACACAAGTGGAGATATGCCCGTGCATGCAATTTTTTAAGAAGTGTCTTTACTAAGGCCGTGCTCAGGACTTCACCTCCAGAAATTTTTTTTTTCTTCCTTCCTAGATTGAACCTCGTTCCTTCCTTCCTCATCCCCCCCCCCCCCCCAAACTAGCTCCCGGTGAATGAATAGGTAGAGGAGCCCCCTCCTTTCTCACGTTGTCTGCCCATTTTACTGAGCCATCTCCTACAGAGTAAGATAATAGGCACAAGTGAGAACAATGGGAGTCGAAAAGATGGAACACAAAAGAGAAGAGGCCGCTACAGCCATGCCGGTAATTAAAGGGACTGTTTCAAGGTTGCAGGGGTAAAAGCCACATCATTTAATATACCAAACCCCCCCCCCCCCCCCCCCCCCCCCACGATCATTTGGAAGCAAAGAAATGGGAGACATTTGCTTGTGTCAAAAATGTATTCAGAGGTATATTTGCCTTGAAAAAAAGGAAAGAAAAGAAAAAGTACAACACTACAGAAAAACAAAACAAAACAATGGAAAGTATTTTTTGTGTTACATATGCCCATTGCTTCAAACAAAGTACACAATCACTTTTTGTCATGACTGCTTTGTCACTATAATGGTCTGTAATTAGGGAAATGTAGCTCACCCTATATTCAAGCAACTGGCTTTTATTTGTTCTTAAAAGGAAGAAGGCCGGAAGGAGGGCGAGGCTGCAGATAGTGTTTGTTAGGCCTAAATGAGTGGAAGAAGGCAAAAACCTTATTGTGAAAAATCTGTTGTGTGAGCAATACCTGGTAGAATGATACACAAGCTGTGGAGCGTCATGCAGGTGAAGAAGGAGCACATTTCATGAAGGGTACGCGGAACGCAGTTCACCTGAACTCGCACGATTTCAAACCCGCATTTCAATGCAAGGCGGTGGGGGGGGGGGGGGGATGTGCGATCTGAAAGACATCTGTGCGGGTTCATGCACAGATGTCTATTGAAATCGCCCCTCCCCCCGAACTCACCAAAAGTAGTGCAGGAACTACTTTTGTAAATCGGTACGGCGCCGCAAAGTTGGCAGAGGGACAGGCAATATTCTGCGATTTGGCATGCAATTGACATGCCACATTGCATGTCAACTCGCCCCAATGTGAATGGAGACGAAGGACTGTTTCATTTGACCCCACCCTTCAACCGTTGTATATTTCTGGAACGTTAATGTCGCTTTCACGTGGGGCGGATCCGTCCGAGCGGAATCTGCCTGCTCAGCGTGGGATCTCTCTGCTGATCCCTGCTAATCAGACAGATGACAGGTCCGTGTCCACTCCCTGTGCAGAGCGGACAAGGACAGAGCCCGCTCTCCTCTATGGGGCGGTCAGATGGAAACAGACCGCCCCCCCCGGCACGAAAGTGCCCCCTACCCGGAAGCGCAGGATCACATATGTATACATGATTCGACGCACAGCTGCTGCCCTGTAGCAATAAAACTGCGATAGGGTGGTCAGCAAGTAGTTAACATTGCAGTCTATGGCACTCAAATCGCAGTCCCTGATTTCGAGGGACTGTCCCTGATTTGCAACAAAGTCCCTCTGTCCCTCTTTCCCCCTCATTTGTCCCTCATTTTGGTCTGATCCATATAGTTGGTTAATACAATTCACTTTTTATCTTGGAAAAAGTGTTTCCCCTGCGCTAAACCTTTCATCCAATTTCTTAATAGCTACATTTGTAAATGTCAAAACCAGTATAAAGGAATAATAGTAATAAAAAGAAAAAGCACTTGAGGGTTAACTAAACTTTTTTCTTTTTACGTATAATTTTCCCTTAAGGGGGCGTGGCAGGGGGTGTGTCCTGTGCCTACATACTTTGCTAATAGATGTCCCTCGTTCCCATCTCAAAGAGTTGGGAGGTATGCCAAAGTTGCAGAAAAGTAAGAGACAGCACCCATTGAAATGAATGTGGTTTGACTTGTCATGCAACTTTATGGGGGAAATTTACTAAAACTGCTGCACACAGAATCGCTGGCAGCTGTGCATAGAAACCAATCAGCTTCCAGGTTTTATTGTCAAAGCTTCATTGAACAAGCTGAAGTTAGAAGCTGATTGGTTTCTTCTCAGAACTAAACCAGATTCTGTGTGCATCAGTTTTAGTAAATCTACCCCCTTCCTGTGTCGCAAGTCACATGATAAGTTGCAGCAGCGTGAACTGTGGTTTATAAATGGAGTGAAGGGTCCTGGGATCAGTGGGAAGGGCCCCAGGATCGACAGGGGGCCCCTTCATGGTTTCTTGCCCTGGGGCTCTGAAGGCATACCTCCCAACTTTGTGAGATGGGAATGAGGGACACCTATCTGCAAAAGTATGCAGGCATAGGACACACCCCTTGCCACGCCCCCTTAAAGGAGAATTGTACAGAAAAAACAAGATTGATTAAACCCATAAGTGCTTTTTTACCTCTACTATTCCTTTATATTGGCTTTTGGAATTGACAAATGCAGCAATTTAGAATTCAGATGAAAGGTTTAGCACTGGGAAACATTTTTTGATAGATAAAAAATGCATTTTATATACATCTATATGGATCAGACCAAAATGAGGGGCAAATGGGGTGGAAAGAGGGACAGAGGGACATTGCTATAAATCAGGGACAGTCCCTCGAAATCCGGGACAGTTGGGAGCTATGGTGAAGGTTCTAGTTACGCCTCTGGTCTGAATGGTTCAACATTACAGTCAATGCCAAAGTGAATCAACAACAGTATTTCATTATGGGAAGTGGAAGTGTGTAAGTGTAGAAAATAACACCCTCAACACTTTAGTCAATACTGTTGAATTTTGTTATCACGGCGTATCTAAAGAGAGATCTGTTCTCACTTTGGGCCATGTCAGATGGGGGATATTGTGGCGGCGAATTATCACTGCTACTAATCGCTAATGTGAGCAATTAACAGCAATCTTGTAGCTGGTGTTTGAATCCCGAGAGCTCCTGGCATTTTGTTGTTGAAGTGCGATTTGTTGCTCCCACATGTAAAGTTAGTAGTACGGGATTGGCAGGATTGGGTTGGTGGGCTCTGCTACAAATCGCTCTCTTTCAGCAATGTGTAGCTAAGCTATAGAGGTAAATGCAGAGCGGTTGTCACTGGTGAGCTGGCCACAGATTATGCAACTTTCTTTCCTTCAACCACGGGTTGAAGACAGAATTGGGTTTTTGGGTGGGACTGTGCCAAAAATGTATATCTTTACAGGAAGCTGGGCAGTGCATTTGTTTTTTTGTTTTTTGTATTTTGATCATTTAAACCACATGTATCAAACACAATGCCCTGTGGTCCTTGCACCTCTCCTGTAGCTGCAGCACCCCCCTTGTCTCTGTCCCCACCTTGTCTCAGCAGTCAGCATCAGAAAGGTGGACAGAACTCCTCCGCCAGATCCTGTGCTTCTCCATGCAGCTGGGGAGAAGCTCATCCTTGTGCCCCCCCTCCCCCCAGCATTTGGCCGCTGGCCACTGGCCTTTGTGTCAACTTGTGTGCATGTTATCAAGCCAAAATCACCAGGGTATGCAAACTTTTGATCAGGGTCATTTGAGTAGTTTCTGTTGTCATTATGATTTAGAAAGAGTCAACACAGTTGATTGATAACAAATGGCTTCAGCCAAACACTAACCATAAGTGAAAGGAAAGTTTTTGTTATCATTCATATGCTCTGAAAAATGGCCAAGAAATTATAAATTCTGCCAGGGTATGTAAACTTATGAGCACAGCTGTATCTATACACAAATGTTTTGCCGTCTGTTTCTATTTTAAACTGAAAGGGTTGTTTTACAAGGTGAACGTTTACAATCTCTTTAACCTGTAAGCACTTTTGGAGGTAAATTGCTCTCCCGCACAGTCATATGACGGACACAGATATCGCCATTCATTTCAGTGCAGCGCCGATGCAGCTCACCAGGACACAATTCTCTGCAGGTCAAACAGCCTTAAAGGGAATGTCACCAGGAAAAGAAGAGGTGGACACCCGGCAATTCACTAATTAAAACACAGTACTTTTGCCAAGTCTGCCATGGTCCAGAACAAAGTAGTAATGAAGTAACAAACTCACTCTGGATGCAGCCATATTAAATATTCATCTGCAGTGTCCAAGCCCAGCGCAGCGCCTGACTCCATGCATATTTCTCCTATATTGTCGTAACATTGAATAAAAAGTGCCAATACTGCTGATTTTCTGTTTTTGATTAATCAGCAATGTCAGCACGAATTTAAAGTGAGGGAATTTCAAGCATTGCCTTCCATAAAGCAAATGTTACATACATCACAACTATCCCTCATTTGCAGGGATTGTCCCTCTTTTCGACCCGAATCCCTACGTCCATTATTCCTTCTCGGTTGTCCCTCTTTTTGGCCTGATGTATACACCTTTATAGAGTATGTACTATTCAAATACTGAAGGTGTTCTACAGCAGTAAACCTTTTCTCCAGCCTCTAAATCAGTGGTCTCCAAACTGTGGCCCGGGGGTCAGATGTGACCCTTTGCTTGTCTTTATCCGGCCCTTGGGACACTTTTCCTCCAACTGGCTCCAATGATGGGGAACTATTCCTCCCACTGATACCAATGATGGGACACTATTCCTCCCACTGATACCAATGATGGGACACTATTCCCCCCCACTGACACCAATGATGGGACACTATTCCTCCCACTGACACCAATGATGGGACACTATTCCTCCCACTGACACCAATGATGGGACACTATTCTTCCCACTGACACCAATGATGGGGCACTATTCCTCCCACTGACACCAATGATGGGGGACTATTTCTTCCACTGATACCAATGATGGAGCACTATTCCTTCTATGACACCAATGTTGGGGGACTTTTCCTTCCACTGATACCAATGATGGGGCACTATTCCTCCCACTGACACCAATGATGGGGGACTATTCCTCCCACTGATACCATTGATGGGGCACTATTCCTCCCACTGACACCAATGATGGGGGACTATTCCTCCCACTGACACCAATGATGGGGGACTATTCCTCCCACTGACACCAATGATGGGGGACTATAGCTCCCACTGACACCAATGATGGGGCACTATTCCTCCCACTGACACCAATGATGGGGGACTATTCCTCCCACTGATACCAATGATGGGGCACTATCCCTCCCACTGACACCAATGATGGAGGACTATTCCTCCCACTGACACCAATGATGGGGCACTATTCATCCCACTAACACCAATGATGGGGCACTATTCCTCCCACTGACACCAATGATGGGGGACTATTCCTCCCACTGACACCAATGATGGGGGACTATTCCTCCCACTGACACCAATGATGGGGCACTATTCCTCCCACTGACACCAATGATGGGGGACTATTCCTCCCACTGACACCAATGATGGGGGACTATTCCTCCCACTGACACCAATGATGGGGGACTATTCCTCCAACTGACACCAATAACCAGGGCCCTATTTCTTCCACTAAAACCAATGATGGGGCACGATTCTTCCCACTGACCCCAAAGCATTCTTTACTCTCACTGGCCACAGTCCGGCCCCCCTAAAGCCTGAAGGACAATAAACTTGCCCTTTCTTTATAAAGCTTAGAGAACCCTGCTCTAAATTATTGCATTTAGAAAAACCAGTGTGAATGTAAAGTAGAGGTCGATTTAACTAATAATTTTTTGCTGTATCAATTCTTCATGCTCCAAATAATGGGGTTTGGTGGAGATGTGTCCATTGCCTATGCACTTTAAAGTAGAAGGTGTTCCTCTTTCTTATTGCAGAAATTTGAGAGGTATGCTTTTATCTTGCTACTAATGATCACTAACAGCCTGATGCCAATCTCATGGCTGGATACAACGTTTGAACAATAATAAGTCTTTTTAGAATCATGCTTACAACCAGTCACAAGTGCTTCTGACCGGAGTGCTCCTTAGCATTCATGTGCAGATTCTGTCCTTTGGGTAAGTCAACCAACAAGCAGAGGTGAAGGCAGAGAGACAGAGACAGGTAGCCTTCGTTCTCAAGAAGACATTTGCCTCTCTATGGCCAGTTTAAAGTGGAAGGCAAGTCAACACCTAACTAAGCTTACATCTTCTTCCACCTTCTTCTTCACCTTCTTCCCCATTCCAGGCCTATTCTATTTACCCTGTAAAAGGAAAGATGTCTATACTTACCTATTCTGGTCACTCCGGTCTGGTCACACGACCAGCTTCCAGTGGCGGCCTCAGTGTAGAGGCGGGATCGCTGACAACAGATGCAGAGCCTGTGCAGGGACATCACCCCCAGGCTGACTACGGGGTATACATTGTCGGCTGCCCCTCCTCTGAACTGAAGCCGGCAATGAAAGCCAGACATGTGACCAGAACAGAGCAACTTCAGAATAGGTAAGTCTAAGCATCTTTCATTTTACGGGGTAGATAAAATAGGCTTAGAATGGGGGTGGGAGTAGATTTCAGCTTAGTTAGGTGTTGACTTGCCTTCCACTTTAAACTGGCCATAGAGAGGCAAATGTCTTCTTGAGAATGAGAGTCTCTGTCTCTCTGCAGTAGGCACCGCTACAGTGGTCTCCACTAGCTTCCGGTGGTTACCCTGACGGCCGCAAAGTGGTTAAGTTACCCTGACTGGGCATCATATGACGTCCAGCAGGGTGCGCAGCATGGCGATCGGTGGTGTGGTGTGTCGCTCTGACACACCGCATCTTGGATCCGGGTGAAGAGCATATGACATAGCACATTGATTATTAGTGCAGATCCACCAGGGATGGCCACTAGAGCCCACCAGGGATGCCAATCAGTGCCTATTAGGGGTGTCAATCAGTGCCCATCAGTGATGCCTGTCAGTGCCTCCTCATCAGTGATGCTTATCAGTGCCATCTATCAGTGCCCATCAGTGCTGCCTATAAGTGCCCATCAGTGCAGCCTAAGTGCTGCATGTCAGTGCCCATCAGTGCTGCCCATGAGTGCCCATCCATGCCCCCTATCAGTGCCATCCTTGAGTGCCCATCAGTGCCACCTATGAGTGGCCATCAGTGCCGCCTATGAGTGCCCATCAGTGCCACCTATCAGTGCCCATCAGTGTTGCTTATTAGTGCCGCCTATCAGTGCCCATCAGTGCTGCATATAAGCGCCTTATCATCAGTGCCACCTCATAAGTTCCACCTCATCATTGCCTGTCAGTGCAGCCTCATCAGTGCCTGTCAGTGCAGCCTCATCAGTGCCCGTCAGTGAAGGAGAAAACATTTTATACATTTTATACATTTTCCTGGCATTTTATAAACAACTATATAGATCAGAAAAAAATGAGGGAGAAATGAGGAGGAAAGAGGGACAGAGGGACTTTGTTCCAAATCAGGGACAGTCCCTCGAAATCCGGGACAGTTGGGAAATATGCTATTGGCAGCTAAATCATTTCACATGTACAGTAAGTACTTATACATTTTCCTGGCATTTTATATACAACTATATACTGTAGATCAGACAAAAATGAGGGAGAAATGAGGAGGAAAGAAGAACAGAGGGACTTTGTTCCAAATCAGGGACAGTCCCTCAAAATCCGGGACAGTTGGGAGCTATGCTATTGGCAGCTAAATCATTTCACATATACAATAAGTATTTATACATTTGCCTGGAGTTCAGCTTTAAATCCTCTGAAGATGAAAATCCACTTTAAAAAACAAAACAAAAAAAAAAAAAAACCCCTATCTTTACTGGAAATGGTTGTGTATTTATGGTATTAACATGTACTGTATAATAATATATTATTTTCAGATCTGTATTAGACTCAATGCTTCCTACCCCGAAGTTCCACAAGAGCGCAAGTCTAGAATTTGTATTGAAAAGCTTGCAACCTTTCCAGTGCGAGGCTTCCCACTGCCTTCGCCATCAGGGCTGACACACAGGAGCGCGTTGTTCCGGAAGCATTAAAACACGATTACTGTAGAATAATGCACTTATGAGACTTTGGCGCTGTCTGCGTGTGTGGCTACATTTGGAAAAAGATTATTGACTGACTTTCGCATTCATCTACGCAAGGGGGGGGGCGAGCTGGAACAATGGTGGCACCTTAACGCCGGTCCCCCCGAAGCACGCAGAGAGACTCGGCGGTTGGAAAAAAAAAATGACAATTTTATGAATCCTAATCAATCAAAGGGCTTATTAACTCAACGTGAAACCAGATTAAAATCTTTAATTAGAAAAATGCTCCAATAGGACAGGGGAAAAAAATGCGCTTATGAGGGGGGGGGGGGGGGGGTGACAATACCGGATATTAAGACACTTGTCATTAAAGTCTGGAGAATATTGGATTCCCTTTTTTCTTCTTCGTTACTTTTCCTTGAATTTTCTCACCTCCCTTGTCGAAGTCCCTAAAGATCAGATCTGCCGAGACAAGTAGGAGCTCTCAGGCCTTATTAAAGCGGGACCCCCTTTGGTAAGGTCCAGCAGAACGCGATGCCGGGGGGGGGGAGGGGGTTCAGGAGGCTTCGTTGATGATTAGCAGGGCAGTGTCACACTTCTCCTTGCTTATTGTTACTCACTGTTTTTTTTTTTTTTTTTTCTTTTTTTTGGGGTTGTGTTGAAATCAGATGTGATGCATTCTCGCTTAATGAAAGTAGAGTGCCTGGCGCGAGAAGTGTGCGTGATTGGCAGGCCTGCAGATTGCAAGCTGCGGGAAAGGGGCTTTGCTTTAAGCAGTGGTGTGAGAGAAGGCTGTGGGTGCTTATTTTATTTTTTTTTCTTTTCCCTTCCTCTCTTCACTGAGTAGACATTTGGGAAATGACCACAGCAAATGTAATCACAGTTGGGGGGCGAAAGGAGGGGTGGGGGGGGGGATAAGACAGCCATCAGGGACGGCTATTTGCATGTTTTATTTATTTCTCCAATGTCAGGGTCATTCCATTGTTTGGCCGCTCTCTCCCCCCCCCCCCCTTGTCTGGTAGATCAGACCTTGGCCCGTCCACTCCTGCCCCCTCTTCCTCCTTTCACCACCCCTGTGCTCCTGCTGCCATTGTTTTCGGGGACGACAGCCAAAAGGAAAAAAAAAAAAAAAAAAAGAACGTTGAATGAAAACTCTGAAACACACCGAGCAGCCTGCCTCCTCTCCGCACACATCTCCATTTGTAAAAATATTAAAAATAATGCAACGCGCATCGCTGTATAAAATGAGCCCTTCCAGCAGGAAGACAGAAATTCTCTCGGTATGGAGCGAACGTGCCTGAGAGCCGCACTTACCAAAAAAAAAAAAAAAACCGCCAAATTCCCCACGCCGCTTTGCATCTTTTTCATAATAGCTGAAATCGATCTATGTTATTCCGCGTTTTTTGTTTTTTTTATGATCGTTTTAATATTTAAAACATGTATATCTCCTCGTAAAAGTATATGGCCCTGTCCAGCATAAAAAGCAGAGATATATATATATATATATATATATATATAATAAACTCTCATTTTAATCCCATTATCCTTTCCATGCTTGAACTGTAGAAGAGAAGTATATCACCGATCGTCCCCCCCCCATGATGTATGGGAACGCCGGCGCTGGCCACGCTGAATTCCCAGATATATACAATCTATAGGCCTGATCAGTACAACCCCCGAGACACTCTGATCAATCATCAGCTACTTACATTTACCAATAATCACATTTACAGAGTATGATTATATATACTTGTATATAGTTATCTATGTGTGAGTGCGTATAATGCAATAACTTACAGTTCACAAATCACTACAATATCCTCAAATACTGCCAGCATTTATATCTTCTTTAATTCGAATATTTTATTACTGCATTATTACACAAAATAGCTGCAATTGCTTGATTTTTCTTTTTACTGCTGCAATTATCTATGGGATTATTTTTGGAAAAACAGAGAGCATAGAAGAGTATATTTGTATGTCTGTAGAAGCATGATCCACACATACATGAATACACGAGGGAAACAGCGACAAATATAACTTCAAGGCATATGTAATAATAGATAGATAGATAGATAGAATATAGATAGATAGATAGATAGATAGATAGATAGATAGATAGATAGATAGATAGATAGATAGATAGATAGATAGATAGATAGATAGATAGATAGATAGATAGATTGATAGATTGATAGATGGATATATAGCTACATTAAAAATATAGATACAGCAAGAGGGAGAAAGAGAGAATATAGCTACAGTATAGAGAGAGAGGATAGATAGATAGATAAATAAGATAGATAGATAGATAGATAGATAGATAGATAGATAGATAGATAGATAGATAGATAGATAGATAGATAGATAGATAGATAGATAGATAGATAGATAGATAGATAGATAGATAGATAGATAGACCTAAAAATGTATAACCAATGGGGGTGGGCGTTTTTTTTATTTTGCACAAACATACAAACAAGCACTAAACTCTCCTCTCTAGTCCCAGGCACAACCAATCAGTATCAATCATCTACATGGAATAAAACACAAAATGAATGAAATGAGAATAAAGGCATTAAATATTTTCATCTTCATTTGGCTCCAAAATAATGTTAAAAAAAATCTTTCCTAATTCCCCTAAACCTCGATTCTCTCAGTATCACAGCGGCACGTTCCTGTTTGGTAACGCTGACCTGACGCAGCTAAGGCTTATTCTTATATTTTAGGCAGAATTCAACAATAAGCATTTTTTTTTTTGCTTCTAAGAAAAAGGAATTGGTAATCTGCCATTAAGAATCAAATATTCATTGACTTCATTTTATCCTTTTATTACAATAATGCATCAAAATGCATAGAGGGAAAAAAAAAATCAAGAAGCCAAGGCCACAAAATGTATTAGTATATTATATAATATAATAGTGTATAATAGTGGTCAGAGATGTATAAGGACTCATTTTTCTTTTTTTTTAATTTGGCTTTCTTCTTTGAAAAGCGACACTACTTGAACTTGGATGACTAATTTATGTTTGCAGTTGTTTGTGATTTTTGTTTTTTTACAAAGAATTTACTGTTTTTTTAAAAGGGTCAAGGTAGAGACTCGGTTTTACATAAAATATGAAAATGATGAACCCGAAGGTGCAAACAAAATATTACAAAACGAGCAGTAATGGTAATGTGCCATACTAAAAACACATGTTAATTAATGTCTTTTAATATATTTAATATTTTTTTTATATATACATACATAATTTTTATTGGTCACTAGATATTGTATATGTAAAAAATATATAGAAATTATATATTTATTTATTTCATTTTTTTTAATATACACATATATTTTATATTAAAAAATGTATATAAAAAAAAATTATTTTATATTCCAAATACAATACGTATGTATGATTTTTATTTATTTTTTTTGTATGTATGAATTTAGTTCTATCACTGACATTTTCCTAATAATGGAGCACAACACTGCATTTTTTGTATGTGTGTACAATAATGTTAATATTAATATAATTATTAATAATAGAAATGTATGGTCATTGAATAAATAATGATGCACATGCTTACTAGTAAGTGTCTCATATACTGTACCTGCATTAAAATTTCGCTATCAGTAGATTTAAATGCAGTGAAATCGCACTATGGGAATGTCTACTTTACACCTGCTTACAGCAAAGCCTGGGAATTTGGCAAATAAAGAGTGACGGCGACATCAATACGTAAACGCTCCCTTCCTTGATCTCTGTAGCAGGACCGGTCAATGATATTGGCCATGGCGTTAGGAGATCTGTGGGTATTTGTAGTGTGTCTTTATTGTCCCATTTATCGTTATTTTGCTCGGGGAAGGAGAGAAGGGGGGGGGGCAACGAAGGGCCGAAAGGTGAATGCCTGACTTGTTGTTGGAGGGCATTGATTAGCCCTTTCTCTATTTTAGATTCAGAGGTGAGGGCAAGCCCCCTGGGAGCGTTTTGCAAGCTTGGCCGTGTCGCCGCCGTCGAGCCGTATTGAGTTGTGATCTGAGCAAGGGCTCAGTGAGGGAAACTGGTATTGGCGTCCAGATCATCCTCAGACATCCCCGGTAACACTTAAACAAGTGAAGTCTGTTAATGTCAAGCCACGGGGGACAGATTGTGCCTCCTCTGCTGACCATTAGACTCTTTTGATGGAGTGGACGATAAACTCGACTCTACAGAAGGGGCTTTGGCCTTAGACCTAACATGCGGACGTTTGACAACTGAGCCTGGCACAGATAGCGGTGCTCTTGACCTCCAAAAAAAAAAAAAAGAAAGAAGGGGAGCCTGAGTCGAATCCGGCCCCGTCTCCATTCAACATTAGGGATGACGCTTCTCAAAATTCCAAAAATGCTTGAATTTTGTGATTAAAGGAAGGAAACAATAGAATTTTTCGTTTTTTTTTTTTTTACCATCTCCAAAGAGTACAATTTTTTTTTAGATTTTTTTTAGTGTTTATTTAATGCTCTTAAACTGTTTTTTTTTTTTTTAACTATCAAAGGGAAAATAATGAGGTTTGTTTGGACGGTAAACAGGTTTTTGTTCATTGTTTGGTCAAAGTGTTTGCAACAACAAAGGTTTGAACTAGTTAAGAGAAGCATTCTGACGAAGCACCATGCTGCCTCCTATACATGAACAAGCTATTCAGCAGCTCAAGTCTGTTTATTGTCTTTGCTTGGAGACATCAGCCAGTGAGAAGTCCTCTGCCCTTTTTTTTTTTTTTCTTTTTTTTTTTTTTTTCCGTTAGGGGAGATCAAACAGGATTTCTGAGAGCCTGCAGAACTGGAGAATACATTCAGCACAGTATCTAATATATATTTTAATGGCAGTTTTCTGAGAGGCGTTTCATTTCTGTCATTTCTCCTCTAAGAACTGAAAATGCTGAAGGAGGTGGGAGGGAGGGGATGGGGAGAGACACGTGGGCTCCATTGCAGGCTCCTCAAAAAAAAAAAAAAGAAAAAAAAAATCCAGGCAGTAGAAAATCAAGGGGCTTTGTTCCGTCTGATTGAGGTTTCAGAATATACAATGTTACTCATCGTTATATCTTCGATTTAAGCAAATTTGAATGTGTATCTGCTGTTAGACAAGACATCCTTAGCATCTGTAACTCCCTGCAGCCCCCCCCCCCCCCAAAAAAAGGTGCTGCGTCTGATGTAAGGGGGAAAGCAGAGCTTGGGCTCCATCAAGAATTAGTTGTATTACTCCTTGAGGATCAATAAATCTCACGTAATAAACATATTAAAAAAAATAAAATTAAAAAAAAAATGTAAAAAAAGAGTTAAATATCATAAAAAAAAAAAAAAAAAACCTCCTGGAACCCAGCAAAAGGGGGATACCCCTAGACTAATTCCAGGCCATCTGTAAGTCATAAGGACTGTAATGAGAAAAATGTCAAGAGCAAGAAGCCCAAATACACTTCTGTGCGGAGGTACAAAGATCACTATTAAATATATTAAGAAGGGGCACAGATGTTAAAACAGCTGCAAGCCCTTTTGATCAGACGGCGCAAAAGAATAACCCTTTTTTAACCGGGCGCTTATGTTCCTGCGCACAGCAGAACCTTCTTTAATTCCTCTACACGTTATGTTTTGATCGGGTCATTTCACAGCTGGTTGCTAAAATGGAAACCATTCCTTGGGGGATCTGAGGCTAATAAAGAGCTAGAGCCTCTCCCATCAGCAAAAAAAGAAAAAGGGGGTTAAACTCTGGAAACGGTTCTTTGGCGCACACGGTAAGCAAAATTCTTCGTTTCCTGGTTAATGCAACCAACGCCACCAAAGCCAATATGTTTCCCAAGCCCACCTGAGCAGTACTGTATATACCAGGGATCCTCAAACTACGGCCCTCCAGCTGTTGCAGAACTACACATCCCATAAGGCATTGTAAAACTCTGACATTCACAGACATGACTAGGTATGATGAGAATTGTAGTTCCTGAACACCTGGTGGGCCGCAGTTTGAAAACCCCTGGTATATACATTGGGAAAAAACGCTATGTTTGGCTTCACATTAATATTGCTATAGGCTTTTGTTAATGCAGCATGTATGATGAAGGCTGTGCTACTCAGGGCTGCTGTTAGAAATCACAGGGCCCCATACAGCCTACTTGAACCCCCCCACCGGCCTGAAGTGACTGAGGACATAGATTTATCAGTCCCTTTCTTTGCAGCCTCCGTTGAATGAATTGGAAGCTCTCTGAAGCATCTTGCTCATTCACAAACTGAAGCACACCGTTTACTATGCTTCAGCGATGAATGGACACAGGAGTGATTGGTACTGATCACTCACTGTCTTCATTCAGGAAAGGAAGGGGCCAACAAATTTTATATTTACTGGCCCCTTCCTCGCTCTCCATCCTGAAACAACCCCCTGTTCGCCCGCATGAGAGAAGAGGGGGGAAGCCAGTAGCACTGTGAGGGAAAGGGGCACACAGGGGGGCCCGGGCAGAAGATGGAAGGGGTTCATGTGCTAGAATCACTCCCAATGCAGTGCAGCCGGAGGGAGTAGCTGGCAGCGTTGCAGGGAAAGGCAGAAGAAGATTGGTGTCTGCAATAAGACAGTACAGCAGGCCCTCCTGCTCAGCAGGTGACTGGGCCCCCCTCTTGAACTGACAGGGCCCGGGCCCAGTACAGGAGGGCTGCCTGTACTGTCTTATTAGCGGCAATGGTGCTACTCATAGAAGCTCACCTGAGGACAAATTACTGCAGCTCTTTTGTAAAATGCCAGAGTTGAACTCCAGGCAAATAGCAAAAATACATGGATGGCATGTATCTATGAGTGCTTTTTTACCTGTCATAGGATTTGTAGTTCTGCCCAACCAGTCCTGAGATTTACACAGGTCTGCAACACAGCGCAGCCCTTTCTTAGATGAAACCTGATTTATTTTATTTTTTTCTGCTGTAGTTAATAGGAAAGTATGGGAATCGTTTTTTTTTCAGATTTATACTTACCTAGCTGGATGCAGCATCACTCCGATGCTGCATCTGTCCCCCGCCGGCTCTGACACTAAGAACGAAGCGATCTAACACCACCGATTGCTCGGTTCTCAGGGCTCCCTGAGCAGAGAGCTGGTGACAGTTAGTCACCAGCTCTCTGCCCCCCCCCCCGTATTCACTGAAGCATCGGGCTGTGGTGGGGGCGGGAGCAGTAAGCTTAGGCTCTCAGCGGCTCGCTGAGAGGCTGACCCGGGTGCTGGTCCAGGCTGTGTGTGGATCCCAACCATATGGTCAGGATCATGCTCGAGCCTGGACCAGCTCTGTGACGTCAGACGACAGCGGGCTTCAACCCGCTGTCAGCTGAAAACAGGTCACAGGAGTGCAAAACAGACTGCACTTCTGTGATCCACAGGTGAAGTACAGGCAATTGGCTCCCCCGCTAGCGAATGGGCATGCACGCGCCTCCGGCCCACAGATTGCCGCGTACGCGCCTGACGTACAATAAAGGCGATTTCCACAGGAGAGCCAACCTGCCACAGTACAACTGGTCATTAAGTAGTTAATGGGTAACTCCACTTTCGTGGGGAAAAAAATATTAAACAAAGAAAAAATAATACAGTGTATACAATTGCAACACAAGTCATATTGTAATTGAATGTTATTAAAAAATTACCTTTCCTTTTCAATCTGCAGCCGGTCTAATTTTCTAAAAATGCAATACAATATGGCTACCTGGAGTTGTTCTGTACACAGAATGTGAACTGACCCCCCCCCCCCCCCCCCCCAGAATAATCATTTCCTGCTTGTGTGATTGGCTCACCAATTTTCCCAGAAGTCTGCACTAAGATACAGGTCAGATTTCAGGCATCCCCTGCAACAAAAATTTCATTTTTGGTGAGATACTTCCTGTAGGAACACATCTAAAGGGATGCAGGCCCAGCAGCTTTCCTCATTAGAGCTCTGTAGCTGCACAGCTGACAGATAATTATGAAACCACTCCCATTAGATCCACTCAGAACAGAGGCACAGAGGAACAAACAGTTATTTTTTTCTCAGAATAACAAAAAGGTAGGAATCTGCACCAAAGGTTGTTATAATACTTGCAATGTACATAGATCACCCAGAGGGGAATGTTTTTTTTCTCAACAAAAGTGGAGTTACGCTTTAATTATTTTTAATATTCAAAGCAACCCCCCCCCCCCCCCCCATCATCCATCCATGTCTCTATGCTTTATTTTGCTGAGAAACCACGTTAAATAACACCCCTTAGCATTTCTGGTTGTGGCCATCTTGAGTAAGGGCAGAAGTTTCATGCAACAATTACTTCCTGGAATCCATCTGCCCTTAGCTCAAGCATGGAGACAGAAGGTGTGCTTAGCTAAGAAAGCCCCTCCTCCCCTCCTGAAGACTCCTGGGATGTATGACATAATTTTCCTAGGCCAAAAACCAGGAAGTAACTGAAGAAATGTAAAAAAAAAAAAAAAGTTTAAAACAAGTAAATATGAGATACTTTCCTATCTATTCCCTAATGCTAGCAGCATGAGGATTAAAAATAGTCATTGTTGATTGAGAAGTTCCGCTTTAAGCAGTGGGCTTTACATATTTGCACTGTGCTCTGCTGCAACATGAGTAATTGGCTTTTATGAGCTGCATGGGGGGACAATTGGAGTGTAGCCTTGTAACCAAAATAGTCAGAGATGGTCTTTTTTTAAACAACCAATTATATATTTAAGTTTTTAACCTACACTAGAAACATTATGGGGGGGATTTACTGACACTGGAGCACTCAGAATCTGATGTAGCTGTGCATGGTGGCCAATCAGCTTCTAACTTCAGCTTGTTCAACAACTTCAGCCCCGGAAGGACTTGCCCCCTTAATGACCAGGCCATTTTTTTGCGATACGGCACTGCGTTGCTGTACCCAAATAAAATTGATGTCCTTTTTTTCCCCACAAATAGAGCTTTCTTTTGGTGGTATTTGATCACCTCTGCGGTTTTTATTTTTTGCGCTATAAACAAAAAAAGACCGACAATTTCTAAAAGAAATAAAAATATTTTTTACTTTTTGCTTTAATAAATATCCAAAAAAATAAAAAAATCATTTCTTCAGCAGTTTAGGCCAATATGTATTCTTCTACATATTTTTGGTAAAAAATATAAGCGTATATTGATTAAAAAATAGGGGATATATTTATGGCATTTTTATT
This sequence comes from Lithobates clamitans, assembly GCA_037952925.1. Classification (NCBI taxonomy): domain Eukaryota; kingdom Metazoa; phylum Chordata; class Amphibia; order Anura; family Ranidae; genus Lithobates; species Lithobates clamitans. Next base: position 451,671 of record JBBGZY010002473.1, read on the forward strand.
ATTTTCACTAGTGATGGCGATGATCAGCGGTTTTTAGCAGGACTGCAACAATGCGGCGGACAGATCGGACACTTTTGACGCTTTTTTGGAACCAGTTACATTATTACATTGATCAGAACTAAAAAGAGCCACTGATTACTGTATAAAGGTCACTGACAGGGAAGGGGTTAACTCTAGGGGGCGATCAAGGGGGTTAAGTGTTCCTTAGGGAGGTGTTTCTAACTGTGGGGGGAGGGGAATGACTGGGAGGGAGTAGAGAGAAATCGCTGTTCCTGATCACTAGGAACAGACGATCTCTCTCTGCTCCCCTGTCAGAACGGGGATCTGTTTGTTTACATTGACATTGATCCCCGTTCTGGCTCACTGTGGAGCGATCGCGGGTGGCCCGGCGGACACTGCGGCCGCCGACAAGCTTCGGCTCTGGTAAGGCGCGCGTCTGCTAAAGCTATTAAACGGACCAGCGTACCGGTATGGCGATTTACGCAGCTGAGCCAACCTGCCGCAGTGTAACTGCGGGGGCTGGTCGGCGAGGAGTCAATTAAGCATTGACAATAAAACCTGGAAGCTGATTGGCTACCATTGCAGAGCTGCACCAGATTTCGTCCTTTCCAGTTTTAGCAAATCAACCCCTATAGGGCAAATCAGGCTGGTTGCTATGAGCAAAAGAAACACCCTCCAATACTTTGAAGACTGTACTGCAATTAGCTCACATAACCTGTATTGCTAAACTATCTTGTGCAATAATAATGTAGAATTGCAACTCAACTCATAAACCAGCGGCTTTTTTAACTCATCCTGCTGTGTTGGCCATATTAGTTCATAATAAGGTGAGCGGGAATGTGTACTACTTACCATAGACTCAACAACATAATGACGGAGTGATGAATATCTCTACTGTGTAGGTTCAGTTCCCATCAGGGGACTATCTGCATTGAGTCTACATGTTCTTTGCATTATTGCATTGTTTCCTTTGGGTATTTCTGTTTCCAATGGTAGGTAATTTGACTTTTGCGCAAAAGTAGCTCAATAATATGTATGTGTTCTGGTTTGCGTGAAAGTGGTGGGGAATGTAAGCTCCCCCAGGACAGGGACTGATGTGAATGGTTCTATGCACCTTGTGAAATGCCACGTATTATGTTGTTGCTTTATTGATATGGGAATTGCATGAAATATATACAGTATATATATATATATATATATATATATATATATATATATATATATATATATATAGTATGTAGAGCTGCTCCAACTCAATAATATTACAACTCCAACCTGACTAGAAAAACAATGAAAACATGTCCACAAAAACTGAGTAACGCACACAGTGTGTGTCCCACACACCAAATCACTAAAAAGTATATAAACAAAAGGTGTTCTCAATTAAAGCATCAAACAGAAGTACAAATCTGAGGAAGTCCTCTTCGGGGACGCAACACGTCAAGCAAGGCAGCCGTGGTGACGTCATCGCGCAAGGTGGTAGAGCCAACCCGTCAGTCTATTGGAGGAATGAGTGATTTGTAATGCTGTGGATGTGCCTGCATACTACTGATCCTATGTGAGTGCTATTGTTTGTTTTAAGCAGTAAATGGTGAGTCCATATAGAGATCACTAGATGTTCCCTTGTATTCTTTTGTAGGGTATATTGTTGGGAGCAGAAAATGGAGTTGACTTGGCAGGAATTCCTGAAGGATCCTCCCTTTAATGTGACACACTGAAAATCCAGGCTACCCTCAAAAAAGCCATGTTTGACATTGCATGTTTCTAAATTTCAAAAAATAGTATAGTATAGAAATAGTATAGACATTGTATAGTTCTAGATGTCCATTGATGAGTGTAAGCAAACTGCACAGGTGTTGGTGGAGGGAATCATTGGTTGGTGGTTGGTGGAAGAAAAGGACAAGCATTTTGAGTGTTAATGGACTTTTTATATTATACACCCCCCACATCCAATCATTGGCTACATCTTGCCACCTTAACCTCCGCAACATTTACAAAATTCGCCCCTTGCTGACTAACGGCACCACAAAACAACTTATTCACTTGGTTATTTCCCATCTTGACTACTGCAACTCCCACCTCATTGGCCTACCTTTACACAGGCTATCCTCCCTTCAGTCTATTATGAGTAGTGTTGGGCAAACAATTCGGGCCTGAGGAAAAGTTTGAACCGAACCTCACCCTGTTCGCCCAGCGAACACACAGTCAATATGTTGTTAAGGAAGCTGGCCGCAGCCTCCCTAACAATGGATGAGTCATCAGCTGTCAGCGGGCTTGCGCGCTGACAGCTGAGAAAAAAAATGGTGCGGGGTTCCCCTCCTGTTCATACCAGGCCCTTCGGGCACAACAAAATAAAAAATAGTAACGGTGTGGGATCCCCCTCAGAATCCATACCACACCCTTATCCGAGCATTCAGCCTGGCAGGCCAGGAAAGGGGGGGGGTGAGCGAACCATACCAGGCCACATGCTCTCAACATGGGGGGTGGGGGCTTTGGGGCAGGAGACAAGGGCCTCTTCACCACAACCCTTACCAGTGGTTGTGGGGGTCTGCGATCAGGGGGTTTATTGGAATCTGGAAGCCCCCTAGCAAAGGGCTCCCCTGTCCCGTTCCCCCCCCCCCCCCCCCGCATGTGAATGCAAATTGTATCCCTACTCATTCACCAAAGAAACTGTCAAAAATAAATAAAAACACTGCAAGGTTTTCTCACAAGTCCTTTATTAAAAAAATAAAAATTCCCGATATAGATCCATCGTTAATCACAATGCCTGCCGCACCCAGAAAAAAAAAAGAAGAAAAAAAAACCCAGTCAACCCCCCCCCCTTACCTATTTAAGAATTGTCACTCATTGGACACTCATTAAGTATATTTTTCTATACTTAAACCTGAATAAAATTGGAACTTTAGTCAGAAAATTAAGTCCTGCTGGATCCATTCACCCCTTTAGGTATAGATATGTAAACATTACAAATAAGTGTCTATACTGTTTAATATCCAGTAACACACTGTCTCACCCTGCTCTGCACATGCTCAGTTGCTCTCTATTTTTAGGCACTGATGAGATTGCAGAGGCCGATCTGCTGACAGCCTTAAAGCGGAATGAAACCCTCCTATCCTTTACAGCCAAGGAAGCTGCTTTTGTTTGATCTGCAACTGCCATGGTGTTGCACATGTGATCAGTTATGACAGTGCTTTGACAATTTGGTTGAGGACACAAACAAATGTGACAGCAATCCCAGCATGCCAGGAATGTAACTGTTTTTTGAGACTGTTACTGATGGGTTTAGTTTCGTTTTATGATTTGCTGCCGCTCAGGGGCTCTGGGCTTCAGCAAAATGGCCGCCTCCAGCAGGAAGAAACAGGAGCAATGCTGGAGGCAATTTACAGCACACACTAATTTTGGTACCATAATTATTGCGGCAAACAGCCACCACCCCCCCGGTCGGCAGCAACAGCAACCCCCCCCCGGAGAAACATCAAAGCCCCACATCGCCCTGCTCCTAGGCATCCAATAGGATTGCCAGACCTATCAGCCAATCGGGAAACGGGGATCAGACCCGTGGAGAGGCGATTCAGAAAAGCGAATATTCATTTGCTTTTCTAACACACCTGGGTGGGCTCCGAGCGCAATGCTCTGCGCCACAAGCCCACCCTATTTTGAAGCCGGAGTGGCGACCCAACACTCACGGCCGGTGCATTCAGGAAGGACCGTGGCTTCGGCCTAGTTCTGAAGGTCCGAGGCCATTTTGCTCCACCCAGACTACTGACCAATATTACCTCCCGGCCTTCCTGGCTCACAGCTCTATACCCTCCAGGACAGTCTAACTAGCCAGACACAGTGGGGGTGAGGACCGCCGCAGATACTAGCCATGACTCCGCCGAAAAATCGAAAGCCACCCTGGCTAAACTGGATCAATATCGCCATCAGGAGAAAGTAAGTGCTGGGGAAGATGGCGGCGCCACGTGCAGCGAGCGGGGCACTCCAGGAAGCGACACAGCAAAAGTGCTTGAGGCGATCACATTCTGCCGGACGTCTTTGGCAGCCCAAATAGAGGAGGTCAAGGTAGACATGTCTCGTATACGACAGGGCTTCCAAAAACTCAGTGAGAGGGTCACAATAGCCGAAGCCTGCATAGGAGTGGTGTAGGACTCCATTAAGCCACTCCAGATCAGCTCGGATAGTATGCAGCTCCAAATCAACCAGATCCTGAGCAAGCAAGACGATATGGAGAATAGGCTCCGGAGGTGAAACCTCTGATTCATCAGGCTCCCCTAGGGAGCTAAGGGCAAAGATCCCACCACCTTCCTGGAACAACATCTTGTTGACACCTATGGCTGCGAGGCCTTCTCCCCTACCCTAGCGGTGGAGAGGGCCCACCGTATGCCTGCCAGACCTCCTCCCCAGGGGGCTCCTCCCTGCACGTTTATAGCGAAAATTCTTGAATTACAAGGACGGAGATGCAGCACTACGCATGGCTAGGGAAAAATGTAACATCCACCTTGGAAACTCTAGGATCGCCATCTTCCCTGACTGCTCTGCCGAGATACAGCGCCGCCGCCAAGGCTTCATGAAGGCGAAGAGGAGGCTCTGGATACAACATCTTAAATACTCTATGCTATTTCCAGCTCGTCTTTGAGTCCAGAGAGATGGCCAAGTGTTCTTCTTTGAGGATCCTGAGGAAGTCCTTACCTGGTTGGAGCGCCCAGAGCCCTCCAGAAGGGCAGAGGAGTGACCTGGCCGAACATGTCCATCGGCACTACTGATCGTTAGTCGCCATCACCCACATATTACGCACTGCCACGGGAGTCTGCAAATGCATCGAATCCTGGTACGTTACCTTCTTGTTGTCCCCCCTTGGCTGCCCGCGGCACATACCCTCTTGCTCCTCACCACTGGGATCTCCTGAGACCCCTCTTTGCCTTCCCCTGTTTTTATCCTACCTAACTGTAACTTGCAAAGAGGGTCTCCTATACTCAGGGTCTCCTATTAACTGGTCACTAGACATACCCTGGAGACTATAATCGCGGAGCACAATCAGTCCTACACCCCGTATGCATAACACAGCAAATTTTCACCCTCCAGCAACCGGAACATACATCCCTCTATTGTGTGACTGCAGCTCTTTGGCTCCCATTGACCCCAATAATCATATAGGGGGTGGCGTGGATAAAGGGGGCGGTGCCTGTGTGCCGTAATGGACGGGCCGCCCCTGTTCAGACGTCAGGATTTGTATATATAGCATATAAAGTGTATGCATCATTTTTCTTTTTTCCCCATTATTTTCACTTTCCAGTAACATATTTCCTGTTCTGGTGGACAACACATACTCTTCATAGTTTGTGGAGAAGCAACATTATAGAGCTGTATGATTCTTGATAAAATGAGAATCACAATTTTTTTTTTGCTTAGAATAAAGTTCATGATTCTGAAGAACTTTTTTATTTTAAAGATTTACAACCCCTGAACATTAGGTTATCAAACAAGATGGCAACAACATAACACATAATACTCTTTGCTTCAATCAAATTTAAAGACATGTAATGAAAAATAATGTAATGTTACCAACAGGCTATATTAGGGTCTTTTTCTTTAGTACTCGCCAATACCAATTACCGATCCCTACCGCAACTTTTTTGTTTACTCTTCAGCTGACAGTAATGGTACAAAGCATTGAAAAGTTATTTTTCCAAATGAATTTATTTTTTATTTTTTTATTTTAAATGTTAAAGGTGTAAAAATAGTAATTAAAAAAGCAAATGGAGAAGGAGAATAAGGAGTTAATAAGGGTAAATTAGGGTAAATTAAGTAAATTAAGGGTTAATAAGGCGTTAAACAGAGGAACAATTTAATAAAAACCAAAAAAATTTATATATATATATATTTTTTTTTACTTGACAAGGTTGCTAAAAAAACTGACTTCATTTGCAGACCAAAGCTCATACCTTTGATCTGTAAATGAATAAACAGAAACATACAATGTTTCTTTTTATCTGTCTCTCTCAGCGCTGAGCAATGTTGTTGATAAACATTGCCGGCTACTTTTTTTTTTTTTGACAGCTGTGAGTCGGGGAACTGCTCTGCACTTTTTTACGTGAACCGCTGAAATGCAGGATTGAGATCGTGTAAGGGGGTAGAATGGAGATTGCGATCTTTTAACGATTAATCCTGTAGCTCTACAACATTGTCACACTAGGAAGTAAGACGTGTGTTAAGGACTGCACTTTGATGCTTAACATTACAGACCATGTCCAGTTGAATGTGGCTAACTACTACTAGATAATGAGAGCACTGGAAATGATCAGCTGACAAGAATTCTGGTATTTTTACACTAATTGAACAGATATAAAAAAAAAAAAGATTTTTTTGGATGTCTCATTAACAGACCAAAAGGGAGTGAATAAAAATAGTTCACTGTTAAGGTATAATGTTCCTCACGCTTCCTGTTGATTGCCTATCTTTAGCTGTGTGTCAGAGGAATGGCCATGCCAGACTGCGGTGCAGAGATCGTTTTTTCTCACACATAGAGCCCACAGTCCCATCTGCAGTTTCTTGCCCAGCCAAGATTTGCTCAATAAGCTTATTTTTACATACTGTCGTCAGAGTAGTTCAGTGCCACCATAATGACAATGTACTACTCTGGGAGGGGGAGTGATCAGGGATTTTTTTTTTTTTTACACCATTATTGCTTATAACAGTGCCGATCACTGTTATAAGCAATAGCATTAACTGCCATAAATGCCTTTCATTCTTGACAGCTTGCTTAACCACTTGACCTACAGAAGATTTACCCCCCCTTCATGACCAGGTCATTTTTTGCTATACGGCACTGCATTACTTTAACTTAAGTTACTGTCCCAGAGCAAAAATGCAGGACAGGATAGCTAAAAAGAAGGCAGAATTTTACATCTGCCTACCTGTCCCAGGTGGCATAGAAGGTACTGAAACCAGTAGACCATCATGAAACTTGCAGAAGGAGAGGTCTGCTATGACAGTCTCCAAGCTGCCCCAGGTACATTGTTTTGTTTTTTCTCCTCTGGAATGGAGAAAAAGAAAAACCGTATCATCTTTTTTCTCCTTGCTCGAGGAAATAATTGTAACTCCTGACCAATCGGGTCTCAGGACCCACTTTCTGTTCGGCTGGGAGGAGCAGCAACGACCCCGGCTCTTCCCCTGCAAGCTGGAGTGCAGGGGTGCCGCCCCCTTAATCCATGTGCCCGGCCCCTAATCTACATGCAGGGTGCCGGATGCATGGATTTCAGTGGGGCTTTTTTTTAACACATGATTAGAGCCTGAGGCTCTAATTGGCTTAAAAAAGGATTGGCTCGGGGCGCAGAGCACTGCGCCCAGAGCCCACCCAGTTGTGTGACAATAGCAAATTAATATTCGTTATTGTCTTCCTGCTTCTCCTCCTGGCCAATCAGGAAGTGGGTCCCGAGACCCGATTGGCCAGGGAGTCTTAGGACTCCCAGCCAATCGGGTCTCAGGACCCACTTCCTGTTCGGCTGGGAGGAGAAGCAAGGGCCCCGGCTCTTGTCTCGCAAGCTGGAGCGCAGGGCTGCTGCCCCCCTAATCCATGTTCTCGGCCCCTAATCTACATGCAGGGTGCCGGGTGCAGGGATTTCAATGGGGCTTTTTTTTAAGCACATGATTAGAGCCTGAAGCTCTAATTGGCTTGAAAAAGGATAGGCTCGGGGTGCAGAGCACTGCGCCCTGAGCCCACCCAGTTGTGTGACAATAGCAAATTAATATTCGCTATTGGCTTCCTGCTTCTCCTCCTGGCCAATCAGAAAGCGGGTTCTGAGACCCGATTGGCCAGGGAGTCTTAGAACTCCCTGTTCGGCCGGGAGGAGAAGCAACGGCCCCAGCTCTTCCCTCACAAGCTGGAGCGAGGAGCAGCATCTACCTCCTAAGGTAAGGCCATTGATTGCCGCCGTACATCTCCTGCTGGGGGGGAGGGGGGCGTTATGTTTGCCAAACCCCTCAAAAAAAAATTATTGAGCACCAGCGGCCACTGGGTCAAGGTAAGGGTCAAAGGTCACGATTGGAGTCAAAGTCGAGGTCAAACTCAGTGTATATTAGGTAGGATAGGATAGCAGAGCGAAGAGATAAGAGGTGGAAAACACACTCGGTGCTTTGAATTGAGGCTGTTGCACATTATAGAGGGATATGCTTTGTTTATTTTTCATTTCAGAGGTTTTTGATAGAGGGGGGGAGAGAGGAACCAGGTAAAGAAAAACACAAGCAGAATAAACTCCATCTTTAGGTTTCATTAGTACAAGATAGAAAATGTTGCTCCCATGGAGTAAAAGTTGTAGTTTTTCAGTAAGGTTGCAAAATAGATAAATTAGTTTAATTCTAGTGGGGTGTAGAAGGCATTGCCCACATCCCTAATATAAGACACAAAAAAAGACAACAAGAAAATATGGCTGTGCTAGCCCCACAGCACCCAGGGCGGATGGAGACGGGCACGGCCAACCCAACGACGGCCGTCATTATTTGGCCGTGCCCGTCTCCACCCGCCCTGGGTGCTGTGGGGCTAGCACAGCCATATTTTCTTGTTTTTCTCTTTCTCCCTCCTTTATCCATACAAAAATTCTTGATGTGACATACCAAGACATCTGCTTCTGTATGGTCAGCAGACAATGCACTTAATAATATATATATATTGCTTGTCTGAAGACAAAACTTTTGTCTATTTATATGTATGCATATATTCTTTACTTATTGTTTTTCTTTATGAATTGTAGATATCATATAATTTTCATACCACTTTCTCCTGATGAAGAGGAATAACGCATGACCTTGAAACGCGTTGAGTATTTATACATGAGTGATGTAAATGAGTGTTTTTTTGATGTCATTGTGAACAACATGTTATATCAATTGTAATTTTGTAAATGGTCGATACAGCAAAAGTTGTGTCTATTTTTAGATTTTGCATTATTAAATGTGTAACTTTTTATCTATCTATTTTTGCATATGTTTTTTTCTGGAGTCATTGCCCTTTAAAGTCCCGCCAGAGGGTTTTCTGTTGTTTTTTTTTTTCAGTAAGGTTGCCTGTGCGGCGCGGTGGCTGGTGACATAACGTCACACTCGGTATCACAATAAGTGACGGCGAGTTTTTTTTATAAGAGGGAGAGTGTGGTAAACGCACAGACATTTTCCTACTCTTCTACGTAACACACATAGATACTGCGTGCACCCTTCCCGCGCCTCACAACACAAATATCTAATAACAAAAGCAGATGCCGGGAATATGGTTTCAAGTAATTCAGTAGCACAGTCATTTAAAAATCACAAGTTAAACGCCCTGCTGTGTTTCAAAGAACTTTCAAAACCCAGTAGGAGTGTATTAAACAGCAGAAGAAGAAAAAAATCATCGCTACTCACTATTTGATGTGGAAATCTACAAGAGAGGCGGCGAGTGGAAATAATTGAAAGTGACTGATTTTATTTTCATACTTACAAACTTTTTGACCCTCAATGCTGCATCACAGTCTGCGCTTTATTAACTTTATAAATATTTAGTTTTATTATTTTGGTATTTTCCTAATTTTATTAAAATGCATATGGAGGGAGTCACCTGGAGTTGGCTGTCGAACTGGGTGTGAAAGGCAAGGTTAAGCAAGCAGATAGTCAACTTGTAAAAGCGCTATTATCATCTGTTGTTTCCTTTAGTGACTATAATAAAAACACTTCTACCTTTATAGAGGTATTTGACTTTATGTTCATTGTACTCTCTTGGGGTGCTGTACAGAGCGTTGTTTACTGCTTACTTTGAATAGCAAAACAAGGATGAAAGCTACATTGCAAGTTATGGCTGACTATTCTGTTAAGAAATAATAATAAAAAAAAATTAAAGCTGGCCATACAAGTATAGAAATTTTGGGCAATTCAGCAGAGACGTTCTCTGGATGGCCCTGTCGCCACCACCCAACTTGACAAAGGGCAATGAGGAGTTGAAGAGAAGTGTCCCGGAGGCTGCACACCTCACCTGGCCATACAGTTAGCAGGTAAAAGCAGTCTCAGCTCACTCCATCAAGGCCGCGCCACCAACGAGTTTCGTCTGCCTCTGGGGCTTAATCATGGACAAAGGGCGACTTGTCAATCAACTTTTTTCAAAAGAGCCGGACAAACAATTCTCAGCTGAACAGTACCTGCGTTCAATCAGGCCAGATGCCAGATATCAGAATACAACAATCAGCACTGCAGGTTTTTCCATCCATGCTGTTGAGTGTGGATGGGGGAATTAGGTGAACGGGAGATAACTTAAAGTGACTGTAAAGGTTTTTGTAAAGGAATTGCACAGATCTGCCCTGATCCTCCCTTTCTGGGGTCCCCCGGCGGCGCTCCTGACTCTTCCTCTTCATCGAGTGTCCCCACGGAGAGCCGCTTTCCATGGGGGCACTCGTGCGGGCGCACTCTCAAGTGCTGCTGCTGCCATTGACACAGACAGCAGAACTCGGCCCCTGGCTCCCGTCTTACTGCCAATGGCTCCTTCTGCTATCAATCTATCCAATGAGGACCCGAGGCAGCGGCTGGAGCTGCTGTGCTTGTTCTTGTCGCTGGAACGATCAGGTTAAGGTAAGAAAAAGGGGGGCTGCTGCAGCACAGAAGGTTTTTCACCTTAATGCATAGAATGCATTAAGGTGAAAAACCTTGAGGGTTTACAACTCCTTTAACATTTATGGCCAGAGTAAGGCATGATGGGTCATACATTAATAAATGAATAGCTTAAAGTAGAATTGTGGCCAGGCTAGTGACAATCAAATATTTACATATTTTTTACAAGCAGTAAATAAGCTTTAAAACAAGCCATCACTGACCTCTAGAGCTATAGGTGATGTGGAGCACTTCACCTTCAAAGTTTACAGCAAAAAGCTTTGACTTCCATTTTCCTGTTCGTGACAAAGAAATTAAATCAAAAAAATTTTTTTTTACACAATTTTTTCTTCTACATACTGTCACCAGTGCAGTACAGTGTCATCATATGACTGGTGTGGTGATGATCAGGGACACTGACTGGTGACAGTATGCTAAAAAAAAATAATAATAATAATTTATATTCAATTTTTATAACATGTTTTTCTTTTTACCATTTTATTAATTTTTACTATTTTTTTTAGAGTAGTTCATTGCCACCATTGTAACACTTTACCATTCTGGGGTGGGGTTGATCAGAGATTTTTTCTTATTTTTTTATTTGTTTACACTTTGATTGTAATTACCATGATTATCATTGTAACAGCAGTGTTTTGTACTGTCAGGAATGTGTAATGCCGCGTACACACAAGCGGACTTTTCGTCGGACTGAACTCCGAAGGACTTTTCGACTGAGTTTCGACGGAGTTCCGACTTGCCTACACACGATCACACCAAAGTCCGATCCTTTCGAACGTGATGACGTAGGACCTGACTAGAATAAGGAAGGTCATAGCCAGTAGCCAGTAGCTGCCCTTGCGTCGTTTTTGGTCCGTCGGACTAGCATACAGACGAACGTTTTTTTTGATAGGAATCGAGTCCATCGGAAAGATTTGAAACATGTTCTATTTCTAAAGTCCGTCAGATTTTTCGACAGAAAAGGCTCGATGAAGCCCACACACGATTGGAATGTCCGACGGATTCGTTCCGTCGGACCTTTTCTGCCGGAAAGTCCGGTCGTGTGTATGCGGCATTACATTCATACAGCTGTCATTACCAGTGATCTGTGATTGGCTACAGCTAATCACATGGTACAGGGTGCTGTGATTGGCTCAGGTATCAGGTGATAGCTGTGGGCCAATCACAGCATTGGTAACACAGCTGTTATGAATGAATTCTTTCATACGGTAACAGCTTTGTTTACATTGCGATCTTGTGATCACATAGCGATCACACGATCACAGGGCCTGCGGGTACTGAGATCCACAATTGCACGCACCTAACCCAGAATAGGCTGCTCGAGATCCAGCCTGCCTTCCAGTACTTTTAGTGGTTAAACCCTCACACTGTAGCTTGCATTTTATGAATGGGCCATAGACAGCAGACAGTGGTGTGGACTAACATTGTGCTACATAGTGGATAGTGATATCTTCTCTCTGCTATTACTATGAGTAAGTCAGAAAGCGGCACATTAGAGGCTTTTTCTTGATGATAAAAGTAAGGCATATTTTACTTTGATCGGTTTAAAACGGAGTACCAGTATACCTAACCCTACCCATTTTCTTCTACCGATACTGGAAATTCCAACCTCATTAATGTTGGCCTAATCAAATACTACTTTGAGTTCCAAGGACTAGAAAATTATTTAGCTAATCTATTTTTTTTTTTTTTTTTTAGTAAGGTAAGTTACAGCGAGTCATAATATTTCTTCCCCTGGCGCTAGACAGCCAAACATTACAACCACCCCCATAATAACATGCAAACGATATGCAAATACATATTCTGTTTACTCAAATTTTCTATCTCTTGGGTGGAATTTAACAAGTTGTTTTCATCACATAAATTATGCAAGTGCAAAGCATGGCATCAATATCTTACACAGTGCTTATATATATAAATATACAGTATGTTAGATGCGCTTATTCGTTTAATTCTTGTAACGAGTAACATCTGTTACTGTGCATATTTTAAAACCTCTATCTCTCTTTTATATATTCGTCAGACTTCGGAAGGCTGCCTCTGTCTGTCTGCTGAATGATTATATTTCTTGGGTGAGACTAATAGCATGTTAGCCAAAATTTGTCTTTTTCCTTTTTCTGTATAGTACATAAGCAGATGGGTCAATGGATTTTCAATGGGATTATCCTTTAATGAGTGTGTTTCTGTTACTGTGAAGCGAGTTGAGGGCTATATTTTGCCCTTTGGTCTTCCGCACCCTTCCGGGGGGGCAGTAGGCCCTCTAGTTGTTCCTTCTACTCACCTGCAATAGTCGGTGTTCCTTCACCCTATAAATATTGAGGATCGTCCTGACTTCTGACCCCTTGGTTCCCATGCCTCCCCCCCCCTTTTTTTTTTCCATAGAGGTGCACAGCCTATTGCATTACCTTTACCGATTGTAAAGGTAAATAAAAATAAAATAAAAATAACAAACATATTATAACTCCACTGTGCAGCTCGTTTTGCACAGAGTGGCCCCGAGCCTCAACTTCTGGGGTCCCTCGGCGGCTCTTGCGGCTCCTCCCCACATCTGATAACCCCCTCGGAGAAGCGCTTCCCCGAGGGGGTTACCTTGCGGGGGCGCTCCCGAGTCCAGCATTCGGCGTCCATAGAGGCTGAATGTATGACTTGGCCCCATCCAATCCACTTGCGTCATTGTATTTTATTGACAGCAGCGGGAGCCAATGGCTACGCTGATATCAATCTATCCAATGAAGATCCAAGAACCCTGGGCAGAGAGACAGCGCATCCCCGCCGAGTCAAGTTTGAGGGTTCAGGTAAGTAAAACGGGGGGGGGGCTGGGGGGCCGGTCACTGACAGGTGTTTTTTTACCTTAGGGCGTAGGATGCATTAAGGTGAAAAAACACGAAGGTTTGCATCCCCTTTAAAGAGGAGGTCCAGCCTGGATGCAAAAAATTAAAAGTCAGCAGCTACAAATACTATAGCTGCTGACTTAATATTAGTGCACTTACCTGTCCAGAGAGACCACAATGTCGGCACCCCAGTCGATCTGGTAAGGGTGCCAAGCAGTGAAGCCTACTGTGCATGCACAAAGCACGCTGCGCTTTTGTAATTGGCCCGGCGGCGGGGGAAGGAGGAGGGAGAGCCAAACTTCAGGGAGATCAGACCGCGGCCTGTCTCCCGAAAGTGGGGAGGGGGACCTGTCAAAAACAGGTCTCCCCCCACCCCTCTGAAAGGTGCCAAATGTGACAGCGGAGGGGGAGAGGAAGCGTATAAGCGGAAGTTCCACTTTTGGGCAGAACTCTGCCTTAAGCTCAAAAACACATGTGTGTCTACATATATATGGCCCTTACACATTGATCTTATAGGCTGAAACGCGTCAACTGACTTAATCTGCGTTTGGTCACTGTGGCTATTCAATAAAATTAAGAAAATTTAAGAGCAACAACTGGAGTGCGGACCATTTTTTCCACGGCACATTGATCTCCCCGCCGCCACAGTGAACGAGAAGTGTGTAAGTCCTTCTAATATAGCAAAGTCGGTAAAGGGGAGATCTTTTCTATCTTCCCACAGACACACAGAGCGATAATGCTAATGCGCATGGGGTGATTAGGGTGTGCCCAGGCACATGCGGCACATCCGGCATATCCTGTGCACACGCCTATGTTCCCACCGTTCCTTCATCAGTTTAGGCATTGACTTCTTGCATTTATACAACAATCTGTGATGCCTAAAGCCCGTTACACACAGGCCGAATATCGACTGGTTCAACAGAGACCAGCCGTCATTAGACCCTGTGGCAGAGCGCCTATTTACTCACCATGCTTAGATGGAAGCGTGCGCCCCTTTAGCTCCATTTTATACAACTTGCTGGCTTTTTGGATATGCCCAAGGAAGATAAGTTCCTCAGCTTCTCTCCCTCAGTAGCTCAGGGAAACCATAACTGATGAGGCTGAAGTCAGTTGAGCATCCATTCAATATCAGAATGGGCGTGCAGAAAGCCAGGCGAAGGGCCTAATAGCAAACAGCTTACCTGGAAGACCCGGCTGCGGCGGGAAGTCATTCTCCAAATGCTATCAGAGTACTCCAGTTCCAGCAGGGTGGTCCTTTGTCCTTGAACCTTGGATCCCTCCGCCTGTTTGCCTGTGGTACCAGAGCTACCCTGGACTTCAATGAGAGGGATGCTGTTTGTGAGGATGATAGTAAATAACTGTTTGTGCTCTGAACTGTTTTACTGAAGTAGAGACCAGACTCTGACTTTGTTGTTATAGAGACTCAAAGAGACCGTGCTATGCAGTCACACAGGGTGGATAAAAATCAATGCTTTTTTTTAAAAAAAATTTAAAAAATCAGATTTTTTAGGATTTAAATTCTATTTTTTTACATTTAAATCGAGTTTTTTTGATTTTTATCAAATTTACTTTAATAAAATGTCAGAAAAGTTTAATGGAATTTAACGTGCATCCTCACAGGGTGACACTGTGGATACACTAGTAACAATATGCCAACGTCCCGATATTGAATGGAAAAAAAAAAAACGAATAAAAAGTTGCAAACATGGACTTTATAGGCACACACATATAAGATAAAAATTGAAATTTTAATTGGATAAAGTTAAAATGATTTACAAAACATAAAAAGAAAGCACATCATATTAGTACATGACCCCAAGGACTCAAATAACACCTTCAAATATTGTATTCTAATCCAATAGGAAGTAATTAGAAATAACCAGTAGCAGCATCCAAAAGGAATAAAGTAGTTGAGTCACAGTGTGAGGTCGCAAGAAGATTATCCGCCCTACATGTTGCGCGCACAATCGCGCTTCTTCAGGAGATTACAGATCTAATAAACATATTAATAAAAAACATCAAATAAATATAACGAAATATCCAATACATAAAACAAAAACAATATAAGCATTGAAATGGTTATTTTGGTGGAATCTAGCAGGAAAAGGAGGGGCCCAATTTCGGTGACCAACGAGGGGGGGGGGGAGGCAAAAAGCACAACCTTCCCATGGGGGCGCAGCCAAACATACAGCATACAGAAAGTAAATTAGATTCATGGAAAAAAAAGGGGGGAGAACTATTTTTTGTATCAAATCAGATGATATAGATATATTCCATAAAAGTACTTACATAATACACACATTTTTAGTAGTAGTAAGTAGTATATATCTTGCGACCTCACACTGTGACTCAACTACTCCGTGCATTTTATTCCTTTTGGATGCTGCTACTGGTTATTTTTTATTACATCCTATTGGATTAGAATACAATATTTGGAGGTGTTATTTGAGTCCTTGGGGTCATTTACTAATATGATGTGCTTTCTTTTTATGTTTTGTAAATCATTTTAACTTTAGCCAATTAAAATGTCAGTTTTTATCTTATATGTGTGCGCCTATAAAGTCCATCTTTGCAACTTTTTATTTGTTTTTTTTCTATACTTTAATAAAATGCTTTTGGAGTAAAAATCTATCTAAAGATAGTTTTCTATTTAAGATACATTAATAATTTAGTTTATTCAGCATGAAATGGAGCTTAGTTATGTAGCATGAGGCTGTATTTTCTGCAATATTTACATTTTTTGGTAAACTCATTCAATGAATCCAAGCTCTGCAAGCTGAGATAACATGCACTGCATTGCAGCATTCACACAATTTCACAGTAACCGTGAGATAAAACAAAGTTCAGGAATATTCCTTTATCCCATTGTTTTGCAAATCTATGTACACTACAAACTGTATGACTGTTGGAAGAGAAATGCATCTGTACCTGACTCTAAATGTAAGGAGGAAGGGCAAGCAGTAAAAATAAAAGTGAAACCTTCTATGCAGCTTATAAACCTTGTGATATTTCTGCACATAGCTTGAAGTGCCTTGAGGAGCAAAATGGCAGCAGGCCGTAAAAGAGACCCAGTTTTGGAATATTTACCAACCTGGCAGCTTATTATTCTAAATAGGAAACCTTCATTTTCTTTGCAAATATTAAAGATTCTAATTACCAGCAAGAAGAAGTCCTTACATTTAAAGAGCACCTGTCATTTCAGATCCATCATGGCAGCGCCTGATAGCGGGCATCCCCTCACCTGCTGCCGCCATGTCCCTCACCTTGTTATGTCACTGCCGCCATCACCAGCCGTCCCATTAAAGTGAATGGGACTGTCGGTGAGTCAACAGCGGGTCAGAGGAGGAGCCGCTGCGGGACAGAAATGACAGTTCCTCTTTAAAACTTATGATTTAAATCGAGTTGATTTAAATAAAGCCTTTTTACCAGTGATTTAAAACGTGATTTAAATTGTGATTTAAATCGACTTGATTAAAATCAAATCCACCCTGCAGCCACATGTTACCCTTATTGAGCCACAAAGACATTGCTCTAAAGCAGTGGTCGCAAACTGGCGGCCCTCCAGCGGTTGCAAAACTACAAGTCCCATGAGGCATTGCAAGGCTGACACTTACGAGCATGATGGGACATATAGTTTCGCACCAGCTGGGGGGGGCGCCAGTTTGAGACCCCTGCTCTAAAGAGCCTATGTTGGTAAAGCTTTGACAATCCGTTTTGTATTATATGCATGCTCTGTGCCATCCTGAACCTATTTTGCATGATTCTTTTTTACCTTTGCACCTGTTTATTAAACTGCAGCTTACAGATTAAAGTGATTGTAAAGGTAATGTTTTTTTTTTTTTTAAATAACAAACATATCCACTGTGCAGCTCGTTTTGCACAGAGTGGCCCCGAACCTGCCCTTCTGGGGTCCCCCAGCGGCTCTCACGGCTCCTCCCCACATCTGATAACCCCCTCAGAGAAGCGCGAGGGGGTTACCTTGCGGTCGTGCTCCAGAGTCCTGCATTCGGTGTCCATAGAGGCCGAATGCAGGACTCGGCCCCGCTCTCATTAGATTTGATTGACAGCAGCGGAAGCCAATGGCTGCGCTGCTATCAATCTATCCAATCAAGAGCCGAGAACCCCGGGCAGAGAGATAGCGCATCTCTGCCGGGTCAAGCACTGCGCCCCAAACCCTCCCACCCTGCGATACCAGCGAATCAACACTCACCATCGGCTTCCGGCTTCCCGCCCCGGCCAATCAGGACAGAAGGCCGAAGGCCCATAACCCGAAAAGACCGGGTCAACACAGAATGTAAACAAAGCATTGCAGCGCTCTCACAAAGGGAGCCTCCTGGATGTAAAATGAAGTCCTAGGGTGCTCTGGCTGCTGTGTTGTCCGAACAACACTTAGACAATAGTAGAAAAGAGAAGGGCCGGCAACGCGTTTCAGCACACCGCTGCCTTGATCGAGGCTGTGTGCCGAAACGCGTCTGCTTTTGTATTTTTAACATGTGCCAATAAAAGTATTCATATTTGATATGGACATGGAGTTGCACGCCTTTCTCTTTTCTACTAGGTTCAACACAGAAGCCACGGCGCCAGGCACCAGGGGAGCCGTGACCGCTGGAGGGCTCCATCGTAGGGTAAGTACGAACCTGGAGGGGCCTGCCCGTGCCCCCCTCAAAATCCTCCACCACCAGCAGCAGTAATACTTCCATCTCATTTAAATCCTATGCCTACTTATAGCACACAAGATACAATAATTCTGAGTATTGTGAATTTACCGTGAAAAATTAAAATAATAATAATACTGTGTGTATATATATATATATATATATATATATGTATATATATATATATATATATATATATGTATATATATGTATATATATATATATATATATATATATATATATATACATACACACATATACACAGGTTAACAAACAGAGTAGTTAACAGATGCAAACTACATCTCAAACTTAAAAGAAATAAAAGACTTGTACACACTTAATATTTTAGTAGCGCTAACACTTATTTATATGCTTACACGCTTATTGTGTGAAATTGCATGTTCTGATCATAAATGGTAGCAATGGCAAGCAATCCTCCTTAGCATTCGGCTTCCTGTCCTGCCTTACAGTCCCACGCTGCGTCTTTCAATAGCCGATAGTCAATAGACTCTCAATAAAACCCAGCATGATGCTATTCTGTGGAATCAGACTGTCAGAAGTGTGAAAGAACGTTGCCTCCCTTCCACTATTTAAAAAAAAGCTCATAAAATGTTAAACAAATTCAGTCTCCAGAGTCCTGGGAGAGTCTAATCTTTTTTTCATTTCAAGCAAAGATTGGAACCTGCAACCACCTTTCCAATTCACAAAAAGGATCTGTCTGAAAGCCTCTTCATGCGACGGAAAAAAACAAAGCTCATTCGACGTACTGGCAGACGGCCTTATAGGTTAAATCGCAAACATATTGGGTATTTACATGTCATCATTTCTGAAAATATCCAAAAATCCAAGGGGTTTATTCATAATTTAGGTGTATGGAAACCCTAACAATTAAAGTGTTACTAAACCCACAACAGCAAAATCATTTTGTATGTGGTTAGTAGCAGGAGGAATAATGCCCCATCATTGGTATTGGTGGGAGAAATAGTGACCAATCATTGGTGTCAGTGGGAATAAAAGTGCCCCATCATTGGTGTCAATGGGAGGAATAGTGCCCCATCATTGGT
Organism: Lithobates clamitans; assembly: GCA_037952925.1. Classification (NCBI taxonomy): domain Eukaryota; kingdom Metazoa; phylum Chordata; class Amphibia; order Anura; family Ranidae; genus Lithobates; species Lithobates clamitans. The sequence continues at coordinate 470,841 of JBBGZY010002473.1, forward strand.
GTCAGTGGGAGGAAAAGTGTCCCATCATTGGTATCAATGGAAGAAATAGTGCCCCATGATTGGTGTCAGTGGGAGGAATAGTGCCCCATCATTGGTGTCAGTGGGAGGGAAAGTGACCCATCATTGGTGTCAGTGGGAGGAATAGTGCCCCATTTTTGGTGTCAATGGGAGGAATAGTGCCCCATCTTTGGTATCAGTGGGAGGAATAGTGCCCCATCATTGGTGTCAATGGGAGGAATAGTGCCCCATCATTGGTGTCAGTGGGAAGAATAGTGCCCCATCATTGGTGTCAATGGGAGGAATAGTATCCCATTAGTTTTAGTGGATGAAACAGTGTCCCATCATTGCTGTCAGTGGTCAGAAATAGCCCCACTACATTTCCCTATTATATTCCTCCATCCTAAGTAATTTGAATTTGCATACCCCCATTTTACTGCACCAACTGGGAAAGGGACTTTAGTGGCACACAAACCTCCAAGACCTGGAATAAAATCTGGGAGGCATTATTCCGTTCTTCCTGTAAGGTAACAACATTAGAAAACTCTTTCAAAGTACTGTCCCGGTTGTACTTTACTCTGGCTAGATTTGCTAAATGTCCCCGTACCTATCCTCCCACGTGCTTCGCAGGGGTGTCAAACTGGTGGCCCTCCAGCTGTTGCAGAACTACAAGTCCCATCATGCCTCTGCCTGCAGGAGTTATGCTTGTAACTGTCAGCCTTGAAATGCCTCATGGGACCATGGTGATATGAAACATATATGGTGGACACGGCCAAATGTCAAATGACTGTGGATAAGGGTCTACAACATGGTCAATTTGGTGCTACACATAAATTTACGAAAATAGGAGGCGCTTCTACACAAACCGATAGAAGACGCTACCAAATGTGAACACGCGCTCTTGTGACCCATATATTCTTGGCCATGAAACCAACGATTGCAAAAGCGCGGAAGACACAGATTCTCAACTTTCATGAGGTGAAAAGTCGGGTACATGATCCTCTCCACCTTGGAACTGGGCTTTTGCCCACAGGCAAGTGCGGTACTGTCAGAAACCATGAAATCAGACCGAGACAGAAGTACAGTTAAATCACACTTGTTTAATAATAAAAGTAAATAGAACAAACGTAGTCAAAATATAGCGAATAGTTCGGTAACCGGAACAGATAATCATCCAAGCCAGAAGGTCAGGGATCAGTGTAGTGAAACAGCAAGCAGCATCTGGAGCCAGAAGGGATGTCAGCCAAGCAAGTCTTTAAATGCAGGAGATATTCTCTGTGATGTTGACCAAGGTGAAGGCAAAGATCCTCTGGCCTGGACGGCTTATGTAGGCAGGACTGACAAGCAGGATATCATCAACAGGTGAGTAGCTGTGGAGAGATAGGAGCTGGCAATTAGCCGACAGCTGAGTGGCCAGCTCAGGGAAGGAAGGGCTGAGCCCAGCCCTAACAGGTACCTCTTACTAGTCCCATGGACGATGCCATTGTCTTCAGTTCTATGGTTCCCAGCTGAAGGGCCGTCTCCTTAGACATGAAGCGTATCGCAATCTTAAGCATGGTTCTACTATTTGACCACCTTACAATTTAATGTTGCTTGGTTATCTTCTTTATCTTTACATCATTGCTTACATTTCAATATTTGCACAGAGCAAATCCTTTTGAATCTGTACCTGTTATTGTACATTCTTCTTGCATGTAAGTGTCTATGTTTCTTATTGTTTCTAATAAAATTTGAGTGAAAGAATTATGCTCCACTACTGGTGTCAGTGGAAGGAATGGTGCCTCTGGCTTGTTGACAGTGGGAGGAATAGTGCCTCATATCAGTGGGAGGAATAGTGCCTCATATCAGTGGGAGGAATAGTGCCCCATATCAGTGGGAGGAATAGTGCCTCATATCAGTGGGAGGAATAGTGCCCCATATCAGTGGGAGGAATAGTGCCTCATATCAGTGGGAGGAATAGTGCCCCATATCAGTGGGAGGAATAGTGCCCCATATCAGTGGGAGGAATAGTGCCCCATATCAGTGGGAGGAATAGTGCCTCATATCAGTGGGAGGAATAGTGCCCCATATCAGTGGGAGGAATAGTGCCCCATATCAGTGGGAGGAATAGTGCCCCATATCAGTGGGAGGAATAGTGCCTCATATCAGTGGGAGGAATAGTGCCTCATATCAGTGGGAGGAATAGTGCCCCATATCAGTGGGAGGAATAGTGCCCCATATCAGTGGGAGGAATAGTGCCCCATATCAGTGGGAGGAATAGTGCCTCATATCAGTGGGAGGAATAGTGCCTCATATCAGTGGGAGGAATAGTGCCCCATATCAGTGGGAGGAATAGTGCCTCATATCAGTGGGAGGAATAGTGCCCCATATCAGTGGGAGGAATAGTGCCTCATATCAGTGGGAGGAATAGTGCCCCATATCAGTGGGAGGAATAGTGCCTCATATCAGTGGGAGGAATAGTGCCTCATATCAGTGGGAGGAATAGTGCCCCATATCAGTGGGAGGAATAGTGCCTCATATCAGTGGGAGGAATAGTGCCTCATATCAGTGGGAGGAATAGTGCCTCATATCAGTGGGAGGAATAGTGCCCCATATCAGTGGGAGGAATAGTGCCCCATATCAGTGGGAGGAATAGTGCCTCATATCAGTGGGAGGAATAGTGCCTCATATCAGTGGGAGGAATAGTGCCCCATATCAGTGGGAGGAATAGTGCCCCATATCAGTGGGAGGAATAGTGCCTCATATCAGTGGGAGGAATAGTGCCTCATATCAGTGGGAGGAATAGTGCCCCATATCAGTGGGAGGAATAGTGCCTCATATCAGTGGGAGGAATAGTGCCTCATATCAGTGGGAGGAATAGTGCCCCATATCAGTGGGAGGAATAGTGCCTCATATCAGTGGGAGGAATAGTGCCTCATATCAGTGGGAGGAATAGTGCCCCGAGGGCCAGATAAAGGCAAGCAAAGTGCCACATCCAGCCCACGGGCCGCAGTTTGGAGAACTGTCCTAAATTGCTCAGCTATAATTATACTACGAGCCTACAATTATTTTTAAATCTGGCCAAAAGCTAGATCACTTTGACTTACCAGTAATTTGAATTTAAATTGCATGAATTGCCTACAAAAAAAACTAGCTGGTCATGTCCATTCCTTCACATTTTGCTGTTGCTCACTGACGCCATTGATTTTATAATTTGAGATATTCGACCCAAAACGACTTTATTTGTGACCACTATGTGGAGGAAAGATAAATATTGTTCCAGGTCTTTTGAATTTCTGTTTTTGTAAAAGTCACTTGCTTAACCACTTGCCGACCGTGTCACGCAGATATACTACGGCACAATGGCACTCCTGGGCGAAATCCCATACGGGTAGGTCCTACCTGTTTTCTGCCACCAGAGGGCACTGCATGGTGGGGGACCTGATGCGCTTGGCTGATGGCACGATCGCCGCCGGCCACACGTGATCGCATGCACCAGCACGGGGATTTATGTGTGTAAACTCACAAATCCATGTGCTGTCAGAGGAGAGGAGCCATATAGTTTCTCCCTTCTAAGTAGGAAAAATGATATGGCTTCTCTTCTAGTCACTCCTATCCCCACACAGTTAGAACACGCTGAGGGAACACACATTTAACCCCTTGATCGCCCCCTAGTGTTAACCCCTTCCCTGCCAGTGACATTTACACAGTAATCAGTGCATTTTTTTAGCACTGATCGCTGTCTAAATGCCAATGATCCCAAAAAAGTGTCAAAAGTGTCCGATCTGTCCGTCACAATGTTGCAGTACCGCTAAAAATCGCAGATCACCGCCATTACTAGTAAAAAAATTAAAAATGCCATAAAAATACCATAAATCTTTCCCATAGTTTGCAGACACTACAACTCTTGCACAATCCAATCAATATACGCTTATTGTGGTTTTTTTTTTAACCAAAAATATGTAGAAGAATATATATTGGCCTAAACCGATGAAGAAATTAGTTTTTTTTAAAAAACTTTTGAGGATATTTATTATAGCAAAAAGAAAAAATTATTGTTTTTTTTTTTCAAAATTGTCACTCTTTTATTGTTTATAGCGCAAAAAACAAAAACCGCAGAGGTGATCAAATACCACCAAAAGAAAGCTCTATTTGTGGGGAAAAAAAGACGCAAATTTTGGTTGGGTACAGCGTCGAACGACCGCGCAATTGTCAGTTAAAGCGACGCAGTGCCAAATTGTAAAAAGTGCTCTGGTCAGGAAGGGGGTAAAATCTTCCGGGGCTGAAGCGGTTAATAAGGCTATAATCTGTGGTGTTCTGTGAAATATCACAAATAACCTAAGGCTACTTTCAGACTGGGGCAGGTGAGCATCGGCGGTACAGCGGCGCTATTTTTAGTGCCGCTTTACCGTTGTTTTAGCGGCTCGCTGAGAGGCTAAGACAGGCCTCAGTCCAGGCACATGGTGGATCCAGACTTTATTGATGTAATGACGCGGCGCCTGGACTGATCTCTGTGACATCAGCAGAGAGCGGACTTCAGACCGCTGTCTGCTGAAAACGGGTCACGGGAGTGCAGAACGGATTGCACTCCTGTGACCCATAGGAGAAGCCCCAGGCAAATGAGCTCAGGCTGGGCTTCTCCTTTAACTACCCTGGATCTATGCTTTTGCCACAAAAACAGCCCCCTCAATTCATATATTTGCTATTCATACACTGTAACTTGATGTAATTTTTAATAAGCTTGTAATCTTATATATATTCTTCAATAAACTTTTTCTTGGGAAAAAAAAAAAAACAGCCCCCTCATTATTCAAATTCATTTTTTTCTTCCACAGAAAATAAATAACAATTCAAAATGACAGTTAAAATCAAATGCAGAAAAAAAATATATATATGCAAATAAAAGGAAATTAAATAAACTAGAGGCCCCCCAAGTATATGCACTACATTAAAAAAAAAAAGAAAAAAAGAATACTAAAAAATTTCACTCAAGGAGCGAAATTGGGACTTTCAGCCTCACTCAATATTGTCGAGAAAAGATAAAATACTACAAAATCACTTTGCTCATAATCTATTACATAGTGAGACATGCTGGGAATTATAGTTCTTTATCAGTTGGAGGTTCTGCATGAATAATGTATATTACAGAAGGCAATGGGATGTACAACAGACAGCAGGAGGTTAAATAAGAAGTGTTTTTTAAAGTCCTTTGTCAATGTGTTTAGTCCCCTTCCTGCCAAGATTCATTTTGCCGCGGCTATCTTATACGGCACACATATGGCGCAGAGAAATTGCCATCCAAGAAAGCATGTCCCAGCTTGTTGAGACATCATCAAATAAGATTAAAGCAAAGTAAAAATAAAAAGACCATGTTTTTTTTTTTTTCCTTGTTTCTTGTGCACATTGCAACTGATGAAAGTCACCAAGGTACTTGAATGCTTCTAGAGGTTCTGCAGCCATTTCTTTACTGTGTCTGGTAAAGGACGAGGTAGAAATAACAAGGCAATCTCTTGTTTGCCTTCTTGAAGTTGCAGAAATTCTAGGCTTCATAATAAACACGATGCATTCAAATACAATCACATATATTGCCCCGCTGCACTCTTCAGACAAACAGCACTTCAGTGTAATATAATAAACACTTCACCTTCCTCTGTCTGCGCTCACAAAACACCAAACTACTCCCCGGGTAAGAAGCCTGGTGGGGATCGTTTTTATTTATGATGAGCTCAGTTGCTAAACATTGTATTTTATATATAAATAAATATATATGTATATATACGCAGTATACAGTATATATATATATATATATATATACATTCAGCATAGCACTACAGAGGACATTCACCTATTTAAGGAGTCTGGGCATTAAAGCACATACATATTCCTCACAAAAGGTAAATGAGTCTCAAAACACACCCTCACTAACCTCTGTGGCTACAGGCGCTCTGCAGGAATTTATCCTAAAAACTCACAGCATAAGTCAGCTCTACCAGCAGCTCAGCTCCTCCCATAATACCTGTTCTGTGTTTACATGAGAGGCTGAAAGGCTGCAGAGTCACTGCTGGGAGGGAGAAGCAGGAGGAGATGAGTCGCTGAGTCACTGCTTGGAAGGAGAAGCAGGAGGAGCTGAGTTGCTGAGTCACTACTGGGGGGAGAAGCAGGAGGAGATGAGTTGCTGAGTCACTACTGGAGGGAGAAGCAGGAGGAGATGAGTTGCTGAGTCACTACTGGAGGGAGAAGCAGGAGGAGATGAGTCGCTGAGTCACTACTGGAGGGAGAAGCAGGAGGAGATGAGTTGCTGAGTCACTACTGGAGGTAGAAGCAGGAGGAGCTGAATCACTGCTTGGAAGGAGAAGCAGGAGGAGCTGAGTTGCTGAGTCACTGTTAGGAGGGAGAAGCAGGAGGAGCTGAGTTGCAAAGTCACTGATGGGAGGGAGAAGCTGAGTTGCAGAGTAACTGATGGGAGGGAGAAGCTGAGTTGCAGAGTAACTACTGGAGGGAGAAGCAGGAGAAGCTGAGTAGCTGAGTCACTGCTGGGAGGGAGAAGCAGGAGGAGATGAGTAGCTGAGTCACTGCTGGGAGGGTGAAGCAGGAGGAGCTGAGTCGCTGAGTCACTGCTGGACGGAGAAGCAGGAGGAGCTGAGTCGCTGAGTCACTGCTGGACGGAGAAGCAGGAGGAGCTGAGTCGCTGAGTCACTGCTGGTAGGGAGAAGCAGGAGGAGCTGAGTTGCTAAATCACTGCTGGGAGGTAGAAGGAGCAGAGTTGCAGAGTCACTGCTGGGAGGGAGAAGCTGAGTTGCAGAGCCACTGCTTGGAGGGAGAAGCAGAAGGAGCTGAGTTGCTGAGTCATTGCTGGGAAGGGGAGCAGGAGGAGCTGAGTTGCTAAGTCATTGCTGGGAGGGAGAAGCTGAGTTGCAGAGTCACTGCTTGGAGGGAGAAGCAGAAGGAGCTGAGTTGCTGAGTCATTGCTGGGAAGGGGAGCAGGAGGAGCTGAGTTGCTAAGTCATTGCTGGGAGGGAGAAGCTGAGTTGCAGAGTCACTGCTTGGAGGGAGAAGCAGAAGGAGCTGAGTTGCTGAGTCATTGCTGGGAAGGGGAGCAGGAGGAGCTGAGTTGCTAAGTCATTGCTGGGAGGGAGAAGCTGAGTTGCAGAGTCACTGCTTGGAGGGAGAAGCAGAAGGAGCTGAGTTGCTGAGTCACTGCTGGGAAGGGGAGCAGGAGAAGCTGAGTTGCTAAGTCACTGCTGGGAAGGGGAACAGGAGGAGCTGAGTTGCTAATTCACTGCTGGAGGGGGAGAAAAGTGAATTTGGTTGCTGAATCACTGACGGATGGGGGAGAATGGGGAGCTGAGCTGCTGAGTCCCTGCTAAGCAGGAGGAGGAGAGTTGCTAATTCAGTGCAGGAGGGGGAAAAGGGTGAACTGAGAGGCTGAATCACTGACGGATGGGGGAGAATGGGGAGCTGAGCTGCTGAGTTACTGCTAAGCAGTGGGAGCAGGAGGATCTGAGTTGCTAATTCACTGCTGGAGGAGGAGAAAGGTGAGCTGAGCTGCTGAATTACTGCTGGTAGAGAGGCAGGGTGAGCTGACCTGGCTTAGAAAATGACTTTAGTACGTCCGCTATTAAATTTATCTTTAAAAGTATCTGCCAGATGCACTTCTTCTGCAGTTCTTTTATGCAGTAAGGTGATTATAATTTGTTCCCCTTCTGTTCGCTGTATTCAGAAAACACACACAGGTGATCAGGCCAGAGAAGAATCACATCCCCTCTTCTGTACTTCATAGGGCTCTGTATGAAACCCTCTCCATGTCCATCTATACCACTAGTGCCCCTAGAGCCAATAGGGAGGGAGAGAGCCGTGAGAGCCTTTCCTTTGATTCACATCACAGGATCCAGATTTGGTTCAGGTAAGTATTTTGGGGGGGGGGGGGGGGGCTACTTGCATAGGGTTTTTCAGTTTAATGCAGAGAATGCATTAAAGTGGATGTAAACCCAATTCATGAAGTTTGAGCTGGGCACATATATCTGCAGTGTAACATATCTCTCTTCAAAGCACTAAGTCCTGTGGCTTCCTCCTGCTCCGTCCTTCTGTTATCAGCATGATAACTTCTGCCAAGTTCTCTGCCAACTGTGAAAAATCCAGGCTGAATTTTGTGTCGGTTGCTATAAATAGATTAGCAGAGAGCTTGCCTTGTTACAGCACAGCTCTGCACATTACTTCTTTCCTTTGCCAATGTGGAACGGGGTGTGCCGTTCCTCCAATCAGCTGTCTTGGCTATATGCCAAGAATCCACTCCCAGTGCTGTACAGGAAGAGATAATATATTCTAAAGAATATATAAAGCAGAAGACAGCAGAAACACATGTAAAACTTATGAAGGTAGATTTGTTTCATCTCTGTGTATCATCTGAGGCTGTTCACTTCACTGGGTATATGTGAGGGTTTACATCCACTTTAAAGGGGTTGTAAACCCTTGTGTTTTTTCACCTTAACGCATCCTATGCATTAAGGTGAAAAAAGAGATTCTAACCCTTCCACACTCTATCCAAGCTAAATACAAGTTTTGGCTTTAGATATACCATATACACGATATCCTATTACTACATTACAAAGAGCTTCATTTAAAGGAGACATCAACCAGTCAACCTTTAGATATAATATATACACAATATCTCTGTGCTAAAGTGATTGTAAAGGCTGAAGCTCCCGCTGCTGTCAATCAACGTCAGTGAACCAATGAGGAGAGAGAGGGGCAGGGCTCAGCCACGGCTCGGTATCTGAATGGACACATAGAGCAGCGGCTCGTCTGGGGTGCCCCCATAGCAAGCTGCTTGCTATGGGGGCAAGAGGGAGGGGCCAGGAGGCCGGCGGGGGACCAATGAAGAGGAGGATCGGGGCTGCTCTGTGCAAAACCATTACACAGAGCGGGTAAGTATGACATGTTTGGTATTTTTAAACAAACAAAAAAAAAAAAAAACAGGACTTTGCTATCAATTTAACAGTGAATATAACATTGTAGTTGTCAGGATGATATATGTAAATATATATTTGAATGTTATGTTTATATTTGTAAAAAAAGATCGCTCTTTCTCTGTTATATATTGTATTGTAGGTGGATATGTCCTTTAAAATATTATCCTTTCAAGATAACCAATAATAAGGATAAAACCACATTATTTCTAAAGAATAAATCAGGACAAAGTAATATAAGGCCAAAAATCAGTCACAGGTGACAGGTTTGTTTGGGCAAAACAGGAACATCTTATTAAAGACGCACGCCATTAAAGAAAGTCAATGGTTATTTGAATTAGGATCCCGGGGAACAGATTGTGTGATTGTTTGCAAAATGTTGCAGATAAAAAGTGTGCTTAGCCTCCTCGGATCTGGTTGGAGATCTCCGGCCTTAATTGGAGACCATAAAAAGAAACAATGCATTAGAAGAGGAGATTATCACAGGCTTTAATAAGATGTTGCTGGCTTTTAGATGAACGGCGAGCCCCAAAATGAATTAGACCGCGCTCTCCCTTCCCCATAGCCTGCAGGCAAGGATTAGAAGGAGAACCATCTTAGGGCATTATAGCAATCGAGGAAGACTCGCAATAGAGGGGGGAAAAAAATACAAAAGTGTTTACATATTAACCCCTTTTTTTTTTTCCCCCCTCCCGTCTAGAGTGGTCAAAGTTCTGAGCTGGCATACAAATGATCTCCAATTACTTGAAAAGCCAGTCACAGAGCACTCACTTAACCTTCACCATCTGTGTGTGATTCTGAAGTACGCCGGACAGGCTGCCGGTGTGACCCCAGCCTTGTGTGACTGATCTCGCCTGACATATTCATGACAAATGTTATTGTTGCTCGAATGGAAGGGGAAAAAATACAGAAACAACAAGTTAAGTAGGGGGTGGGTGGAGGACTCGGTAACCTAGTTAATTTTAGCACCTGGCCTGCCAAGGTCGGCGTTTTCACAATTATGACCCTAAAGAAGAAATGGTGTTCCCAAATGTCCCTCCTCTCGGAAATTAGTATGTAAGACCCAAGCCGGGACAGGTGGCCAGGTACTGCTAAGACATGAATCGGTTAGCCGTCATCCATTGTGCTTTACCCCCTAATGGAGAACTACGTACAAATGACACTCATAAATTCACTCGGATTATGGCAAAGCCGGCCAAAAGGAGCCAAAAAAGGCGTTTTACCACATCAAAGCAAAGTACGGTATGTAAATGTATTGTTCTAAAGTGGTTGTAAACCTCAGACATGAAATATGAACAAACTAGATCCCTCTATACAGGGGTCTCCAAACTTTCTTAAAAAAAAAGGGGCCAGTTTATTGTCCTTCAGACTTTAAGGGGGTCGGGACTGTGGCCAGTGGGGGTGGAAATGTTCTTGGCATCAGATGGAGTACACATTTCCACATTTGTTATTAGGGTGAAGGAAGAGTGCCCCATTGTTGGTTTCATTGGGAAAAATTGTGCCCCATTTGTGTCAGTAGGAGAAATGGTACCCCATAGTTGATGTCAGTTGGCAGAATTGTGTCTCGTATCAGTGGGAGGAATGGTGCTCCAAGGGCCTGGATAAAGGCAAGCAAAGGGCTGCATCCAGCCCCCCCCCCCCCCCCCCCCCCCCCGGCCAGAGTTTGGAGACCACTGCTCTATAGTGTGTACTTGTCTCAATCCAGAATGCTAAGTGTAATGTCTGCTGATCTACTCTGCTATCTGCATGAGTCTCTTCTGACAAGTTTTCTTGATACCAAGAGAAAAAAGGTGACAGGAGGGAGGGAGCTCCAGCACACAGCCTGTGATTGACAGCCTCAGCTATTTTCCTGTGGGCTGTGTGAAAGTGTGTGTGTGTGTGGGGGGGGGGGTCCCTCACTGAACTCTGCAGTGTGTAATTTCAGCTCTCCACCCCCTTTTTTCTGACAGCTCAGGCAAGCTGTATAAATTATGCACTTTGAACAGATGTAGAGAAGAGAAGACTGCGGATAAACAGGTACCCCTTGCCCCGACCGGTATTCCATTTTTGGGCCGGGAGTGGAGCCGGGGACCAGAATAATATTAAGAGGACACATTTAAAATACAATACGTTACAAAATGACAGACGCAGATATGTCATTTCCAAGAATTGTCGCTTTATTTTTATAAAGTATGTCAATTCATGTCATATATCCTGCTGTATTTGTGGTAAGGCTGCTAATTATATGCATAGAGAAACATATGTCCTCCACAAAATTTTATATTATCTTTTTTTTTCTTTTTTTTTTTTCATGGAAATGTAAGGTCTTTTTTTTTCCAATAAAAAGAATCTGATTTAAAAAAAACAGGTACACCTTATATAGGAGGATTTGTTTCATCCTTTTTTTAGAACATTGCTCCCCCGAGTATTTATTTCCCTTGAGAAGAGTTAACATACTGATACACAAGAAAAAATGTGCTAATGTGAGATGGGTAAGGGAGGAAGGATGTGTCTCAGTCCCAGTAACATTCTGATACTTCATGCTAAAAGTTTGATTCCCCATATACTGTGGTCATGAAGAAGCCTTATTAGGTGAAACGCGTCGATCTGTGGAACTGGACCTTTACATACATACCTAGTTTATAGGACGTTTGATACAAAACTGGTCCACTGGGGTATATATGTAACTATGATGACTTTGCCTTTTTAAACTGATATGTACATTTGTACACATTTTTTACTATGATATGTAAATAAAGTTGCCGTTTTTATCCTAAATGGTCTGTTTCACGCCAATGCCATTAAAGTCCCATATTGCAGTAGGGATGCTTCCCTATACGATTTTGGTTTTGCTCTTCTACTTTAATAACATTCATGTATAAGCTGCTAAAATTTCTGAGAGGTCACCACAACAGAAAAAAAAAGGTGCAGAGATATTAGATATATTACAGGAGTAGATTATTTAGTTATCTTATACATGGCTTGCCCTATTTTGATGCTGATATTTTAGAGGTTGTGCGAAAGCTATTTGACCATTACATACAGTGCCTTGAAAAAGTGTTCATACCCCTTGAAAATGTCCACATTTTCTCATGTTACAACCAAAACCATAAATGTATTTTATTGGAATTGTATGTGATAGACCAACACAAAGTGACACATAATTGTGAAGTGGAAGGAAAATGATAAATAGTTTTCAAAATTCTTTACAAATAAATATGTGAAAAGTGTGGGGGGGCATTTGTATTGAGCCCCCTTTACTCTGATGCCCCTAACTAAAATCTAGTGGAACCAATAGTCTTCAGAAGTCACCTAATTAGTAAATAGAGTCCACCTGTGTGTAATTTAATCTCAGCATAAATACAGCTGTTCTCTGAAGCCCTCAGAGGTTTGTTAGAGAACCTTAGTGAACAAACAGCATCATGAAGGCCAAGGAACACACCAGACAGGTCAGGGATAAGGTTGTGGAGAAGTTTAAAGCAGGGTTAGGTTATAAAAAAATATCTCAAGCTTTGAACATCTCACAGAGCTCTGTTCAATCCATCATCGGAAAATGGAAAGAGTATGGCACAACTGCAAACCTACCAAGATATGGCCGTCCACCTAAACTGACCGGCCGGGCAAGGAGAGCATTCATCAGAGAAGAGCCAAGAGGTCCATGGTAGCTCTGGAGGAGCTGCAGAGATCCACAGCTCAGGTGGGAGAATCTGTCCACAGGACAACTATTAGTCGTGTTCTCCACAAATCTGCCCTTTATGGAAGAGTGACAAGAAGAAAGACATTGGTGAAAGAAAGTCATAAGAAGTCCTGTTTGTAGTTTGTGAGAAGCCATGTGGAGGACACAGCAAACATGTGGAAGAAGGTGATCTGGTCAGAGGAGACCAAAATTTAACTTTTTGGCCTAAAAGCAAAACACTATATGTGGCAGGAAAACTAACACTGCACATCACCCTGAACACACCATCCCCACCGTGAAACATGGTGGTGGCAGCATCATGTGGTGGGGATGCTTTTCTTCAGCAGGGACAGGGAAGCTGGTCAGAGTTGATGGGAAGATGGATGAAGACCAATACAGGGCATTCTTAGAAGAAAACCTGTAATGCCCCGTACACACGGTCGGACATTGATCGGACATTCCGACAACAAAATTAATGGATTATTTCCGACCGATGTTGGCTCAAATTTGTCTTGCATACACACGGTCACACAAGTTTGTCGGAAAATCTGATCGTTCTGAACGTGGTGACATAAAACATGTACGTCGGGTCTATAAACGGGGCAGTAGCCAATAACTTTCATCTCTTGATTTATTCTGAGCATGCGTGGCACTTTGTGCGTCGGATTTGTGTATACAGGATTGGAATTTCCGACATTGTTGTCAAAAACTTTTATAGCCTGCACTCAAACTTTGTGTGTCGGAAATTCCGATGGAAAATGTGTGATGGAGCCCACACACGGTTGGATTTTCCGACAACAAGGTCCTATCACACATTTTCCATCGGAAAATCCGACCGTGTGTACGGGGCATTAGAGTCTGCAAAAGACTTGAGACTGGGGCGGAGGTTCACCTTCCAGCGGGACAGCGACCCGAAACATACAGCCAGAGCTACAATGGAATGGTTTAGATCAAAGCATATTCATGTGTTAGAATGGCCCAGTCGAAGTCCAGACCTAGATCCAATTGAGAATCTGTGGCAATTGAATTGAAAATTGCTGTTCACAGACGCTCTCCATCCAATCTGACAGAGCTTGAGATATTTTGCAAAGAAGAATGGGCAAAAATGTCCCTCTCTAGATGTGCAAAGCTGGTAGAGACATCCCCAAAAAGACTTGCAGCTGTAAATGTAGTAAAAGGTGGTTCTACAAAGTATTGACTCCGAGGGACTGAATACAAATGTCCCCCCCCACACTTTTCACATATTTATTTGTAAAAAAAAATTGAAAACCATTTATCATTTTCCTTCCACTTCACAATTATGTGCCACTTTGTGTTGGTCTATCACATAAAATCCCAATAAAATACATTTACATTTTTGGTTGTACCATGACAAAATGTGGAAAATTTCAAGGGGTATGAGTACTTTTTCAAGGCACTGTATATGAAAATGAAGGATTAGAGAAAGAAAAAGAAAAAAGGGCAGTAGTGTTGTGACTAGAGACTTTTAAGGAGGTATTTAATCTTTAAATATTCCTTGAATTCAATTCACTACTAACCTCTGATGCCAAAGTGAGAGGCACACAATTAAAATATGTTAAAAAGAAAAACCTTTTGTCTGTATGGGGAAGTAATAGGTGAGGTCTGCAGCAGGCAGAAAAGAAGAATTCTAAGAAGAGTCTTAATGATTATTTGCCCATGGCATTTTGCAAATTTCGGTCCTCAGACAAAGATCAGATATTCATGAAATGACAAATAAAGGGTCATATCTGGACAGATCTGAACAAATAGTGATTGAGGATGGACAGAGAATGACAGCGTGTCAGCTCAAATATAAACCAAATAAATTGCACAAAGAGATGGCCAGGAGGTCAGACTATGTGGAACATTTCAAACTGGCCTTCGATTAGAGAGATGGAATAAATCTGTTTATAGAATATTGTGTGATGAATCATAACGGCAATGGTTATAGATAACATTGCTTCAAATCAACGCTAGTAAAAAAAAAAAAAATTGAGATGTAGTCCTAAGCATAGTGTACAACGTTGGTGTGCATCCATATATATTAAGATCCCAACCATCCACCCACTCACTAAAAAAAAGGTATAAAAAGGTATTGGAGATCTGGAAAATTATGGTCACCAAAAAATTGTGAGATCAGAGCAATGTCCTGACTCACAGCATTAATACCTGTGTGTTTAAAGGTTCATCATACGCACGCACACAAAATCCATAACTTGCCATTCATTTGTTTAGTTGATTTGGCTGGAAGTGTGCCAGACAGAGTGCACAAGTATCGTGGTCAGGGGTCAGGATCGGAGACCAGTAGCTATAGCAGTAGAGAGGCTTCCGCCGACCAGCAGGATAGGTATGGAAGCAGGTCACCCTGGCGGATGACACAGGCTCACCTGAGGTGCAGAGTCTAAGCCAGTCTAAGTCTTCAAACTGCGGCCCTCCAGTTGTTCAGGAACTACAATTTCCATCATGCCCAGTCATGTCTGTGAATGCCAGAGTTTCACAATGCCTTATGGGATGTGTAGTTCCGCAACAGCTGGAGGTCCGTAGTTTGAAGATCCTCGGTCTAAGCACTGCCCTGCTCATCAGACCTCCTGATGGTGGAGAAGGGTTTTGCTGCGTGTTAGTACCAGGTTGCGGTCCTCAGGATCGCCCCACCAGGAGGCGAGCAAGCTGGGGTCCAGTAGCAGATATAGAAAGTAGGGATCAAGCAGAAGCATAGTTAGTAAACAAGCCAAAGGTCGGTAACAAGTGGTTGCAGGTTGGGATCAAACAGAATCGTAGTCGAGACACACGCCAAAGGTCGGTAATGAATGGTAGTGGAGATATGAATAGCAGCAGGTGTAAAAGAGCAAGATATTGGCTGGAGAGAGCACAATAATCTGGCAAACAGAAAGTGCAAAGGCATGGCTAAAATAGGAAGTTCACCCCCACGTAGAAAGCAACATGTTCTATTATCTTCTATTAAAGGCTGTCCTAGATCACCCCTGTGCACTGATACATTTCCGGATGATTACAGCAAATGATTACAACAAATGTTGCCTACGATGTGGAGCTAAGGAGCATTCTCTGCATAACTCTGTAGAGAACACTCTGCTCCAGGAGGAAAGCCTGATTGTATGCTGTGGCCAGCTAACAACAAAATCCCATTGTGCAAGTCAGTGGGAGCTTTTTGGGGTTATGTGACTACATACTTGAAACAAAGTCAGAGATTCTCCCAATTATTGGTCATATTTTATTGTTTTGATTAGCGTTTGAATTTTGCGCCAGTAATGTGTGTGTTTTTTTTTATACTCATTCTATTTTGAAGCTGAATGCCAGTAATTCAGCAACTTTGCAAAAAGTGTAGGCACACTATGAGTTAAGTCCAATTAGGTGCATGTCACCTCTATTACTTATTATTTTACAGGTTTATTGAACTCCCGGAGGATACACTCTGACTGTGAGAGAGGAGACGCACACACAACAGCTATGCTCGCCCCTCCCCTCTGCCGCCCTTTCACAGAAGCCTTTGTATTTTGTGAATGAGTTTGCATAATACAAAGGCTTCTGTGAATGAGCAGAAGGAGGGGGGCGGGCTTAGCAGTTCCAGGGACTCTGAAGGAATTGAGACCCACAGTGAGCAGCCTCTGAGCTCCAGAAGTTATCTTCCTCAAGCACAATAAAACTGTCAGATGTGAGTAACAGAGATAAGTCTATGAGGCAGCAGGCACCTCATGGCATGCCTGCAGTTTTTATAAAGTAGCTGATTTCCTGGAACTCCCGGTTCCACGGGCATTCTATGCATTTACAAATGTAAGAATTCCATGGCTTTCAAATCTCTCAATACCCCATCTCCTCCAAAGTGAAAAATATTAAAATGTTAATGTTGTTTTGAAAAAAGAATACATTAAATTATGCAGTACTATAGAGGTACATAGAACCACATACACCAGTTTCTGAGGGAGTTAATAAGTTCCTGTTAAAAATTTTGCACAGTTATCCGTTTTGCCCACCACGCCAGCTGCATCATTAAGAGAAATCATTTCACACATCATTTAGAGAAAATTTGCACCGTGCATGCAAAGTAGAAACACCTGCATGCAAAGTAGCCAACACCTCCAAAGTAGATCCTTATAAGGTTTTATGAGACCATCCTCTCAGTTCAGAGACTATATCTGAAAGTGCTGGCCCCATCCACACAGTACATCACCATAGATGTCTATTGAGTCATCTCTCAAGGCCAGAAAATATATTTGAAAGTGCTGACCACACCCACCAGTGGCCATGTTTCAAAGTTCTGGCCACCTCCACACAAGAGATCTGTGTAGACCTCTATAGGGTCCATCTCCAAAGGCTATACTAGGGCCAAATTACCAACCAGCGGGATTTTAGCATTTGCAATAAAACTATCACAGAGAGAAATACAAACTTAATGCTGCTTATTTATTGGGCAGTATTTAAAGCTGATTTCCAGGTAGTTCTTCTTTTCCCCATGCAGTGGGGCTGTGCTCGTACTGCATAGGTTAACTACTCATGTTTGTCTAGAGGATTGAACAGTCGCGATATTCTCACCTAAACCTCCAACCCTCCCAGCACAAGACCAGTCCCTGCGGCTCTAGTCTAGTGATCTTGTGTAGTGGACTGTTCCTCACGTCATCACGCCCATAGAGTAGCTCTGGGAGACAATATGTCAGGAACAGTCCACTGCTGGACATGTGAGAAGGATCGGGTGAGTATAGGCTCTGTGTTCACTCCTAGACAAAATGAGCAGTTAACCTATGTACTGCGGGCACAGCCCCACTACATGGTAAAAAAAAATAAAAAATTTGCCCGGAGTTGGGCTTTAAATATAGAGCCCAAAATTGCAAGGCAAGAGAGCTAACTACTTAGCCATTAGCCAGCAGTGATGCCCAAAGCCAGGACATATCTAATTAGTACAGCATGTTTAGCAAAAAAGGGAGCGCGTGGACTTCCAGTATAGTGGGCTAATGGAAAAAAAATGGCCTACCAAATCAAGGCAATAGCACATCTATAGCGGATAAGGAGCTTGATCCAATTGAAAGCTGATTTTCTAATAAATGGAAAAATTTACCTGTGTAACAGGGATCCTTAAGAGGGAGTTTGAAATTAGTCTAAAAATTGCAAGTTATGCTTGAAATCAGAAATTATGTTGTCCGTGGCCATTCATATTTACAGACTAACTATTAGTTGACATTTTTCTTCTTTACTTAATAAAATGGGGGCCTACTGTGGATGTTAGACCATCAGCCCGATTCTCCATTTATTTCTTTTAGCTACCCTTCAATGGCTCTTTCGTAAATTTTAAATAAAGTTTAAGTTGACAAAAGAAACCAAGCTTGGTACGAGCCTTTGTTTGTTATATATTCTGAACAACAACAGATTTAATATATTTGTGCTGTATTTTTGTTCCCTATATACGTTTTTTTTTTTTTTTAATAAACTTAGCATTATTATTACCAATCAAAGTTGTGTGATGGTGATGCGTTCCTGCGGATAATGTTGTGAACTGGCTCTGATTTCATTAACTGATAATAAAAATTACTCTTCTGAGGTTGACATTTTATTTCAATGTTATCTTTAACCACCGTAGCGTGTCACAAAGGAGAGTCTGGCAATAATCTCCAGGGGCCGTCACGTGGAAACCTTGATGTAATTCTGGTGTATTACCACTCGCAGAGAACGCATCCCAAATAAACATGCAGGTAGGTGTGGGAATTTCTAATTATTTACAGGATAAACTTAAGCAAAGCATAGATACAGGCCACTATTACATTTGTGCAATGGCCTTATAAATCGAAAATATTACTGAATTATGATACATGTGTGATAAAAATTCCAACTGGAAATGTTAATCTCTCTTATCTTTATCGTATCTGTTTGTAAAATTGCTATAGAAATGATTTAGTTATTAAAGATGCCTGCACACAGCTGTGTAAGCCAATTGATTCATTCACAAAACTTTGCTTGTGGTATCATTGAGCGGCATGAGGATCCCACAAATGTGTTAAAATTCTTTGCTCTGACATCTCAGTACAGACTGCATTAAACTGTATCTAAAGCCAAACCTTTTTTTTTTTTTTTATTTGAATAGTGTGGGGAGGGGTTTAGAAACTCTGTAAGGTTTCCATTTCTGTCAGTGAAAGCGAAATCCAAATTTTTGATTTTCCCCAGAACAACAAGAGGAAATCAATTTTTCAGTAACAACAGATTTTCCTCACGTTGACAAGATTTTCTTTCAAATTCTGCTGTGTCCACAGGGCAGGAAGCAAAGTGAAGTTTCATCAATGGGTCATACATGGCAAAAACAGTAAGGGATTTTAAAGCTGAAATCCAATCAGATATAAAATACACAAATGTAAGCAGCTCTGTGTTTATTAATTCAACCCTAATTGTATTACTTTCAAGCAGTGTAAGTATCTGAAATGAACTAGGTATTAGCCTGTGCCATGCAGACTGATGGAGGAAGAAGTAGCATAAAGAGCCAGTCTGCTGTGCTACAGGCCAAGGAACATTTGGAGATGCAATGTCAGAGGGAGAGAGCAGGTGGATTTCATCTGCCATAAACGAATAACCATAAGACTAAAATATTATACATATCTGAAGCAGAGTTTTTGAAACCTTTTGGTAGTCAGCTATTCCGGGGGTGGGGGTTGGGGGTGTGCAAACAGATTACATATCTAAAAATTAAAAAAACTTTTGAAAATTGAAGGCTGAAGAGATGTGCAGATATGAAGCACTTTTAAGCCTTTATTGGATAGGTTGCAATTTTTGAGGGAGAGAGAAAGATTGCATCTAGAAATAGAAAATCAGTGCCTTTTTTGAGACTGCAGATGGAAACATCTTGCAGGTTTGTACCGCATCTATTAGGCCTTTTGGGTCAGGCCACAATTTCTGAGTGACTGAGCAGGCATGTTGCATCTGTGAATTAAAAACTTGTGTTTTATTGTTTGGAATTAGAAATCTAAAAAAAATCACACATTTGCTCTCCTGGCCTTTCCCTCCTGCTAGTGTCCCCCGAGCAAGCAGCTTTCAATGGGGGACACCCAAGCAGGCACACTTCCGAGCTGCTGCTCTGTGTGGCCATTTAAATATGAAGCTATGGCTCGGCTCCGCCCCCTCTATCTCCTCATTGGCTGTCTGGCTGTAATTGATGGCAGCAGGAGCCAATGGCTCAGCCAATGAGGAGGGAGAGTCCCCGGAGAGCCAATGAGAGAGAGGTAAGTATAAGGGGGTAAGCCTTTTTGGACAGTCTACAATTTCTGAGGGATTGAGCAGTTGTATTGCATTTGGAAATAAGAAAATATTGTCTTGTTTCAGAGACTGAAGGTAGAGACAATTAATATATTTGCATCACAGCTACAAAGCCTTTTTGGAAAGGACACTGTTTTTGAGGGACAGAGCAGACATATTGCATTTGGAAAAAAAAATTAGGTTTTTAACCGAATAAATAAACATGGTACAGAATTGCATCACAGCTTTGAAGCCTCGAGAAGCCACAATATATGAGAGATAAAAAAAATAAATTGGGTTCCTTCTTATCAGACTGAAGAAAGATACATTTTTGAAATTTGCTGCACAGTTTTAAATCTTTTATGACACGCAATTATTTCTGAGGTTGAGAGCAATTAGATTGCAGCTAAAAAAAAAAATTTAGTTTTTTTCCACAACTGAATGAAGATGGTAAATTTTAACAGATTTGCACCATAGCTTAGTAAGCCCCTTTCACATGAGCAGACCAATCAGGTCTGCCTGTCAGTTTTTTAGGCAGACCCGATCGGACCCTCCATTGCTCTTAATGGAGCAGTGGATCTCAACAGACACCCGCCAACATCCAATCCAATCCATTCCGCTAAAAACAGACAGACGAGGATTGAATGACAGTCAGATGGAAACAGACAGGTGGTCCATTTCCATCTGACCGCCCATAGAGAAGAGCAGGTTTGTGTCGGTGTCTGTGTCCACTCTGCAAGTGGAGCGGACATGGACCTGTCACATGTCTGCTCAGCGGGGATCAGCGGACAGATTCCCCGCAGAGCAGGCAAATCTACTGCTGAAGTCCGCCCCATGTGAAAGGGGCCTCAATCCTCAATGGACAGGCTACTATATGTGAGCAAGAGAACAAGCAGTTGCACCTTACATTAAAAAAGTTTAGTTATTCTTTCCTCAGACAGAAAAGGGAAAAATATACAGATTTGCAGCACAGCTTTTTTACCTTTTTAGATAGGCCAGTAGTTTGAGGGTAGACAGCAGGAAGATTGCACCTGAAATAAATAAAAAAAAAGTTTTTATATTAAATTTAGTACAGATGTTACAAAATGTTTGCACACACCTTTTAAGCCTTTATTGATAGTGTGCAAGGGATTGAGTAGGCAGATTGAATCTGTATATACAGTAACTATTTCATTTCTTTTTATTTTAAATATTAGACAAACAATTTTGAATAGGTTGCTATTTCCAAGCAAGAGAACAGGGATATTTCTTCTATAAATATGAAATTATACTGTATATTTGTGGAGGCAGAAATTATCAAGTATACTGATTTGCTGCAGAGCATCTAATCTGTGTTAATATGAGGCAAATATGTAGGCAGAGAGTAGGCTTATTTCATCTAAAAATATAACATTAAACTTTTTTTTGTTTCACACGCAGATTAAAAAAATTATACAGATTTACTAACTAGAATCTCACTTTTTTTCAATACGAGGCAAATTTGGAGGCAGTCAGCTTATTTCAGCCAGAGATATTACACAAAACTGTATTTTTTTAGACATAGATTATAAAAATTCTGCAGATTTGCTGAACAGAATCTCTTTTTCATAGCAGACATATTTGCAGTCAGAGGGTAGGAAACCAGCACTTTTGCCATTGTGACATTGAGATGCTGGATATGGAGTTTGCTTGAGTTGTACTTTTGCTCCAGGAGCTGGAGATGAAAGATCGGGGTTGTCAGAATCGAACCACATTTGCAGCCTAGGCTTGCCCCTACTCTGATTGTTCCCCAGAGGTCAGGTGCCAGACTTTGGCCAGTAATTTTATTTTTACAGTGCATTGTGGGACATTCTGCTGGGAAATGCTGAAGCCAATGCTCCTTAATACCACAGAGGTACCACAACAGTGTCCTGTAGAGGGTTTGATAATATGGCTAGATGGCCATTTAACTGCACCAAAAATACATGTGTGCACAGGCCTTACAGACATTTATTATGTTGGTTAGCTGTTACAATTGTTTAAAAATCCATACACTTTCAGATTGGTAAACAGCTGCAATGTAAAAGTTTGACCCACTTTAGGTGCCCACAGAGATCAGACAGAACAGTGTCCTGCCTCAATAGGTTTTTTGGCCAGATCATGCAAGGAACTTGAAGTGGTTCTAAAGGCAGGACTTTTTTTTATCTTAATACATTCCCTGTCCTATCTTGATCCAATGCTATGTCCCTCTGCAGCAATGCTGCTCTCTGTTTCTCACCTCACAGAACACAGAGGCAGTAGCAGGTGCCAATGTCTCCTGCTGCTGTCAATTTAATCCTGTGAGTAGGGACCAGGGGGGCGGGGCTGAGTCACGCTGTGTGTGTGTCAATAGACGCACATAGTCTGGCTCAGGAGCGAGCCTGCACGCCTGCCCCCATAGCAAGTGGTTTACAAGTAGGGGCAGACACAGAAGAGGAGTGGACAGAACCTACAGTGGACCTCAAAAGAGGAGCTTTGGGACTGCTCTGTGCAAAACTATTGCACAGAGCAGGTAAATATAACATCTTTATTATTTTAGAAAACAAACCTTTACAACTGCTTTCATTTATTTGGGTCAGGGTTAGAAAATGCTTGAAATGTATGTGCCCCCCATCCCTCCTCCACTGACTAAACATCAATGCTTGTACAGGTAGTGTTCTTTATAGGGCATAAGCTGGGCCAGAAGACATTGTCAGCTGAACAGGCTGATCATACAATTCTATTCATTTTACTAATGCCTGCCATATACAGTTCGAATTTCAAAAGAATTTTCTTTCGAAAATCGTATCTAAGAATTTCCGTACGAATTTTGCACCATTAGTGGGGCTGTAGCAATGGACGATTTTCGTGCGGCAATCAAATTTGAGGAATCGGACATGTTGGAAATTTTTTGAAAAACTAACGATTTTCTAATCAACGATGGGAGAATCGTGCCAGAAATGCAATAAGAAAAAAAAAAAAACGTGCATGTGCAAGAAAAGAAAATTTATGGAGAAATGAAGATTCCGGCCAATACTTTTCTGTAGCAACATGGAGGTGAAATTGAAGGCGTGTTCGGCCGAATTTCGAAAATCAATGATGGCGCCATCGGATCACAAAAAAAAGAACTTTCTGATTTTGAAAAGAAAATTTGTTTGAAAATTCGACCATGGATGGCCTGCTTAAGTCTTTGTCCAGCTTTAGGGTGCCTTGAATGAATTAATGGCCATAAGCCTGATTTAGGACGCACAGAATTTAGGTGGTGGGTACACTTTAATCAGGCTCTGCAGAATTCGAGGTCCTGAATTTATCTCTGACCCTCGGTTTAACAAGAACTAGAAGGGTTTTGTTGTATGACCTTATTTTTGTATACGCTCTGGCATTGATTAATTTGTTTGCTATCAATTACTCTGAAAGTCTAATTTTTTTTCCTCTCTTTTTTTTTGTCTTGTCTAGGAAGGTGCAGTCAGCTGTAACCGTCACAGTGACAAACCGTGAACTCATATTAATTGATCAAAAATATGTAATCTGTCACTCTGACATTGTAGCTTCACTGCATTACAGCTTTCACTCCCAAATAGACCCTTATTTAAATGTCTGCCCATTTTACGTCAGTACACAGGAATACGCTCTTCAGTCTGTATGTTGGAGGATAACAATAAAGAGTGACGTTAACAAAGGGCAGCCAAGAGAAGGTCACCTTCAGTGCATTTTGGGATGCATGGGATATATCACCATTTGAACATGAAGCTTCAGTTATAGCATGCCTGTGGTGTTCATACTCTCAGCCTTGCGAAGAGATTTTCCAGCTTACGGGACAACAATGCAAGGCCAGCAGACTAATGCCGCGTACACACGGTCGGAATTTCCAACAACAAATGTTCGATGGGAGCTTGTTGTCGGAAATTCCGACCGTGTGTAGGCTCCATCGGACATTTCCCATCGGAATTTCTGAAAAAACTAAATTTGAGATCTGGATCTCAAATTTTCCGACAACAAAATCCGTTGTCGAAAATTCCGATCGCGTGTACACAATTCCGACGCACAAAATTCCACGCATGCTCGGAATCAAGCAGAAGAGCCGCACTGGCTATTGAACTTAATTTTTCTCGGCTCGTCGTACGTGTTGTACGTCACCGCGTTCTTGACTTTCGGAATTTCCGTCAAGATTTGTCTGACCGTGTGTATGCAAGACAAGTTTGAGCCAACACCCTTCGGGAAAAAAAAAACATGGATTTTATTGTCTGAATGTGCGATCGTGTGTATGCGGCATAAGAGTGACCATTACTGAGGCAAATCAACTGAATAGTGAAAACTTTACACACACACGTGCGCTATAGTCACCATCACATGAGACAGAAACCCGCATTCGCAGCATTCGCAATTGCAATTTTGATCTTTAACCACTTGCCAACTGCGCTATAGCCAAAAGACGGCTACAGCGCGGTTGGCCAGTTCTGGGAGGGTGTCTATGGAGGTCATCCCAGTATCCCCCCCTGCGGCACACATCGGGTTTGCTGTGTGACTGCTGTGTCCTGCAGCTGCCAGCAGGGGAGGAGAGAAGGAAGGGGCACAGAGATCCGGGGGATGGGGGCACAAATACTAGAGCCGATCCCCCCTGCAGCGCTGCCGAAGGAAAAAAAGAGTAGAAGCCGGTGTTTTGTGAAAAGAGCCAACAAAATCTCCAATGACATCACTTCCGCCACTTCTAGTGACTCTCCAGCAAAAATTTCAATGACTTGGCTGTTTTCACAGAACACCGGCAACATATATATTACGGTACGCGACGAGTTGGCTGTTTTGACAAAACACCGGCTAAGGAGTAAAAAAGCTGTCGGCGCCTTGGAATCGGTCATGTTGTTGGTTACTAGCAGGCGGACTAACAATTTCCACACATTATATCGTGTGCCGTAGTTTGTACGCTGCAGGTGTCCTGTAAAAAAAGCCAAGTCGTCGAAATCTGCAATTACTGCTGCTGGAGAGTCACCGGAAGTGACATAATTGGATTTTTTTTTTTTTTTTTATATAATCTTTAGTTTTCAATTGTACAAAACATAACTACAATGCAAAATAAAAAAAAGGGAGGGAACCAAAAATTGACAATAACACCTTGAAAGGTAGTCATCATTAAGGAACAATTGAACATTAAAGAAGACTATGAGACTTATCAGTGTTGTATAATCCATGAGGGTTCCCCTAAGTCCTGGACAATGGGTCCCTGTGGACAAAAACACTCCTCTTACAAGGAGAGAATGGGGGAACTCCGCTTATTCAAGCATCATCTTAACTGACATGAGTTTTCATAGGCAAGCAAAATAAAGATGACCATAAATATTGAAAGAGTATCAGAAGAAATATAAAAACTGGTGCGGCGCTGTCCCTACAGGGGAGGGTGAATGTGGGGAGTGGATCCGAGGCACCTGCACACCATTGAGGCATTGCTTATCCCCCTCCGCTACTCCCCTAGGCTCTTGGGATTGCCCTACATGTGTGACTCCTCGCAAGACATGTATGAACAGTTTGGCTCCCTCCTGTGATCGTGCGGACCGTCTGAGGATGCTTGGATCAAGCAGGGGGAGTTCCCCTTTTAAGGCTATCAAACATGGCTTAATACAACATGATTGCTCACAACAATCCTCTGAAGATGACCCGGTGGGGTCGAAACGCGTCTGGGTTCATATACACAATTCATGTATCAATTTCATCTTTAATATTTGAATACTGTATATTATTGTGAACTGTCGGGTCAGTTATGCCATTTTTATCTTTTGCACCACAGTTCATGTTTTAATTGACTGTGCTTATAGCTCTTTTTGATACTTTGTTACCATTAAAAATTTCATTTATGTAACTTTATGCAGTACCTTTTTACCTTTTTTGCTGCCTAGAAAACCCCTCACGGAGGGATAATCCCTTATTTTTATAAATACTATCCGGGGTGTGCAGCCATTTCTTTTCTCATATGAGTGTCTTTGCATTTCAATATATATAAACTGTAGCTCACTCAACAGAAACTTGCTGTTCACCCCGAACTCAACACTTATGCCCCGTAACACACGATCGGACTTTCCGGCAACAAAACCGTCTTGCATACACACGTTCACACAAATGTTGGTCAACAATTACGAACGTAGTGACGTACTAGACGTACTACGTGGTTTTTCAGCTCTTTTGCGCCACCCTTTGGGCTCCTTCTGCTAATTTTGTGTTAGTAGAAGTTTGATGAGTGTTGATTTGCGCTTTTCTTTTTGCGTTTTTCATTTAGCGCTGTTATTATTATTATTATTCTTGATATCACTAGAAAAAAAAATGAAAATTTGTTTTCAATAACTCCCTCAGTATCACCAGCAAAGCATCTTCATTGTTATCCCATTAAAGAAGAAGAGAATCAGTTCTCCCTCTCATCCCCATGCCCACATACCGGATAGTTTATCCTATACTCGAATGCTCCTATGAACACAGGCTGGAATTTTTCAGCTCCGAAGTCTCGTACACCCACTCACCCACACACTTCTATCCTTTGATGAAATTCAACGGAAACACCAAGTCCCTAAACGTTTATTCTACTCCTATCTCGAAATTAAACATTTCTTCAGCTCCAAATCCACCACCCTCACCTTGGATAGACCCACTCCATTTGAACTCTTATGTGCCCAGGGCCCATACCAACCCCATCTTATTTCAGAAATCTACAAATATCTACATGAGGTCCTCCCACTCAAAGCCATATGTCACTCCTACATGCAGAAATGGTCCCAGATCATTAAACGACCCATCCCTACCCCTCAATGGCAGAAAATAAGGGAAGCTGCTTCCAAATCTTCACGATGTGTGGAGCAGAGGGAGATGACCTATAAGATTTTACTATTTTGGTACAGAACCCCAGAGGTCCTGCATAGATACGATCCCGGGGCTCCCCGGGTATGTTGGAGATGCCTGGGGTGACATTGGCTCCCACTTTCGTATTTTTTGGAAAAGTCCCATTATTCAACCCTTCTGGTCCTCTATCCATACATACTTGCAAAATCTTTTTGAAACCAATCTTCCTTTAAATCCAATACAATTTCTCCTAGGTTTGCCATTCCCCGGCTTCCCCAAATACGCCCAAAAATTAGCTGGCTTTATCCTTTTGGCAGCAAAACGAGCCATACCCTTGAGATGGTTATCCTCACCCAACCCACCCTCTCACAAGTCCTGCAAATATTGGAACAGATCCACAGAATGGAACACCTCACTGCTACTATCCATGATACACTTCCTCAATTTTCAAAGATTTGAGACCTGTGGGACCACACAGAACTCAACCCTGAGACTCTCCCATTATCTTCCAATAGCGTAATACCTTCTTGAACATGTATGGTCAATGCTTTACTCCCCCGACCCCGCTCACATATTCCCTTAAATATTCCATTGTGCACCCCTTCCTCCCCCCCCCTTTATGTGGGAATCCCATGGAGCGCCTCTGTCTGGTATAGGCGCTCCTGAGCCCCCACTAACCCTAGACCCAGTAAGCAACAACTTCTATGGTGTGATGTATCAATACCCCTAGACTGCCCCCTCCCTGGGTCCCTCCCTACCTCGCCCCCTCCCTATGCCTTCCTCCTCTGATCTATATATCTGCCATATTGTAAACCTGCAAACTTGGTAACATTGTAACCTTACCTTTAAGGCTTCGGCTTATATACTTTTTGAATGATTGTACTTATTTTGTACTGACAACTGTTTGACGTTGCCTTCCCTTCTGTATTTTTGAAACCCTTTAATAAAAATACAATAAAAAAAAAAAGAAGAGAATTGTGCGCTGCATTTGGTGATTTCATAATTTGCCGCGTCACGAATGTTAATTCTCCATTACGAATGCTAGTTTACAAGACCGACCTCTTCTGCTTCTGAGCATGCGTGAACTTTTGTGCGACAGACTTGTGTACACAAAATCGGAAAGTCCGACAACAAATGTTCGATGGAGCATACACACGGTCGGACAAGCTCACATCCAACATTTCCCGTCGGAAAGTCCGACCGTCGTGTACGCGGCATTACATTCATTCTTGACAGAAACCAAAGGGTTGCTATCGGTGGAAGTGTGGTTTGCTCAGACCAGTTGTTCAAATTCAGGATCAGCCAAGGCCAGTAAGGTAATATCCAAGCTAGAAGAGGCTGGGGCCGTGTCCGAGATGTGGTCTCTCCAGGATGCCCAAGTGATGTCAAACCTTTTTCAAGTGACTCTACAGGTGGCAAGCCACTCCTCCGCCGCACTGATCCCCCCCACCCTCGCAATCCATTCCGTCTCACTCGGTATTCGCGAGCTTTTCCAGTACATTGGTATAAGGCGTTTAGCAGCAGTGAGAAGGTGGGGTAGAGCACCATAATTGGAGATTTTGACGAGTTGGCTTTTTTGACAGAACGCCGGCAGTGCTGCAGGGGGAGGGACAAGAGGATTGTTGTCAGCAATAAGGCAGTACAGCAGGCCCTCCTACTCAGCAGGTGGCAGAGCCCCACTTTTGAACTGATGGGGACGGGCCCAGTACAGGAAGGCCGGCTGTACTGCCTTATCAGTGGCCTTGGTGCCAAACATACTTAAAAAAAATAGATACAGTGGAACCTCGGTTTGCGAGTAACGCGGTTAACGAGCGTTTCGCAAACCGAGCACTGTATTTCTAAAAATCCTAACTCATTTTGCGAGTGTTGTCTCGCAAAACGAGCATGATTCAAGCCAAAAGCGGTGTGCAGTATCGCTTTTGGCCTGAGGTGAGGGGGGCGCCGAAGCCTAGCAGAGCTGAAAGTTGCCGATCGGCGCCTTTCGGAAATGCACGGAAAGGCTCGAGGACAGTTTCGGCTGACCTCGGCAAACCTCGGAAAGACTCGTGAACGGAGTCTTTCTGAGGTTTGCCGAGGTCAGCCGAAGTGTCCCTCTGGCCTTTTCGGCCGTTTCCGAGGCTCTCCGGTGCCCCCCCGCCTCTGGCCGCATGCGGTATTGCATCCCATTGAAGTCAATGCGGAACAAATGATTTTCATTTCCATTGACTTCAATGGGAAAACTCGCTTTGATATGCGAGTACATTGCGAGCATACTCCTGGAACGGATTATGCTCGTAATCCGAGGTCCCACTGTATTAGTTTTAAATACACTTTAGGTGATTTTTTTGACCACTCTAAATTGGGTGGAGAGCTGTTTTGGAGCCGGCATCAGTGACTGTGGCTTTAGTCATAGTGAATCTGACTGATGCGGCTGCTTGTGGTTCTAGCCATGTGAAATGATAGACTATATAGAAATGGATCAATGTCTTGAGGGTTACAAGACGGAGCATTGTATTACAGAGCCCACAACAAGGTGAACTGGTTAAGTGGTGGCCAGGATATTAATTCATCCTAATTGCTGTCTGCCTGGGTTTTAGCCACTTGCGTAAATTCAGGATTCTCAGGGAGAGAGACAAAGCAGATGTCCTGTAAATGAGAAGACCGTTTACTCATAAACATTTCATGTTAACAACTGCTTTGTAAAAGCTTCCAAGATACAGGCCTGGAGAAGGGGGAAGACTTGCAAGCCTTCGGTCCTCTCTAGAGAGCATGGATCTTTCTGGTAAGCAAAGAAAATTCTCCACGTCAAAAGCACTTACTGAGCAGAGAAAAAAGGGGAAGAATGCGGCCAGGCGCATATAAAGAAACGACTTACTGTACATACTTTTCATTTCCATAACAGATGGGAGAAAGTGCAGGACAAGCAGAGCCACAGAGCAGCAACAAGTATTCCCGGGAAGAGGGAAGCCGAAGATCAGGCTTCTATTCGTAAGAAAAAAGGCTTAGGGCCTGGAGAATCCGCAGGGCAGGCCTTCTTTATAACAAGGATGTTGTGCTGACTGCGTGCCGCCTTTAAACACACAAAAAAACCTAATAATATCAAAATACCAAAATCAATTTCCACTTCAGGGTTGGGTGCCAGCCCTTGTGTATTATTGATCAGAGCCCACTGTGGAAAGCTGCAATCAAAATTTAATTGTTTAATGTTGTAATGTAGCTCCGGGTGCGTGTAGCACGTGAAACGGGATGTGCAGAATGAACACGAAAAGAATTTATTAACAAAAAATAATAATAATAATAATAGAAAGCACAAAAAAATATATATAT
The DNA here is from genome assembly GCA_037952925.1 of Lithobates clamitans. NCBI lineage: Eukaryota > Metazoa > Chordata > Amphibia > Anura > Ranidae > Lithobates > Lithobates clamitans. Next base: position 500,766 of record JBBGZY010002473.1, read on the forward strand.
AATTCAATACTAATACGAGCATTAAAGAGGATTACCATTTACGGAAATGTTAAAGTGAAAAGTTGGCCATAAACAGATAGATCTGTTGTCCTCGATGTGAACGTCAAATCAAAACCTTTGCAACTTTTAGATATGAAGATTAAGAAAATAATTAAGATCTTTTTCTATAGAGAAAAAGAAAGAGGGAGGTTGATTTACTAACGGTAAATAGGCTGTGCACTTTGCAAGCGCAGTTTAGAGTAATACTAAAAAAAGCACATCATACTTACCTGCTTTGTGTAATGGTTTTAAACAGAGCATCCCCGATCCTCCTCTTCTCATGTTGCCCCCCCCCCAGCGCTCCTGGCTCCTCCCTCCTGTTGAGTGCTCCCAGAGCAAGCTGCTTGCTCTGGGGGCACTCATGCATGCTCGCTCATGAGCTGCCTCGGTGTGTCAATAAGATACTTACCTGAGCCCCATCTCCATCCAGCAATGTGCATGAGAGCAGTGGCTCTCCCGGGTTTCTCTATAATCATTGCGAGAGAGGGGGAAGGTTGGGAATCTTCTCTATGATCATTGGTTCACACAGCAGCGGGAGCCATCGGCCCACACAGCAGTGAGAGACCTTGGCTCCTGCTGCTGTCAATCACAGTTCATGAGCCAATGAGGAGATGAGGAGAGAGCAGGGGGCGGGGCCAAGCTGCACTCTGTGTGTGAATGAACAATATCCATTCACAGGAGCGCCCTTCGGGAGTGAGCCTGCTCGAGTGCCCCCCCCCATAGCAAAGGGGCAGGGGGAAGGAGCCAGGACCGCTGGTGGGGTAACCCAAAAAGAAGAGTATCGGGACTGCTCTGTGCAAAACCATTACACAGAGCAGGTAAGTATAACATGTTTACGTGCCTTGGCAATCACTTTAATCCCTGTTCCAGCGATGTTCACTGTGCAGTCCTGCCTGGTGCAGCACAACATTTACAATGAAAGTATCCCTGTTGCATAGTTCCCAACTGTTCCGGATTTTGAGGGACTGTCCCGGATTTCGAGGGACTGTCCCAGATTTCGAGGGACTGTTCCAGATTTGGAACAAAGTCCTTCTGTCCTCTTTCCTCCTCATTTGCCCCTCATTTTGGTCTGATCTATATAGTTGTATATAAAATGCATTATTTAGCTTTCAAAAGTGTTTCCCAGAGCTAAACCTTTCATCCAATTTCTAAATTGTTGCATGTGTAAATTTCAAAAGCCAATATAAAGGAATAGTAGTGGTAAAAAAAAGCACTTGTGGGTTTAACTAATGGTTTCTTTTGTTAACCCTAGGTGGACATCATGTGACGTCCTGGACTTTAAGCGGTTAAATCTGAGGTGTTTAGCTGCTTGATTGCTTTTACAGCCGGTGGGAGGGGATGTCCCCTTCTCCCGCCACCCTCCGGTGCTCCTCCCGGTGCTTCTCCCGGTTCTTCTCCCGGCTCGCCCCGTGCGATCTGGGAGCCAGAGAATATATCGGCCGGCGACGGCCATTTACCATAGAGCTGACCGAGGACCAGATGGTTCCCAGCCATCCCGGCCATCTCTATGACCTTTGGAGACCAGGAGCGACATTTTGATGTCACTTCCCACGCCGGAAGATGTAAACACTGCCATTTTTTAAGCTGGAAAACCAAAGATCACTCTCTTTTTTTTCTATTGATCTCAGGCTTTCCAGGATAGAGGAGAGATATGGGGACTTAGAGACCCCACATCTCTCTGTAAAGAGGACCTTTTAGGCCCCTATTACATTACTTGTAATAGGAATAAAAGTGATCACAAAAAAAATGTAAAAGGAAAGTGTAAAAATAAAATAAAATAAAATAAACAACAATTTTTTTATTTAACAGCACCCCCCCCCCCGTCCCCATGTAGAAGTGAACGCATACGTAGGTCGCACCCGCATATGTAAACACCTTTTAAACCACACATGTGAGGTATCGCCGTGAACATCAGAGCGAGAGCAATAATTCTAGCTCAAGACCCCCTCTATAATTCTAAACAGGTAACCTGTAAAAAATGTTAAAGCGTCACCTATTGAGGTTTTTAAGTACCGAAGTTTGGCGCCATTCCACGAGCGTGCGCAACTTTAAAGTGTGACATGTTAGGTATCTATTTACTCGGCGTAACATCATCTTTCACATTATACAAAAAATATTGGGCTAACTTTAGTGATTTTTTTTTTAATTCGTGAAAGTGTTTTTTTTTCCCCAAAAAAACGGCGTTTGAAAAATTGCTGTGCAAATACTGTGTGACATATAAAATTGCAACGACCGCCATTTTATTTCCTAGGGTCTCTGCTAAAAAAAAATATATATATATAATGTTTGAGGGTTATGAGTAATTTTCTAGCAGAAAAATTAGGTTTTTTTACATGTAGTAGAGGAATGCCATAATTGGCTTGGGCTGAAAGTGGTTAAAGTGGAGTTCCAGCCAAAAATGGAACTTCCGCTTTTTGGAATCCTCCCCCCCTCCGATGTCACATTTGGCACCTTTCAGGGGGAGGAGGGAGCAGATACCTGTGTAATACAGGTATTTGTTCCCACTTCCGGGCATAGATCACCACGGTGATCACGGTGACCTACGCCATGTCCGGAAGTGCTACTCCGCCCAGCCACCCCGCTGTTTTCTGGGAGACGCACAGGTCCCAGAAGACAGCAGGGATGCAGTAGGGAACCAGGCAGTGAAGCCGCAAGGCTTCACTTCCTGATTCCCTTACCGAAGATGGCGGCGCCTCCACCCGAGAGCCGAGGGAAAGATCGGCTTCAGGTGCCGACATCGCGGGCGCCCTGGACAGGTAAGTGTGCATGTATTAAAAGTCAGCAGCTGCAGTATTTGTAGCTGCTGACTTAATATTCTTTTTTTTCAGCGGAACTCCGCTTTAAGGCGGTGTGGCGGGGGGGGGTGTGTCCTATGCCTACATGGCTTGGCTAATAAGTGTCCCTCGTTTCCGTCTCATAAGGGAGTTATGCTATTGGGGTCCTCTTCCTACATATGCGTTGGGCCCCATGCATTACCCTGTATGAGCCATATGCTACTGTGTACTGGTTGGCTAGAAGCCCCCCATGAGCACAGCTCACTTACTGTATAGATATAAATGGAGCCACAACACTCGAGTGTGACTTCAGCGTTAAATACATTTCTCAAGGTTCTTGGCACGGTCCTCAGCTTTAAAGGCTGCCAAAAGTCAGGAAAATTGGAGGCAATCCCACCAGTGAACAAACACATGTCGTAACACAAAAAATAAAAAATAAAAAAAAATATTAAAACATTTAAATCAAACAGCATTTTTTTTTAAACCTTGGCTTGTTTAGAGGCACAATTTTTTTTTGGAAGACATCATTCAGCGATCCTCACAAAAAAGAGAATGTTACGTATATCACATTTCTAGGCACAATTTATACCTCTCCTGCCCCAAAACCGCAACTCCATATGTATGTTTCAAGCAGATATGCGAATTATCCGGTCAAATATATTTAAATATCTAGCCAGCAAGTATTTATTTGTGGGATTTTTTTTTGGTATTTCCTTAAAGCTGAACTCAAGAAAGATATAGAAGACACAAATGAATGCCGCTTTATACCGCATTAAAAGTATTTTTCTTTTCTTTTTTTTTTTTTTTTTAAGGCAAGCCATTTAAATGAGAACTCCACTTCCATAGGAAAAAATAAAGCAAATTATATATATAAAAATAATAATAATAATAATAATATTGCATATATAACCATTTCAGCTTCGGAAGATTTACCCCCTCTTCTCCATTTTTTGCACTGCGTTACTTTAACTGACCATTTTGCGATGCTGTACCCAAATAAAATTTGTCTTTTTTTTCCCCCCTCACAAATAGAGCTTTCTTTTGGAGGTATTTGAACACCTCTGCGGTTTTTATTTTTTGCGCTATAAATTTAAAAAAAAAAAAAATTTTGAAAAAAATAAAATATTTTTTTTATATACTTTCTGCTATAAAACATCCAATAATTTTTTTTTTTTAAATCTAATTCCTTCATAAATTTAGACCAATATTTATTCTGCTACATGTTTTTGATAAAAAAAAAAACACAGCAAGTGTATATTGACTGGTTTGCACAAAAGTTATCGCATCTACAATCTATGGGATATTTTTATGGCATTTTTATTTATTTTTTACTAGTAATGGCAGCAATCAGCGTTTTTTTAGCGCAATTTTTTTTTTTTTTTTTACTTTCTGCTATAAAACGTATCCAATAAAAAAAAAAAATGTAAAAAATCAAATTTCTTCATAAATTTAGACCAATATGTACTCTGCTACATACGTTTGATGAAAAAAAAAAAATCCCAATAACATAGTTACATAGTTAGTGAGGTTGAATAAAGACACCAGTCCATCCAGTTCAACCTGAGTGAGCGCCCACAATTGTCCCCATCCCCGCACACTGGGTCCCATCAAGATGCCCATCCACTATATCAGTGATGGTGAACCTTGGCACCCCAGATGTTTTGGAATTACATTTCCCATGATACTCAACTACACTGCAGAGTACATGAGCATCATGGGAAGTGTAGTTCCAAAACATCTGGGGTGCCAAGGTTCGCCATCACTGCACTGTATTATTATATTTTTTTATATATTTAAGGTACCCATGTAGCGCCATCAATCTACGCCATGCTCCACACACACCCACACCGGTCCCCACCCCAAAGGGGTCCACAATCCAAGGTCCCCAACTCGCACCCATACACCAGGACCAATTTTGGACAGAAGCCAATTAACCTACCAGCATGTCTTTGGAGTGAGGGAGGAAACCGGAGTACCCGGAGGAAACCCCTGCAGGCACAGGGAGAACATGCAAACTCCTGGCAGGTAGTGTCGTGGTCGGGATACGAATAGTATAGTATAGTAATAGTGTCGTGGTCAGGATACGAACCAGTGACCCTTTTTACTGCTAGGCGAGAGTGTTACCCACTACACCGCTGTGCTGCCCTAAGCGAATATTGATTGGTTTGTGCAAAATGTATAGCATCTACAAAATATGGGACAGAGTTTTTTTTTTCGTTTTTTTTACAAGGCGGCGATTAGCGAATTATAGCGGGACTGCGGTATTGCGGAGGAGAAATCGGACACTAACTGACACTTTAGACACTTTTGGGGACCAGTGACACTAATACGGCGATCAGTGCTAAGAAAAAAAATGCACTGTCACTGTACTAATGACACTGGCAGGGAAGGGCAGCAGGGGCAGGGGCAATCAAAGGGTTAAATGTATTCCTAGCCAGTGCTAGGTTACTGTGTGGGAGGTACTTCTTCTAAAGGAAAGGCTCCTGCTTAGCAGAAACACAGGATCAATGCCACCCCTACTGACAGAACAGCGGTCTGCCTTGTTTACATAGACAGATTGCCATTCTGCCTGTGAACTAAACAATCGGTGGGTGCCGGCGGACATCGAATCCGGGATACCCCGCCGCTGGGCTCCCGCTGTGTGTGATCAGCAGGAGCGGATAGCCGGCAGCACGCGGCACACGCCCCAGACCTGGAAGTATCAGATCACTTACTTGGTACGTGACCAGGTGCAGAGCGCCCGCCCTGCCGCAGTATATTTGTGGTGGGCGGTCGTGAAGCGGTTAATTACAATACAAGCCATATTGTTATTTAACGTCAATAAAAAAAAATGACCTTTCCTTTTCAAATCTGCAGCGCTGCAATCTTCTTTAACATGCAATACGGCCACCTGGAGGCGCTCTGCACACAGATGGTATACAGAGCACCTCCCAGAAATGTCATTTCCTGCTTGTGGGATTGACTCCCTGATTTTCCCAGAAGTCTGCACTAAGATACAAGTCAGATTTTAGGAATCCTCTGCAAGAAAATTTTCATTTTTGGTGAGATACTCCAAAAAGGGTTAATCAGCTCTAAAAGGACGCAGACCCTGCAGCTTTCCTCATTAGAACCCTGCAAGTGCAGCAGCTGATCAATGATGAAAAAGTCCCCCCACCCCCCTCCGCCCGAGATAAAACGATAATCCTGCCCCTTTTTTAAAAATCTGGTTCGGCCACATTTAGAGTATTCCTTCCAGTTCTGGTCACCAATCCTCAGGAAGGACGTGCTGGAGCTGGAGAGAGTCCATAGAAGGGCAAGAGAAGAGAGCTGGAGAGAGTCTAGAGAAGGGCAAAAGAAGAGAGCTGGAGAGAGTCTAGAGAAGGGCAAGAGAAGAGAGCTGGAGAGAGTCCAGAGAATCCAAATTTCCGAATTTTCGTATTTCCTAATTTTTCCGAATATTCAGAAATTCAAAAAATTAGAAAATTCAGAAATTCGAAAATTCGGAAATTCGAAAAATGCTACATTTGAGAATTTGGAAAATTCGGAAATTGGAAATTCGAAAATCCAAAAATTCGGAAATTGGAAATGCGAAAAATCCAAAAATTCTGAAATTTGAAAATCCGGAAAATAAGAATGAAAATCCATAAATTCAAAAGAACGAAAATCCGAAAACAAGAACGAAAACCCGTAAATTCGAAAATCTGAAATAATTTGGCTGTTAGTGGACGTAACAAATACAAATTTATCCGAAGTTTTGAATTATCAGAAATAATGAATGCTGCATCTAAATGCATGGAAAAATTTGAAAATTCTGAAATTCGAAAATTTTGAAATTTGTAAATATGAAACTTTTGAAACTCGGAAATTGGAGATTCGAAAATTCGGAATTATGGAAATTCGGAAATTCGAAATGGTAAAATCCAAAAATTAGGAAATTCGGAAATTCGAAAATCCAAAAATTCCAAAATCGGAAATTCGCAAATTCATAAATTCGAAAATCCAAAAATGTGTAAATTCGAAAATCCGATCATAAGAATGAAAATCCAAAAATAGGAACAAAAATCTGAAAATTCGAAAATCTGGAATAATTTGGCTGTTAGTGACTATAACGAATACGAATTTATTCGCAGTTACGAATTATCCGAAATAACGAATGCCGTATCTAAACAAATGGAACGTAACAAAGTAATAATAATAAATAACAATAATAATAATTAAAACTTTTTATTATTATTAGTATTATTCATTATTAATTTGTTCCATTACATTTGTTTAGATGCGGCATTCGTTATTTCGGATAATTCGTAAGTTCAGATAAATCTGTATTAGTTATGTTCATTAACAGCCGAATTTGAAAGGAAATTCCAATACCTATAATTTAATAGTTAGTTATTATTAGTTATTTCGAATCTTCGGATTTTCTTTCTTATTTTTGGATCTTTGAATTTTCGTATTTTCTAATTTACGAATTTTCAAACTCCGAATTTTCTAATTTACGAATTCCGAATTTTCAAATTTAACCACTTTAGCCCCCGGAAGGTTTTACCCCCTTCCTGACCAGAGCACTTTTTACAATTTGGCACTGCGTCGCTTTAACTGATAATTGCGCGGTCATGCAATGCTGCACACAAGTGAAAGTTGCGTCCTTTTTTCCCCACAAATAGAGCTTTCTTTTGTCTGTTTTCTGCGGTTTTTATTTTTTGCGCTATAAACAAAAAAATTTGACAATTTTGAAAAAAAAACAATATTTTTTGCTATAATAAATATCCCCAAAAATGTTTTTAAAAAACAAATGTCTTCATCAGTTTAGGTCGATATATATTCTTCTACATATTTTTGGTAAAAAAAAAATTGCAATAAGCGTATATTGATTGGTTATAACGTCTACAAACTATGAGAAAGATTTATGGCATTTTTATGGCATTTTTTTTTCTTTAGTAATGGCGTTGATCTGCGATTTTTAGCGACATTGCGACAGACAGATCGGACACTTTTGACACATTTTTGGGACCATTGACATTTATACCGCTATAAAAATACACTGATTACTGTGTAAATGACACTGGTAGGCAAGGGGTTAACCCTAGGGGCGATCAAGGGGTTAAATGTGTGTTCTCTCAGTGTGTGTTCTAACTGTATGGGGGATAGGACCGAGTAGGAGAGGAGACATATCGCTGTTCCTACTTACTAGGAACAAACTACATGTCTCCTATCCTCTGACAGCACAGGGATTTGTGTGTTTCCACACACAAATCCCCGTGCTGGCACTCGTGCATCAGGTCACGCGCATCGGGTCCCCCGCCGTGCAGCGGGCGCATTCTGTGGAAGCTCTTAAACGAAACCCCGGACTGAGTAGGAGAGGAGACATATCGCTGTTCCTACTTACTAGGAACAAACTACATGTCTCCTCTCCTCTGACAGCACAGGGATTTGTGTTTCCACACACAAATCCCCGTGCTGGCACTCGTGCATCGGTTCACGTGCATCGTGTCCCCCCGCCGTGCAGCACGCGCGTTCTGTGGAAGCTTTTAAAGAAAACCCCGGACTGAGTAGGAGAGGAGACATATCGCTGTTCCTATTTACTAGGAACAAACAACATGTCTCCTCTCCTCTGACAGCACGGGGATTTGTGTGTTTCCACACACAAATCCCCGTGCTGGCACTCGTGCACCCCTCCGGAGGAGCGCGTGTGCCCTCTGGTGGCTCTTAAAGGAAACCCCGTACGGGTACGGGGTTTCGCACAGGAGTGCCTTTCCGCCCCCCCCCCCCCGTAATTAGACGTGAGGCAGTCGCGAATCGGTTAAGAATTTTTGAATTTCCGAATTTGAAAAGGAACACATTTTTCGGCAGTTCACGTGTCAAGTAAGTATGTGCAACTCTCTTCCACAATTGGTGGTGTCAGCGGGAAGTATTGACATTTTTGGACGTGCATCTTAGTGAACACAACATACATGGATATGGGAATGATTTCCGACACACATACACCTACACGGGTTGAACTGGATAGACTATTGACCTTCTTCAACCCTCACCTACTATGAAACTCTTCACAATCAGCATCCAAAAGATATCGAAGAACAAACCGATTTTTCTTCGGAGGAGAACCAGGTGGGAATCCACAGCAAGACTTTTCTCCAGCTAACAGATGAACAGCATCCTGCGGGGGAACTTCCAAAAGTTACAAAAGTCTGACGGATTCGTTTTAGACCGAAGGCTTCGGGGACATTATTTGTCTGCCGGTTTCATTATGGATTGCCGCCATTGATTGTAAAAAAAACCTCCCCCCCATTAACATGAATCCTGATTATGTCTTCTGATTGCCCATGAATGATCATTGATGATTGAAGTGACCCACAACACAGGTCAGCTGGGTGACTGATGTGACTGACAGCGAACTCCTTCTCATCACTTGTCAGTAAATGATGTAGTTGTCAGCAAGGAGTTTAATCTCATATGTGTGAACAATCAAAATCTGACATGTATTTGGGGAGTTATGGCTGAATACAGGCGTTTTACATTAAACATGCAGTTTTATGAACAGTTCTTATTTTTGGTGAGTCCCGTTTTCTACTAATGATGTCACAGTAAAAGAGAAATACGGAGTGTGATAATGCTGAACAAGCTATTGCCAATGCTAGTTGCATTAAAGTGGTTGTAAACCCTTCTGTGTATACCCAAAGAGGTGATACACAGAGGTGAAACAAATCCTCTTACATAAGTTGTACCTGTTTATGTGGAGTCTTCTCTTCTCTACAGCTTTTCAAAGTTGATAACGGTTGTCTAAGCTTTCAGAAAGCAGGGGGTGGGGATTGAAGCTGCACTCTGTAGAGCTCAGTGAGTGCTGATTGGAGGGAAGGTACACCCCCCCCCCCCCCCCTTCATACAGCACACAGGAACGGAGCTGAGGCTGTCAATCACAGGCTGTGTGCTGGAGCTTCCTCCTCTGTCACCTTTTTTCTCTTGGTGTCAGGAAAATTTGTCAGAAGGGACTCATGCAGATAATAAAGGAGGCAGCAGACAGAAATGACACTTATTGCTCTGGAATGAGACAAGTACACACTATATATAGCCAATGGACTCTTGCTGCTGTCTAATCCAAAGAGGAGGCAGAGTCCTGGGGCAGCCAAGGAGGATATCCTGAACATCGCTGGATAGGAGGGAGCTCAGGTAAGGATTGGGGGGTGGGGGGGGGCACACAGAAGGTTTTTTTCACCTTCATGCATATGCATTAGAACCACTTTCTTTTTTTTTTTTTTGGAAAGCAGCCTCAGTCTGAGCAAAAAAGCCTGTTCCCTGCCAGTATGGTGTGGAGAAAGGTCTTTGCTCTCTGTATGGAAGCAGTGGTCTCTCTGCAGATGTTTGAAATGCCCTCCATGCTGAGTCAGAGCAAGAGTTTGCCAAATAGCAGGAGGCATGTCAGTCTCGGCACAGAGACTGCACATCTAAACCATATATGTCAGACACACGACCCACGGGCTGGATCCGGCCCTCCAGACCATTTCATGTGGCCCTCACACCTCTCCTGCAGCTGTGGCCCCCTCCTCGTCTCCGCCCCCATAACAACCAGGCAACTATCAATCACTCAGTGTGAAGTCAGAAATCGCAGGTTCTGCGATTCTCTTAGGAAAGGTTTTCTTAACCACTTGTCGATCGCAATATGTTGCAGTGGTTTACCGGGATTTTGCCTGAAGATACAGTGCCTTGAAAAAGTATTCATACCCCTTGACATTTTCCACGTTTTGTCATGTTACAACCAAAAATGTAAATGTATTTTATTGAGATTTTATGTGATAGACCAACACAAAGTGGCTCATAATTGTGAAGTGGAAGAAAAATGATAAATGGTTTTCAAATTTTTTTACAAATAAATATGTGAAAAGTGTGGGGGGCATTTGTATGGCGCCCCCCGGAGTCAATACTTTGTAGAACCGCCTTTCTCTGCAATTACAGCTGCAAGTCTTTTTGGGGATGTCTCTACCAGCTTTGCACATCTAGAGAGGGACATTTTTGTCCATTCTTCTTTGTAAACTATCTCAATCTCTATCAGATTAGATGGAGAGCGTCTGTGAACAGCAATTTTCAAGTCTTGTCACAGATTCTCAATTGGATTTAGGTCTGGACTGTGACTGGGCCATTCTAACACATCAATATGCTTTTTTTTTGTCACTCTTCCATAAAGGGCAGATTTGTGGAGAACACGACTAATAGTTGTCCTGTGGACAGATTCTCCCACCTGAGCTGTGGATCTCTGCAGCTCCTCCAGAGTTACCATGGGCCTCTTGGCTCTTCTCTGATGAATGCTCTCCTTGCCCGGCCGGTCAGTTTAGGTGGACGGCCATGTCTTGGTAGGTTTGCAGTTGTGCCATACTCTTTCCATTTTTAAGTGATGGATTGAACAGAGCTCCGTGAGATGTTCAAAGCTTGGGAGATTTTTTTTTTTCAACCTAACCCTGCTTTAAACTTCTCCACAACTTTATCCCTGACCTGTCTGGTGTGTTCCTTGGACTTCATGATGTTGTTTGTTCACCAAGGTTCTCTAACAAACCTCTGAGGACTTCACAGAACAGCTGTATTTATACTTAGAATAAATCACACACAGGTGGACTCTATTTACTAATTAGGTGACTTCTGAAGGCAATTGGTTCCTCTAGATTTTAGTTAGGGGTATCAGAGTAAAGGGGGCTGAATACAAATGCCCCCCCCCACACTTTTCACATATTTGTAAAAAAAGTTGGAAAACCATTTATCATTTTCCTTCCCCTTCACAATTATGTGCCACTTTGTGTTGGTCTATCAGATAAAATCCCAATAAAATACATTTAGGTTTTTGGTTGTAGCATAACAAAATGTGGAAAATTTCAAGGGGTATGAATCAGCCAAAACCCCGGTACCGGTTATTGCAGCCAGTTTCCTTGTGAGCCGCTGGAACGGTTTCCGAAGCCCCCTCCCCGTCCCCACCTGACGCTCGCTGGTGTTTCTCAGACTTACTGCTTCCACCAGTCCGCCAGAGAAACGATCCGACGGTGCGGCCGGCTGATCCCATAGGCGATCAAAGAATTTATACTCTTTGATCGCCTCTATGGGTCTGGAGGACCGGAGGGACGTCATGACGTCACTTCTGGTTGCGGGCTGGAAGTAAAGAATGTATTTATTTTCTTAAACCGAAAGATCAAAAACTATTTTTTTTTACCTTTTGCCTTTAAAGGTGAGGAAGAGATTTCGGGTCTTGTTGACCCCAGATCTCTCCATAAAGAGGACCTGTCATTCTTAATTCTATTACAAACAATGTTTACATTCCTTGTAATCGGAATAAAAGTGATCAAAAATAAATAAATTAAAGGGGCAGTGTAAAAATAAAATAAAAAATAATTAAAAAAAAAAACCCTCATCCCCCCAACTTGCATGCAAAAACAAACACATACCTAAGGGGGATCAACTGCAGAGATCAGCGGGGAGCATTGTTAGCTTCAAGAAACTATTAGATAATCACCTGAATGACCGCAATATACAGGGATATGTAATGTAATACTGACACATAGTCACACACATAGGTTGGACTTGATGGACTTGTGTCTTTTTTCAACCTCACCTACTATGTAACTATGTAACTAAGTCGCACACGCATATGTGAACAGTATCCACACCACATATGTGAGATATCGCCGCGAACGTTAGAGCGAGAGCAATAACTCTACTGCTAGACTTCTTCTGTATCTCTAAACAGGTAACCTGTAAAGGTGTTTAAACTCTCGCCTATGGGGATTTTTTACTACTGTAGTTCGTCGCCATTTCACGAGCATGCGCAATTTTAAAGCATGACATGTTAGGTATCTATTTACTCGGCATAACATCTTTTACATTATATAAAACAATTGGGCTACTCCAGGATCAGAGATGTGAAAAGGATGGAATATCTGACAGCTTCCCTAAATAACACTCTCGATATGCACAATCGAGTGTGGGAGCCGTGGGATATCTCTTCAACCTGATATCCTGATGAACCTTGACCTCGCGGGGTCAAATGTGGTTGGTGTCCCCAGACGGTGCAGAGCTCCTAGAGCGGGTGGTTGTCATCTCCTATCCCCCCCCCCCCACTACTCTATCTGGTCATCTCTGCTTTCTATTACTTTTCTGACTCTCCCTAACCTTCTCACTGTACTCTCCTTCTCCTTCATTCATCCAAACGCACTTCTGCAGGTAGAAATAGAGAAATCTCGAATCAATCTGATGATACCACACACTGTCTCTGGATGTATGAATTGCATGTCTTAACCGAGTTTTATCACTGACCATAATGTATGTTGATAACTTGCCAGGTGTATGCTTTCTACAACAATGTGTGTTTCCTTATATTATCTGTTGAAAATTTTGAAAATCAATAAAAATTGTCAGTTTTCAAAAACAATTGGGCTAAATATTGTGGTTTTTTTTTTTTTTTTTTTATTCATTAAAGTGTAATTTTTCCAATAAAATTGTGTTTGCAAAACCGTTGCACAAATACCGTGTGACATAAAAAAATTGCAACAATCGCCATTTTGTTCCCTAGGGTCTCTGTTTAAAAAAAAAAAAAAAGTATAATGTTTGTGGGCTATAAGTAATTCTCTAGGAAGAAAATACTGGTTTAAACTTATAAACAAAAAAAGTGCCAGAAAAAGCCTGGTCGACAAGTGGTTAGAGCTGCACAATTAATCGTCAAGAATCGTTATCGTGATTAATCGTCAAGAATCCTTGTCGTAATTAATCGTGAAGAATCGTTATCGCGATCTTGACTAAAGTGTTTCACAATTCTCTCTATGCAAAGAATTCTCTCTGCTCTTCTGAAGCCACAGCCCTCAAAAGAAAGGAAGAGAAAAATCCGGGCAGTCTGCCAAGAAACAAAACATTCTTTATCAGTTGAACTTAAGTATAAACATTGTAACAATTTGTCAATGGAATAGACTTCCTGTGTAAGTGAAAAAAGTTTAACCACTTAAACGCTAAACCTTTTTCTGACATTTGTTGGTTTCAAGTTAAAATCATTTTTTTTTTTGCTAGAAAATTACTTAGAACCCCCAAACATATATATTTTTTAAGTAGTCACCCTAGAGAATAAAATGGTGGTTGTTGCAATATTTTATGTCACACTGTATTTGCGCAGCGCTCTTTCAAATGCAATTTTTTTGGGGAAAAAATTACTTTAATGAATTTAAAAAAAAAATCTAACAAGTAAAATTAGCCCTTTTTTTTTTTTGTATAATGTGAAAGATTTTACGTCGCGAGAATCGTGAAAGAATCGTGATCTTTTTATTCTAAGCAATAAAATCGTGATTCTCATTTTGGCCAGAATCGTGCAGCTCTACAAGTGGTTTAAAAAAGGAACTGAAGATTGATAACAAATCACCTTGATTTTGAGGACTGCAGGCACTCTTTTTTTTCCTCTGTAAACAATACATTTTTCTTAGGCTTAGTGCTTAACATTGCGACCAAACAGATTGTCTATGCTCTGTATTGATATCCACTAATTGTCCCCTTTACTAATGTTTCAGGGCCTTCATGGCTGTTAAGTACTGAAGAAGGCTACAGACAGACAACATCTGCTTGGCAGTGACCTTTGGCAATTTTAAAAATGTTCTAGTATTGATCGCTGCTGACCAGTGACCAGTCCACTATGGAAATCTTCAGCGGCAATCACTAATTATAGAAGACTTGTGGTATGTCGTTGTGAATCTGGCCTTCGGTGACATCATTATACATTTCATGTAAGAGCAGCAGCTGGAAGGACTTCGCTGATTGTCCAGCCCCAATGTTGCGGGTCAGTGAGGGTCTTCTGTGATTGCAGAAAAATGTTGAGTGCGCATGGATCACGTCATCAGCTGCTGATTGCAGGCGCAAGTTTTCTTTAACTTTAATTTTCCAGCAAATAAAAGATGCAGATAAGTTGTAAACTAAAAATTAGGTGTCATGCAGAGTGGTATTGGTCTCCCCTATCTAGTACGGGTTCACAAAACCAAAAAATCAGCTTCAGCTTTACCATGTATGTCTTTTCTGAAGAAATATTTGTAAAATCCCTGTACATTACTATTGAATAAACTTTAAAGTGGCGTCCATTCCTGACCCCTCTGTTCCATGTTAAAGTGGTGTTCCGGCCGAAATTATACATTTTAAATAAAAATACCCCTATAATACACAAGCTTAATGTATTCTAGTAAAGTTAGTCTGTAAACTAAGGTCTGTTTTGTTAGTTTATAGCAGTAGTTTGTTATTTTATAAACTTGCAGCAGGCCGTGGCCATCTTAAGTGTGGGCATCTGAAGTCTGACTGTATTTTTCATCCTGGATCTCATCCTTGCAGATCTCGCACATGCTCAGTGCAGCACAAACAGTATAATAGGTTTCAGGTCAGGTTTCCATAGCAACGGCAGTGTCAGGGGAAGTTGCCGCCCCTTCCCAGAAGGCATTGCAAACAGGAAATGATGCGATGGGCCACGGCCAGGGAGGAGGAAGTGAAAAATGAATACAGCAGATATACAGTAGGTGCTGAGAAAAAAATGTTAAAATATCCAATTCGTTTACAGTGCACAGTTTAGTGAGGGATGCTGAAGAGTTGTAAAAGTGGGTGGAACTCCACTTTAAGTACACATTTGCCACACATCTGATGCCTTGCAATTACAACTTTAGGATTCTCATTTATTTAATGAGCAGGGCCCTGTGATTGCTACGGTATTATTATTATTATGTTGTAAAGTGCTGCGTAAACTACCGGCGCTATATAAATCCTGTATGATAACAATAATTTATTTAGAACAGAATTTGTTCCATGCACTGCCAAATTCAATAAATAAATGAGGTTGAATCCAGAGGAAGAAATTTTAATACCCCCCCCCCTTTTTTTTTAAAGGTTTTCAAAATAGTTAACTAGGCTTGAAAATCAAATCTATCAGCATGTAAAAATATTTGCAATAGCGATTAGCATTGGAGTCAATGGTGTTGTTTTCCTAAAGGCAAACAGATTGGGACATTTCACTTTGTAAGGGAATTAGCCCCAGAGCTTAGTAAATGAGGTGAAGCTCGGCTGATCACCATCCTTCAATCACATGTAAGCAAAAATGCTGGGTTTTTTTCGGTTTCAATATTTTTATTGAAGTTTTCACCAAAAAATAAAAACTCACAGCAGACAAATAGTTATCATTCAAGTACAGGATCCAATAAAAGCCGGCGGCACAGGCAGGACAGACTCCAAACAAGCAAATAAGAACGACATTGACAATAAATGGTTGCACATATACATAGGTCAATACATGGAGTAGAAATATCACCAATATTGCTCAAAATGGATAGGGACAAGTCCCAAGCAAAAGTTACAAAGGGTGAAAAGGATCGAGGGACTAGCATCATACAAGAAAAGCAGAAAGAAGAGAAGGAAGAAAAAGATGAGAAGAAAGAGAGAGGAAGAGATTGAAGAGAGGGAAGAGAGAGAAGAGAGGGAAGAGTAAAATGAGAAGAAAGATGAGAAGAAAGATGAGAAGAAAGAAAGGGAAAAGAATGAAGTGAAAGAAGAAGAGAAAAAAGAGAAAGATGAAAGGAAAAGAAGTACGAGAAAGAAGAGAAGGAATAAAAGACAGAAGAGAAGGCAGAGAACGATGAGAAGAAAGAGAGGAAAGAGACAGAAGAGAAGGAAGAGTAAGAAGAGAAGAAGGAGAAGGAAGAGAATGAGGAGAGGGAAGAAAGAGAGGAGAAGGGAGAGAAAGAAGAGAAGGAAGAGGAATAAGACAAGGAAGAGAAAGATGAGAAGAAAAAAAAGGAAGAGAAAAGGAGAAAGAAGAGAGGGAAGAGAAGGAAGACAAAAAGTGAAAGATATAAGGGAAGAGAAGGAAGCAAAAAAAGAGAAGAAGAAAAAGATGAGAAGGAAGGGAAGGAGAGAAGAAGAGAAGGAAGAGAAAGATGAGAAGAAATAGAAAGAGAAAAGAGAAGGAAGGCAAGAAGAGAAAGATGAGAAGGAAGAGAAGAAGAGAAAGAAGAGAAGATAGAGAAGGAAGAGAAGAAGCAAGAGAGGGAAGAAAAGGAAGAGAGAGAAGAGATGGAAGAGAAAGTTGAGAAGGAAGAGAAGAAGAGAAAGAAGGGAAGAAGAGAAGGGAGAGAAGAAGAGCAGAAAGAGAAGGAAGAGAAGAAAAGAAGGAAGAAATGGAAGAGAAGGAAGAGAGAGAAGAGAGGGATGAGAAAGAAGAGAGAGTTGAGAAGGAAGAGCAAAAGAGAAGGAAGAGAAGAAGAGAAGAAAGAGAAACAAGAGAATGAAGAGAAGGAAGAGAGGAAGAAAAGGAAGAGAGGGAAGAGAAGGAAGAGAGAGAAGAGAGAGATGAGAAGGAAGAGCAGAAGGGAATGAAGAAAAGAAGAGAAAGAATAGAAGTTAGAGAAGGAAGAGAAGAAGAGAAAGAAGAGCGGGAAGAGAAGGAAGAGAAAGAAGAGAAGGATGAGAACGAAGGGAAGAGAAGGAAGAGAAAGATGAGAAGGTAGAGAAGGAAGAGAGGGAAGAAATGGAAGAGAAGGAAGAGAAGGAAAATGAAGAAGAGAAGAAAGAGAAAGAAGACTGGGAAGAGAAAGAAGAGAAAGAAGATTGGGAAGAGAAAGAAGAGAAAAAAGACAGGGAAGAGAAAGAAATGAAAGAAGACTGGGAAGAGAAAGAAGACTGGGAAGAGAAAGAAGAGAAAGAAGACTGGGAAGAGAAAGAAGAGAAAGAAGACTGGGAAGAGAAAGAAGAGAAAGAAAAAAGGGAAAAGAAGGAACAGTGCACGTGGGTTGGGCAGGTCCCAATAAAAAAAAAAAAAAAACAGAAATCCTCAGCGCTTCTACTAGCCAGATCAACCACATAGTAAGCTGTTTCCAACATTTAGAATAAGAATTGCGGCTTTTGTTGCACACATTTAAAAAAATATGGAAGCCAAACCAAAATGTTTCTGTAACGTGCAGTCCTACTCAAATCTATAGCAGGACCCATTCCACCCATAGCAGTCTTATCTTATGTCGTAGATGTCCTTAGTTGCCAACAAGGCTTGAACACTGTTCATTGATTCAGCAAGAAATCCTGAGAACCAGACACCAAACTAAGTGTAATGTTCAATGCTGAGTCCAGAGTCAGGGCCATGTTTAATCAAAAGTCAGCAATAACAGTCAGATAAACCAATGACAAACATAGAATCAAGCATAGCCTTGGGGTCAGGCAGGGATCAGCAAAAATCAAGCAAAAAAAAAGGCACCAAATTACAATCCAAAGAGAGATGGACAAGGGCAAGGTCAATGAAGACAATGACACAACAGAAAGGGCAGTAATATGCTAGAAAACATACCAACCAATCAGAATGCAGCATGTAACATTTCAGTGTAGTTAGACTTTCAGAAGTTCACTATGAGGATTATAGTGCGGCACTAGCACCAGCATCTTTTATGCCGTGCTACCTAAAGTGGAACTACACTATATCTGAGCATCACAAACCGAAATTGCTATTTAAAAGAGAGATATGGGAATTTTTTTTAAAATAATTTTTATCTAGGTGGTCCCCCAGCCAGCTCTAAGACTGAGAACCGAGCGGTCAAACACCGCCAATCACTCGGTTCTCAGGGCTCCCTGAGCAGAGAGCTGGTCACTGTCACTCACCGCTGTCTGTTTTGCCTCCCCCCCCCCCCGCACTCACTGAAGTGCTGGGCTGTGGAGGGGGCGTGAGCGGCTGGCTCTCAGCGGCTCACTGATAGGCTGAGCCAGGTGCTGGTCCAGGCATGTGGGCGGATCCCGACCATATGGTCGCGATCTTTCCTGAGCCTGGACTGGCTCTATGACATCAGCCGACAGCGGGCTTCAAAATGGGTCACAGGAGTACAGAACGAATTGCACTCCTGTGATCCACAAGAGAAGTACACCCAAACAAGCTGTACTTCTCCTTTAATTCATTTTAACCACTTCAGCCCTGGAAGAATTTTCCCCCTTAATGGCCAGAGCATTTTTGCGATTCGGCACTGCGTCACTTTAACTGACAATTGCGCGGTCGTGCGACGTTGTACCCAAACAAAATTGACGTCCTTTTTTCCCACAAATAGAGCTTTCTTTTGGTGGTATTTGATCACCTCTGCGGTTTTTATTTTTTGCGCTATAAGCAAAAAAAAAGTGAAAATTTTGAAAAAAATGCAATATTTTTTACTTTTTGCTATAATAAATATCCCTAAAAAAACAAATTTCTTCCTCAGTTTAGGCCGATAAGTATTCTTCTACATATTTTTGGTAAAATAAAATCACAATAAGCGTATATTGTTTGGTTTGCACAACAGTTATAGCGCCTATAAAATAGGGGATAGATTTATGGCATTTTTATTTTTTATTATTAGTATTGCGACATTGCGGCGGACAGATCGGACACTTTTGACACTATTTTGGGACCAGTGATATTTATACAGTGATCAGAGCTAAAAATAGCCACTGATTACTGTATAAATGTCACTGGCAGGGAAAGGGTTAAACACTAGGGGCCGATCAAGTGGTTAAGTGTGTTCCCTCAGCATGTTCTAACTGTAGGGGGGATGGGCTACCACTGACATGACAGAGATCACTGCTCCCGATGACAGGGAGCAGTAGATTTCTTTCATGTCACTAGACAGAACGGGGAAATGCCTTATTTACATAGGCATCTCCCTGTTCTGCCTCTTCTTGTCACGATCGCTGGCCACCGGCGGACATACAGTCCGCGGGAGCCCCGGGCACGCTCCCACAGCGCACGTGTCCGCTAGCCTGCGATGACAGAGAGGGTATATCGTCGTGCAGCGGTCAGCAAGTGGTTATTATCCACAGCACCCTCCCCCCCTCTTCTATCTGTCTCCATGCGTCATGAAATCACTTTGAAAAACACCCTCCTAGCATTTCTGGCAGTGCCCATTTTAAGTAAGGGCAGATGATTCTTGTAGCATTTCTGGCTGTGGTCATCTTGAGCAAGGGCAAATGATTCATGTAGCATTTACTTCCTGTAATCCATCTGCCCTTAGCTCAGGTATGCAGACAGGAGGGTGTGCTTAAAGTAATTGTAGAGTCTCCTTCTTTTTTTTTTTTTTAATAACAAATATTTTATACTTGCCTCCTCTGTGCAGTTGGTTTTGCACAGAGCAGCCGGGATCCTCCTCTTCTCGGGTCCCTCTTTTGCTGCTCCTGGCCCCTCCCTCCTGTGGAGTGCCCTCACAGTCAGCAGCTTCCTATGGGAGCACTGGAGCCGATTCAGACACGGATCCCCGACCAGCCCCCGCCCCCTTTCACCCCTGATTGGCTGACTGACTTTGAGTGAGAGCCACAGGAGCCGCTGCTGTGTCTCAGCCATTCAGGAGGAGTGTCCTGGACGGCTTAAACATTTGTGGACATCGCTGGAAAGAGATGGGGCTCAGGTAAGTAATTAGGTGGCTGCTGCTACACACAAAAGGTTTTTTATCTTAATGCATAGAATGCATTAAGATTAAAAAAAAAAACCTTCTGCCTTTACAACCCCTTTAACTGGGAAAACCGCTCCGCACTCCTGAAGACTCCTGGGATGTATGACATCATTTGCCTAGGCCAGAAACCAGGAAGTAACTGAATAAGTGTAAAAGAAAAGGCTTAAAGCATACTTTCCCATCTATTTACTAATACTAGCAGCATAAAGATTACAAATAGTCAATCTTGAATGAGAGAGTAAAGTTCCACTTTAAAACCCAACACCAGAGTGCCCCCATACCCCGCCCCAACACTGATCATCATCCAACCAGAAAAAAGGAATCTGCAGGGGACAGCATCAACAATACAGCGAGTATTGCAGAGAGAGTTAGTGCAGGGCATTGAATATTTATATATTTTTTTAAAAAGCTGAAATTTGTGTATAACTTGGCAAAAAAAAAAAAAACCCGGCAGGGGTTCTACTTCTACCATATGCTTTTGAAAACTGAAAGCAAAAGTTTTGGCTGGAGATATTCATTACCAAGCAAGTGCGCTCAAATAGTGCCTAGATCTAGACAAACGGGCCCACCTCCCTCTAAACTCATACTACCTGCACACTCATTATTATTGTTTCCTTTTATTTCTACAAGATCGACGTATTCCGCAGGAATTTTCAGTTCCATAGTGTTTGAGCAAACCATGTGAAACATACTAGAATTAACATAGTGTAGCTGACAATTAAACAAAAGGTGGGAGGACCTCGCAACTGGAACACTTGACAACTGTGAGCATAATATAATATAGCATTGTAACATCCAATAACAATGCTACAATAGGCCGTGAAGGAAGCATGCGTGGGGCTATATAAGTGCAAACATGCTGTGCATGCTGGGATACCCGATGGTAGCACGTGCACTGACATTATAGTGAGCGGTAGAGCTGAGACCTTGCTAGCCCATAGAGGAGACACTGTAAATCTGTACGGAGACAACCAAATCAGGCTTGCCACCTCATCCCTTTAAAACCAAACACATATTAATTACACAGGTTCTGGGGCTAATTTAATGCAGGTAAGGCATTAAGTGAATTTAACTGCTTGCCGACCAGTGCACGATATACGTCGGCACAATGGCACGGCTGCGCAAATGGGCGTACAGGTACGTCCCCTTTAAGAAGCGGCATTGTGGGCGCGCGCGTGCTCATCTCCCCGTTCTGCCACGGGGCATCGGCGGACACAGAGTGCACGACGATATACGTCGGTACAATGGCCTGGCTGAGCAAATGGGTATACAGGTACGTCCCCTTTAAGAAGCGGCATTGTGGGCGTGCCCGTCTCCCCGTTTTGCCGCGGGACACCAGCGGATACAGAGTGCATGACGATATACATCGGTACAATGGCACGGCTGCGCAAATGGGCGTACAGGTACATGCCCTTTAAGAAGCGGCATTGTGGGCGCGAGCGTGCTCATCTCCCCGTTTTGCCGCGGGACACCGGCGGACACAGAGTGCACGACGATATACGTCGGTACAATGTCCCAGCTGAGCAAATGGGCCTACAGGTACGTCCCCTTTAGGAAGCGGCATTGTGGGCGTGCCCGTCTCCCCGTTTTGCCGCAGGACACCGGGGGGAGACAGAGTGCACGACGATATACGTCGGTACAATGGCCTGGCTGAGCAAATGGGCATACAGGTACGCCTCCTTTAAGAAGCGGCATTGTGGGCGTGCCCGCCTCCCCGTTTTGCCGCGGGACACCGGCAGACACAGAGTGCACGACAATATATGTCGGTACAATGGCCTGGCTGAGCAAATGGGCATACAGGTACGTCCCTTTTAAGAAGCGCCATTGTGGGCGTGCCGGTCTCCCGGTTCTGCCGTGGGACACCGGCGGACACAGAGTCAGCGGGTCCCGCGGCACAACGGGGAGATGCCTATGTAAACAAGGCATTTCCCTGTTCTGCCTAGTGACAGGACACTGATCACCGCTCCCTGTCATTGGGAGCAGTGATCGCTGTCATGTCTTAGGTGGCCCATCCCCCCCCCACAGTTAGAATCACTCCCTAGGACACACTTAACCCCTTGATCACCCACTAGTGTTTAGCCCCTTCCCTGCCAGTGTCATTTACACAGTAATCAGTGCATTTTTATAGCACTGATCGCTGTATAAATGACAATGGTCCCACAATAGTGTCCGATGTGTCCGCCATAATGTCGCAGTTACGATAAAAATCACAGATCGCAGCCATTACTAGTAAAAAAAAAATAATAATAATAAAAATGCTATAAATCTATCCCCTATTTTGTAGACGCAAACCAATCAATATACACTTATTGCGATTTTTTTTACCAAAAATATATAGAAGAATACATATCGGCCCTTTTTTTTATAAAAAAAAGGGGATATTTATTATAGCAAAAAGTGCAAAATATTGTGTTTTCTTCAAAATTTACTCTCTTTTTTAGTTTATAGCGCAAAAAATAAAAACCGCAGAGGTGATCAAATACCACCAAAAGAAAGCTCTATTTGTGGGAAAAAAAGGACGTCAATTTTGTTTGGGTGCAACGTCGCACGGCCGCGCAATTGTCAGTTAAAGCGACGCAGTGCCGAAAATGGCCCGGTCATTCAACAGCCAAATCTTCTGGGGCTGAAGTGGTTAAGCAGTATGGGCTAAGGATGCTATGAACGGCACGATACTCGCGGGATGATGTCACCACTGCGACTCCTCCCCCCTTATACGCGTTACGTCAAATGGGCGTGGCTTCATCAGTAAGGGGCCTTAAGCTCCGGAGATTGTCATGGCACATCTGTAGATCTTCCAAAATTGAAAACAAAAGAAAAAAATAAGAAAAAAAAAATACAGGTAAAACTGTTCATAACAGCTGAACGTTAGTATAATGTACTGACGATGTAACACAGGCAGCGTTTTACTGTTTGTCTCATACTTTTACCATTTAAGTTAAATTATAACACAACAATAAGAGATACCAGAAACAAAGGAAATTTTCCTGCTGACTTCATTTTTAAGGAGACAAAACTGCTTAGCGCTCTCAATCACATGCTCATTATCCTCCCCGTTATAAATGTATTTTATCAACTATGCCGAGTTTATAGAAAGTCGGCTGATTTTTTTTTTTTTTTCCTTTTTCCCTTTTAACCGTGATCTGAGAAGCGGTTTGATTTAGCCATCTGGTAGAATGAAAGGCAACTTGTTGTGGTAATTAAGCAGCTAATTAATAAATTAAAATACAACGTGAAGGATCAATGGGAGGGTGAAATGAGAACAAAGCAGGAACATAATGGGAGGGAGAAATAAAGGCACATGCTGCTTAATAGTGCAGCGCCCTAAGAGGCGGCTTGGCTTGTCATTCAAAAGAAAAATGTGAGCATAAATCGCAATGGCACCAGCAAATCATGGAAATAACCCATGGTTAAGACTGGGTGGGCTTTTATATTCAGCCCGCCGGTGCATGCTGTGTCCATTTTTTCTCATTTAAAGATTTGTATGTCTACACCTATGCATATATTTTTTTTTTTACAGTTTTTATTGATATTTTCTTGAAGATACAATCAAGGGGCTGAGAGAGTAATCCATCAGACAATTATATGTGTGTGTGGGGGGGGGAGGCTAGCTTTAGATTACAGATCTTGGTTAGAAATATCCATTAATTTGTCTTATAGATAATACAGTGGTGATTGGATAGTAATTATAATGAGGTGATAATGAAGGACATTCCAACCAGAGCGGAATGGTTAGGAAGCCAAAGAAAGGGGGGGAGGGTTGAAAGGAGAGGAAGTCTATCTTTGAAGATCCTCTTTAGGACCCCTTTCACTCTGGGGCCACGGCCTCGCTTTTCAACAGCTAGCGGGGTGCTTTTAACCCCAAAGAAGGGGTTAAAAACTCCCCTGTTGCAGCGCTTCGGAAGCGATGCCTATTCACTGCAATGGGCAGGGGCGTTTTGGGACAAACCGCCCCAAAGATGCTGCTTGCAGGACTTTTTCGAATGTCCAGCAAGCGCACCGCCCGGATGAGAAAGCACCCATTGTAATGAATGGGGGGCAGTTTTCAGACGCTTTACAGGCGCTATTTCTAGCTCTAAAACGCCAAAAAACTGCCTCAGTGTGAAAGGGGTCTAAAATAGAACGTTAGTCGGAAAATGAAATCCTGCTAGATCACTTCAGGCCGCCCCCTTTTGCTGGTATAGCTACCGTATTTATCGGCGTATAGCACTCACTTTCCCCCTTTAAAATAGGTGGGAAATCGTGTTTGTGTGCGTGTTATATGTCGCTATAGGCTGCCTTGGAGGGGAAGGAGGTAACGAGCGCCGCCGACACACAGAGCCGCAATCTCCTGTGTACTCGGCTCTGCTCGGCTCGCAGTCACGCCCAGTCCCGCCCCCTGGACGGCTCCTAGCGTTGATGTCCCGGGATTGGATCGCTGGTTATGTCCATCATAGGAGCCGAGCCAAGGGGCGGGACTGGGCGTGATTGGGCGTGACTGCGAGCCGAGCCGAGTACACAGGAGATCCGGCTCTGTCTATCCCGGCATAGACAAGGCTGCAGATGGGCACGGATCAGCCTGCAATTATGGACAAGGCTGCAGATGGGCACTGATTAGGCTGCAATGATGGGCAAGGCTGCAGATGGGCACTGTTCATGTTGCTATGATGGGCAAGGCTGTAGCTGGTCACTGATTAGGCTGCAATGATGGGCAAGGCTGCAGATGGGCACTGACCCTTTTTTGCTTCAGAGTTCTTTATTTAAAATGTACGTTTTTTTCCTAAAACTCCCCTCCTAAAATTAAGGTGCGTGTTATACACCTGTGCATGTTATACGCTGATAAATACGGTATAAACATTAAAGTGCCTATACTGTATACAATCCAATAATACGCTGTTACACCCTGCTCTGCACATGTTCAGTTGCTCTCTTTTTTTAGGCACTGCTGAATTTGTAAAGGCCAATCTGCTGACAACCTTAAAGTGGAATTAAACCCGCCTATCCTCTACAGCCAAGGAAGCTGCCTCTGTTTGATCTGCAAGCGCCATGGTGCTGCACATATGATCAGTTATGAAACCAGCCATTTGATGGTTTGACAGTTAAGTTGAGAGCACAAGCAAATGTGACAGTTAGCAATCCCGAAGTTTCTTCCTTCCGGTTTGACGAAGGAGCCAAAGAGCTCTGAAACATGTTGCTGCCCATCGTGTGACGTCACCACGGCCCGACGTCCTGTCATCCAGAGATCCTATGCTGGCTTGTGTTCCAGCCTGGCTACGGTTCTCACATGCCAGCCCGGCCACAATCTTTTGGACCCACACACCACTCCACGGATTTTCTGCCGCTTGCCCAGTGTAGTTCTTACAGCGTTATCCACCCGGCTTCTGCAGACCACTGGGGTGATACACGACAGTTCCATCTATCCATCCTGGACTTCTGCCAGCAGACACCAGCCGCCTTAAGGAGACACTCAACTTGCCTGTATCATCGCTTTTGTGAGTGTAATCTTTTTTATACTTTGTGGTTTTTAGCCTATTAAATGGGTACACTTAGATGGGGGCTCCTCCCTTTTTGCTTTTTATTTTACAATTTACAGAGGCTTCCAATATCCTTATCCAAGAAGATCTGCAGTCATTTTTATAGAGTGATTTTATTTAATTGATCCCACATACGTGTATTAAGGCATATAAGGGTTTACACCCACTCTTATTTTGCGCCAAGGGACTTTTCATTTAGCAATCCCGACATTCCCAGACTGTAACTGATTTTTTGAAACCATTAAATCGATGGGTTTAGTTCCGCTTTATGATTTACTGCTGTTCAGGGGCTCTGGGCTTCAACAAAATGGCCGCCTGCAGCAAGAAGAAACAGGAGCAATGCTGGAGGCAATTTGCAGCACACACTAATTTTGGTAGCATAATTATTAATGTGAAATGTGCTCCTTGCTAAAGAACATTTTTACCAAGTTGTTAAGGGTGAAGTACTTAGTTATTTGGGGGGGGGGGGTAGGTCCTGCAGCCCCTAAAATCTATGGACAAAAGTTTATTTTTGAGCTTTGAATGGTTAGACCTTCTGCTGGGTTTTTAAAATGTTCCCAAAGGAAAGATTTAAAAAAAATAACAAACATGTTATACTTACCTGCTCTGGTTTTGCTTAGAGCAGCCCCAATCTTCTTCTTGTTGTCCCCCGCCAGCGGTCCTGGCTCCTCCCCCCTGCAAAGTGCCCCCAATAGTAAGCCTCTTGCTATAGGGGAACTCAAGCAGGCTTGCTCCCAAGCCACGCTCTGTGTGTCCATTCACACACAGAGCGTGGCTCTGCCCCACCCCCCACTCGCTCCTCATTGGCTCAGTGGTTGTGATTAACAACAGCAGCAGCCAATGGATCCCACGTCTGTGTGAGCCAATGAGGAGAGAGAGACCTGAGGGAGTAGCTGCTCTCTTGCAGATCGCTGGATTGAGATTTGGCTCAGATAAGTATAAAGGGGGGCTGGGGTGGGGGGAGCTGTACCCAGAAGGTTCTTTACTTTAATGCATAGAATGCACTAAGGTAAACGACCTTGAGCCTTTAGAATCACTTTAATTTTGTTGTCTTAGTTCACAATTGTAAAGTTGTTAGCTGTAACAGGAGGTGAGGGTAAGAACCTGTGTCAACTGGCTTTTGTTGATGTCAGAACGGATTCTTTACCTACAGTATGTGCCAAAAGGAATGCAAAAGCAGCTTGAAGCAGATTGATGCAGCCTAAAAGGAGTTCAAATGAAATTATTGAGCCATTCCTACTACCTTATTTTTGTTTTGTAAGTATAGTGGCTATGTAGGGGGTGGGTTCCAAAGTAGTCTAATTCTTTCATATTTATGGAGTTCTCTGTCTATTTTAAGGTATGCCCACCTTTTACAAGATGCCTATGCCTACTGTATTCCTCGTAGTGCGGTGGCTCTCTTAAGTCCCTATTTGTGCCCTAGAGACCGGTGTTGCATAGATTTTGCTTTTGCTAATACTAATGTGAGCATGAACTTAGTTTTTTTTTATTAAGATACTAGTGTTGATGTTCAAAACCTTGTTTTGATCTTTTTCTAAATTTTTGCTGTATTTAGTGAAATCTACAAACCTAATTGTCCTGAAGAAGCAAAGTCTACGGTGAAACCCGTTGACGGCTGGAATTGGAAAAGTACACCTGTACCATATGATCTCTCCATGTATTTAGTTGTTATATATTATATGAACTATAGATGTCTATTTCCAAACCATGTTGTGTATAATTTGCATGTTTCCTCTTAATGGGGGTTCTTTTTTTTTAAAATAATGTTGTATGATTGTATCGGATGTAATAAACTATTTAAATTTTAGATTTTTGAACTTGTCACGTGTTGTGCTGGTAAAGTTTGTTAATATAGAACAATAGTTTTTGTTGTGTTCCTTTTGTAAATAATTAGGATGTGGCACGGTGGAAGTCTCCAGCAGTTAAATGAAGGTCAATCTTACCTGCGAAAGAACCTTGAATGATCTCATAAGCTTCTCAAGCTGATCCTTTTGTAAATAATTAGGATGTGGCACAGTGGAAGTCTTTGGCGGTTAAATGAAGGTCAGTCTTACCTGCGAAAAAAAACCTTGAATGATCTCATAAGCTTCTCAAGCTGATCTCCAATGCACCTAAAAGTATGCTTATAGTGTGAGTGGTTAAACCGGTTAACCGGCAGAATGGCTCTCCTGGGCAAAATCCCGTATATATATGGCTTCGCCCAAAAGAGCCACCAGAGGGCGCGCAAGCACCACCGGAGGCACGCCCGCGCGCCCGCTGCACAGCAGGGTATCCAATCACCGCCTGTCACACGCACCCATGTGCACGAGAGCCAGCACACAAATCCCTGTGCTGTCAGAGGAGAGGAGACAGATCGTTTGTTCTTACAAAGTTCAATATATGCTTATTGCGATTTTTTTTTACCAAAAATATGTAAAAATAATACATATTGGCCTAAACTGATGAAAACATTTGTTTGTTTGTTTTTTTTAAATTCGGGGGATCTTTATTATAGCAAAAAGTAAAAAAATTAGTTTTTTTTCAAAATTGTCACTCTTTCTTTCTTATAAAAACTTTTGGATAAAAAAAAAAAAAAATTATTATTAATAATTTGTTACGTTCCATTTGTTTAGATGCGGCATTTGTTATTTCGGATAAATCATAACTTCAGATACATTCATATCTGTTACGTTCACTAATAGCCAAATTTGAAAGGAAATTCCAATAACTATTTGCTCGGCGGTCTTACAAGCGCAATTCTTTTGGAAAAAATACACTTTTTTGACTTAAAAAAGAAGACGGTAACTAACGGTAAAGTTGGCCCAATTTTTTTATATTGTGAAAGATAATGTTACGCCAAGCAAATTGATACCCAACATGTCATGCTTCAAAATTGCCCCCGCTCTTGGAATGGCGACAAACTTTAAAAATCTCCATAGGCGACGTTTAAAAATTTCTACAGCTTACCAGTTTTGAGTTACAGAGGAGCTAGAATTATTGCTCTCGCTCTAACGATCGCGGCGTTACATCACTTGTGTAATTTTCATAAGTGGGCGCGATTTACGAAATCATTCGCTTCTGTACGCAAGCTTGGCAGCACGGAGTGCTTTCAATTTTTTTTTTTATTATTTACTTTTTATACTGTCCTTTTTAAAAAAATTTAAGAGTTCATGTGTTACTAAACCCAGGATCCTGCAGTCACTATATCTGGTTTCCACACAGTACACAGAACATGGAAATGCAATTATTTTAGTAAATACAAACTGCTAAATACCTTTTTCTCATCAGCAGAATACAGCAGTCATGTGACTTCTATCAGTGTCTGGTTAAATCTTGTAGGAGGAGTTTTCATTCTAGTCTGACTGTCCTATGAGGCTGGCTGCATGACCCCTGACCATCTGTCCAATTCCTATATGGCCCTGTACTGATCACATGCACTCTCCCAAGAAACACACCAAACTGAGCATGTGCAGCTTGTCCCCTCTGTTCTATCAGGAGATAGATTGGGGACTGTGGAAGAAGATCAGAGAAGACAGGATCAAACAGCCTTTTTACACAATGCAGAGCATTAACCCCTTAGGTTCCACAGTGAGTATAACAAGCATGCTTTACTGCATATACAGACTGATTTTACTGTTGTGGGTTTATTAACACTTTAAGAAAAGTTACATGAAAAACCTGAAAACATCAACAAGAACACTAAAGCCACTTGTTCTCACTATCTTATTACTCCTTAACTCCATCTAACTGATCACAGGGTCCTAAAGACGTAAAGACATGGCATTATGACCTTATGGAGCAGGGGGGCGGCAACAAGACCGGTTCTGTCTCCACTACTAGAGGCACCATGGAGGCTCACATATAGGCTGCCATGATTAAAGTGGTTGTAAGGGCTGAAGGTTTTTACCTGCATGCATTGTATGCATGCAGGTGAAAAATCTTCTGTGTCCAGCTTCCCCCCCAGAACCCCCAATACTCACCTGAGCCCGATCTCAATCCAGCGATGTGCAAGAGGGCAGCTGCTCTTCTGGGTCTCTGCCTCGTTATTGGCTGAGACACAGCAGCGGTCTGTCAATCACAGCCAGTGAGGGACCAGGGGCGGGGCTAAGCTCTGTTCTGTGTGTCTTGTGGGCACACAGAGCAGGGCTCAGGAGCAAGCATGCACGAGTGCCCTCACAGCAAGCAGCTTTGCTATGGGAGCACTGGGCAGGGGGGGGGGAAGAGACCAGAGCGCCGACAGGGGGACCTGTTTGACATGTTTGTTATTTAAAAAAAATAAAAATGGTATCTTTAGTATCACTTTAAGTACAACAGTGTTTTTCATTTTATTTTAAATTCTGAATGTGTAGAGGAGGTAAACGTTTTATTTTTTGCCCAGCAAAAACACTATTACCCTGACAAAAAGATATTGCTGGGACTAGTGGCGCTTGGTGTTTTTTTGGGGGGGGGGCAGCAAACATTGAACCCACAGCCAACCTCCCGATCGGTCGTGTTGCCCACAACCTCTCTGGAGATTACAGAGTTGTAGAAATCTCATGAGGAGACACTATTGCAATAATCTTCATGACTAAGCCCTGTGAATGAGGCGAAACATGTCAAGGGGCGTGGTCTCGATGGCGTTAGGCTACGGCTGCCATCACTTATTACATGCTGGGCTTGTATAGTTTGCGATGGCTGAGATTTTTCTCCATTGTTCTTCGAAATCCATATTGCATTCCCCAGTTATCTTCCTGGAGGAATGGTAATGCCATGCCCAGCAATGCAGAAGATGGGCTAAGGCAGCCATTCTCAACCAGGGCTACGTGGCACCCTAGGGTTCCTTCTGAAATGGCCAAGGGTTCCTTGAGCTATGGCTAACCGACCTCCTATAGGATGGTGCCTGCGTAGTTCCAGGTCAAACGCCACTTGGCAGAGCCAACAACAAGACTGCAAGGGTGTCATTCTGGCCACCCCTGTAAGGAGGGAATTCTTTCCACTTACCACCCACCACCAATGTAAGGAGCATTTTCTCAATGATCCTCAATAGATTTATCTTACCAGGGGTTCCCTGAGACCTTAAAAATATTTCAAGGGTTCCCCTGGGTTATAAAGATTGAGAAAGGCTGGGCTAAGGTGAGTATAAATCTAATTTTTTTATGGGTACATTTTACATTTACTAAGAGTGGGTGATTTTTAAGCTATTTGAGTGGTCCTTGCATTTTACTACAAGGTCCCCCTTTAATGTCCAAAACAACGGGAAGAACAGCATTAGATGTTTTTGCCTCCCTGTGACCTTGTACTGTACAAAAAAAACACTTGTCAAAAAAAAAAAAAAGTTTTAGTAATGCATTTAGTTCTGCTCTAATATAGTTTTTACAAGGCCCCGCTTCGTGCGGCTTATCGTAATTTACTGTAACAAAAGAAATTCTTAAAGAATCTCTCTTCTCTGACCCACCAGGCACCAAAAAGGACCAAATGAAGAAAAAAAAATAAATCTGTATTAAAATGTAAGGAGGTCAAATAAAGTTGGGGTCTATACAGATATTCTCAAGCTTCGTTCTGTAACACAAGACATCTAGTGCCACACAAAACGTTGTGAAGACAAGACAAAAGAAAACAGTTGTAAAACTCAATGGGAGCATTTTTTTTGGGGAGAAAATATGCAGTGTGGGTGTTCAATTAAGAGGCTGTGGGGAAGCCCTTGCAATTTATTAGGGGTCATAATCCAAAACGTGCTGCTAAGAGTCTCATGGAAATAGACGTATGTTAAGCGATACGTCTCCCTACGTCCCCGGCATTCCAGAAAGAGGAGGTGAAAATCCAACCCAAAGATGTCAGCTGCGGTGCCAAGCAATGCTGTGGGAAATAATTTATACTATTGGAAGGAAATATTCTGCAGATCTGTAGGGTTGTACTAATAATTCATAGCTCCCAACTGTCCCTGATTTCGAGGGACTGTCCCTGATTTGGAGCAATGTCCCCTCTGTCTCTCTTTCCTCCTCATTTGTCCCTCGTTTTGGTCTGATCCATATAGATGTATAGAAAATGCACTTTTTATCTATCAAAAAGTGTTTCCCAGTGCTAAACCTTTCATCTGATTTCTAAATTGCGGCATTTGTAAATTCCAAAAGCCAATGTAAAGTAATAGTAGTGGTAAAAAAAAACTTGTGAGTTTAACCAATCTTGTTTTTTTTTAACAATTCTCCTTTAAGGGGTGGTGGCAAGGGGGTGTGTCCTATGCCTGCATACTTTTGCTGATAGGTGTCCCTCATTCCCATCTCAAAAAGTTGGGAGGTATGTAATATTCAAAATGGTATCGTAAATACATTGTGTACTTTCTCAAGGATCTGACTGATGTGCATCAAACAGATTTGTTTTCCTCTTCAAGTGTTTGCCCTTTTTTGGATGACAACATTCGGGGTTCTTCTGTTTGTTGGCACCTCCTCTTGTTGTGTTTCCTGTTTTCTGTGTTGAATTTGCTTTTCTTCTTAAAGCGGAACTTCAGCCACTTTTTCAACTTTTCATCTATTAAATCTTTTGCCCTTGTTGTTGTTGTTGTTTCAACTTTGGATAGTAAAACATTTTTTTTTTCTACCAGTAAATCCCTTATACAGCCCACTTCCTGTTTCTTGTCTGGTCATTAGCCTAGGCTTATGACATCATACACAGCTCTCTCTCTCTCACTCTCCTGAGAGTTTGCCAGGAAGGGAGGGGGGATGAGTCATGAGAGGGCCAATGAGAGCTGCAGAGCTGGAGGTGTGCCTATGTGTGTCTGTGTAAATCCAGGAAGTAAACAGGCAGCAGCTTCAGCTGCCCACACTTAAAATGGCTGCAGCCCGATTCTGTGAAGGGAGATTTCTGCAGCATGTTTGGCATGCACAGAATCACAGTATATATAAAATAATATGCAAAGTGGTTGGAGGGAAGCTTCAGAATGGCAAAGATGTTTTTTATTTCAAATGATGTGAGCAGACTGCAGTTTAGAGACATATATACTGAAACTATATTATTCCCCATTTCAGATTTCTGACTCAATGGGGGTTATTTACGAAAGGAAAATCCACTTTGCACTAAAAGTGAAAACTACAAGTGCAAAGTGCACTTGATATTGCACTGAAAGTGCACTTGGAAGTGCAGTCGCTGTAAATCTGAGTGGTAGATCAGAAATGAGGGGAAGCTCTGCTGATTTTATTGTCCAATCATGCGCAAGCTAAAAAGCTGTTTTTTTTATTCTCCTTGCATGTCCCCCTCGTATCTACAGCGACTGCACTTCCAAGTGCAATTTCAAGTGCACTTTGCACTTGTAGTTTGCACTTGTAGTGCAAAGTGGATTTGCCTTTAGTAAATAACCCCCACTGTGTTCATTAAAGTCTTATATTCTAAACAGTAAAGTCGGGCAATCTTAAAATGATATTAAAAGTAAAATAACAAACATGCCATTCTTACCTGCTCTGTGTAGTGGTTTTGCACAGAGCAGCCCTGATTCTCCTCTTCTGGGGTCCCCCGCTGGCGCTCCCGGCCCCTCCTCTTTGGCGAGTGTCTCCCAAAAGAGAAAGCCACTTTCCCTGGGGGCACCCATGCCTGCTCATTTCCGAGCCACCCAGCCTACATCTATTGACACAGGCCAGGCGCCTCGGTCCCGCCCTCTGCTCCCTGGTCACAGCATTTGACAGAAGCGGGAGCCAATGGCTGCTATCACTGCTATCAATCTGCCCAATGAGGAGGGAGCCAGCGCTATCCTGCACATCGTTGGATCGGATCAAGCTCATGTAAAATTATGGGGGGGGGGGGGGCTGGGTTCCTGCAGCACAGAAGGTTTTTACCTTACTGCATAGAATGCATTAAAGTACAGCCGAAGCTCAGTTGGCTGTACTTCGCCTATGGATCACAGAAGTGCAGCTCGTTCTGCACCCATGTGACCCATTTTCAGCAGACAGTGGGCTGAAGCCTGCTGCCGGCTAACGTCACAGGGCCGGTCCAGGCTTGGGAAGGATCACAACCATATGGTCAGAATCCACCCACATGCCTGCTGGACCAGCACCTGGCTTAGCCTCTCAGCGAGCCATTGAGAGCCTGAGACGGTAGCCTCCTACCCCCTCCGCAGCCCAGCTCTCCAGTGAGCGCAGAGGAGCAGAGAGTCGGTGACTGACAGTCACCAGCTCCCTGCTTAGGGAGCCCCGAGAACTGAGCAATCAGTGGTGTTTGATTGCTCGGTTCTCAGTGTCAGAGCCGGCGGGGGACAGGTAAGTATCACATTTAGAAAAAACACAAACACCATACTTCTCTTTTAAGGTAAAAAAACCTTGAGAATTTAGAACTACTTTAAGATAGTAAACTTGCAACGCAGGTGGAAAATAAAATCAAAACCAATAGACCAGGAAGATACAGATGGTGTATAACATAAGTTTCAAAATGGTAAGCACAAAGAAGTTCAATAAGGAACAATGTGTACCCATTACATACCGCTAGTGAGACAGGCCAATGCTACAGCCACCTTGTTTCCCAACAGCCACTCAGTTTTAACATTAAAAAAAAAAACATTTTAAATCACAATCTGTGATAAAGAAAGGGGTACCATATTCATCGCCCAACAAATCAAAGTAAGAATAATAAAGGAAGAAGGTAAAGAACAAAATGCAAAAGAAGAAAGTAAAAGGGAAAAGTCGGAGCCCATCCAAGGGCCCTCCCGGCCGCCGTCACACCCATCATATAGTGGAAGGATGAAGGTACCGGATCCAGGGACCCCATTCCAAATGTAATATATGTACATCTTCCATTGTTCTGTCTCTTCAAAAGTGCTACAAGTACAGAGAAATACCATTTGATCCTGCCAGAAAAACAATGAACTTCTAACTCTGAGATCAACACTGCAAAATCATCAGGGCAAATAAACACAACACAATACATTCCAAGGACTGGTCCTTCATACCTAATTGCACTTCAGCTTGCGGAGAGGCTCACTGCAGGGCTGATCCATGGTAAAATCAGGAGACCGCCTGGTGTGCCTAGACTCAGCACCATCAGCTGATCCGGATCATCTACAAGACAACATAGGCCAGAGTCTAGCCCAGTGATGGCGAACCTTGGCACCCCAGAAGTTTTGGAACTACATTTCCCATGATGCTCATGCACTCTGCAGTGTGGTTGAGCATCATGGAAAATGTAATTCCAAAACATCTGGGGTGTCGAGGTTCGCCATCACTGGTCTAGCCACTTCCTTACTGGGCACTTAAACCCCCCTCCTGCCCAGCCAATTTTCAGCTTTCAGCCCTGACGCATTTTGAATGACAATTGCGCGGTCATACAACGCTGTACCCAAATGAAATTTTTATCATTTTTTTCACACAAATAGAGCTTTCTTTTGGTGGTATTTAATCACAGCTGGGTTTTTTATTTTTTGCTAAACAAACAAAAAAAGATGGAAAATTTTGAAAAAAATAATAATTATGTTTCATAGTTTGTTATAAAATGTAGCAAATGATGGGCACTGATAGGTACAGATAAGGCGGCACTGATAGGCACAGATAAGGCGGCACTGATAGGCACAGATAAGATGGCACTGACGGGGACAGATAAGGTGGTACTGATGGGCACAGATAAGGCAGCACTGATGGCCACTGATAAGCTGGCACTGATTGGCACTGATGGGTGGCACTGATGGGCACTAATAAGTGTTACTGATAGGTAGCACTGATACATGGCACTGATGGGCACTGATAGGTGGCACTGATGGGCACTGGTAGGTGACACTGATGAGCAGCACTGTTGATAAGGCACTGATTGGTGACACTGATAGATGACATTGTGGGCACTGATAGGTGGCACTGTGGGCACTGATGGGTGGCACTGTGGGCACTGGTAGGTGGCGCTGGTGGGCACTGGTAGGCTGCACGGTTGTGCACTGGTAGGTGGCACTGGCAGGTGGCACAGGTGGGCACAGATGAGCTGGTGGCAGCTCTCCTTGATCGGGACCAATGTCCCTCTGACAGCCGCCGGTGATCAGCTTTTTTTTTCTCCTCACGTTATTAGCGCGAGGAGAAAAAATTGGCGATTGCCGGCTCTGTTTACATCACATGATCAGCTGTCATTGGCTGACAGCTGATCACGTGATAAGGGGTCAGGATTGAGGGGTTGGGATCTCATAGACTCGCTGATTACAGAGCGCGCCGCGCAGGCTGCTCGAGCACGGGAGGACATCTACTGATGCCCTCCCGGCAAAGTAGGTCCGCGCTGTAGCCATCATTTGGCTATAGCGCGGATCTGAAGAAGTTACGGACTGGCGGATGTCCAAGGGGATGAGCTGCACACTACTACACACTATTTGGTAATCTAGTGTATTTCAGATTATAATTACAGTGCCCCCTGTTGGTGAAAACTGGAGCTGCCTCACCACTCTGGTACTATACTGGGGCTCTGTGAGAGCCTGCGTGTCAAAATGTGCAGCCAGGAAACAAGGGTGACATTTATAGACCACCTTGAACTCTCCCATCGCTTCATGACAATCAGCAAGTATGCATGCATACACTCAGCATGACCTAAAGGGGCATGTATTGATTTTTTTTGTAACCATTGTTAGTGCTTTTTATATATATATATATATATATATATATATATATATATATATATGAAGAGTATTATTTTCTGGAGACCACTTTCTGCACCCCTACAGTGTTTCAGATCGGTAATGCAATAGAGAAGGATCTAATGTCCGTTAAATGTGTTGAAATTCCACGACAACATCTGTGCTTCCTGACGCATTCCTAGACATAGCTGAGCGTGTTAGGGTAGTGTAACCCCCGTTCAGCTTACTACTGACCTACATCACACTAGAACACCAGCTATCACTGCAACTTGATCATTTTTCTGGTGGTTTTTTTTTTGTTTTGCTTTTTTTTTTGTTTTTTCTTTTCTCTTTTTTTTAATAAACGGTGACTGAAAATGTCGAAAGCCATGAAAATATTCAGCAAATCCTAAGGCTCTCAATAGCCCACTGCCAAGAACAGAGACAGACAACAAATTAGCATTCCAAAATAAGGAAGCATTGCTTTTAATCTTATTAAAAAACAGTGGCTTCTGCCCCCCCCCCTTTTTTTTTTTTTTTTATTCTTAGTTCTCGGAAACAGATACTGATGCCCTCATTATCATAACTGCTGAAATCAGCTTTTGCTTTGAAGGGAAGTTGTTAATATTTGGAAATGGTTAGGTTTCCAAGATAGCTCTGATTGCAAATTCCCCGCTACTCTACCAGTTCCAAGGTCACAAGGAGATTCACCTGCCTACTGAGCTGAATGAATTCACTTGGCCAGGGTGCATGTATAATTTAACATCCTCCTCTCCAGGACCTTCATGCAGGTCTCAAAAAAAAAAAAAAAAAATATTTTTATTACAATAACAAATTGGTTCCAAAGCCATGAATTATGGATGCTGAAATTAGACTTGTCAATGAAATGCGTATCTAAACATACGGTAAATACGGAAGCAAAGCTGCTGGAGGCACACACTTCATTCTAAAACTTTGCTTCCTGTCAAATTATTTGATTGTCTCAATTTACTTTGTTTGAAGGAAGAAGCTTTTTTTTTTTTTTTTTTTTCAGATGAAGCTGCTAATGTCATGTAGGTTTGTCCAAAGTGCTTCTTTACAAGGACATGGATGGAAAGCAGCACAGACTACATTCCTTACAAACACTTTGCAGGTCTAGTAACCAGAAAATGATCAAACTGCATCTTAAAGAATTTACATGTATTATGTACATTATTGCCGCAGTGGGATATCTTCAGTTAGCCTGATGTCAATGTCATTAAAAAGCAGCTTTTTATCCTTTCTAAACATATTTTAATTTATTTTTGTTTTTTTGTTTTTCCGGTGAGCAAAATTATTACGCTTTAAATGTTTAGATATGTTTTTAAATGTTTTTTTTTTAATTGGTTGAACTTGTGTTTTTTTTTTCTTCAACCTAACTATGTAAGATAAATTGTGTTTATCACTCCTATAATGAAGGCTATTAATTCAATTAAAATAAGAACAACAGTAGTAATGAAATAAAATATAATTGTGCTGTTCGTCCTAACGTTGTAAAGTGCTGTGCAAACTGTTGGTGCTATATAAATAGAACAAGAATAAGTAATAAAATAAAATATCATTTTATTATAAATGCGCTGTTCGCCTCAACGTTGTAAAGTGCTGTGCAAACTGTTGGTGCTATATACATAGAACAAGAATAAGTAATAAAATGTCATTTTATTATAACTGTACTGGTCGCCCTGATGTTGTAAAGTGCTGTGCAAACTGTTGGTGCTATATAAACAAAAATAAGTATCAAAATATAATTTTATTATAACTGTGCTGTTGGTCCCTAACATTGTAAAGTGCTGTGCAAACTGTTGGTGCTCTATACATAGAACAAGAATAAGTAATAAAATAAATTATCATTTTATTATAACTGTGCTGTTCACCCCAACGTTGTAAAGTGCTGTGCAAACTGTTGGTGCTCTATAAATAGAACAAGAATAAGTAATAAAATAAAATAAAATATCATTTTATTATAACTGTGCTGTTCGCCCCGACGTTGTAAAGTGCCGTGCAAACTGCTGGCGCTATATAAATAATAATAATAATAATTTTAACATTTTTAATTTAAAATGTAATATAATAACCCTAACATTGTAAAGTGCTGTGCAAACTGTTGGCGCTATATAAATAAGAATAAGAATAATTTTAACATTTTTAATTTAAAGTGTAATATAATATAAAGAGAATTACATATTCATCTTTGTTTGTATTGGTTTTGGTGAAATAACTGCCTCTTATTTTCATTTTTTTTTTCATTTACAAATAAAGTGCAAAAACAGGAAATTGGTTAAAAAATTTTTTAAAAAGACATCAATTATGCAAATATGCAAATTTGTATTTTGTGAAATGATTAACACTTCTTTTTTTTTTTTTTTATAGTTCTACAAGGTGTACAGGAATATGCCACAAATAACGCTCTTTTTTGACACTACATAACTATCATTGCAATAAATAATTCTTTGGAATATTCATATCAAAGATAGGTAAAATCGGAGGACAATTTAAATTAGGGGTTGCACATTTTCTTAAATTCGGAGCTGCCAATGTGACACCATACAAGTAGCCTATCATATTTATCCCTGACCTCTCTGTGATTCTTGTGTGGGTGGTTTGTCTGCAGGTTGCAGCAAGATAGATGCTCTGGTGATTGAAGGGGAGCACCCAACACAGTGCCGGAGGAGACAACACAATAGAATGTCTAAGCAAAGCTACAGCCTCATATTTAAAATGTATATTCATACATGTTTTTTTTGGGGGGGGAGGGGAGCTGCAGCAAAGAGTTAAAACACTTTTAGAATTGCCTTTCCTATTTTTGCTGACCTTCCTTCTTCTGATAATGCATTTTTCCAATAGATGGCTGATTCTGATTTGCAAAATTCGTTTTGAAGAGTGAAATGTTTTATTTTTTTTTTTCTGCAGCTTTTATTCTCATGTAAAATAAGCACCTCTTATGGTCAAAAGGACTATATGTGAAAATAAACTTGAGTCAGATTTGTATGAATAATTAAGATTAAAATGTTTTCTCTCTTTTTTTTTTTTCCTCTTCGCAATGCCTTCTATTTCCATGTTTATATTAAAACATTTATATCATGTCAAGCTAACTTGTGGCAAAAAAAAAGATGTTCTGCTAGGAAAATAAGAAAAATAGAAGTTGTTCTACATACATTTATATATATATATATATATATATATATATATATATATATATATATATATATATAAATTACAATTCCATGCAGCTTTCATGACTTACTAATACGTTGATGTAAAATTAAACAATTTCTGCAATGCTATGAATAAATATAATTTATATATTATAAATAAACATTTAAACATTAACATTTTTTTTAATTTTTAATTAAAAACAACATTTTACATGAATATTGATGAAATGCAAATATTTTTTTTAGTTAGCTATTAACTGTAATAGTCATAATTATATCATACTTATAGCAAAAGTTTAAAACGAAATGGTAATTTATTTATTTATTCAGCTGATATAAGGAAAAGCAGCTCATTTGTGTATATATAAATTTGTTTGCTGAAAATTTTAAATTTCACCTAAATCTGTTAAAAACCCTAGAAAAATAAACATTTATAAATTTAAACAATCCTTTGTATTAAAAAATAAAATAAAATAATATAGGAGCCTTTCCTAAGAAATATTAAATTATTAAATATTAAGGATACGGTTAAAAGATTACAAATTGCAGACCATGCAATGACAGCAGGTTGTTTGGTCAATTAAACGCTTTCGATCTGGGGAACCAAATTATTTTGGCTAAGATTATATAAATACATATGTTAAACAGTACTTAAAAAATAAAATGGTAAAAGGTACTTCAGAGGGCAAGTTTGTGGGTCTGGAGATTCCTGTTGACACAGTGAGTGGTCCCTCACATATAATGCAAACAATTACCCTTTCCCTGCTTTAGATGAAAAGACGGAACCCTTGCATGCTGCAGGCTGATTCATTCCAAATACCAACAAACTAATTTGAAAATAAAACAGGAGAATAATGGTTGGACCTGCTGTATACACAACAAGGATCTGGAAATTAGGGGAAAGGATTTGTATATTTACAAAAAAAAACAGAAAAAAAAAAAAAAACGTGTTTGATTGTTAAGAAACATTTCTTCCCTACGCATGAAATGCAGTTTTGTTTTGTCCTGCCAGGCAGGAGCCACTTGGAAGAATTCCGTTTGTCACCAAGTGATGTGTCTCAGATATTGAAGGGAAATGCATTTTGTAAGCCGAAGAAGAGAAGGAAGCAGCACATTCTAAAAAAAAATAAAATCAATTTTGGGGTGTTAATTGATAAAGATTATTGCTTTAAAAAGTAATTTTAGAAGCATTATGTAAATGCATTTTTTTAAAGGCAAGTAAATAAAACAAAGAGGCATTTTTTTTTAACTGTTTAAATTATGTTTATTTTTTTTTTTTAAAGGGCATCAGCTCACAAAATAGATAAAGTAACATATTTCTACTGAGCATTGAAGCATCAGTATTAACATAGGCGTGCGTGGGGGGGGGGTGCATGGGCACACCCTTATCGCCCCGCGTGCGGCACAGAATTCCCCGGCTGATATTATACCAAAGCCCCCCAATAGGGCTCCTAAATTAAAAAAAAAAATAATATAAAAATAAAACTGTTATTATTAAAATAAAAAAAATTGTAAAAAATAATAATTAAAAAAAATAATAAAAATAATAAAAAATCTACTGACACGTCCACCTGCTCTATTGACACCATTCACTGCCCTACTGTTTTTATAATTATTTATATAAGAGTGTGTGTGTGTGTATAAATATATATACACACACACACTCTATTATATATATATATATATATATATATATATATATATATATTACACATAGAGACACACACACACATGCGTGTTTGAGCTTTAGGGGTGCACACCTATGAGTATTAATGTTACAATAATGCCCTGTACACACGGTCGGACATTGATCGGACATTCCGACAACAAAATCCTAGGATTTTTTCCGACGGATGTTGGCTCAAACTTGTCTTGCATACACACGGTCACACAAAGTTGGCGGAAAATCCGATCATTCTGAACGCGGTGACGTAAAACACGTACGTCGGGACTATAAACGGGGCAGTAGCCAATAGCTTTCATCTATTTATTCTGAGCATGCGGATTTGTGTACACACGATCGGAATTTCCGACAACGGATTTTGTTGTCTGAAAATTTTATATCCCGCTCTCAAACTTTGTGTGTCGGAAAATCCAATGGAAAATGTGTGATGGAGCCTACACACGGTCGGAATTTCCGACAACAAGGTCCTATCACACATTTTCCGTCGGAAAATCCGACCGTGTGTACGGGGCATTAGTGTTATAGTATAATATAGTGTTACAATACGATACATACAAAATTTGACTTAGAGATTGACTACGAAACGAAAGCGCGCCGGATTCCTTTAAAAAAAAAAAAAAGGAAACCGAGCCCCAACATATGTGAACCGAGCCTAAAGCGCAGGTAAACCCCCAACTGAATGACTTTTAATTTGCCAAAAAAAAAAACCTGGGGGTTGATTTACTAAAGCCTGGGTCGGATTTCGAAAAGAATTTTCTTTCGAAAATCGTAACTAAGAATTTTTGCTCGAATTTCACACCATTAATGGGGCTGCAGAAAATGGACGATTTTGGTGCCGCCACCGAAAATTTGAGTGATCGGGCATGTTGGAAATTTTTTTTCAAAAACTAATGATTTTCTAATCAGTGATGGGAGAATTGTGTGAGAAATGTCATCGAAAAAGAAATGCGCGTGAGCGCAAAAAAAAAAGAATATTACCGGAAAGAAAAGAAGATTTCCGGGCACAATAATTATTTTCTGTAGCAATATGAGGTGAAAGTGAAGGCTTGGTTAGTCAAAATGTCGAAATCAATGGGGGGGGGGGGGGGGGGCACCATCAGAATTACAAAAGGCTCTAAATTTCTGATCTTTAAAAGGAAAATTCATCCGGAATTCGACCCATGTATAGAGTGCAAAATCTGGTGCAGCTCTGTATGGCAGCCAATCGGCTTCTAACTTCAGCTTGTTCTATTAAAGTGACACTAAAGGTTCGATTTTTATTTTTGTAAAAATAACAAACATGTCATACTTCCCTCCACTGTGCAGCTCGTTTTGCACAGAGCAGCCCCCGAATGGCATTTTCTGGGGTCCCCTGGCGGCTCTCCCAGCTCCTCCCGGTCTCAGGACCCCCTGGGAAAAACGCTCTCCCGGGGGGGGTCACCTTGCGGGCGCACTCCCTGCATTTCGGTGTCCATAGCCGCCGAGTGCACCCGGCACCTGCTTCATTGGATTTGACTGACAGCAGCGCGAGTCAATGGATGCACTGCTATCAATCTATCCAATGAAGAGCCAAGAAGAGCCGAGAAGCCCGGGCAACGATCAAGCGCGGTAAGAGCGCGGGACTTTTGAGGGCTCAGGTAAGTAAACTGGGGGGGGGGGCTGGGGGGGCCGGTAATCATCAGATATTTTTTCACCTTAATGCATAGGATGCATTAAGGTGAAACAACATCAACCTTTACATCCCCTTTAAGCTTTGACAATCAAACCTGGAAGCTGATTGGCTTCTATGAGGAGCTGCACCGGATTTTGCACTCTCCCGTTTTAGTAAATCAACCCCTCTGAGTGTAGCCATGTTGAATAATAATTTTCAGACATAAGCTTACATTATAACATTTTCTTATTCAATTTTCTTTAGATTTTCCTTCAACTCTGTAGTGCAAGGGCTTGCCTGATTGCATTTCCAATTGAAAGTGTTTAGGTGTGACCTCATATTGGAAGGTTTTGGTAAATCTACAGGAAAATTGTACAATACAATTGTATAATGTAGAAGGCTGGCCATACATTACACAATTTTCTTGTACAATTTCCCTGTAGATTTACCAATACCTTCAATTATTAAGCCAAACTCTGTATTCATTTAATCTTCTATTTGAACATGCACTTTAACCACTTAAGCCCTGGAAGATTTGACCCCCCCTTCCTGACCAGAGCACTTTTTGCGATTCTGCACTGCGTCACTTTAACTGACAATTGTGCAGTCCTGCGACGTTGTACCCAAACGTAATTGACGTCCTTTTTTTTCCCCCAAAAAGAGCTTTCTGTTGGTGGTATTTGATCACCTCTGCGGTTTTTATTTTTCAGCTATAAACAAACAAAGTGCGACAATTTTGAAAAAATATTTTTTACTTTTTGCTATAATAAATACCTCCCAAAAAAAATA
The DNA here is from genome assembly GCA_037952925.1 of Lithobates clamitans. NCBI lineage: Eukaryota > Metazoa > Chordata > Amphibia > Anura > Ranidae > Lithobates > Lithobates clamitans. The sequence continues at coordinate 544,298 of JBBGZY010002473.1, forward strand.
TATACATATATATATTTCCTCAGTTTAGGCCGATATGTATTCTTCTACATATTTTTGGTAAAAAAAACATTGCAATAGGTGTATATATATTGGTTTGCGCCAAAGTTAAAGCATCTACAAAATAGGGGATAGTTTTATGGCATTTTTATTATTCTTTTTTTTTTATTAGTAATGGCGGCGATCTGCGTCTTTTATCGCGACTGCGACATTATGGCAGACATATCGGACAATTTTGACACTATTTTGGGGCCAGTGACATTTATACAGCAATCGATGCTATAAAAATGCACCAATTACTGTGTAAATGTCACTGGCAGGGAAGGGGTTAGCCACTAGGGGGTGATGAAGGGGTTAAGTGTGTCCTAGGGAGTGATTCCAACTGTAGGGGGGAGGGGCTACCCAGGACATGACAGGGAGCAGTAGATCTCTGTCATGTCACAAGGCAGAACGGGGAATTGCCTTGTTTACATAGGCATCTCCCAGTTCTGCCTCTCCACACCGCAATCGCGGGCCACCGGAGATCATCAAGTTTCCGGGACCCGAAAGGCGGCAAATTTAAAGGAACGTACCTTTACGCCCATTCGCCTGCCTGTGCCATTCTTCTGACGTACATCTGTGTGCGGCGGTCGGCAAGCGGTTAAAGATATGCTGCATGTATGCTTATTTTGCGATTATTTATATTATGCATAGGAAGAAAACAGAATTCATGTACAGAAATGATCCGATATCTTAACTGCATGTTGGGTCATATTCCATTAATTAAGACATTAACACACTATTGGGGTTTATTTACTAAAACTGGAGAGTGCAAACTCTCCATTGAAACCAATCAGCTCCCAGGTTTTTTGTTTTTTTTGTTTTTTGTTTTGTTTTTTCGTCAAAGTTTAATTGAACAAACTGAAGTTAGAAGCTGATTGGTTCCCATGCAGAGCTGCACCAGATTTTGCACTCCAGCTTTAGTAAATCAACCCCCATTGGCTACTTACCTGACCGGTGACTTTACTGTTGATCTGCACGGGATCATTTACATACAAGCGCTGCGCAAACTGTTGGCGCCATATAAATCTTGTATAATAATGTAATATTGCCACATAAAATAGTGCCCTAAATATAAATAAAAGAATTTTGTACTTAACTTATATCAATTTAAAGGAAACATAAAAGATTAGCTAAATCCAACCTGGGGTACCTTCTGGGTTCTTCAGGGGTGCCTTGGCAAAAATGCATAAAAATTACTACAAATTGCCCAAAAAAATGTTTGGTCGGTGATTGGATCAAGCTTGCCTTTTTTGTTACCCAAAGTCACAGGTTTTTATTTAGCAGCATTACAACCCAGATCAGCCACTGGCATCCTAACAACCAATGACATCATCGGTTGATAAGGACCATGTTGGGTGCCTGCTCAGCCTCTTTGTTTGCCCCTCCCCTGTGTCTCTCTGCCTGCACTGGGGTACATTAGCAGAGAGAGGGTGAGGAACGGAGGGAGCACCAGTTTGTAGAGGTGGAGGGATAAGGCTACTTTCACACTGATGCAGTTTTCAGGTGTTTTAGCACTAAAAATAGTGCCTGTAAAGCGCCTGAAAACTGCCTCTCATGCTTCCCCAGTGTGAGCATCCGAGTGCTTTCACACTGGGGCGGTGCGCTTGCGGGACGGGAGAAAAAGTCCTACAGGCAGCATCTTTGGGGCGATGTATACACCCCTCCTACACCGCCCCTGCCCATTGGAATGAATAGGCAGCACTTCGCAAGTGCCTGTAAAGCGCCTCCGAAGCGCCACAGCACAGGTGCTTTTAACCGTTTCTTCAGCCACTAGCGGGGGTTAAAGGAACCGCGCTAGCAGCCAAAAAGTGCCGCTAAAACGACAGTAAGATCGCCACTAAAACTTGCGGTGCTTTACCGCTAACAGACCCGCCGCCCCAGTGTGAAAGGGGTCTAAATGATCTCTATTGTTGGGTGTCCCACATGTGTGGATGCTGCTGAAACTATTCGTTTTTTTTTTTTTTTACATTTAGTATGGGGTGCTTCAGGATTGTGCATCATTTTTAAAGGGTACCTTGACTGAAATAAGGTTGAGAAACACTGGTGTATATCTTGAAGCAAGATGTCATCAAATTAGGAAGGTGTACAGCAGTGATGGCGAACCTTGGCACCCCAGATGTTTTGGAACTACATTTCCCATGATGCTCATGTACTCTGTGGCGTAGTTGAACATCATGGGAAAAGTAGTTCCAAAACATCTGGGGGTGCCAAGGTTCGCCATCACTGGTATAGGGGAAGATTTACTAAAACTAGGGAGAGTGTCAAATCTGGTGCAGCTCTGCATAGAAACCAATCCGCTTCCAGGTTTTATTGTCAAAGCTTAACTGAACAAGCTGAAGTTGGAAGCTGATTGGCTGCCATGCACAGCTGCACCAGATTTTGCACTCTCCAGGTTTAGTAAAGCCCATTGTCTATTACTGTTGATCTGCATGGGATCCTTTACCTTATAAAGGTAATATTCCCACGTAAAAAGTATATACGTTGGAAATGCAGTTATTCACCCATTTAGATAGTAACAGTTTTTTTTTGTTTTGTTTTGTTTTTTTTACCTGAACCTTTTATTATCTGCGTTAAAGTGCAATTCTGGTCATAAAACAAATTTTACAGTATTCAGCTGCATTAAATATAAAGAACAACCTTTGGAAATTTTTTTTTCTTTTTTACTCACCTTTTTAAGTCTGTTGCTAGGGGGTCCCTCGTAATCTGCCTCTTCCTCTCCAAGACGCCTGACGTCATTTCCCCTCGGCGCCTGTGCTCGCTAGTGCTCCTGGGAGGTGTCTGTCATCATTTCCCAGGAGTCACTGGGCAGCGTCGAGGGCTGTAATCGGCGCTACAGCCGCCGTTGAATCGCGCATGCGCCAGATCGAGAGGTGCATGTTGGTTACCCAGCATGCACCTCTACAAAGATATCCCAGGAAGCGATCTCGATGTGAGCTTCACATGTCCACATTAATGATGGAAACGGCCACAAACCAAAGAATACAATATTTCGGTAAGGAATTTATATATTTGAAAAATATATCTAGATCATTGTATATTATTATTTTAATTACAGTAGCAATAATACTAGGATCCAAAAAAAATAAATAAAAAAATGTTTTTGCCGGAACTCCGCTTTTATACAAAACTATGGTGTTGATTTACTAAAACTGGAGAGTGCAAAATCTGGTGCAGCTGTGCATAGAAACCAATCCGCTTCCAGGTTTTGTTATCAAAGCTTAAGGCTGGGTTCACACTGATGCAGCCACGGGTCCCAGCCGGGGGTCCGGTGCGGGTCTGTTCACCGATTCAGGTGCGAATCAGGTCAGAATTTTTGCCTGAATTCACACCTGAAACAGAGCCAAAGATGCACAGGACCCTTTTCCAATGCGGACCACCCCCCCCCCCAGAGCTGTGTGAATCGGCTACATTGAGAGCCGGTCACACTCTCCTGTCATGCGAATTGGATGCGGGGAAAACCCACATCCAATTCGCATCAGTGTGAACCCAGCCTAATAGAACAAGCTGACGTTAGAAGCTGATTGGCTGCCATGCAGAGCTGCACCAGGTTTTGCACTCTCCAGTTTTAGTACATCATCCCCATTGGGTACCGATCTGACCGGTGACTTTACTGATGATCGGCATGGGATCATTTACATATAAAGGTAATATTCCCGCACAAAAATATTCATGTTGGTTAAAGCAGTTATTCAGCCAGTTTACCGGAGCCTTTCATTATCTGCATTTATACAATGCATTAATGCAATACAATGCAGTTAAGCGTGGGAGCAGCCATTTTGAATAATTATCTACCCTACCCAGGCAGGACTGGGACCTCCTAGTTCTATGGGGTTGATTTACTAAAGGCAAAGAAACTGGGCACTTGGCAAGAGCAGTTGCTCCAGAGCTTAGTAAATGAGCAGAATCTTTGATGACTTCCATCATCCAATCAGGGGCAAGCAAAAATGCTGTTTTAAAAGAAAAAAAAAATTCTTTGCGATTAGGTATTCTTTGCAAAGTGAAGATTTACCTGATTTACTATGCCCTTTCCAAAGTGCACAGTCTATTTGCACTTCGTACATCTACCCGTGTGCCTCTTTCTGCCATAAAGCTGTGGATTTAAATAAAAAGGCGCCAAAAACCATCGATTTCCCGCTACTGAATACATAACAATAGCAGTATAAATTTAAAATGTAAAAAAAAAAAAAAAGTAATCTCCACATTGCTTCCAACCTCCTCTAGAAATCTAAAATTGCTCTGTGCAGTTCACAAATTTTCTTTAAGCCAGGCCAGCAGATTTGTGTTTTCTTCAATGGCCAATCTGATTAGGTGGGGTGAGGGGGGGGGGGGTCTATCTCGGCTAATCTGGTGCGAAAAGGATATTTACCAAACCTTTCCCTCCATAAATTTTCACATACATCTCAAAATGGATCAAAATAACAATAAAAAAAACGAGGGTGGTAATAAATAATAGTACAGAAATGATAGAAACAAAAGAATGATGGCAGAAAAAAAGACCACGTGGTCTATCTAGTCTGCCCTTTCTTTTTTGTTTTTCAGATTTGTTTTTTAATATTTTTGTTTGAGGCTAGAGCTTTGTTCATCTTTGTGGTCTATCTAGTCTTCCCTTTTTTTTTTTAGTTTTTAGGATTTTTTTTGTTAATATTTTTGTCTGAGGATAGGGCTTTGTGGTCTATGTATGCTGCTTTTTTTTTTTTTTTTTTAAGATTTTTTTAAAATATTTTTGTCTGAGGATAGAGCTTTGTTCACTTTTGTGGTCTAACTAGTCTGCCCTTTTTTGTTTTGTTTTTCACATTTTTTTAAAATATTTCTGTCTGAGGATAGAGCTTTGTTCACCTTTGTGGTCTATATACTGTATGCTGCCCTTTTTTTTTTTTTTTTTTAAGATTTTTTAAAAATATTTTTGTCTGAGGATAGAGCTTTGTTCACCTTTGTGGTCTAATTAGTCTGCTTTTTGTTTTTTAGATTTTTTTTATACATAAATATATTTTTGTCTGAGGATAGAGCTTTGTTCATCTTTGTGGTCTATCTGTGCTGCCCTTTTTTTTGTTTTTAAGATTTTTTTAAATATTTTTGTCTGAGGATAGAGCTTTGTTCACCTTTGTGGTCTAATTAGTCTGCTTTTTGTTTTTCAGATTTTTTTTTATACATAAATATATTTTTGTCTGAGGATAGAGCTTTGTTCATCTTTGTGGTCTATCTGTGCTGCCCTTTTTTTTGTTTTTAAGATTTTTTAAAAAATATTTTTGTCTGAGGATAGAGCTTTGTTCATCTTTGTGGTCTAACTAGTCTGCTTTTTTTTTGTTTTTAAGATTTTTTTTAATATTTTTGTCTGAGGATAGAGCTTTCTTCATCTTTGTGGTCTATCTAGTCTGCCTTTTTTTTGTTTTTAGGATTTTTTTTTTAAATAATTTTGTCTGAGGATAGAGCTTTCTTCATCTCTGTGGTCTATCTAGTATGCCCTTTTTTTTGTTTTTAAGATTTTTTTTCTATATATTTTTGTCTGAGGATAGAGCTTTGTTCATCCCAGGCGTATACACATTTGTTTGCTGTTGATTGAAATGATGTTAGCTCTGTAGAGAAAATCTGAACCATGTTGGTACACAATGAGCCTGCACGGATGGAATGGCATACTGCTGGACAGATCACGTTAGTTACATTGCCTGATGTACTAGCTGTGTATTGGTGTGATCATTGCAGAAGCGATTAAGATATTTGGTATAACTTATAGAAAAAAAAAAAAGTCTCCATGACTTTCGGCATTACCTAACCTTCCAGTGTATTGAGAGGGATATTTAATTACTATCTAAATTTACTGCAGAGCGTGTACAAGCGTCCCTTCATTGTATTCACCGGTAAGAGGGAGCGATGGCAGGAGCGGCTTGCTGCTCCCCACCTATTATGAGACGGTTGAGCACAGCTGTGCCACAACCACTACTGGGGGAGATAAGATTTAAGAATTGAGTCTCATAAGCTGACCATATCTACATCTTCCATCTCCCCGCGCAGAGATGGAATTTTAATGAAAATATTTTACCTCTTCCAGGTTATAATGACCAAACAAATGTAATTATCTGAAGCAACAGAAGGACTAAAGTTATACAGGAACATGCTACAGTGGAAGCCATCAAGGTTTTTTTTTTTAACTGCATTCATAAAGGTTGAAAGAGTTCTAATGGATTTACATAATTAGAAATATTGACTGTAGCCAGAGAGCTTCAATTTGCTTTAAAAATATAAATGTATTTCTAGTACCAAAACAAACTTTATCGCAACAGAAAGTTACAGACACTTTGGAGTTGATTTACTAAAACTGGAGAGTGCAAAACAGTAGCGGCTGGTGCGCCATTTTTTTTTGGGGGGGGGGGCGGCAAACAGACCCTCTCCCACCCCCCCGCTCGCCCATTTGCCAGCCCCGCACGCCAGCCCCGCTCGCAAGCCTGCCAGCCCCGCACTTACCCCATCCAGGTTGCGGGCGGCTTCTCCTCCCGGCACACCTGATCGCTTCTCCTCCTGGCCAATCTGGTCTCAGGACCCGCTTCCTGTCCCGATTGGCCGGGAGGAAAAGCAGGAAGACAACAGTTGATTTGCTGTTGTCACAAGTGGATGGGTTTAGGGCACAGTGCTCTGCATTCTGAGCCCAACCTTTTTGAAGATGGCTCTAATTAAGTGCTTCACAATAAAAAAAAACCCACATGGAGAGTAGGGGCCGGCGCATAGAGATTAGGGGGGCGATTCCCCTGCGTCCTTTATTGACGGGCCGCCGCTGGTGTAAAATCTGGTGCAGCTCTGCATAGAAACCAATAAGCTTCCAGGTTTTATTGTCAAAGCTTATGGTGGTTTTAAAGGCACCAGGTTTTTTATCTTAATGCATTCTATGCATTAAAGTGGAGTTCCAGGCAAAAATACAAATAGGTCTTGTACAATAGGCCACCCTACTCCCTCTTGTTTTTTGGATATAATTTTTATTTCTTCTATTTGTTTTGTACCTTTTCTTGTTCCTTTAAGGTATACTTCTGTCCTAACCTTGCTGCAGTGAGGTACGTCATTTCCGCATCTGCATCGGCCCTCCCCCCCCACAACCCCACCCTCTGCCTTCTGGGATCTGTGTGTGCTATTATAAAGGATTAGTAGTAGTAAAAAAAACATATAAGATTATTTAATATTAATATTTTAGGGATGTGACAGGGGGTGTGTCCTATGTCTTCATATCTTCGCTACTAGGTGTACCTCGTTCCCATCTCAAAAAGTTGAGAGGTATGCCCTTTTTTAGGGTAACCAGCTGCTTCATCCTCTCCTCTGCAGAAGACGCTTACTGACATAGGAAAGCCGGAGCTGCAGGATCATTTGACTAGACCAGAGTGTTTTACTCACCAGATCACCAATCAGGTTTCCAGTATTCAAGTTCCAAAATAGATTAGGAAGGTATAGAGGAAGATTTACTAAAACTATAAAAATAGGAGGTGTTTTACTCGCCAGATCACCAGGTGAAAATAAAGGAAGAAAAATCCAAAGAAAAGAAAATGAATGCAGCCACCACATCTACGGTTTGGTCATCTTGTTTTTTTTCCCCCTTGGGAGTTGATGTATGGGAAGAACCACAAGACCACCCGGGGTGGTGGGTCACATTTGTCGACAGTTCCCTTGTAATCCAGCTTGAGAAAGCAGCGCACATTCTCCCTCGTGTTCTACCTACTGCGCATGCTCTGAAACGCATTGCGGCTTAGTGGCGTCGTCCGGGTCGATGTTGCGTTCCATCGTGAGTTTCAACCCTCGCTTTGAGCTCTTCCTCCTTACCACCATCCAGCCAGCCGGAAAACAGCCTTCGCAAGTGTCTGACTACTACAGCGCGGGCTCGCAAAGCCCCTACACCCACTGACGTGGTTCCTTGGACTCATCTTTGCTGTGACATGCCCTTTTTATACTAATTTCATATGAGTTTTATACTTTAGGCCTTTATTAAATCATCTTACAGTCTGCACTCAGAGGCGCCTGCGTTTCTCTCTTTCTCTTTGCATGTATTGGAGGGAGCTCCCACTCCTCCCCTTCAAGGCTAGCACTGAATTCGTGGACCTGTTTGGCTGTCCTACAGAACAATAATTTACATTATTTCTGGACTTTTTTTACTTATACCTGATTTGTTCTCCTACCAGCGGCAGGATAATTTTTGTTCTTTTGAGGGGAACCATAATGCTGATGCGGCCCATCATAAAATTTGAGTTTGACACCTCTGTAGTATAGGAGATGATGTCACATGGTGTAAGAATTCAATACCCACCAGCTTGCAGCCATATTTAAACTGTGAATTGTGGGTGGATTCGTGGGCATCCACAGAACTTTTTTAAAGTGGGGGGGCATCATTTTAAGGTCACCCATGCCCTGTCCCTTTTTGACAATGTCATGAAGGTGGGGGGGGCTTAGTCATTATCACGTAAAGCGCAGGCATGTGCCCATCATATGCAGCCTCACTGTGCCCATCATTAGCGGCCTGTACAGTAGGGAGGGTGTACAGTACAGGGTGTCCTTGCTTCCTCCTCCTCCAGTCCTCCGTAAGCGTTTCTACACCACTCCAGTCCACTTGAGTGGGCAGCACCGGCCGGATCTATATCTGACAGTCTGCACTCTTCAGAGGGACTGGAGGCTAGAACCAAGCGGCCGAGCCATCGCATCGGATGATTGTCGGTGGGGGAGGGACGGACGATCAGAGAGCAGCAGTCACTCAGCAGTGTCTGCGGTGGCCGCGGTGATTCCAGAGGGGGGCACTCGCCCCCCCCCCCCTTGCCCCTACCTGCCAACGCCTATGGGTGGATTTGACTTTACGTCCATGCGAACGCTGTACCTCGTGCATCAGTGTGCTAATTATTCATGACAATCTATTTGACTTCTATTTTACCAGGACTAGTTCATTTTACAACATGCCTGCACCCACGTGACTCAGACATTAGTTATTGCAGATAGATAGAAGCAAGATTAATTTTCTTAGCTATTACGTCTCTGTTTGGTTAGAGTGGTGGATAGAAGTGGTCAGGGCGTTCCTATCTAACAGTGTTTTTCAATTAGTGTATATGTCCGTGTAAACCATGTTATTTAGCTTAGAGAGCTGTAAAGCTTTATGGGAAGATACTTGTAAAGCACTTTAACTGCCAAATAACAGCCATGTTACTTAGACATTCGGAGAATGTGATCGTTAGTGTTTGATTGTCATACATCTGTGAATGCGGCTCATTCTGAAAAATATATGTATGTGGGGAGCATTACACCGGGCTGACAGTCCATTTCAATGATTGCTGACCCTTGTGCCCCGTGTGAGTTCAGAATACAAAGATATCTCCCCTGCTGCTGTTTTTAACAGATGGAAAATAATCCAAATATGCAGAAAATGAGGGTATCCTGGGGTCTGTTGAGGTTTATTATATGCTTTATGCTATATTGCTGGCTATGTCGCATAGAACATCAGGAATAAAGTAGTGGGACTGTCAATAAGCTCACAGTAAAGATGTTCAGCTCTATAATTTATAGAAGTAAAGTATAGAAGTAATGTTGATTATTAAGATATTAGCTTTTAAAGCAGAACTCTATCAAAACAGATAAGTACACAGTTGATACATTTTTGTAAACTGTTTTGACTGGCAAAGTATTTGTAATTCTGTTCAGCTCACCTTACACTCACCCATCTCAGCCATTAGTTGGCACATTTTTATGAGAAAAATAGAATGGCTAGTAAAAAAAACAAAAAAACAGGTAGACTTTTCTCAGTGGAGAAAAGACATTGATTCTCCTAGGACACGCACAAATCTGAGGCATGCTGGAAGTGGGAAAGACCATGCCTGGCTAGCCAATGAGTTTTGTTTTGCCAATATCCACATCGACCTGTAGGTAGCAGTATAACTGTAGAAGTATAATTGTATCACATGTCTGAATCCATAGGCTTGTGCGGGGGTGGTCCCAGGTGCTGGGCACACCCTAATCACTCTGTGCAGTGCCAACTCCCCCTACTGCCTGCCCCCCCCTATGTTGCTCTCCCTGCAGTGCTGCTGGCTTCCCTCCTCTTCCCTCGGCTGTTGCGGGTGATGTTTACGGTTGGAGAGTGGAGGAATGAGCTCGCCAATATCAGTGGCGGCCCGTCCATTGGGGGCGCAGGGGTGCCGCCCCCCTAATCCATGCGCCCGGTCCCTAATCTACATAAAGGGGTGCATGAATTCCAATGGGTTTTTTTTTTCTTTTTTAGAAGTACGTGATTAGAGCCAGAGGCACTAATTGGCTTAAAAAAAGGGTGGGCTTGAGGCACACTGTGCCCTGAGCCCACCCAGGTGTGTGACAATAGCAAATTAATATTCGCTATTGTTGTCCTAATTCTCCTCCCGGCCAATCATGAAGCGGATAAGACCCGATTGGCCGAGAGGAGTAGCAATCGTATTGGCCACCGCGTCAAGGGAAGCCACCGAGGAGTAAGCCATCGTGAAGCCCGAGACGCAAAGGAGGAGGAGACGCAGGAAGGACCTCAAGCTGACCTAGATGGTGTAAGTGCAGGGCCGACCGATCGAGGGCGGCGGGATGTCTTGTCCCCCCCCCCCCAAATAGACAGCACCAGCCGCCACTGGTCAATATGCCATTTACTGGCTCCTTCCTTTTCTAAATTAACCCCAGTGAACACACTCACTGTGTCCATATATATTATATAATATATATAAATGAGTTTACTATGCTGCAGTTTATGAATGAACGGAAAGCCACTCAGCACAGAACACTTCCCATGCATTCACTGTCCAGTGCAGCTGAGGCTGCAGAGAAAGGCGTGTGTGTTTGAGTTTTGTGGTGCACACCCTAATGCAATAGGCTGCGCACACCTATGGCTCAATCCTGTGTCCCTTAATGAATGATAAAGGAGACAAAAAGCAGCTTGTGATGCAATACTCACCTTCAATCTGGGAGATATCCCCTGTAGTACATATGTACTTCTATTTCACAAGACGCCCCCCGTATTCCAGGTTAATTGAAGCTCAGCTTCATTACTGTGCTTGCAGGACATAGACCTGCCCCAGAGTGGATGTCACTATGGCACCTTGCAATCACTGCGTATGCATGCAGAGAATGGTGCTGATGTCTTCAGTACCGCTCTTTGTAAGGACCAGCCACCGATGGAAAAGATCGGTAGAAGAAGAGCATCGGTGCTTCACTTGACAGGCTAGGAGACATCAGAAAATGATAAATACACTGCTCCAAAAAATTTAGGGAACACCTTTTTAATACAGAGTATAGCATCAAGTCAGTTAAACTCCTGGGTTATTGATCTGGTCAGGTAAGTATCAGAGGGGGGTTGTTAATCAGTTTCAGCTGCTTTGGTGTTAATGAAATTAACAACAGGTGCAATAGATGGGCAACAATGAGACGACCTCCAAAACAGGAATGGTTGTACAGGTGGAAGCCACTGATATTTTTTTTACTTACTCATCTTTTCTGACTGCTTTTTGCTAGTTTTGCATTTGGCTAGGGTCATTGTCACTGCTGGTAGCATGAGGCGATACCTGGACCCTATAGAGGTTGCACAGGTAGTTCATCTCCTCCAAGATGGCACATCAATACGTTCCATTGCCAGAAGGTTTGCTGTGTCTCCCAGCACAGTCTCAAGAGCATGGAGGAGATTCCAGGAGACAGGCAGTTACTATAGGAGAGCTAGACAGGGCCGTAGAAGGTCCTTATCCCATCAGCAGGACCGGTATCTGCTCCTTAGTGCAAGGAGGAACAGGATGAGCACTGCCAGAGCCCTACAAAATGACCTCCAGAAGGCCACTGGTGTAAATGTTACTGACCAAACAATCAGAAACAGACTTTATGAAAATGGCCTGAGGGCCTGACGTCCTCTAGCGGGTCCTGTGCTCACTGCCCGGCACAGTGGAGCTCGATTGGCATTTGCCATTGAACACCAGAATTGGAAGGTCCACCACTGGTGCCCTGTGCTTTTCACAAATGAGAGCAGACGTGAAAGGGTCTGGAGAATCCGTGGCGAATGTTATGCTGCCTGTAACATCTTTTACCATGACTGGTTTGGTGGTGGGTCAGTGATGGTCTGGGGGGACATATCCATGGAGGGACACACAGACCTCTACAGGCTAGACAATGGCACCCTGACTGCTATTAGGTATCAGGATGACACCTATAAGTTTACATAGCCCAGCAGAATTTATGATTTATTGGCCGTTTTTCAGAGAATATGAATGATAACACAAAAACGTTTATTTCACTCGTGGTTAGTATTTTTGGCTGAAGCCATTTATTATCAATCAACTGTGTTTACTCTTTTTAAATCATAATGACAACAGAAACTACCCAAATGACCCTGATCAAAAGTTTACATACCCTGGTGATTTTGGGCTGATAACATGCACACAAGTTGACACAAAGGGGTGCGAATGACTTTTAAAGGTAACCATCCTCACCTGTGATCTGTTTGCTGGTAATTAGTGTGTGTGTATAAAAGGTCAATGAGTTTCTGGACTCCTGACAGACCCTTGCATCTTTCATCCAGTGCTGCACTGACGTTTCTGGATTCTGAGTCATGGGGAAAGCAAAAGAATTGTCAAAGGATCTGCGGGAAAGGGTAGTTGAACTGTATAAAACAGGAAAGGGATATAAAAAGGTATCCAAGAAATTGAGAATGCCAATCAGCAGTGTTCAAACTCTAATCAAGAAGTGGAAAATGAGGGGTTCTGTTGAAACCAAACCACGGTCAGGTAGACCAACTAAAATTTCAGCCACAACTGCCAGGAAAATTGTTCGGGATGCACAGAAAAACCCACAAATAACTTCAGGTGAAATACAGGAATCTCTGAAAACATGTGGTGTGGCTGTTTCAAGATGCACAATAAGGAGGCACTTAGATGGGCTGAGTGGTCGAGTCGCCAGAAGAAAGCCATTACTTTGCAAATGCCACAAAGTATCCCGCTTACAATACGCCAAACAGCACAGAGACAAGCCTCAAACCTTTTGGCACATTTGGAGTGATGAGACCAAAATTGAGCTTTTTGGCCACAACCATAAACTCTTCATTTGGAGAGGAGCCAACAAGGCCTATCATGAAAGATCCACCATTCCTACTGTGAAATACGGAGGTTGATCCCTGATGTTTTGGGGATGTGTGAGCTGCAAAGGCACAGGAAATTGATGGCAATATGATGCAGTATGTTATTAAAAAATACTGGGGGAACATTTGCATTCATCAGCCAGGAAGCTGCACATGGGACGTACTTGGATATTCCAACATGACAATGATCCAAAACACAAGGCCAAGTCGACCTGTCATTGGCTACAGCAGAATAAAGTGAAGGTTCTGGAGTGGCCATTTCAGTCTCCTGACCTCAATATCATTGAGACACTCTGGGGAGATCTCAAAACATGCAGTTCATGCAAGACAATCCAAGAATTTACAGGAACTGGAGGCTTTTTGCCAAGAGAAATGGGCAGCTTTACCATCTGAGAAGATAAAGATCAGATTAGATCAGTCCACAACATAATTCTCATTATAATATCTACTATTACTTCACATGTGGGTATCTTTGGGTACATTACCTATACACTATTTAAAAATTAATTTAATCTCAAACTATATACATATATATATCCAATATTTGTACCCAGATACCCTTGTTTGACAATCTATACACCATCATTGTTGTTACATGGAGACCACCCTGCTACCCAGACACTGTTATTCCATCACCCGATGCTGTCAAGACATATCATGCTGCCTCAGCTCCCGCGGTGGGGTTTGTGCCTCTGGCCCTCTCTGTGCCATGTACCACGTGCCGCACTCAATGCCAGGGTTGGTAAGTGTGCTTGGCCAACTACTCTTAGCATTTTCTACTCTACTCCCCTCTATATAGAGTGTGGTTTACTATATGTATATATTTTACAGGAATCTGTTGCATCTGCTCTGATGAGTGGAGAAAACCATCCACGAAACGCATCAAGCTATACTTGATGCTACAGCTATATCCATTACACCTTGATGATGTTATCATTATTTTAATATTATTATATCTACATATAGCATGCGATTATAGATACAGTTACTGGGCATGCCACCTTTGGTACTTGTAGGCCATATTGCTGTCTTGTACTAACTCTGATTATTATGCATTTATTATGATCATGTATTCATTTGTAAATACTCTTTTATCCATCATGCCTACACTTTGTGCCAATTATATGTATATATATATATATATATATATATATGAAATCCTTTCTACTATATCTATTATGACCAATAAATATATTTTTATTTCACCCTCCGCATTTCAACTGCTTCATCTAAAGTCCCAACTTCCTTTTGCATATAATTGATACCGGAATGGAGGCGACTAAGTGCGCCTCATTTAAAGTCCCAACCCCCCCCCCCCCTTTTTACAGTCCTGAGAAGATAAAGAGCCTCATCCACAAATACCAGAAAAGACTTCAAGCTGTCATTGATGTTAAAGGGGGCAATACACGGTATTAAGAACTGGGGTATGTAAACTTTTGATCGGGGTCATTTGGGTAGTTTCTGTTGTTATTATGATTTAAAAAGAGTAAACACAGTTGATTGATAATAAATGGCTCCAGCCAAACAGTAACCGTGAGTGAAAGAAAAGTTTTTGTGTTATCATTCATATTCTCTGAAAAATGGCCAAGAAATCATAAATTCTGTCAGGGTATGTAAACTTATGAGCACAACTGTATTTGTGTTTTTTTTTGTGTCATTTTGCTGCCTTGGATATTTAATGTGTAGGTGTATATGCTTACTTCTCTTTTGACTGAGTTACTAGAGTAAGAGTTGAGCATGCACATGCTTTTCGGCTGCAATGGCCACGCATTTGTGTATTTTTGTTATATGATTTCTTCCTAATGTGTTCTTACACACCATGTACCGGTACTTATTATATATTATAATAATATAACGCAACCCATGTAGGATCCCCCTCCCTGCACAAGCAGGCACACAGAATTTCCACAGGCACACTTGAGACAGGAAACAGTCTACTGAGAGGGTGGTACATATGTTTGGCCCTGGTCATCGACCTAGCATACTTGGATTCCTGTTATACTGTACTATGGTGAAAAATGTAATAAATATTATTTAAAAAATGCTGAAACTGTACGTTTTATATATATATATATATATATATATATATATATATATATATATATACCGTATATACTCGAGTATAAGTCGAATTTTTCAGCCCATTTTTTTGTGCTGAAAGTGCCCCCCTCGACTTATACTCGAGTCAAGCACTTTTCTGCAGCAAAAAATTTCATTTTCCGACCCGACTTTGGGGCCCCGTATCTCAGGGCCACTTAGAGCTAGGAACTCCAAATTTGAAGTTCCTAGCACTAAGTGGCCCCGAGATACGGGGCCCCAAAATCGGTTCAGAAAATGTCATTCTCTGCTGCAGAAAAGTGCTTGACATTTTCTGAACCGAATTTGGGGCCCCATATCTCAGGGCCACTTGGTGCTAGGAACCCCAAATTTGGTGTGCAAACCCAGTGGAACTGGTACCACAACATATCCAAAGCTGGGGTTCCTAGCACTAAGTGGCCCTGAGATACGGGGCCCCAAAACCGGTTCGGAAAATGTCATTCTCTGCTGCAGAAAAGTGCTTGACATTTTCTGAACTGATTTTTGGGGCCCTGTATCTCAGGGCCACTTGGTGCTAGAAACCCCAGCTTTGGAAATGTTATGGTGTTAGTTCCACTGAGTTTGCATATCAAAGTTGGGGTTCTTAGCACTAAGTGGCCCCGAGATACAGGGCCCCAAATTTGGTCAACTGTGTCCATCTGCAGCAATGTCATTTCGGGACCCTTTGGGTTCAGAGACCCCAAATTTTGGCTGCAGCTAGGGGGCATCTAGGAACCCTTAACTACCGAGTTTGAAGTTCAGGGGACCTATGGCTGCAAATGGGCATTGTTGATCCTCTTTTCCACTTACAGTAGCTGTGCATTTCTCACCCTCGTCTTATACTCGGGTCAATAAGTTTTTCCCATTTTTTTTGTGGTAAATTAGGGCCTCGACTTATACTCGGAACGACTTATACTCGAGTATATACGGTATATATATATATATATATATATATATATATATATATATATATATATATATATATATATATATATATATATATATATATATATATTATATATATATATATATATATATATTTTTTTTTTTTTTTTTTTTTTTAAAGGCCATAGGTCATAGGTCCCTTACGACACAACTTTATTCCCTTTCACCTAACATAAACTGGGAAACAGGTATGAAAGTGTTGGCTTCACCGATGAGCCTTTCATTACACAGAACCTTCTAGGAAATACAAACATGTAGAAGACTGCATACATCAAGGCTCATGCTATGTCTCTGTGGAGTTCCCACTAAGACAGGCAGGGGGCCTGCAGCTAGCAGCAAAGTGTTTAAAATACTTTTCCTATATTTTGAATATTAAACACAATATATTCAATTGCGTATTTATTTTGGTGCTCAGATATCGAGGCTCCTTGTTCTGATTTATCATCCCTGGCTGTATCAGGTGTACTATGCGGTACTTTTTGTAATCCTAGCCTTTTTATTTTAAAATGATGTAACAAGGGGCTCAATTCACGAAAATGTTATCTATTGCTTTAAGATCAGCAGTAAAGTAGCTCACTGCATTTTTAAAAAAATGTTTTGCAATTCACTTTAAAAAAAAAAATGCTACTAAAATACTGAATGCAAAATTTCTTAAAGTGACTCAGTATTTTAGTTGTGAAAATTTGCAGTATTTTACCGCTGGCACCCACCGACGTCCTTGGCAACCAGTGAATAGCTGGTTGGTAAGGAGCCAGCACCTGCCGCGTCCTTAGCAAACATAAGTACAAACAAATGGCCACTGCCCAAACCTATAACTGGCCTTTGCAAGAAGGATCACATGGAAGGGAGACATATGTCAAACAAGACCAAAGAAAATTCCCAGCTCAACTTACCGACCAGCCTGTAACCAACCAAATTATCCTGTCTAACAGTTTGCGTTAAAAACAGGGGTTTATTTTGCACATATTTGCAAATACATGCGCTACAGAGCCACTTCACGGCACCCCAATATTATCTACAGTCCTAACTCTAAATTTTGAGAGCCTCCATAGTAGAAGCACAAGCATTATAATGGATAGGCAGAGGCAGGTGAGCCTGGAGGGAGCCCACCCTTTATTAAAGGCACAGGGGCGCACTGGACACCCAGCATATGGCACATGCATTATCCATTAGTAAATCAACCCCACTAATTCACTAGTAGTTACACAGTAGTTAACCCTTAACCCTTAAGATCCTTTTAATTTTCAGTTCTGACACAGACACAATTGGATACCAGAGAGGTTCATGCATAAAAAAAATAACAAAAATTGCCACGCTATATATAAGTGAAATACCAAATATATATGAAATGAATGAATAACAATGATCAGTCTAGAGAGTATCCAAACAAATAATGTGAAAGAATCCTTTGCAGTCGTGTCTCAAGGATGGTAGGCAACTTTACACCCAAAAGTGCACCTTTCACCGTGATAAGAAAAGGTTATGCCCTTACCGGATAGCTAAACTCCATGTTATAGGAGTCTAGTAAGACATGGATTCACGAGGGATCCATCCATGATGTTGATACCAACCACACTCTCTCTCTATCTCTCTCACAGATACGGTGTAAAAAAGGGGAAAAAATCACCACAATATATAAAACCGTGATGGTTTAGTGAAAAGTTAATATAAATTTCCACAAGTCCAGAAAGACATAAATTAAATAATCCTGGGTTAAAACAATCTGCAGATCTCAATCAACCAAGCGTGGTATGATTAAGCCTAAACTCCACCCTACTAGTTTCGTCATACATGCCGTCATGACGTCACCATATAATAGTGATTGTCACCCAATTCACATGACAACTAATATATGGTAAAGATGTCCAACCAAGGACCATAACAGATCCATCTTGAGGTTAATTTACAGTTTGTAACACAAGTTACAATATAAAACAGCTGTCAATCATGGGATGATTATGGCTTGGACTTGTTAGTGGCTCATAACGCACAGCGAACCTCTAACCAAGTCTAACTGTCTTTCTATATCTGATCTCCACACTCACTCCCAGAGATTCTCCGGGCCACAAGGAATCGCAGCCAACTAACTCCTCCAATGCTTAAAACTTTTACTCAAATTGCATCCAGCTACATGGGCAGCTCACAAGAGCTTCCTACACGCCACCACTTAACATGGTTCCTACAGTATGTGCTATATAAATTCCATTACCGCTATTGACAGGCAGTATACGCACAATTTCTTCAAACTCAAATCATCACTGGAGACGAGGGCCTCTTTCCTAGGCTTCTATTTATCACCACAAGGCCATTAAAGGGGTCAACATCAGCTGTACAAGGTTTTTTTTTTACCAAGATGATGATTCTACACCATGCTTCACCAAGCAAGGTTAAATATTGTCTATCTAATCCAACTCACCTACAATGCTGTATACAGTCACTGGAAGATATAATGTGTTTTGAAGACCGGAATAAAATCATCTTCATCTACTTGCTAATGCCTTTAACACAACTCGAGTCATTGAAATATTTATATGCTTTTTTTTCCCCCACATATTTGTTTTTTAGTAAAGGAATCAATCAATTGAAGATCACTCACACAAACACACTAGAACACAAATATGATAATTCACTTCTGTGTGGCTGCTGGCAGATTGAATCACTTGCTGTTTTTTTATCATTAAAGAAAACCTAATTCAAAGTTTTAAAGTTTACAATGTAACAAAAAGAGACAATAGTTGTACCACACTTTAGAGGATGTCATCAATGAGGAGCTTCCTAGGATAGCGGTGGGAAGGGCCCCTTTCCTCGCCCGTAGGTTACTGCTAGTAATGTGGAAGTCCTGGGTGTCTTCTGTGGGCAAGGCTTTGTTTCTAGAAAACCACATCTTTACACGACGGGGATGTCCCAGCAAGTTTGAAGATGCTGTGGGGTCTGTTGCTGGATACCCCTGGCCTTAGCCCACGGGAACTGGTGTACCAGAGTTTGTCCGAACAAGACCATAAAGGTCTGATGTTTATTTAACCACTTCAGTCCCGGAAGGTTTTACCTCCTTAATGACCGGACCATTTTTTGCGATAGGCAGTTATTTTAACTGACAAGTGCGTGGTTACGCAACGCTGTACACAAATAAAATGGATGTCCTTTTTTCCCCACAAATAGAGCTTTCTTTTGGTGGTATTTGATCACCTCTGTGGTTTTTATTTTTTGCGCTATTAAAAAAAAAAAAGCGTCAATTTTGAAAAAAAATAAATATTTTTAACTTTCTGCTATAAAACACATTCAATAAAAACATGTAAAAAATCTGATTTCTTCATCAATTTAGGCCAATATGTATTCTGCTACATATTTTTGGCAAAAAAAAAAAATCACAATAAGCGAATATTGATTGGTTTTCACAAAAGACATTGCGTCTACAAACTATGGGATATTTTTATGGCATTTTTATTTGTTTATTTATTTTTTACTAGTAATGGCAGCGATCAGCGTTTTTTTTTTTTAGCGGGACTGCGACATTGCGGTTGGACAAATCGGACACCTAACTGACACTTTTTTGGGGAGCAATGGCATTATTACAGTGATCAGTGCTAAAAATATGCACTGCTACTGTACTAATGACACTGGCAGGGAAGGGGTAAACATTGGGGGCGATCAAAGGGTTAAATGTGTCCCTAGGGGGTGTTTGCTAACTGTGTGGGGGTTGTTCTGACTGAGTGAAGACAGGGATCTGTGTTACTGCTTAGCAGGAACACAAGATCTCTATCTTTTTCCCCTGTCAGAACGGCGAGCTGCCTTGTTTTCATAGGCAGACCTCTGTTCTGTCTCTCTCGGGAACGATCGCGGGTGGCCGGCGAACATCGGGTTTGCCGGACCCGCTGATTAGCTCCCCTTCTGTCCAATCAGTGTGCGATTGCACATCCGGCGGCGCGCGCGCCCCCTAGGCGCTATTGCATGAAATGACGTACAGGTACGTGATTTTGCGCGATAGAGCCGACCTGCCGCAGTACATGTACGTTACAAATTAGATGATTATATGAGTTTTATTTTGGGTTGAATGGAGTTATGACTGCACTGTGATATGCATAGCACCTATATTTGACATTGTGTAACTACTGCCTTTGGTTATGTAAGTGGATACAAAAGATTATTGTACTGTCTTCTTTTTTGGACTGTAATGTTGTTTGTTTAATACAATAAACATTTTCCTGATTTAAAAAAAAAAAAAAGTTGTACCACAAATCATAATTAATTTACAGAAAACAGTAGAACAGATGAAGTTCAGTATCTGTATAGTCATCACAGAAACCATATTCCATGACATTTTGTACATTTGCATTAAAGGAGCAAGCATCATCAACAATCTAGACAAATCCCAGACATATAATAGAGGGAGGGAAGGTGTGTGTGTGTGTGTGTGTGGGGGGGGGGGGGGTGGAGAGCTGACAGGGCTGTCTTTAATATTGATTGGACCCTGGGCAAATGTTTTCTTGGGTCCTCCCGAATCCACTTATCAACTATTTGCGGGCTCAAGGGGAAACTGCTTTGGGCCCCACAACAATGACTGGTCCTGGGGCAGCTGCCCCTTTTGCCCTGTATTAAAGACGGCCCTGGAAAGGAAGGTGGTAAGAAGTGAAGATGAAGGGGGCAAAGGCGAAAGGGTGTTCAAGTGGAATCTATCCAGGTGGACCAGATTTTGTCATATTTGGCAGCCTCTGCTCATATATACCAACTGGTATATAGGAAGTATGGATCTGACAGCCAGGCACAAGTCATTATAGGTGTAGAAGTAGTGCGTTAAATAAATGACTAAGAATGTAATACAATATCAAACACAAAAAAAAAATTCAAGTCCAAAAAGTGTTATAAAGTCCATAAACGTCCTGCTGTGGTGATCTTGAAGAAGATTCAACACCAGGCTAGTGTTAGCAACAATCACCGTCACCTGAAGTGTAGTAAGGCGCCTGCTTACCAGATTGACTTGACCCTCTTTTAAAAGAGAAGTCAAAAACCGCCTATAGGAGCTATCAAAAGCCATCATTCTATGTTCACAGTGCTCACTGACACCCTAAAGTCCACCAGTAAACAGGCCATCCATTATCTCAGAGTAGAAGTTGACATGTAAAACAAGAAAAAATGTGCCTCTCCATAGTGTAGTAAAAGACCAGTGCCACATTTATTCAACAAGTACTACACTCACATTGTTAAAAAACACATGTGCATGTAAAAGAAATATCACCCAGCCGGTGAGATAAACTTGTTCCCAGGACGCGGTGACCTTAGCAAAAGGCTCCACCTGATACGTTTCGTCATTAGGAGGATATATCTTCACAGGGTACAATTGTGTTGCATAACCGAGCAATTGGCAGTCAAAGTAGCCCAGTGCTGAATAGCAAAAAATGCCCCGGTCATGAAGGGGGTATAATGGTGGTTAATAAAATGAATAACTTACTGCCCTTAGATACGTCCTCTTGTGTCTTTTTTAAAGTTTAAATCAGTCCTGTTATGGGAATATCTACCTTGTAAGCTGATGTGTAGGAAGAAAAGGTCTAGTGGGTTTACATTCTCCTTATCTCTCTCTCTACTATATAGTACCTAAAGTGACCCTGTTGCCATACTGAAGTTCACAAAAGTTAAACCTGTTAAAGAAGAGATGGCTGTCCATGTTGCCAAACATCACACATCCCTTGAAGTCTGCAGGGAAACTGACACTTTCAGGAGTGCTGGGATAACGACAGCTTTCACTTTTTCCTCTTGCTGACCTTCACATTACTGCAGGAAACAAAAGTGATGTAAAGGTTGATGGGAGAAACCAGCAAGAGCTGAGGGGCACCCATGAGATCGACACTCCCAGAAGTTCGGGTTTACCTGTTTTTTTTTTTTCTTATTTTTTATTTTGGTTTTCAATTTTTGAAGATCTACAGATGTGCCATGACAATCTCTGGATCTCTCTGGGTTTTTTTCAGCCACAAAACGGTGGCAATCTCGTGTTTAAGGTCAGCCACTGTACTCCTTAAATCAAACAGGTGTGATGTTGAAATACACACTATATTGTCATACGTTTTTGGACACCTGCCTTTACACGCACATGAACTTTAATGGCATCCCAGTCTTAGTCCGTAGGGTTCAATATTGAGTTGGCCCACCCTTTGCAGATATAACAGCTTCAACTCTTCTGGGAAGGCTGTCCACAAGGTTTAGGAGTGTGTCTATGGGAAGGTTTGACCATTCTTCCAGAAGCGCATTTGTGAGGTCAGGCACTGATGTTTGATGAGAAGGCCTGGCTCGCAGTCTCCACTCTAATTCATCCCAAAGGTGTTCTATCAGGTTGAGGTCAGGACTCAGTGCAGGCCAGTCAAGCTCCTCCACCCCAAACTCGCTCATCCATGTCTTTGTGGCCCTGGCTACTGTCACAATACTTTTGACAATAAAGTATATGCGTGTTCATCCACTTTAATATGTATATGTTACTTAGCCTTGGCCTAAAGATTGCTTCATTTGTGATAAATCAGTTACATTCTGTATGGCATTACTGTACCGTATGCATTAGTTTTATTAAACATTCCTTGTTATCATTTAGTATTAAGAAAAAAAAGACAATGTTATTTTATTTTTTGTACCAATCAATGAACCTAAATGACTCTTTGCTTATATTTCCCTGTTTAATTTAGCTGAAAACCAATCACATTTCCCATTGCAGTGGCTTCGGTACATATAATTTAATCAGAAAAAGAAAATAAAGGAAGCCCGATCAATCCACCTCTATCAAGTTGTAAAAACAATATTTTCATTTGAGCAAATTCATTGCATTGAGACAGAGCACTAATGAATGCAGGGTCACTCTGGGTCTGACTCCTGGAAGCAAGAAAATGGGCTCAAATATTTACTTCTCGGTATAAAACAGAACCAACAAGGATTCAACGTCTCAAGGCTACTGTGGGCAAAGAAAAGACAATTTAAGAGATGACAGCTGTAGATTGAAAGCAAGTAGATATTACAACTGCTCGATAAAGGATATCACATCCCAAAATTGGAGCTATTTCCATAAACCAACTTACTATATATGTTTAAAAAATAAATGACTTTTGTGCTTTTTCCGTAAAGGGCAAAGCAACAGGGGGACTATAATCCTTCATTCTCCAGCAGCACATTCTCACTTTTTGTTTACTGTCTGCTGCTCAATTCAGTTGACAGGAGTAAAAAAAATAATAAATACTAAAGACTTACTCCATATGATAGCACTGGGCCATTCTGTAGGCAGGTTGGGTTTTTGGTTATCTAGGCTACTCGGGTGGGAAGTGGTTAAAATTTTCCTTTCTCTTTACTGGGCATTTTTTGGGCTCTGCCACCCACCCTGTGCAGTATATAAAAGGGGATTGGCTCTGCTTGGGGGTTCCGCAGCCTGCATGGGAGGAATCGGGAGGCCAAGCTTGAGGATGTAGCCACCAGCAACACCTGGACTGCACTTAGGACTCTACCTCTGAATGACTCTTACCTATGGGAAGGAAGGCTTCCCTGCCTAGCTGGTCACTGCCCTGGTGCAAGACATCAGGATGAACGCTAAGGCTTTTCAGGCTTCACTGTCTACAGGCTGGTTCCAGTTTAATGGCCCTCTCTAGATAATAAAGCCAAGTTAACAGCCCCATCTAAGAAAACATATCAAGACGGGGACATCCCATGCTTCTAACCATTCTGGTTTACTTTGATGTTTGACATACCTCCAATTTGAAGGAAACCTTTCTAAAAATGCTACTTGTCAGGCTCATGTTGGTGCATTTGGCTTCAGAGTTAAACTTCAGGTTTCAAGAGATTCCCCCATACCCCCTGAAACCACCCCCGCCATTTAGGTTTTTGAATCTCCTCATACATAGTCTAAATTCTGCGTCAAGTCAGAGGTCCTTCTTCTTCTCCTCCAGTGTCAGCAGTGGTGGGCATTCTCTAATCCCAGGCAGTGCAGTACTCAGGTGATTATGCCTAGGCACCATTCTGCACAGTATGACCCCCCCCCCCCAAGGAGGTGTGTTCATGATGGCCTAGGCTCACAGGAAGTGGGTTAGATGACACGTGGCATCGTTCAACCCAGTGTCGGGTGTTTGTGATAGATGCCCAACACTGGGCTCTCCATGATATGGAGACGATGCCCTAGTCTGCTTCTTCACCAGGGCCCCTGATGGTGGGGATATACCCCAGGTATGCCCAGCTGAGGATGCAGAGTCCACTCGGTGTGCAGATTACAAATGGCAGGAGACAAAGGAGATCCAAGAAACAAGCCGAGATCAGCGCGGGTGGCAGGCAAGCACAGATAGTAGACAAAGCCAGGATCAGTGCATGGGAAGTCAAACACTGAATACACGTAATAGTAGGCAAACAGGAGCTCAGAGAATTGGGCAGTTGCTCAGGCAACGCGGACTGCAGTAATCAAATATATTATGCTTATATAGGGAAGCAAACTGGTAGGTGGGCTAGGAAGCGATGGAAGAGAAAGTAAATATAAACCCACAGAATACATGTAATAGTAGCATAGCTCCCAACTGTCCCTGATTTGGAACAAAGTCCCTCTGTCCCTCTTTCCCCCTTATTTTGGTCTGATCTATATAGTCTTACATAAAATGCATTTTTTATCATTCAAGAAGTGTTTCACAGTGCTAAACCTTTCATTCAATTTTTAAAATTGCTGCATTTGTAAATTCCAAAATAAAGGAATAGTAACTGCAAAAGAAGCCCCTTTGGGGCTAATTAATATTTTTTTTGTATAATTCTCCTTTAAGGGGGCTTGGCAGGGGGTGTGTCCAATGCCTACATACTTTTGGTAATAGGTGTCCCTCATTCCCATCTCAAAAATATGGGAGCAATTAAGTAGGCAAACAGGAGCACACAAAACCAGAAAGCTGCTCAGGCAATACAGGCTGCAGTGATCATATATATTATGACTTTATAGGGAAGCAATCTGATAGGTGGGCCAGGAAGTGATGGAAGAGAACGGAAATATAAACCCCACAGAATACATGTAATAGTAGGCAAACAGGAGCTCAGAGAACTAGGAAGTTGCTCAGGCAACGTAGGCTGTAGTGATCATATACAGTATATTATGATTATATAGGGAAGCAAACTGGTAGGTGGGCCAGGAAGTAATTGAAGGGAAAGGAAACATAAACCCCACAGAATACATGTAATAGTAGGCAAACAGGAGCTCAGAGAACTAAGAAGTTGGTCAGGCAACGTAGGCTTGGTGATCATATACAGTATATTATGATTATATAGGGAAGCAAACTGGTAGGTGGGCCAGGAAGTGGTGGAAGGGAATGGAAACATAATCCCACAGAATACATGTAATAGTAGGCAAACAGGAGCTCAGAGAACTAGGAAGTTGCTCAGGCAACGTAGGCTGCAGCGATCATATACAGTTTATTATAATTATATAGGGAAGCAAACTGGTAGGTGGGCCAGGAAGTGGTGGAAGAGAATGGAAATATAATCCCACAGAATACATGTAATAGTAGGCAAACAGACTCAGAGAACTAGGAAGTTGCTCAGGCAACGTAGGCTTTGGTGATCATATACAGTATATTATGATTATATAGGGAAGCAAACTGGTAGGTGGGACAGGAAGTGATGGCAGAGAAATGAAATATAAACCCACAGAATAGCAGGTGGGGCCCATAGGGGAGCACAGAAATCATATAACACGTGTGAATAGGATCACAGGTCTAGTAGAAGCACTACAGCAAGGAGGTAAGAATTTTACAGGCAGGATACTGCAGGCTGAACTGTGACAAGAAGAGAAGTGGCACTGAAGTTCAGATTGCTGAGTCTGAGGGTGGCAGCGCTTTAGAGGAGTTAAATATTACAGCGAAAACTCCACTTTAAAAAAAATATTTTTTAAACATGCCGGGCAACTTATATTTTAACTTTATATACAACAGTCAAGTTAGCCTCACTAACCTGCAGCATGTACACAGATACCTGTCACTTTCATATGCAGCATACTTGTTCTGACCCCGTGAACGTACTTAAACTAGACAGGAGAAGACTAGCAATGTCAACTCACCTCTTTCCACTCGTGACAGGTGTCCTTTAAGGCACAAGCTACTTCTTTCTCTGACTGGATTATATTTTAAATATTTCATGCGTGCATTATGTATATTTGTGCTTCCTCAGCTCATGTTTTGCTGATTTCTGGGTTATCACTAATGATCTCATCTTCCAGACTGAGGTCTGTGTTCTTTAAATTGTACCTTATCGAGTAACAGCATTACAAAACCCATGGAGGCTGTATCTTTTACATGAAATGGACCTGACAGGCCAAGAGGGTCATCGGTGAGGACCTTTCTGTGACAGTATCCTTCATACAGAGACATGTGCTTTCAAAGCTTAACGATCAGAGGGGGAAATGTACAGGAATATTCAATGTTACAGAAAAAATATTAAAAGGTAGATTTGTATCCTATATCCAATAAAATGATCTATTATTTATGCATTTCCTGAATGTACACTACTCAGATGTCCTCCTAATCCTCGTATACTATGTTATGGATATTTGCAACCACTTGACACGGTGACACTCCTGGTAAACTAGTACAGATGCCCTTCTCTTAAAAGGCATGGCTGGTTATTATATCTTCTGTTACATGAATATTTGCTAGGTTGGTGATAGATCATTCAGTTATCACATGTGATTCTCCAGATTCAAGGATTGCTTGCAATAAGTGAGCCTTTGACCTTCCTAGGTGGAAATAACAAGAGTCCCTCACACTTAGAGGCCTTGTAGTATTGCACACAACGATCCTACCGCATAAAAGAAGGTAGGATCATCTAATTGCACATCCACTGCTGTCATGGTGAGAAACTCAGAAGATGTCAGGGGTTCAACGATCTTTTGTAGGGCAAGCAGTGTCCTCTATATCCCGTTCTTCTTTACTCCATTCTTCAGGAATCATCTACCATCTATGGTTAGATATCAGGATGGGGCTGCTTTAGGACAAAAAATGAGTCCCCAGGTTCTTTAACCACTTCAGCTCCAATAGATTGTACCCTTTTAATAACCAGGCCAATTTTTTGCTATTTCGCACTGTGCTACTTTAAAGAGGTTGTATGCCCAAAAAAAAAAACAACTGTAAGGCAAAGGCATAATGAGCTAGTAAGCACAATCTCATTATGAAAGACTTACCTTAGAACAAAGCTCCCACAGGGCCGCCCAGTCACCGCTGGGGGAGCTGACATGTTCCCTTGGTGTTACTTCAGGGTTCGCAGGTCCGGCGCTGTGAGTGGCCAGAGCCGCGATGAGGTCACTCCCTCTGCTCTGGCAAGTTTCGGCACGATGCGCCGAACCATCACTGGACCTTCACTGCGCCTGCGCCGCTGACGTCAGCGGTTGCATGCAAGGTGAATATCTCCTAAACGGTGCTGGTTTAGGAGATTCATTTTACCTACAGGTAAACCTTATTATAGGTAAAATGACCAAGCGGACAATACAACCGGTTTAACTGGCGATTGCTCGGTCATGCAACACTGTACCCAAACAAAAAATTTCACACAAATGAAGCTTTAGTTTTGGATCATGGCGGTGATCAAGGACTTATAATGGTGACTGTGCCCAAACAAAATATATATCATGTTTTTTATCACACATAAAGCTTTCTTTTGGTGGTATTTGATCACCACTGGGGTTTTTAATCTTGTGATATAAAAGAAATAATCCCAAACATTTTGAAAAAAATATATGTTTTACTTTTGCTATAAAACATATCTTTCAAAAAAAGAAAACATTTCTTCATAAATTTTGGGCAAAATGTATCCAGGTTCAAGTCTTTGGTAAAAAAAAAAAAAAAAAAATAATTCCAATAAATGTATATTAATTGGTTTGTCTGACAGTTATAGCATCTACAAACCATAATATATATATACCGTATATATATACTGGATTTTTTTTTTTTTACAGCACTGCAATACTGCGATGGGCTGATCTGACTGACTCTGGGAGGAACGAACTGCCACTAACATCACCAGTGACACCAATATAGTGATCAGTGCTAATGATATGCACTGTCACTGTACTAATGACACTGCCTAGGAAGGGGTTAACATCAGATGCGATCAAAGGGTTAAATGTGTGCCTAACTATGTGTAATGTGTGTGATATTTGCTGCTTTTACTAAAGATCTTGTTGGTTTTTTTCCCCTGCTTAGCATCCCCTGTGAGATCCCCTGTCTGTGAAGAGAGCTCTGTATTGTTTACAATCGCAGAGCTCTGTTCCGTGAATCACTGAGCTGATCAGGGGGTGCCGGCGGCCAATCATTGGCCGAGACCCACAGATCGGCTTGTGCTGTTATGAACCATAGCATAGCCGGGCCAGCAGGGGCATGCAGATCACATACTAGGTACATGATCCAGCACAGGGAGGCCGCTTTGCTGCCGCACATGTACATTAGGGAGTCGGCAAGCAGTTAAAGCAAATCTGTGGCTATAATCAATATGTAAACAAAAGTACTCCCTGCAAAAAAGATATTACTGCACACCATTCCCCTTGCCCCCAACACCAGTTTCTACTATAATGAACTGAAACTGGCTGAGGAATCTGCAGAACCCGAAACTACCGGGAGTGTGGATTTCCCGTTTCCGATTCAAGACAGAAGACAGTGTAGAAAATGCTGGATTTTGCAGGATCTTCAGCCAGTTTCTCTGCACTACAGTAGAGATTGGGGGGTAGCAGAAGAAGCAAAGTGACCTAAATGGTTTGATAGCAGGTATAAGGGTGCCAGCTAGGGTTGCCACCTGTCCGGACAGAAACCCAGACACATTATTCAGACCGGGCTGTGGCTCCCCCAGTAACCAAGATAGTCACATACAAATCTGTTGCCGTTCAGGAGCTGCGGGCGGCTGTCTGGGGACAGGTTCGGCATCACTGGGGTGCAGGGTGATGATGTCAGCAAGAGCAATGTGGCCACTCCCACGATTTGCTGTGGCACGCTTTGTGCACCGCATTACTATACTCCTTGGGGCACCCAAAGGTTTCCCAGGCTGCTGAAGTGTTCGGGTTGGGCTTGAAGAAAAGGGGGCAACCCTAGTGCCAGCACCTAGTGCAAGCATGTATCTTCAAAAAAAAAGTCAGCAATGCAAATTCCTACATTTGTATTATTATCTTTTCCTTCGAAACTACCAATGATGAAACCTTATATGTGCTTTTGCCCAAAAGACAATTGTTCATTTTTCTGCCCGTGAATTTTGACTTGCACAGTTCATGGTGACAAAAATGTAGCACATTGCTAGGAAAATAAAACCACATTATATGTAAACCCAATAACTAAAATTCCATATAGGCATTAAAGCTGATCTCCGGAATTGACAAATATTGTGCAAATACAAGAGGCACGTGTATTGTTATTTGAATTTGGGTGAGCTTTGTGTATTTCTTCCAGATCTGTGCAGTAATCCCATGTGAGACTTTTTCTTTGGGCAGGAGATTCCTGTAATAAAGACCACTTACCGCTGCTCTCTCACCATGTGCAGAGTGACTGGTCTTGTCGTCGCGCCCCCCCCCCCCCCCCCCCCATGGTCAGCAACAATACTCAGGTAGGCCGTGGTGTTTAAACCATGCTCAACCATCCCCCATACCATTAAACCCCCACCACCACCAGCCTGAACCGTTGATACCAGGCAGGATGGATCTATGCTTTCATGTTGTTTACTACAACATTGTTAGGGTTAGGGTTAGGGTTTCTCCTTGAAGAACAAAGACAGGACTTAGGGATAGGGTTAGGAGGCATGTCCCCAAAGGTCAAGAGGTCTACCCTCAAAGGTCAAAGGTCAGGAGGAGTGGCTTGGACACAGGAGTAGAACACTTTCGAACACGGTCTCCTCTGACCTCTGATATCAACAAGGCACTTTCCTCCACACAACTGCCGCTCACTGGATATTTTCTCTTTTTTGGACCATTTTCTGTAAACCAGAGAGATGGTTGTGTGTCGTGTGTGAAAATCCCAGTAGATCAGCAGTTTTTGAAATACTCAGACCAGCCCGTCTGGCACCAACAACCATAATACATGATTAAAAAACCCCAAAAATGATTTGTATGGCTTCAACATTTAAAAGTTATAAAAAGAAAAGAAAAAGCGAAGCTTGGCAAGTTATAAAATAATTTTCCCCAGTTCTGTCTGATGCCAAAGACCAAACCGTAAGCAGCACACTCAATGGGGTTTAATTTACTAAAAAAACAAATCAATTCACTTTCTCTTTTCTCTGCTGACTTCCAGTTATGTGCAGGCAAAAATACTTCTATATTTTAGAAATTCTTGCAAATATTGGATGGGATTTTTGAGACTTCAAAACCAAAAATCTAATTAATTCATTTTTATAAATACAAAAATCATTAAAAACACCACATACAACAATATCTTAAAATCAAACCACACATTTTTAGGATAATGCTGGATGTGGTGTTTTAGTGATTTTTGTATTAATAAAAAAAATTGATTTTATTTTTGGTGCCTCAAAAATCCAATCCAAAATTTGCAACAATTTCTACATTATGCAGGGATGAGGTGCTTTTGGTTCAAAGATCAACATAAACATTGCTGAATGTTGTACTTCTATTTTTCTGTTTCAGTCATTTTTATTCAAGATTTTAAAAGACATAAAACCTAACCTCATGTAGATGTATAAATAAAGAGTGATATATCGGTGAGTTCCAAAACAGTATCCATCAAACATCAAATGAAAAAGGAGTAACTAAAAAAATTTTAATTTTTTTTTCTTGCACATCATTGGGTTATTATTTGCAAAGTGAACATTCACCACATTCACTAAGCTAAGTGAAAAATGGGAAAGGATAAATAAAATTTTTAAGGTGCCAAATTAGAACAAAATCGTTTAATAAAAATAGAAATGTATTCAAGCAAAAAAAAAAAACAGAGCATACAAAGAGTAAATGTTGATAATGCAGTACCAATACATGTGCTGACTGATTTCATCTTCGTTTCAGTCGATGAATGTTTTTTCAATTTGTTTAAATTGTATCTTTTCATATATTGTAATTGTTACAATTGTTGATTGTTCTGCTTTTCAACAAAACTCGGTTTATTTTTAGTGCTTATTGTGCCTGATATCAATTACATCTCCTGAAGAAGCCATTACCGAGGCGAAACATGTAGAGATGAAATCAGTCAGCACATGTATTAGTACTGTGTTATCAACATTTACTCTTTGTAGGCTCTGATTTTATTGCTTGAATAAATTTCAATTTTTATAAAACAATTTTGTTCTAATTTGGCACCTTAAAAATTCCATTTATCCTTTCCCATTTTTCAACACTTTTCTAAGGGATGTGGTGCTGTATCTTCTAGATGATAGGCAAAATATCTTCTCTCCTAAGCTAAGTGAAAATGTCCTTGCAAAGTGAAAATTGACTTTGAACAGTGAACATGCTCTACTCCTTTAATAATTCAATCCCAATGTATCTTTGTTCAGACTGTATAACCAATAATCAATGCATTGGTTAATAATGTATGGAAGTCATTCAACTATTAATTAGCAATCCCTCGCTGAGAATGCATCATAATCCGAAGGATGCAGATTCGCAGGACATTTCCATTGATTTTGTATAATTTGCCTGTTACGCATATTTGTCAACATTTGTTCTCGGGTTGCCAAAACAAATCAATCATGTCTAAAAAGCAGATGAATTGCAATCATTTACAAATTAGAATCTAACTGACACAAAAGGCTGTATTGTACCGGGAGCGATAAATTTACCATTATGTCTCATAAAGAGATTTTTTTTTTTTTTTTTTCAAATTGAATTTTTTTTAGGACAACATATACAAGAGATGTATTAAATTAACAAAATAAATAATTTTTTTTGCCAATGGATTTCCTAAAGATTAATAAACCTGTTTTAGCATAGAAAAAAAATACTTATTTTTTCCAGGTGGCTTTTGTGTTTTTAAAAAAATAAATGAAACTGAACAAAATACACTTCTGTAATTCCACACACATTTAGATGGAAGAAATTGAAGTTAGACTGGGTTAAAAAAAAAGTCCCTATTGATTTGTCCTTGGGTATGCAGCCAAAACATTGCTAAGCCCTACAGCGCAAAAATATATAGACATTATTTTTAACCCAGCAAGAGTTTTACGGGGGGACCAACGCGAAAGTCAATTGGTTGTTTGGATTTTTTGCTGTTTTTATTCAGGCCTTACAAGACTTGCAGCATTTTACGAACGTGCAACCGCCTTTCTAACAAATGCTAGGCTTGACAGATTGTCAATCTGGGCCTGGTTGGCAAACATTTCAAGAGTCGTCAAATGTGCAAATTGGTAATAGCATTGTGATGAAGGGCAGAGGCCAATAGGGGCTTTGTAAGAGGTCTTACTCATGAGCAGGCCATGGACAGACAGATGTCTCACCGGGAATGATGAGGGGTAACATATCAGCTCATCCACTGAGACCCACTGAGCTGTAATTGTTGACTTGGCAGAGAAAAAGCAGTGGAGCACTTATGGTTAAAGCTGAACTCCAGGCAAACAGTTCCCATACAGATGAATCGTATATGGGAGCCATTGCACCTGCCAAATCATTTTTATCTCTGTCCATCCAGCTCTGATATGTGAATAGCTCTACCACCCATCACAGCCCTATCTGGCAATGCAGGCAACCTGGTTGTGCTTTGCTGAAGTTAGGTAGGGCCCTTTTCAGACTTGGTCAAGTGGATCTGGCTGCTCAGCGGTGCATCTGTCCGCTGATCCCCGCGGAGCAGGCAGATAACAGGTCCGCATCCACCCTGCTATGCAGAGCGGACACTGACACAGCCCGCTGTTTGTTTCCATCAGACTGTCACCAGATCTGATCAGCTGGGTGGATGGGGTACTTATCCCCATCCATATGTTTTTAGTGGACCAGATTGGATACCAGCGGGAGACAGTGGACACTGCCATCTGCTTCTCCATAGATAGCAATACATGGTTTGATCAGGTCCACCTGAAAAACTGACCGGCAGACCCGATCAGTCCGTCAGTGTGAAAGACTCTTACAAGTCTTGCCCCTTCCCCAGCCTGTGACTGGACAGTAAAGGATAAGTAGCAGGCTAGCTCTCTGCGTCATTCTGCCCTCTCCTCCTAGCCTATGTTTCTTGCATTGAGCGCATCTGATTGTCTCCTTGTGCTGCATCCCATTCCCCCAGTCTGAACTCTACTGCACAGGGGAGTGCAAGAGGCTGATTACAAGTCAAATTAACCACTACAACACTGGGCAAGTCTGACACTTCTCACCTATATGTAAAAATCAAAATTTTTTTTGCTAGAAAATTATCTAGAACCTCCAAACATCATATATGTGTATATATGTATATACACATATATATTATATATTATTATATATATATATATTATTGCTATCAGAAGGGATGAACAACATCCCTTTGTGATAACATGGACCATGACAGGTCTTCCTGATGGGGAGATCCGGGGTCTCCTCTGCCCTCCAAAGCATCTGATCCTTGGTTTGATCAGATGCTTGTTCAAGAAGACAGTAACAGCTTGTTTGCATGAGACCCAAACCAGCAGTGACGAAATCCTCATGGCTTCCGGTTTCTGACATCACACAGTGGGAGGAACAACATCAGTTCCTCTCACTGTGTCCCAGGAACCGGATGTCACTGGTTACATCCTTACCAGGCTCCCTGATCTCATAGGAGAGCCCGGTAAAGGCGCCGCCGGGAGGAGGGTGGGGCCTCCTTCTGCCAGAAGTGACTAAATCCTCAACGCTTCTGGTTTCGGATGTCACACAGTGGGAGGAACAGCATCAGTTCCTCTTATTGTGTCCCAGGAACCAGATGTCGCTAGTCACATTATTACCAGGGCTCCCCGATCTCACAGGAGAGCATTGTAAAGGCGGCGGTGGGAGGGGGGTGGAACCCCCTTCCCCAATCTGTAAAAGTAATCCAGCGGCTTCTTAGCAGCTAGGGCTATTATTCACATTGAAGGGCCCTAAAATTTGATTTCATCCAATCCAGCGATGTACTGGTAACAGGTGGTTTAGATACCTACAATGCTTGCGTAAAAAAAACATTCAATGTCTGCATTAGAGGACACAGAACTGCATAATGTGCATTTTTTATATCTGACAGGAGTTTAGCTTTAATTATTTTCCCCATCCTGTTACAGTGACAATAGAGAAGGATTAGCCTGGGTTGAGGAAAGTCAATGGACAGACAAGAACTATAATCTCTGTGCAGTAACGGATGTTTACAGTGATCAGAAGTGCTCATCGTCACCCCCTAGCAAAGCTCCACATGGTCTGATCCTTGCCCAGCTGCTGCATTCGTCTATCAAACCTGAAAGTGAATCTGGCCACATATCACTTCCCATAGAGAAAAAGTATGAACTGCAGTAAAGACTAGCCCTCCTGTTCCTGGTGCCTAATGTTCCTGGTACATCAGTGACCGGCTGATTGGGAACTCACAAGCATCCAGTCAACATAAACATAAACATAATCACCCCATAAAGAAAATGGATCCAAGTATTAAAAATGTAATGTAGGATGTAAGAAATGGAAAAATGCCTTTATTTATCAGTGTCTAGCAGTGCTACCCACTACACCACTGTGCCGCCCATCATACAACACTGTACCCAAATGAAATTTATACCGTGTTTCCCCGAAAATAAGACCTACCCCAAAAATAAGCCCTACGGTGATTTTCGGGGAAGGGCTGCAATATATGTCGTAACCCCGAAAATAAGCCCTAGTTTAAAATGGTTGTTGAATCCTTGGATGCACTGTATTGCAGTGTTATATAGTGTGAACTGTGTATGTTGCTGTGATCTATGTGTGATTAATGCCTACCGTACAGCGCCGCTTGGCGCTCAGCTGATATCCTGCTGCTCTCCTCCTCTTCTCCCAGCTGTCAGTGATGGATCCCGCCCCCCCCCATGCAGTGCTCAGAGCAGGGAAGGGAGCACTGGGCCATAGAATCAGGGATTTTTTTACATTACACTGTGATTGTTTGTGATGATCACTGTAACTGCAATCGTTTGAGCTGCTGTGAATGGCTTTCACTCATGACTCATTGTTTACTATTGTGATGCTGTGATTGGCTACAGGTATCACATGGTACAGGGTGCTGTGATTGGCTCAGGTGCCATATAATCACCGGTGACCAATCTCAGATCACACACAGTAGTAAACATTTATGTCATAAATGGGTTCTATTTTTGACTGTTGTTTACTAGGTGTCTTGTGATCACATAGCGATCACGTGGTATCTGTGCTGCTCATAGCGCCCCGATATCGAGCATTGCTGTGCGCTCCAGAGTGCCAGTTTCTTTAAGACGGGCAACATATGGGTACATCATGGTGCCTGTTGAAGCCACCGGCCAGCAGTAAAATTACTGTTGGCTGGTCAGCAAGTGGTTAAAGTGGATGTAAACCCCAATTTTTTTTTCTTTAATTAAGGCTTGTACCTTGCACAGTATAGGATTTCATGTCACCTGTGCCCAGTCTTGCCACAAAGAGTTAATCCAGCTCTGAGCAGTCCTCTTATCTTTTTACAGTGAGATAAACATGATCAGACAGAGAAATAGATGTCCGTTTCTCCCCCTTGCTGTGAGTGACAGGTGATTTACATATCTCATGCACGAGTGTGACAGAGGCATTCTGTGTACTTCCCATACCCCATGCTTTCTTCTGGATGTTAGTGATCCTGGGGCATAATTCACAAGACCAGCAGAAGTTCAGCGTAAGAAATACACAGGCGAAAATGCATGTTGACAAGGGGAGTGTAGAGGTGGGCGGGGAGTCTACTAACATCACGACTCCACCCACCGAGCTCCGGACAACAGACCCGCCCACAGAATCCACAGCTTTTCGGGTCTCATAACAGACAGAAGGGAGACATTTGACAGGTAAGGATACATGCAGGAGGCGTGTATATCCTTATAGATAACCACTATGGCAGTAATTTAGAAAGGATGAGAGTGGGGTTTACATCCACTTTAAGGAAAAATAGCTTACAATAATGGGCAGCCACACAATGGGGGAGATTTACTAAAACTGGAGCACTCAGTATCTGGTGCAGCTGTGCACGCTGGCCAATCAGCTTCTAACTTCAGCTTGTTCAATTGAGCTTTGATAATAAAACCTGGAAGCTGATTGATTACTATGCAGAGCTGCACCAGATTTCGCACTCTTCACCCCCCAATGAATCTCAGGTGTGATTTATCCTAGTATTTCTAACTTTGATAAAGTATTTTAAGCCGACGATAACCAATAATTAATTCCAACACTAATGGATGAATCTGGAAATTCAATACAATTTGCAGAGTTGATACCTTGCAGAAAACGGAGGGGAACAAAGAAATTCCCAAAGCAATTCTTCAAAAAGGAACCAGTAATTTTATCAAAAAGTATAAAGTATTTATTACAAAAATTCACTTGACACTAATCAAAAAGTAGAACATACCTCGACCAAATGCACTAAAATTAGACGTTGCCTAAAGTCTCAGATGGCTACTTTATACTTTTTGATAAAATTACCGGTTCCTTTTTCAAGAATTGCTTTGGGAATTTCTTCGTTCCCCTCCTTTTTCTGTATGCTTGGCTAATCCAGAGGAACACATCTCAGACTTCCTATGAAGATAGTTTCTGAGGTGAGGGCATGTGAGAGCTCATGTAAGGAATTATTACCTCAATTTTTTCCTCCTGGGCCCAATTACTACTCACAAGAGATGTAGCCAGTGTGACATTTTTTATCCCCCCCCCTTTTTTTTTGTATAGAGTTGATACCTTGGTGTTTGGCCTACCTTTGGCTACAGTCCCATGTCAGTCAGTTCCAACAACTCTATGTCATTTTCTAAATACTCCCACCTACACTTGTTCTATTAAATACATTATTTGAAGCAATACAAATCAATTAAGGCCCTCGCACTGGACACAGTGGTTGTTACCTTAATACAAGTAAAGTGAATTGTTCTTGGACAGAAAAGAAAAGGAGTGTCCACACATAGAAGGTGGGTTTACTAAAGGCAAATAGACTGTGCATCTTTGCAAGTGCAGTTGCTCCAGAACTTAGGGGTTCTGCTGACTGCCATCATCCAATCATATGATTATTTTCCTTGCATGTGGTTGGGTATTCTTTGCAAAGTGAAGCTTCCCCTCAATTTACTAAGCTCTGGAGCAACTGCACTTGCAAAGTACACAGTCTAGTTTCCATTAGTAAATCAACCCCAATATCTAATCTTGTCTAAACTATGGAAACCAGCTATGAGGACATTGGTGGTGAACCACTTGTTGATCCAATCAGCCAGGTCTACATTGATCTTGCTGTTTGCTTTTCATGTAGGCCAATAAGGATGGCTTTAATCAGCAGCCAATGGCTTGACATTTTTCAATGAATGTAGAAATCCATTGTACTGGAACACTCTAAAATTAGGATGGAATAAAGAATGCCAATGAAGCAATGGTAAATATCGGAAGGTCACTGGCATAATATATTCAGGGGTGTGTGCAAATGTTACATATTTGGTATAGTTAAATAATATATAATTTTTATTAAATGGGAGAATTTACAGTATATGAAAAATATTACTTTTACCAGTAACAAGCTTTACATTTAAAGCAGATCTTCGTTGCATCTGAGCACCACAAACCAAAAACACTATTTAATTCATGTTTTAATATTTAAAAAAAACCCATCCATCTATGTCTCCATGCTTTATTTTGTTGAGAAATCACTTTGAAAAACACCCCCCTATCATTTATGGCAGCGGCCATCTTGAGTAAGGGCAGATGGATCATGTAGCATGTACTTCCTGGAATTCATCTGCCTTAGTTCACCCTCCAGCTGCTGCAGAACTTCAGGCCTCTGGTCTCATCATGTCTCTGGTAGTAATTGTAATTGCCTTAGTTCATGCATGTAGGCAGGAGGGTGCGCTTAGCTATTAAAAACACCTCCTGAAGAATCCTGGGACATATGACATTATTTGACACCAATAAATCACTTTGAAAAACACCACCTAGCAGTTCTAGCCGTGGCCATCTTGAGTAAGGGCAAATGATGAATGTAGCATTTACTTCCTGGAATTCATCTGCCTTAGTTCAGGCATGTAGGCAGGAGGCTGTGCTTAGCTAAGAAAAACCACTCCTCCCCTCCTGAAGACTCCTGGGATGTATGACATTATTTGACACCAATAAATCTCTTTGAAAGACACCACCTAGCATTTCTAGCCATGGCCATCTTGAGTAAGGGCAAATTATGAATGTAGCATTTACTTCCTGGAATCCATCTGCCTTAGTTCAGGCATGTAGGCAGGAGGGTGTGCTTAGCTAAGAAAACCCCCTCCTCCCCTCTTGAAGACTCCTAGGATTTATGACATTATTTTACACCAATAAATCACTTTGAAAGACACCACCTAGCGATTCTCGCCGTGGCCATCTTGAGTAAGGGCAAATGATGTAATGTAGCATTTACTTCCTGGAATCCATCTGCCTTAGTTCAGGCATGTAGGCAGGAGGGTGTGCTCAGCTGAGAAAACCCCTCCTCCTTTCCTTTCCTTCTAAAGACTCCTGGAATGTATGACACCATTTGCCTAGGCAAGAAACTAGGAAGTAACTGAAGAAATGAAAAAGAAGGTTCAAAACTAGTCAATATGATATACTTTCCCATCTATTTACTAAGGCTGGCAGCACGAGGATGAACAATAATCAATATTGATCAGGAGAGTGAACTTCCACTTTAACTGAATTTTTAAAAAAAAATGTTGGCGTATTGTACATCACTGTATCTGTTACTGTATTGTAAGTATCATACCGTTCAGTACAGTTTGATTTAGAACACACTAATGATAAAGGTAGTGAACATTTACAAATAAATCACATATAATTTATGTAAAAAAAAAAAGATATACTTTGGCTATTAATTATAATGAATTATAAATTAATTAAATTTTTAAGTACACTTTCATTTGTAACATGTATGAATAAGTATGAAGTGTAAGTTATACTGATATGATCATGTTATCAATGTATTAATATCATTATATCATCATATACATTATTATTATGGCTCATTAGCAATATTACACAGACCCTAATTAAACAATGAATATTCTTTATGTATTTTTAAAAAAATCAGAAAGTTGGCTTTAAAAATCAAGTCATAGGAAACAAAATAAGGATTGGGTTGATTTACATCAGAAATCACTGATAATCACATCACCACCAATAAGCATTCATATATGACGTTTCCAAGATTAGGAATGATATTTTCTGAAATGCCTTATATAAAGCCCCAAAAAAAAGAAAAAGAATTTGCAATAATGATGCAACGCCAAGACTGGAACATTAAGCCTGTGTTTATTGGGCTCTTGCTTGCAGGGAATATTATTTGTATATTTTCTTTTATGGGGGTACAAAGGGCTAGAGGGGAAGCAGAAATTGCCGCCAGGCTGAATGGATGATGCCTTGAACATTTATCACCATGGTCATGTAGGGTAAATGATGACTTTACTCCGGATTAATCATAGCAGCAAAGAATACATTTTTTTTTTTTGTCTGTTTTACAAATTATAGTGAACATCAATTCCTTTAAAAGCTAAAGTTCGTGTTTTTGCACAATAAAATAGAGCATTGGAATTGTACTAGAATGTTCATTCAATGCAAATAACTTTCTCATAAACCTGCATAGTCCTTTTTTATTTTTATTATTATTATATATATATTTTTTTTAACTTGCTAATTAAACATTTACATTTCCTATACTGGCCATTCCTCCAAAATGCGCATTAATTAGAGAACAATCATTTCTTGTCTATGATAATTCATATTTTACTGTGACATGTATTTTTTATAAATATAAGTATGTATGTAAAACAGACAGGGTTAATCAAACTTATCATTAGATTAAATATTTTATTGGGATAAAATACTTTTTTTTAGATAAAATCACAATACAGATTGTATTTCTGCTACCCTAATATAAATGGTTGGGGTACGGCTAATTTTGCTAATTTTATTATTAAAAATGCACCTGGAAAATAATAAATACAAATAAAATAAAATAAAAAAGTAGTAAGCACAGTAAAACATAATATCATTATGCTCCTGCACACATATGAAAAGCAAGCGGTCACTTACCCCCCACAGTTGTACCTTTCCTTAAAAAAAAATCTTCCTCCTCCCTCTCCTTTTTATTAAGGAATTTTCTGATGGCCTTGAAGATTAAGGTGTCACTGAGCCACCTCAGCCAGGGATTCTCGCTCCCAGGCAGCGGGTCAGTTGGATTCTATAGAATCATTTCCATATGATATACTGATAGCAGTCCACAGTGAAATAAGCTGAATCAAGGCATGGACTGTCAGCCTGACAGCTGGGACAGTTCCTGCTGAGGCTTACTTGTTAATCAATGTATTACACGGATATTTTACAAACATGGAGACTAACTGGCTCAGACCATGGAGAGCAAGATTACGACAATCAAACATTCAAATTAAAAGATTTCTTTTTTTTTTTTCTTTTTTTTTATTGTGAACACCCTCAATATTTTAGCCATTTTCCCCCATTAAAATAAATTAAACATATTTACATAACATTAACATTTTTGCAGTTAAACATACTTACATAACATAGATACTTTATTTTAATTCACAGTTAAAATCTAAAATATAAATATCATATAAAAGATATAAATATAAAATAGTTAAAAAATAATATAACATATATAAGTTTTTTTTTTTCACTTGGTTCTTAGATTTAAATATTCTGTTTGACAGACAATAGTTATCATTTAAATATAAAATAAGGAAAATAATACAGTACAAAGGACAAGAAAGGGGGAAGGGGGGGGGGAATGCTGTCATCATAACGAGACAATTAATTAGTACTTTTCAGAATATATCTATTGGTAAAATTTGAAATGGCGCAATTATGTGCAGACAAATACAAATATTTACATAATGCTCATCAATCTTCTTTAATAGAACAGATTTTCTGCTCCAGCACATTACTGCAAAAAAGTGTCACGCAGTATTCTGTCACCACTAAACTGCGGCTCCAGGCAGAATCTTTAAAAAAATACCAACATGTACAAAATGCATTGTTGAGGAAGAAGGTGTATGTCATTCAATCTCTACATGTTTCACCCCCCCATATCATCAGAGGAAAGGGAACTGGAATGTCACTGGAACCACGCAAGTGAAATGCCGGTGGTAAATAAATGGTTAAAGTCTGGCCTGACAATGACAAAAATATGTATATATATATATGTGTGTGTGTGTGTTTGTGTGTGTATTTTATAAAAAATACAAAATGTATTTTTGTCATTTATATTATATATAAAAAAAATATTTATTTTTTTTCGTTGCCAGACTTCATCACAATATATTTTTATCATTTATATTATATAAATTTTTTTTGTTTTATTGCCCGATATTATCACAGTATATTTTTTTTCAAAACGATGTAATACAAATAGTTTTGCATTTGCCAATACTAGTAAACAAATCTTCATTATTAACCTCTAGTCTAGTAATTTGTGTTCATTTACAAGTTCCATTTCAATCCTCTAATAATGTGTATATAATTCTCACAAAATCCTATTGAAACAGAAAGTTACTCATCTTCTCATTAACTGTATTGTATAGGATATGTTAATTTCATGGACCTATTTTTAATCGTCTAATAAAGAGTTGTTAATAGTGTTATAATGATAATAAAGTGTTGCTAGTAGTATGATGATGGGTCAAATAGAGGGTTGCTAATAGTATTATAATGATAATAATAAATATGTGATGATGATTATGGTGGTTATTATTGTTGTTATTATTATTATTATTATTAATAATAATAATAATAATAATAATAATAATAATAATAATAATAAAAGAAGCACTAAGTTGAAGTGAAATTTGCTAAAAGGTCAGCAGATTTAGCCATTGGGCTCCACAATATATTATGCAATTTAGCTTTGTCTATATGAACTTAATTGGTACACTTAAGTCCATACTGAATACATATACAGTATATATGTATTATGTAGATACTAGTATTACTTCTAAATGATAGAGCCTCTTTTTTTTTTTTATTATCCTGTAGGGTTCTAGACATATATGAACTTAATTGGTACACTTTAGTCCAACATATACTGCATATATATATATATATATATATATATATATATTTATATATCATTATTTATAGATGATAGTGTCTCTTTTTTAAAGTCTAGTAATTACACTGTAGAGTTCGGGACGTATAATTTTTGATACATTATGCAATCTAGCTTTGCCTATATGAACTTAATTGGTACACTTAAGTCCATACTGACTATACATATACATAGATAGATACTATTATTATCTTTAGATGATAGTATCTCTTTTTTAATGTCTAGTAATCACCCTGTAGGGTTCTGGATGTATGATTTTTTTGATGCATTATTCAATCTAGCTTTGTCTATATGAACTTAATTGGTACTCCATGCTGACTATACAGATAGATAGATAGATAGATAGATAG
This sequence comes from Lithobates clamitans, assembly GCA_037952925.1. NCBI lineage: Eukaryota > Metazoa > Chordata > Amphibia > Anura > Ranidae > Lithobates > Lithobates clamitans. The sequence continues at coordinate 586,933 of JBBGZY010002473.1, forward strand.
ATAGATAGATAGATAGATAGATAGATAGATAGATAGATAGATAGATAGATAGATAGATAGATAGATAGATAGATAGATACTAGTATTATTTCTAGAAGATGGTGTCTCTTGTTTAATGACTAGTAATTAAATACCCTGTAGGCTTCTGGACTTATGATTTTTTTTTTTTGAGCTTGTCAAACATCTAACACTCTACTGGTGGCGCTCCTTCACATCTTGAGGCACTCACCTAGTTGAGGTTGAACCGGCTGATGTGGGGAATAATTGATCCCACCAGCAGTGAAACTGTTAACGTTCACGTACTGTCAGGAACCGAGTTATTGCTTGCCATTTAAACAGGTAGTGTGTGTGTGTGTGCTTCCTGGAGAGATTTTGATATTTCTGAGGTGCATCTTATAATCACTAACAAGGGAAGGAGCTACATACATCAAGGTCTCCGATGCTGGCATATCATGTTAATTCTATTCCTTCTCTCGCTCACCACTCAACACGTGACTGAGCGAGAAAGGTCACATCTTCTGTCGCTTCTGCCTGACGGATTCTCGGAGACGCTGCGCCCGGGAACTGGAGATGGTTAAAGGCAGCTGAGCAATCAGCCATTTTCTGTACGAATCGTAAAACCTCCATCTTGAGCTCCAGCGTGAGATTAGACGTCTGGCAGGCTGCATACACCCAAGCCATTTATTACACATTTTCAATGCCTTTTATCCTTTTGCAGCTATTTGCGCTCTTTCAATGAGGGATATTTTAGCAAAATTAGGAACCAAAAGTCTAAAAGGAAACAGGGAAGATTACTATGGGCGTAAAAATCATGTCTGGCAGGGTACATTAATGCTGGAAAAGCTGATGAAAATGGCTTATAGAACCAGATGCATCTGTAAGGTAAAGGTACAAGCGATTCAAAAAATTAATCAGAAGTCATTCCTTCACTGGGGTGACTGACAGGGCGCTCCGGCCTTAGCTGCTCAAAAAACATTAACGAGGACAGATCTAGATGCCATGTGCACCATAAGCAAGAGCTCCGATTATACTGACGCATTTGTTTTCAGGGAGCTGGTTAGGATTACAGTTAATTGGCAAGTCAGGTTTGGGGGAATTGCTTAATCTAAATCTAAAAAAAAAAGTGTTGGTGATATAGACTTTTTAATGCAAGTATGGCAAATAGGAAACTCCTTAGGCCAAAGCCTGGCATGCCTCGGCTGTAAACTTGAAGTACAACAGATAATTAAGCGTCAAAGGAATGGGTAGGTAAGGTGAAGAGATGTAAAAAAAAAAAAAAAAAAACTGTTTTTATGTAGAGTAGATATCCAAAACTTTTCGGGGTTAAAGCTGCAGCTGTTACTCTCAGGCAGAGGTCTCCAAACTTTCTAAGCAAAGGCCAGTTTACAGTCCTTCAGACATTAGAGGGGCCAGACTGTGGCTGGTGGGAGTAGAAAAATGCCATGCCGGCAATGGGAGTAGGCAATACCCCATCATTTGTTATAATGCACCCCATTGTTGGTATCAGTGGGAGGAATGGTGCCCCATTGTTGGTATCAATGAAAGAAATAGCACCCCATTGTTGGTATCAGTGGAATGAATAGCACCCAATTGTTGGTATGCAGGTTTTTATGAGCAGGAACACCCTAGATATTTGTAATAGCACCACATCCCGAAAATAGACCAGACAACAATAAGAAAAAGGGATTGTGCAAGTAATTAGAACGTAATATCAAATATAGTATAAAAAATTCTTTTATTTTGATAGACAAAATAAGAATTTATATATTTAAAACTAAAACACAAGAAAAGTGGAGATACAATAATGGCTAGTACATTCATTTGTATGCAACAGTACAGCAGTGGTGGATTCCCAACATATTTCGCCCATAAGGCGGGCTTCCTCAGGGGATGCTGGTCCTGCGCAGCGTACAGAGCCTTCTAGCAGAAAACAGATAGTTTTATCAATGAAAGAAATAGCACCTCATTGTTGGTATCAGTGGGAGGAATAGCAGGAGGAGAAAAAGAGGAGAAAAGAGAGAGCCAGACGGAAGAGAAAAAGAAGAGGAGTCCTACGTGGTATGTGCCGGAGAGTCACTAAATTGAAAGAAGGGAAGAGAGGACATTTCAACAGGGTTTGCCATTTGCTCCCCCAAACACTTATACCGCGTACACATGAGCGGACTTTTCAACCTGGCTGGTCCGACGGTCTATCCGACGGACTTTCGGCAGACTTCCGACGGACTTTCTAACGAACGGACTTGCCTACACATGATCAAACCAAAGTCCGACACCAAAGTCCGACGGATTCGTACGTGATGGCGTACGACCGGACTAAAATAAGGAAGTTGATAGACAGTAGCCAATAGCTGCCCTAGCATCTGTTTTTGTCCGTCGGACTAGCATACAGATGAGCGGACTTTTTGACTGGACTCGAGTCCATCGGAAAGATTTGAAACATGTTCCAAATCTAAAGTCTGTCAGATTTTCGACCGAAAAAGTCCACTGCAGGTCTGATGAAGCCCACACACAGTCAAATTGTCCGTCGGACCAGTCCGGTCGAAAAATCCGCTTGTGTGTACGAGGCATTAGGAATCAAGTTATGACAACTTTTATAAAACAAAGAAGATGACCAGTACATATGCAGAGGGCGAGGAACTGATGGAAAATTAAAATAGATCATTTTAGTAAGATTTTTAAAAAGAGTGTTTGAAATGGATGACAATCCAGCTGTGGGTGCCCCCCCAAAACTAAGGCAAGACACAACTTGCAAAAGAAGTGACATCATTTAATGATATGGTACAATATGAGCCTTAAGCTTCTTACACATGATCGGATTGTTGGCCAACAAAACCTTTGTCTAAAGGGCGTTGGCCCAAACTTGTCTTGCATACAAATGGCAAGGAATTGTCAGCCAACAAATAATAGTGACGTACTACGTTGTTTTTCAACTCTTTAGTGTCACCCTTTGGGCTCCTTCTCCTAATTTCATGTTAGTAGAAGTTTGGTGAGTGTTGATTTGCGCTTTTCATTTCGCACTTTTCATTGCGCGCTTTTCAGTTAATTTCTGAGCGGCCATTCGTCAACCAGCCATGTTGTGGAATCGGAGGAGATAACGTGTTATTTATTATTAGCCTTGGAGCTATTGCTTTGACATTTTTTTTGGTTGAATAATAATGATTTGATTTGGTATATTGTCTATATTTTTGGATGCATAGAATGCACTTTTTGGTTAAGTTCTATTGGCAGATATCATGTCTAATTTTATTTGTTTTCTTTTTTTAATGCACAATAAAAAAAATTGTGGAGAATAATACTTGGCTGTGTGTTTTACTTCAAATGACAGTTTGGGAGTCGGCAGTTACATTTAAAAAATGTAATGTAATGTAATTTACATTTAATGTACAATGTAAAATTGACAAGGAACACCAATATATTGGTATCTTTGATCTTAAAAACTAAGGGATAATGGTGTTGTGGTAACTTGCCCAAATAAAAAAAAAGCATAATAATATTATTCTTGATATCACTAGAAAAAAAAAAGCCTTGCAAAAACTCCATCAGTATCACCAGCAAAGCAGCTTCTTTATTATCCCATTAAAGAAGAAGAGAATTGTGCGCTGCATTTCTAGATTTTATAATTTACCACGTCACAAATGTTAATTCTCCATTACGAACGCTAGTTTACAAGACCGACCGCTTCTGATTCCGAGCATGCATGTTTGTACGTTGGACTTTTGTCCGACGGACTTGTGTACACATGATCGAAAAGTCTGACAAATTTGAGAACATGCTAGCCAACATTTGTTGGCGGAAAGTCCGACAAAAATTGTCCGATGGAGCATACAAACGGTTGGATTGTCCGAATCATGTGTACGGGGCTTTAGAGTTGTAAAAAATTCTCTTTTCAACTTGAGATATTGGCAATACATGTCAGTTAAAAAAAGATACATTATTCTTTTTGAAAACAGACCCTAGAATTCATAAACAGTGTCCTAGACACTCAATAGGGATCTGTCTCCTGTCCGTTTAACAAATAGTGCAACTTGCCTTGCGAATAATGTAACCGTCAGTGGAATATTTATGAATCTGTTGCAGAATTGTCTCAGACAGAAATTTGGGCCCTACAGAATTTTGTCTCATGCAGAATTCCGTCTGTGACATATCTTACATGAGTGACACTGTTTACTCCAACATAGGAGAGGTCTTATGTACCTCCACTTTTCTTATCACCAATATAGTGGTATTTTACAATGAATTCCTCACAATCACAGCACCAGTAAAGTGTCTCTCATAAAAACTATACAGCTTTCATGAATTTGGCACAGGACTTGATTCTGCGAATTTCTAATTTTTAGGAGCGTGTAATACTCCTGTTCCATGGCAGCTGCTAGTCTCATTCCAGCACCCTGGTTTTGGCTGAGCTTCACTCTCCCAGCCTGACTGTCCACCTGCAGGGTGATTGGTGTAGGCACAGCCTCTGGGTAGAGACCAAACCTGTTTTAAGCCTGCCAAGCCCTTGGTGTCATGTTTGTTATAGTGTTTGCAACACGTACTTCAAGCTCCCTCTTTGCCTTCCCTGTTCCTGCACCTTGATGTTTGCCTTCACCTGATTCCCACCTCGTCTACTAGTTTGGATTCCCCAAGAGAAACACAAAGAAAAAGAGGCGCCTCTAGGTGTAGACGTAAGAAATCATTTTATTCATAATCTTGTGTCAGTTACACTCACATTTGGGAAGTCATCAAAAGGCATGTAAAATATCCATCAGAAGAGTATCATCAGATCGGTCACAAGAACTCCTGCCTGTCTGCTGAGTGTTCTGCCTGCATGTGGAAGGACACCGCTAAGACGTTGTCCCGGCCGCGGTGATGACGAGGGACCAGAACGAGGCTTGGATTCCCCTGCTACTGACCTCAAATTGAACTTGGGCTACTCTCTAAACCAGCCTTTCTCAACCTTTATAACATGGAGGAACCCTTGAAATAACTTTTCAGACTCAGGGAATCCCTACAGATAATTACTATATCAATTTTCTCAGTACATTGGTGTGATAACCACATAGAAGAATTTGTCTTACATTTGTGGTCACTGGGAACTCTCTCCTCCTTACTGGTTACTCAGCTGAGAGGCAGAAGTTGCTCATTGCTCAAGGAACCCCTCGCAACCCGAAGGAACCCTGGTTGAGAAAGGCTGCTCTAAATGTTGCCTGCCTTTTGACCATGGATTTGACTCTGACTACTCTCTGAACGTTACCTGCTTGCACCTGGACTGCCATTGACCACTCTCCCTGTTTGCCAAATGCAAGTACCTTTTTACTGTGCATAGCTCATGCTTGCCCCGGCATGGTAGCCAGGCACTAAAGCATTGTGTATACGACCTGGAGGCAACCGAGTAGTCTTTTTTGCCTCATTGGAAAGGCGGCTGCTATAGGTGAAGAACACAGAGCCAGCTATAGTGCCTGGCCATCAACGCTAGGGGTAGGCATCCCACTAATATGCCATAACACCAGAGAAGTGTCTCAAATGCCTTTATGAATTGCCCCCGGGGAAATGATTGTTTTTTTGTTTAACTAAACTCAACATTGTATTGTAATGGCCTGGAGTGGGTGAAAACAGATTCAGAAGATAAAGCGGAATTATTACAAGAAGTGTTTAACTGTTCCTCCAAAAATGTTTGGCTGGCCAATTAGTCAATCCCTAGTCTGCTACTAGCTCTAGCTGTGTGCGTCTACAGAATCCTGCTCCATGTTGGTCCAGTAAAAGTGGCAAGCTCTTGATGTTGGAGGGCTAAGGGGGGGGGGGGGGGGGTTGAGCAGTCAAAACAAATAATCAGTTCTTACGCTAATATTGTAGACCTGTACTGTGATGATTTGCTATCTTAAATGGAACATCAAGGAATGTTACTTGTGCCTTAGCAATACCCTGAAGATACACTTTTTTGCCCACCTGTCTGGCTGCTTCTCATAAGCATGCGCACAGGGTGTGCCAGGTGTGGCTGGGCACACCCTAATCACCCTGTGCTGGGCACATTTCCCCTGCTGCTTGGCTGCAGAGAAAGGGACTGGGGAATATCTGTCCTTAGTCCCTTTCTCTGTCTCAAAAGTGAGACATCAGAGGTCTGTTTAGACCCATGATATTTCACCAAAGCCCCCCAATGGAGCTCCTAAAAAAATTGTAAAAAAATTTTTTGTAAAAAATAATAAAATTGTAAAAAAAGTAATAATAAAAAAATATATAAAAAAGAAACTACTGACACCAATCTCTGCCCTTCTGACGCCGTCCACTGCTCTACCGACACTGTCCATTGCCCTACTGCCCTATAAATACAGTATATGCACACATATGAGCTTTGGGGTGCATACCCTAATGCAATAGGCTGTGCACACTTATGCTGCTTCTTGAAAGTTCCCCACCATTCATCAGATCATCAGCCATCAAGGGTTCTGACATGAGGAAACCAAGCCTGCCCCATACCAAGAGAGATCACAAGCAATGCTGGTGACTGGACCTTTTCTCTCTGCTTGCCTTTTTGACTCTTCAAGTCTCATCTGCATACACTAAATATCTCTAAGTGGTGTCTCTGTCACCCAAATTTACTCCACAGTGATTTGGGGTGACAAATCAGGGGGGTTGATTTACTAATGGTAAATAGGCTGTTAACATTGCGAGGGAATATAACCTTTTGGCTTAGTGAATGTAGTAAACATTCATTGTGCAAAAATACCCAGTTATGTGCAGGGAAAAAATTGTGTAAAAGTGTATTTGGCTTGCGCTTAAATGGATGATGGAAGTCAACAGTTTTATCCCATTCACTAAGCTAAGGGAAAATTCCCTTGCAAACTGAATAGCCTATCTACCTTTAGTAAATCAATCCCATGGCACCTGGACCTTCAGTCACTAACATTGTGTGCTAACCAGTAATATAATCTATACATTTTTATTGTGCTTTTATTGGTGGTGGTGATTTGCACATCTCTAGTGCTTGAAGAGCACCACAAAGCACTGTAGATTTTATGTCGTGTAGCAATGACTCTCAAAGGAGCTGCTGGAAATGAGCCCGAGTGCTTTCACACTGAGGCGGTGCGCTTGTGGGACAGTGAAAACAGTCCTGCAAGCAGCATCTGTGGGGCAGTTTGGGAGTACTGTATACACCGCCTCTGTATACACCGCTCCTGCTCATTGCATTGACTGGGCAGCGCTTCCAAAGTGCCTGAAAATCGCTTCAGATGCGTCACAACACAGGCATTTTTAACCCCTTCTTGGGGATTAAAAACGCCCTGCTATCGGCCAAAAAAAGCGACGCTAAAACAGCAGTAAAGCGCCGCTAAAATGAGCAGCGCTTTACCACTAACGCAGAGCGGCTCCAGTTTGAAAGTAGCCTAAGTTTTCCCTAATATTAAGTTTGGTCTTGCTGTTTAATTCCTTAAATAAGGATTCTGAACCCCCGGAGATCTTTGATAACTTTCATATTATTCAGGTAGGTCTCGACTCCTCAGAGGTTGTCTGCTCAGGATTACACCGTGTCAGTGGGGAAAAGTGTTTGCTGTGTCACCTTGTGTAGGTAATTCAGTTAATCCAGGAGCCCGCCAAGGCCCATCCTGGGCACGCTGAGTGTTCAGTTTCACCTACACAGAGTGACAAGCCAAGCACACTGTAAAAGCAGCAGATGGTAATGGGGGTGGGGTGGGGGTCCAGGTCAGCTTTTGCATCGGGGCCCACAAGCTTTAAGCTACGCCTCTGCTCGTAGTATTAAGCACATTAGTGGCAGCCCCAAAAATATACTGATGAAGATAGGACAACCACGTACACTTGTGAACCTATGAGAGCAGTCACAGTCTTTCTGTACCGCCTCCTGACTTCTAACACATGATAAGTACTTCAGTACCCAGAGCTGCAGGAAAGGGTCCAACCTCTCCAGCCCAGCCTGTCCAGGTAATTTCCCCCAAGCCCCTAGCACCCAGCACCTGCTGAGGCCTGGTAGTAGCTTCTCTGGAATATACGTCTCCTCCCAGGGGAAGCCCCAGGGGAGAGAACTGTGTAGGTATAAAATGCTTGTATTGGATACCTACAAACTGAGATTCAATCCTCCCAAAAATGTATCTCCTTCCCAGCCATACCTTCTAGCCCAGCCTCCCAGGGATTGGCTGAGTAAAGCTGACCATAACTATACCTTCTAGCCCAGCCTCCCAGGGATTGGTTGAGTAAAGCTGACCAGAACTATACCTTCTAGCCCAGCCTCCCAGGGATTGGTTGAGTAAAGCTGGCCATAACTATACCTTCTAGTCCAGCCTCCCAGGGATTGGCTGAGTAAAGCTGACCATAGCTATACCTTCTAACCCAGCCTCCCAAGGATTGGTTGAGTAAAGCTGACCAGAACTATACCTTCTAACCCAGCCTCCCAGGGATTGGCTGAGTAAAGCTGACCATAACTATACCTTCTAGCCCAGCCTCCCAGGGATTAGCTGAGTAAAGCTGACCATAGCTATACCTTCTAACCCAGCCTCCCAGGGATTGGCTGAGCAAAGCTAACCATAGCTATACCTTCTAACCCAGCCTCCCAAGCATAGGCTGAGTAAAGCTGACTATAGCTATACCTTCTAACCCAGCCTCACAGGGATTGGCTGAGTAAAGCTGACCATAGACGATTAGTTTTTTTTCGATCAGCCAGCTGGCTGAACAAAAATATGAACAAAGAAGGTGGATTGAGGAACCCCCCCCCCCCCACCACCACACCTCCTGGGACATTAAATTCTGAAAGCGGGACTCTGCTGTCAGAATACACTTATAAGCAGTTATAGCCACTGATCAACAAAGGATTTCCAATATTAGTGTTAGGCAGAAAATAGAAGATTATCTTGGGTCATACTTTAATACCTTCATCCTTCTACAATCTACAAATGAAAACATTTTGAGGCATGTGGATTTTCTTGGTACCATTACATTGATATTACAAAAAAATAAGAACAAACATTATTTATTACAAATTTTGACATTAAAATACCCTAAAAAGCCAACAACAAGAGCTACAAAGGCATATTCCAAAAACTCATTTGCAGCTAAACTATTCTTCCCATAAAAGTGCCTTTCAACACAGAATTGATGTTAATATATGTAGCGCTACTCCCGTAGGAGCCACAGGAATCACTTGTCCAAGTTTTCCCAACCTCAGCCACTCACTGAGGCACACAACAGGCTCATTCACTCTTTCTCCAAAGACCAGTCTAGGGGTTGTTGTTTTTATGTTTGGAGAACATGGATAGGGATGAGGGAACTGGTGGGATATTCCAAGAATAAGAACTATGTACACTGAGGACCTAATCTTCCTGTAGCTTAAGTAACAGTAGTAAAGTCAGCAGCGCAAAGTCCTTTTAAGTAATAAAGTAGCTGGACAGAGCTCTTCAGGACACCAGCTGGTGTCCCCTTTAACAGACCCGCAGCTGACTATAACTAGGCACCAGAGGGGTAGCTAGATCACAAGGTCCCCAAGATCCAATGTCTGCATTTACAAGACCCAAGCACAGATGCATTCCTCCCTCCCACCTGAGGCCTCCACATGGCATCCTGTGCCTGAGAGGGCAGCCTGCCCACATCAGGCTGGACTCCTTCACTCTGGGACAAGACCCATAGCTCTGTGTGCTCTAAGAATAAATACAGTCTCCCAGCCACCCTTTAGAGCCTGCCTCTCTGGGACAGGTCAGGGCTGTATCCATATTCATGCTGCAATCTGCCTAGCTCCACACCTATCTTCCAGAAACTTCTCAAGTTGCCAGGATACAGGGGGAGCTATCCAGCAGACTAGCAGCAGCAGAGTACACAGATCAGACCTGACCAAACGATTGCAGCACACTAAGTACAGTGAGCCAAACTATGCTTTTGCCTCAACCAAATCTCAGCCACACTGACTACAGTGTGGCAACTAACTTTATCTTACCAAAAACAGACACTAACATTTAGTTAACTATCCTAGCACCTACCTAGGAGGATGCTACATATATAATAGGAACGAGTACATAGTTTGCTATTCTTGATTTGTGCACGGATTGTCCACTTCTTCAAGAAACACTGGAGAAGAAGCGGGCAATCCGTGAAACATCAAACATCAGTTCTGCGTTAAAAGGCACTTTTATGGGAACAATAGTTTAGCCGCAAGGGAGTTTTTGGAACGTGTCTTTTTAGCTCTTGTTATTAGCTTTTTTGGTCTTTTTTTTTTTTTGTAATGTTTTTGATGGTACCAAGAAAGTCTACTTGCCTCAAAGTTCTTTCCTTTGTATACTGTTAGACAAAAGTTGATCTAACGATCAATTAGTTAGGGTTAGGGTTAGGGTTAGAGGGTTAGGGTTGTTGTTGTTTTGAGACTTTATATGAGGCTGTGAGCTAAGTAGGTCATATGCCTCCATCTCTGTTTATGGGGAGAAAAGGGGGAAGGACAAAAAACTGGGACTTTAAATGAAGCACATAGCTGCAAAAGAGTACAATGGGTTGGTAAAAACATATTTATTATTAATGAAATGGGTAACAGGGTAAAAAATATGCATGATAATGATAAAATCATAGAGTAATTCATATGTACATTAATACTGAAGGGTACAAAAAAAATCTGTAAATAACATGATAATAGACAAGAATACATGATCATAGTAAATGACTTATAATTCGTATATATACAGATATCCACATATGGGATAATATAATTCAATGGTAAATTGGTTGATTGTGTTTAACCTCCAAACTAACTCCTCCACATAGACTGCAATGAAAATAGAACCCCATAATAGATTATATGAAGATACTGTGACCACATGATATCAAATCAATATGGCTTAATGGATGTGTATAAACATAGAATTAGAGCATGGCTTCCAGTTAGCTCGACGTGTTCGTGGCTAGGTAGTTACCACTCTTCAGGAGCAAGCGCGTGATCTGGAATAAAATAATACAAGGATTGCCATGAGGACCATAACCTATCAGGGAGAAACTACAAGGTGGACCAAGCACTCTTAAATTACTTACAAACAGTATAGCTGTGTGTGGGAGGTGCATTGCAAGGAGTTGAGGGCCCACCGGGAACCTCATTCATGCGAACTGTGGGAATGTGATCCATGACCGCAAACCAAAGCACCACCAGGGGCGGACAAGCATCTAAATTGTCTGGATCTTCCTGAACTCGGGAGTTTGGGAGGAACAATATCTCAGTAGCTTCTGTGAAAATTTGTAAATAATACAATTACCATGGTACACAGTGTACCCCAATGATAATGTAGAGTAAACAAGGGTGCAAATATACTAGTGGTATCACAGGTGAAAGGGGAAATACATAAAAGATAATAAGGTGTATGAGGTAAGATGCTAGTGAGTGAAAGTATTAAGTCAACCATTGGGGCTGTATAAAACAAAAAAAGATTACAAATAAGGCCGTGGGCAAGTGAAGAAAAACAAACAACAAAGTTACCTCATAATTAATGAAAAACCTGATCCAGGGGGTTCGTGATGCTAGAGAGAGCCAAACAAAGATACTGGGCCGCCCAGAGGCGGGCTTATATGGATGCAGTCAAAGCACATCCCAATGTCGCGCATGTGCAGAGGAGGGGAGAGGGCATCACCATCTGGATGGCATGGCCGCCAGATGGTGCCAGCGCCAAAGCCATATTGATTTGATATCATGTGGTCATAGGATCTACAAGCTATTATGGGGTACTATTTTCATTGCAGTCTATGTCGAGGAGTTCGTTTGGAGGTTATATACAATCAACCAATTTACCATTGAATTGTATCATCCCGTATGTGCATATCTGTATATATATGAATTATCAGTTATTTACTATGATCATGTATTCTTGTCTATTATTCTATCATTTAAAGTCCCAATTTTTTGTCCTTCCCCCCTGTGTTTTTACTGTATATAGTATATGATTACTTAAGTGTCAACTTTGCACTCCGCGGAATATGTACTGCAGCACACTTTCCATATTATCTATATCATGGGTCGACAACCAGTGGTCCGTGGACCATCAGGGGTCCACTGGAAAATTTTGGTGGTCCCCAGGGGTTCTGCCACAAATCAACATTGTGGCTGATGTATACTGCCCAATGTTGTTTTCAATGTTGTCTCCAATGTGCACTTACAGTCAATACTGTCAGTGCGCATTGATACCCAAGTAGTTCCAGCTCCTGTGAACTCAGAGGGAGGCGCCAGGAGTAGTGCAGAGAGCTGGAGGAGAAGGAGGAGGGGACTTCCAATAGCAGCATTGATCACAGACTGTGGGAGGGAGCACGGAGGCTGGATAAAGAGGTGAGATCCAATGGTGAGTCTGTGTAAGGCAGCAGTATGATGCAGAGTGAATGGGGGGGGGGAGCCAAAGCATTGTGTGTATAAGGCAGCAGTGTGATCCAAAGGGGGGGGGGGGCAGAGAGCCAGAGCATTGTGTGTATAAGGCAGCAGTGTGATCCAGAGGGAGGGGGGCAGAGAGCCAGAGCATTGTGTGTATAAGGCAACAGTGTGATCTAGAGGGAGGGGGGCAAACAGCCGAGCATTGTGTGTATAAGACAGCAGTGTTATCCAGAGGGAGGGGGGCAGGGAGCCAGAGCATTGTGTGTATAAGACAGCAGTGTGATCCAGAGGGAGGGGGGCAGAGAGCCAGAGCATTGTGTGTATAAGGCAACAGTGTGATCTAGAGGGAGGGGGGCAAACAGCCGAGCATTGTGTGTATAAGACAGCAGTGTTATCCAGAGGGAGGGGGGCAGGGAGCCAGAGCATTGTGTGTATAAGACAGCAGTGTGATCCAGGGGGAGGGGGGCAGAGAGTTGGAGCATTGTGTGTATAAGATAGTAGTGTGATCCAGAGGGAGGGGGGCAGAGAGCCAGAGCCTTGTGTGTATAAGGCAACAGTGTGATCTAGAGGGAGGGGGGGCAAACAGCCGAGCATTGTCTGTATAAGACAGCAGTGTGATCCAGAGGGAGGGGGGCAGAGAGTTGGAGCATTGGGTGTATAAGACAGCAGTGTGATCCAGAGGGAGGGGGGCAGAGAGCCAGAGCCTTGTGTGTATAAGGCATGTAAAATTCATGTTAGTGGTTCACGGGATTCAAAATTGGGAGTTGAGTGGTCCGTGAGGTCCAAAAGGTTGGCGATCAATGATCTATATCATCCAAATACAAAGAGAAACACCCAAATACTGTGTTAGAAACTTCTTAAATATGACTTCTGGGAACTATCTCATACACCCACCCAAAACCCTCAACCTCACTTTGAAAGTTGACTATTCAGAACCAGCTTTGAACTAAAATTACATTAAATAAATGACTAGAAATGAACATACCTCAACACATATGTCATAAATATAACGTCTACCACTTTTCTGTGCAATCCATAGAACATTTTTGCACTTACAAGAATTTGTGCTGCCTCCTTACGTCACATTGAGTAGTTCACTTACTGTCTAGAAATAAATTGTGTAACATAAAAAACATGGCAGACTGACAAGTGGAAACACACATTTCTTGCTGTCGGTAAGTGTGAGTTATAAACTTGTGATTCCTGCCTGGTTCTAGGTTATGATAGACAGGTCTCCCAGAGGGGTGGCCCCCACCTCAGACGGAAAGCTACGGATCCAGGAGAACAGAAAAGTATTGATGCTGTGGTGACATATTGGCAGACAACTACATTTGTCTGAAATAATTTAAGGTAATTTCTATAAAACGGAAGATAATTGGTGCTGAGGGAATTCATCTCCAGGGTTTACACAAGTTGTGTAGGTGAGGAAACCATAAAATACGATCTATCAAGAGACATTCCAGTCAACACTGAAAATTTAAAGTACAATTTAGCATGAGATGAGTGTGAGGTGTGCTCATAATATTTTTTTTAATTGTCATACTACTATTTGTATGATAGCCACAGATTTTTTTTTTGTCTAACAGTCCTTAGCCTATTACCTTGCTGAGTAGACAAGGTAGGTGAAGTGGTCAATGGACCTGAACTATTGCCCCAGGAAGAAAGAAAGAAAAAGAGGAAAGACTAGATTTTTAGATCTGGGAAGTTGAGTTTAGGTGGTCACCAATATAAGGTGTGCTGTAAGCACCTAAAATGTTCCTGCCAAAAATTGAGTAAGCTCCCAATTATCTGTAGCGTACTGACAACTGAGCCTCTGATGCATGGAAATCCTGAGCAGTATTGTCATCCCTGCCTGAGCTCTCCCCTACTGGACTACAGAACTCCACTCATCCCCACCACTTTCCATCCTGCTCCATGTGCACACATTGAGTTCCTTCCAAGAAAAAGCAATGCCTTGACTCCCAGGAAATTGTCCATACACTGTGTGTATGGAAAGGGCTCTTGAGAGATGTAATTTTGATTTGCATTCCTACATCAATAGGATCAGTCCTAGGGTCCCCATGCACCCAGAAGCTGCCCCTGTACAAGTATTTTACAAGTCTACTGATGAGAAATAGTAATAAAGGTCCTTGCTTTGTGCACTGGTGCGCAGTCATGTTGGAACAGGAAGGGGCCATCCCCAAACTTTTCCCACAAAGTTGGGAGCATGAAATTGTCCAAAATGTCTTGGTATGTTGATGCCTTAAGAGTTCCCTTCACTGGAACTAAGGAGCCCAGCCAAACTCCTGATAAACAAACCCACACCATAATCCCAATACAAACAAGTGGCCACTGCCTGCATCTATAACTGGTCTATTGCAGCAAGGACCAAATGACTTGGACTAGTGCACTAAGCAAGGTCCATAAAGACATGGATGAGCGAGTTTGGGGTGAAGGAACTTGACTGGCCTGCACAGAGACGGGGTGGAGGAACTTGACTGGCCTGCACAGAGGCGGGGTGGATGAACTTGACTGGCCTGCACAGAGTCCTGACTAGAATCCGATAGAACAGCTTTGTGAATTAGAGCGGAGACTGGGAGCCAGCCCTTCTCCTCCAACATCAGTGCCAGACCACACAATTGCGCTTCTGGAAGAATGGTCAAACATTCCCATAGACACACTCCTGAACCTTGTGGACGGCCTTCCCAGAAGAGTTGAAGCTGCCATAGCTGTAAAGGATGGGCCAACTCAATATTGAACCCTACAGACTTTGACTGGGATGCCATTAAAGTTCATGAGTGGACATATGTTGACAGAGGCTCGAACCATTATAGCTCGAAACTGGAGGAAAACTATGGCTCCCTCAATAGCGGGGTGGGTGTGTGAGAAGAGCGAGATGCAGTCAGTGGAGATGATGATAGGAATGGACGTGAGGCAGAGGGATCAAATTCAGGAAACATGGTGCAAAGGGGAAGAGTTTAGAGCCTCTGCAAATTTATTTTAAAATATATGTAGAGTAACATGGTGGAGATGTGTATGGGGGGGGGAGAGGAGTAGAGAGAGAGGAAGAAAGGGTAATGGTAGGGGTAAGGGATAAAGGAAAATTGGGGGGGGGTTCCCCTCTTTTGTGTGAGATAGTATATGTGGTTGAATGGTGTCCAATGTGGTAGAATATAACAATATTAACAATAGATGAAAAAAATTTTTTATGGGATATAAAATGGATAATGTATGTAAAATGTAAAATGATATATCCAAATTATCACATTAGATGTTTTGTAAATTGGAAAGAAAACGTGTAAATAAAAGATTATATAAAAAAAAAAAAAAAGTTCATGAGCGTGTAAAGACAGGCGTCCCAATACTTAAGACAATATAGTGTATTTTCACATGTGCTAATACGCACATGCATGTTGGATTAGGCAAACAGCCATGTGGCTTACATACATATAGTAGGGGTACTGAAACAAAAATAAGTCATAATAATGTAGGGGTGCTGTAGCACCGAATAAAGCAAAAAAAAAAAAATTATAACGTTTTATATTCAGAGATTTCCAAAATACTTTGAATTTTTAGAAAATGGATAATAAAAACAAACAAACAAAGAACTCTGTAATAAAGAAAATATATTGCATGAATAAATGGATACAATTAGAGTATCACATGCTACAGTCACATATAAAAAAATACGTTGTTGTAGCATTGTTGATATGAACGATGTATGCCGGCTCTATTCATTTTAGGGGAATAAAACTTCGCAAACCGCATGCGTGTAAACATATTCCTTCCCGGTTGCTGTGATCCATGCACAGTGACACTGAACATTTCCAGATTCATCTAATGACTGATTGCTAGTACTGATTGATGGTCAGGTTTGGGAATGCCAGCGCATTGCACACATAATCTGAGCACTTGCATGCATGTTGCCTCATTTGCGAGATAAACTGCATTTGTTTTTTGTTTTTTTGTGTTCCTCCATGTGTAAATTCATGTGCATACATGCAGAGAGACAACAGTATCATGAATAATAATATATACATAAAGCCAAAACGATTTCTTTTAGCTTTGAATACAGTAGGGAAGGTTTAAAACCACTATGAGTTTTTTTTTTTTCTTCTGCCTTTTGGGGGAACCATTGAAGAGCTTTTCTTTTGTGTCTCCTCCCACAGAAACATCAGGAAGTCAAATGCAATCTCTCCAAAGTGCAATTGCCCCTCACTTCCTGCTTCAGTGACAACTTGAAGACCAGGCCTTTTCTGGCACTTCTTTGTTTAAAAGTAAAAATCTGTATTTTTTGCTGAAAAATTACGTATAACCCCAAAACATTATATATATATCTTTTTAGAAGAGACCCTAGAGCAGTGATGGAGAACCTTGGCACCCCAGATGTTTTGGAACTACATTTCCCATGATGCTCTACTACACTGGAGAGTGCCTGAGCCTCATGGGAAATGTAGTTCCAAAACATCTGGGGTGCCAAGGTTTGCCATCACTGCCCTAGAGAATAAAATGGCGATTGTTGCCATTTTTTATGTCACATGGTTTTTTTCAAACACAATTTTTCTGGAAAAAAAAAAAAACTTTAATGAATTTTAATGCAAAAGAACACAATATATAACCCAATTTTTTGGTAACATGTAAAAGATGATGTTAAGCTGAGTAAATAGATACCTTACATGTTACACTTTAAAATTGTCCACGGTCATGGAATGGCGACAAACTAAGATACTTAAGAATCTCCATAGGCAACACTTTAATTTATTTTACAGGTTACCTGTTTAGAGTTACAAAGAAGGTCTAGCACTAGAATATTTGCTCTCGCTATAACATTTGCGGTGATACCTCACATGTGTGATGCGAACACTGGTTTACATATGTGTGTGCGACTTACGTATGTGTCCGCTTCTGGGCGCGAGCATGTAGGAATATGCTGAATATGTTCAGGTGTTTTTAATAGGCTTGCAGGATTTAAATGTCATTTTTGTATGTGCGCGCTGTAATCTTCTGTTTGTATGGTCTTATAGCTGCACCATCTTTAATGTAATGTATTTTTAGGGTGTGCCCCCCCAAGTCTTTGTTTGTCCATGGAGGAATAGGGGCACTTAAAATTTGTATCTATTTATTTATCTTATCTTTTTCTTATTTTATTTTTACACTGTCCCTTTAATTTTTTTTGTTTATCACTTGTATTCCCTATTACAAGGAATGTAAACATCACAAAAAAGATGATAGGTACTCTTTATGGAGAGATCTGGGGTCTATAGGACCCAAAATTTCTCCTCTACTATTGAAAGCAAAAGATAAAAAAAACAAAAATGATTTTATGTCTAAAAAAAAAAGTTTACTTCCGCCCTAGACAGGAAGTGACATCATGAAAACACTCCGGTCCTATTAGATCAGATACAATCTAGTCTCTCCTCACCTCTGTGACCAGCTGCGCGAACCGTTGGATTGTTTCCCGGGCTCGCTGGTAAGAACAGTAAGCCTGAGAAACACAAGCGCTGGGAGGGGGACAACTCCTGCTGCTTTCTAAAAGTGATCCAACGGCTGATCAGTTGATTGGATCACTTTTCTGAGAAAGAGAATCGATGCTGGCTGAAAAAAAAAATACTGGGGCTCTGGCTGTTAGCTTGAGCCATAACCCCGGTAAACCACTTCAAAGGGCGCAACGTATATATATATATATATATTGCGGTCTTGAAGTGGTTACATTTTCCTTCACCTACTGTCCTGATGTTAATTTTTACCAGAAACAATAATGAATAAAGATGAATTTCCCCACCGTGGACACAAGCAATTAAAAACTTGACAAAGGTTCTAATCCAGAGGTGGTCAACTTTGTTAATATCGTGGGCCTCAAGGGCAGCCCATAAAGGGCTGCACATAATATTTAGTGAATGTAATGCAGCAGAAATCTATCTAAGATTTTGGACATGCAGCAGGAGATGGTCAGAGACTACACATTCTAGAGGAGTTGTTGAAGACTGGGGACACGCTTCAGGAGAAAGTCATAGACTGGGGACACATTACATGAAATGACTAGAACAGTGGCTAAGTGGTTAGCACTTTTGTCTAGCATCACTACGGCCATTGGTTTGAATCTCAACCACGGTACTACCTGCCTGGAGTTGCATGCTCTCTCTCTGCCTGTGTGGGTTTCCCCCTGGTGCTCCGGTTTCTTCTCACGCTTCACAGACATGCTGGTAGGTTAATTGGTTCCGGTCTAAATTGGTCCTTGTATGTGTATGTATGAATGTGATTTAGGGAAAATCAAATTAAGGAGGAGTGGCTGACGGCTGAGAACCTAGTGGTAGGGCTGAACGGAACTAGGTGAAAATCACTAGGTCCTCTGCTGCCAGCCACTCCTCCTTGATTTGATTTTTATAGCCCCTATCCCCATCCATCTACAGCTTGACGAAGCGGTGCGGCTGTCACGTCATTGCAGCCCATACGCCAAGGAAACGCGTCGCTTACCGGTGACGTCATTCCTCCTCGCCGGCTATCCATCTGCGCTCCAAGCCTCATTCTGGTTCCTCGTCGTCACCGCGGCTGGCACAACATCTCAGCGGTGTCCTTCCACACACAGGCAGAACACTTAGCAGACAGACAGGAGTTCTTGTGACCGATCTGATGATACTCTTCTGATGGATATCTTACATGCTTTCTGATGACTTCCCAAATGTGAGTGTAACTGACACAAGATTATGAGAAAAATGTTTTCTTACGTCTACACCTAGAGACGCCTTTTTTTTTTTGTGTTTCTCTTCTAACCTTTCCCTACTCTATCCAAAGGATGAAAAGTGAATAGGACTAATTGGATGGGAAAAAAGGGGTTCAGGTCCACATCCCTTGTACAACATGTAAAAGAAAAGTTCCTTACTTCACATGTAAAAACGCGTAGGATTTTATCTGTCTAGTTGGCAGTAGGTTTGGGCCTCTTCCATTCTCTTTTATATGCTGCAACTCTATGTGTATTTCAATGTCATTATGTGTTTTATGATACGATGTTAAATGAATAAAAATTATATTTTTTTTGCTATAAAAAATGTTTTCTGAGTGTTCATGGTCCTTCAAAGTCCCGTCTTTTGAGGAACTTTTTTTTTACTACTCTATCCAAACCTACAAAAAAAGTTTTGGATACACTGTAAATCAAAATGTTATCAATTACTGTTTTCCTGAAGTAGTAAGAATGGCTTCCGGGCTGTCAATTTCAAACGTAGCCGTTGAGTAGTTTGATAAAAAGAAAACCTATGAGCATTAATGCACATATAATGTAAGTGTATTTGTCCCAGTGTCTACTGTCCCGATAACTACTGTCTAAGAGGGCCTTAAAATGGATTAGATCTAATTTAAGTCAGTGGTGCCCCAAAACAGACATGAATGCCGCCCAACACAAAAAGGTCAACTTACTTAAAAACTTTATTTTTTTGGGACATTTTTTGTAAAAATGTCAATTAAACTTAGAGAACACATGCGGGCGAAAAAAAAATGTGACAGTGTCTCTACTGGACCTTTATATATTTTATCTTCCCAAAGA
This sequence comes from Lithobates clamitans, assembly GCA_037952925.1. NCBI lineage: Eukaryota > Metazoa > Chordata > Amphibia > Anura > Ranidae > Lithobates > Lithobates clamitans. The sequence goes on from JBBGZY010002473.1 coordinate 606,756, forward strand.
AAAATCTCCCACTCTTCACAATCACACCTTACTCATGTCATCAGTTTTGTGCAGCACCTATATTTGTGAGCGACTATTTTCAAGGATGAAGCACAGGAAGAGAAAAATTAGAACCAAAATATCTGATAAGCAACTTAAGAATTGCTACTCCATCTATCCAACCAGATATTGATGCGTTAGCTGACCAGAAACAGTGCCAGATATCGCACATTATCTATACAGTATCAGTGATCTGCCTGACTTTTTCTGCTCATCAGCTCTTCTTATTTGTGGCCCCCTTATGTGTGGCCCAAGGCAATTCCTCTTCCTCCAATGTGGCCCAGGAAGGTCAAAAGGTTGGATGCCCCTGTGCTAAGGGCTGCATGTGGCTCCCGCTGCGCAGATTGGGCTAACCCTTCCATACTCTATCCAAACCTACAAAAACTTTTAGATACATTGTAAATCAAAATGTACCAATTACTGTACACATAAGGAGCTATGACTAGGCGCTACGGGAGTGTGAAATGCGTCAGCTGGTGATGCTGTTCCTTTCTATTTGTATTTTTGGAGATGTTTTACGGACTTGCTGAAATAAAGGTGATTTTACTGGACGTGCGGCCAACCAAAATTCTTTATGCTCATTGAAATCCATGATGGGCGGGGACTAGTCTGTGTGTTAGTGGATGTCAGTGGCAGCTGGTGCTCGAAAACTCAGTGCTCTCCTAGGCAGGAGACGAGGTCGGGAGACAAGGCCACCCCTCCCCCC